>CAMTZB010000023.1:8777500-9977500 GCA_947086495.1 Morpho achilles | reverse complement strand
TCCGCGAAGACATTTTTAATGGAATTCCATCGCGGATGATAGCAAAATAATTTTATTATTACATTTTAAATTCTGCATCATTAATTATCTACTTTTGTATTATGGATCTATATAAAGCCTAATTCTATAAATGAAAAGAAAGTCGCAAGTTCGCATCTAAAGAAAAAAATGTTAGATTTATAGTCATTCCACACTATTTTCTCCTCTTTATAGTACTGTTCTTTACTTTCCCACTGCTGGGCATAGGCCTCCCCTCTCCATTTTCGGAGAGGATTGGAGCTATGATCTACCACGTTGCTCCAATGCGAATTAATAGAGATCATCATACTGCACTTGTCCTACTCTAAGTGTGGTGGCACAACACGTTTAAACATGTTGTTATATGATTTTCCTAGTTATTTTACTGGCCACATGCCTGACTTTAATTTAAACTTAGTCCCTTTTTAAGACACCTCGATATGAAATGCAGATGATGTATCAGTTGTCATACCATGTGAGAAGAATAATGACAATTCTAGTGTAATAAATAAAACATTAAATGACATCAATAAATGGCTAATTAATAACAATCTTATTTTAAGTTTAAATAAAACGAAATATATAACATTTAAAAATAGAAAAATGAGTGTTCTTAAAAGCACAGTGTTATATTCCAATAAAATTATAGAAGAAGTACAAACAATGACATTCTTGGGTATAACTGTTGACGAATACTGCACATGGAGGTATAATATTAATAATATTTGCAATAAAATAAACAAATTCGTATATGTGTTAAGAAGGATTTCTAGAATAACTGACTTGAGAACAGCTTTAACAGCGTATCACGGATACGTAGCATCCGTCATTCGGTATGGTATAATACTATGGGGAAATGCTAGTGATGTCGATAGAGCATTTATAATCCAAAAAAAGTGCATTCGTGCAATATGTAATAAAGCCCCAACGCAGTCCTGTAGACCACTGTTTCGGAATCTTAAAGTATTGCCGCTTCCGTGCATTTACATCTATGAGATAGCATGCTTTGTAAAACAATATAAGACGGAGTTCTTTGAAGTGTGCTCTAACATTGTTTCATTCAACACGCGATATCCAGACAAGTTGCATTACCCATTTTGTAAAACCGCTCTCAGCTCTAAGAGTTGCTATCATATGATGATTCGTATTTATAATAAATTGCCCCAATCCTTAAAAGATATGCCTTTGACTCAATTTAAAAATCAAATACATTGCTGGTTAACAGATAAATGTTTTTACTCCGTGGAAGATTTTTTTGAATTTAATAAATAAATAAAGTATAATTAAATAATAATAATATATAATAATAAAATAATTCATAATTTCTAAATATACCTATAATAATATTTGCATGTCAGCTAATGACTAAACGTGTTGTTACTATTACTATTTTATTACACCTTTGTTACCATGTTTTTTGCAAATAAAGTAATTTGAATTTGAATTTGAATTAGGGTGGTCTTATCTCAATCGGATACCACACGGCGGTTCAACTTGCCTTACCTAGTCACCTTTTACGACACCTCGGTAAAAAATGGGCGGTCTTTTCTTCTCAAAAAAATAATTTATTTTATTTATTTGAGAATATTTTTCTATTTTAATTTTTTTTTAATATTGACCATTAAATTATACATAGATTTTGTGTTTTTTAAACTTTGTCATATAAATTAAATTCCGCAATCAATTTTAGCTTTGCCATTACAGCAGTTGAAAAACACTATCAAAGAGAGGCTGATACAGAAAGCCTACTATACTGTTGAGGATTATTTAGACGATAAGAATGCGTGGATATAGATATTGTTCGACCCTGTACAAGATAGCAATGACTTAATGTAACTAGTTATAAGTATTATGTTGGAAAGAGCAACCGCTTCTCGCTGGCTCTTCTCGGTAGGAACAGTTTTCCGAACCAGCAGTAGAGTTGACGATTCAAAAGCACTTGTTTACAAGTTTATATGTATAAAGAAAATTTTGAATTTGAATTTAAAATTGAATTAGAATTAGAATCGCGATACAATTAAATTAGAAATAATGTAATTTTTAGAAAAATATTGTTTTATTCATTATTTTTAGTTATTTGATTGTTTTTTTTTTGTATATTTATAGACTAAATAAAGCTGAATTATTATTATTCTACTCAGCGGGATACCACTCGGCACTTACCTTAGTCGACATTTGCGAAACCTCGGTAAAGAAGAGGGTGGTCTATTCTACTCAACCAGATACCACACGGCGGGTTTACTTAAATAAAGAATAATTTAAATTTGATTTTTAATGACGATAAGTCTGTACTTGCCTTCATCTTTATATAACCTTTTAATTACCCGAATGAGAACTTTGAACAACAGTTACTTGATTTTTCACATTACTAACATAAGCAGTTAATTATTATTTCCGCGTTGACTCATTATTAAATATTTTACCGTGAAATCATAAAAAATCGCATAATATCAGAATGTTTAAGCGATTTTACATACAAACTCTGTCATATAATAGTCGAGCGGCCACGAACAATTGTTCCCACGGTTGTTTCCACGATTTTCCTGATTCATTACAGGTTATTTATTCGCATTACACTGGACGATGTACAATTTCTGTAAATCTTTTAAACTGACATTACAAAAGTAATTATATTTTTCTTAGCCGTGTGGTATCCGGCTAAGTAGAACCGTTCCACCGCACCACCACATTTCTTACCGAGGTGTCGTAATAGGCGACTAAGGTAAGTCGACCCAACGCCTGGTATCCGGTTTAGTAGAATAGACCACCTTCATTTCTTACCGAGGTGTCATAAAAGGCGACTAAGGTAACTTGACCCACAATGTGGTATCCGGTTTAGTAGAATAGACCACCCTCTTTCTTACCGACGTGTCGTTAAATACGAGGTAAGTTGACGCCAAGCAGGCAACCGGTCGGAAAATAATTTTCACAATCATGTGATAACATGTTGTACCTACCCCACTTAGAGTGGGATAAGGGCAGGAGGATGTTGAATAATTTCAGGCATTGAAAAACTGTTAAAATATAAATAGAATCCAAAAGTTAATTTTGCTGTCATTTGTTGCAGTCATTGACTGACCCGTTGGCACAGTGGGTAATGACTCTGCCTTCAACACCGTGGGTCGCGGGTTTGATTTCCACCGACGGCCAACATTTTCTCTAAATAAATTTGTTGGTCTTTGAACCAGTGTGTATATTTGTATTTAAGTGTGTATTTAATAATATATAAGTATATATTCACCAGTTGTCTGTCCATAACACAAGTATTAATTAAGTCACTTTGGGGACGGACGACCGTGTGTGTAAGTGTCCCATATATTTATTTATTACTTATTTATTTATAAAGTTGTAATAGCTCAGTTGGGAACGGACGGATTTAAGAAATGAAACTTCCATGAAATAAGTCCCAGATACCACCAGTTCTTTCTTTCTTTTAATTTAACTTTTATACCTTATAAATTGTACTTTAAAATTATTATTAGTAGTCTATTTACCACTTGTCTATCACTATATCATAAGTATTAGGTTACTTCTTTTAGAAACGGACGACAAAGTGTGTAATTATACCAATATCTGGGTAATTTTTTGAAAAAAAAAAAAAAGAATTATTTAGTTGGGGATCGATGCTTGGCATTCACATTTCTCGAGGCTGTCCGTTACCCGAATAAGCTACGTCGACTTGACAGCTAATGGTGAAAATTCAATTCAATATAATGTTAGTGTTTTTAATGCCCAAAAACAGGGATAAAACAATATTTTTTTTACATGAAACCAAGCTAGATCAATTTTTCTCCCCTAAAACCTCCTACATGCTGAATTTCAGGAAAATCGTTGGAGCCGTTTCCGAGATTCAGAAAATATATATATACAAGATTAACTCATTTAAATATAAAGATACATTTGTTTTATTTATTTATATAGAATACAGCTAAGATCTGTAAGCTATAAAAATATTTGAATTAACAAAGATTCTAATTAACACATATTTATTCACTGACTTTGTCATAGCGAATTCTTTTGCCATGACTATTCCGTTCATACCTGCCAATTTAAACTACAAATAAAAGGGACCTTTGAAGATTTTAGTATATAATTCAGTAAGATTTTAGTATGTAATTTATTATTTTAGCTTTGCCATTACAGCAGTTTAAAAACACTGTTAAAGAGACGCTATATTGACTTACAACAACTAATACATAAACAATATATTGACTTACAAGGCGACTAAGGTAACGCCGTGTGGTATCCGGCTGAATAGAATACCACCCTCTTTTCTTACCGAGGTGTCGTAAAAGGCGACTAAGGTAAGTCGACCCTCCGTTTGGTATCCGGCTGAGTAGAATAGACCAACCTCATTTCTTACCGAGGTGTCGTAAAAGGCGACTAAGGTAAGTTGACCCACCGTGTGGTATCCGGTTTAGTAGAATAGACCACCCTCATTCTTACCGAGGTGTCGTAAAATACGACAGAGGTAAGTTGACGTCAGGCAGGCGGCCGGTCGTGGAAACGCAGCGAAATCATGTAACAGCGTGTTTATAACATGTTGTGCCGACCCCACTTGGAGTGGGATAAGGGCAGGAGGATGAAGGCGACTAAGGTAAGTTGACACACCGTGTGGTATCCGGTTGAGTAAAATAGACCACCCTCCTTTTTACCGAGGTGTCGTAAAATATGACTAATGTAAGTTGACGTCAGGCAAGCGGCCGGTAGTAAAATACTTAACCAAATCACGTGACAACATGTATAAACATATTGTGCTGAACCCACTTAGAGTGGGATACAGCAGTTACAAACATTACATTACATCAGTTTAAAAACACTATTAAGGAGAGGCTGATACAGAAAGCCTACTATACTGTTGAGGATTATTTAGACGTTAAGAATGCGTGGATATAGATATTGTTCGACCCTGTACAAGATAGAAACGATTAAATGTATCTAGTATTAAGAATTGTATTTTTAAAAGAGCAATCGTCGAATTTCTTGCTGCCTCTTCTCGGTAGGAACAGCTTTCCGAACCAGCAGTAGATTTGAGAATCCAAAAACACTTGTTTATTTAAATAAAGAAAATTTTGAATTTGAATTGGAATAAAAAAAGGCCTATTAATATCCCACTGCTGGGCATAGGCCTCTTCTCTCCGTTTTTGGAGAGAAGGATTGGAGCTAAGACCTACCACGCTGCTCCAATACGGATTGGTAGGTTACACATATCCCCAGAATTCTCTAGAGATATGCAGGTTTCCTCACGATGTTTTCCTTCACCGAAAAGCGTGTGATAAATTGCAATTATCAATTAGGCACATAAGTTCAATTAGTAAAACTCATTAGACACTAATGAGTTTTACTCTTGTTGTAATTAGATAAATTTATAAGCTGTGTGTCTTTGGTATTGTCAATCACTACATAGTATAAAACAAAGTCGCATGCCCTATCTGTCCCTATGTCCCTATGTATTCTTAAATCTTTAAAACTACGCAACAGATTTTGATGCGGTTTTTTTATAATAAAGTGATTCAAGAGGAAGGTTTTCATGTCTAATAACATTCAATATGGAGTAGAGAAATACTGTAATTTTTGAGGTTTCTAATGTGATGTTATAAATAATTTCATTTTTTTCGGTTTACATTGCAAACGCTGAACCCTACGAGAATTAGCAAAACAGTATTTGGTATACCTTAAAAAGGTCTACAGAAAACTCCGCGATAGTATATGTCTATCTCTTATGGATAACTCACAATAGCATTTTTTGTCATTTACTTTTACGAAAAATAATGCACTATGCTCAAAGCAATTTTTATACAATACAGCATTAATCCTTATCCAATTAAGCACCTTAAGTACAATATTCATTTTTAATATAGATCAATATAACCGTTTAAAGCATGTAATTTAAGCAAACATTTTCGGAGATATTACAGATTTAAAATGCCGTGAGGAGGCCGCGCTTCACCCTATAGCACTTCGAATCTAGCAGCTATATGTCGCTCTTTCAGACTTTGTTTAATGACAAGAAAGCTGTGAATGTTTTATATAAAGGCATTCTGTAATAAATTGTAAAAATAAATAATCTTCTTGATATAGGGAAAGGGGAATTGTTTTTCTCCAAATTTAACGCGTGCTTGCCACGGGCAGTAATGAATAAATCAAAACTACTGGATCGATTTTAATTATTTTTTTACACTGAGTGACATGGGCTATATATTTTATACCCGTGCGAAGCAGGGGCAGGCCGCTAGTATATAATATTTATTATAGACAAAATAATTTTATTATTACTTTGTATTAATAATAAAATTATTTTGTCTAATCTCCGCAAACTAACGCGTAACTGTATATCAGATGAATAAAGGACGTTTAACAACTCAGTTAATTGCCTCTTCAGGTGACAAGAGCTTTAGAGTACTAACGTGTAAGTTATTTAAGATAATAACTTGTAAATTTTTGTTGTACATAAAAATAAAGAATATATTGAATTTGAATTTGAATATAACAGTAGCTCACTCACCTCAAGGTACGTTCGCATAATGACTAGACGTGTAAGCCATTATCTGTGACCGACTTCGAAATATATGAGTTCGTCTGTTGTTTATCTTTACAAGGTTAATTACCAATTCTTAAAAAAAAACTACTTATGTTATTTACTACCTTTTATAATAATTTTACTTACCTATAATTCTATAATGGTCTGAAAACAGAGAGTACCGTCTTCATAATTAATTAAGCCATTATTCTTAATTAAGCCATTATTGTAAAACTCAATTTTGAAAACAGTGACCGCCGAGTTTCTTGCTGGTTCTTCTCGGTAAGAGCACCTTTCGCAACCAGTGGTAGCTTCATTGTAATTTGACGATTCGAAAGTGCTTGTAAAGGCCAATTTGAATAAAGAATTATTTGAATTTGAACATATTACATGTAATGCTAACTCATTATCATCAATCGATCTAGTCAGGTTTCAATTTAAAAAAATGTCGTTTTATGGCGTCAGACATTAAAAATGCTTTAATGTAGTATCATATGATATTTTGGCTGTCAAACGTAATGGTGTGATAGCCTAATAGTAACGGGCGGACCAAAAATATTCGAGGATCCGGTTGTCTTACATATTACCGGCGGTTTATTTCATTTTCTTATATCTTTTAAATAATTATCGAGCACGGCTCGGCGACCATGGTGCTCATTAGAATACGAATACATTAGCACTGCACAGATTCCCTACCACAATCTCGACAATGTTTCGGCCCGCAACTGATTATTAGACGACTCCACGGAAAGACTTGTCTTTGAGATTTCGCGAATAAATTTATCAGTTACGTTTTCATGACAAAATTACGAAACCGATTATGATGAATTTTGCCACAGAGATAGGTAAAACCTTCGAATGGGATATGAGCTGCTTAAAATAATTCGGAAAGAATTTCCACCCCTACATCATCGATTTCCCACGAAGGATCACACAGCGCTTTGCGTCCTCTTTTTTGTTGCGTACAGCAAGGGAATGGAATTCTCTCCCGGCATCAATATTTCCCACTTCATACAATATGGGTCTCTTTAAAGCTAGAGTGAATAGGCATCTTCTAGGCAAGCGCGCTTCATCTTAGGCTGCATCATCGCTTACCATCAGGCATGATTGCAGTCAAGCGCTCGCCTATTCTGCAATAAAAAAATAAAAAAAAATAATACGCGATATCTGCAAAATATTATTTCCTGATGATACTGAGTCGCCAGGCCAAATCGAGCTGAGTGCTGGTGTACCATTATGGTGGTGGAATTGGGTTTATCACTACATTGTATAAAACAAAGTAGCTTTCTCTGTCTGTCTCTATGTTCCTATGTATGCTAAAATCTTTAAAACTACGCAACAGATGCGGAATTGTTTACTTCAAATTTTACGCGTGCGGGCCACGGGCAGTAATGAATGAATCAAAACTACTGGATCGATTCTAAGCATTTTTTTGCACTGAATGACATAGGCTATATATTTTATACCCGTCTAAAGCCGGAATTGGCCGCTAGTTATTTACTAATCCTAATAATAAAGAGTGCGAAAATAAATTTTCATTACTAAGTAAAGCATCATCCTCCTGCCCTTATCCCACTCTAAGTGGGGTCGGCACCACATGTTACAAACATGTTGTCATATGATTTGGCTATGTATTTTACGACCGGCCGCCTGCCTAACGTCAACATACCTTAGTTGCATTTTACGACTCCTCGGTAAGAAAGAGGGTGGTCTATTTTACTCAACCGGATACCACACGGTGGGTCAACTTACCTTAGTCGCCTTTTACGACACCTCGGTAAGAAATGAGGGTGGTACTATTCTATTCAGCCGAATACCACACGGCGGGTCGACTTACCTTAGTCGCCTTTTACGACACCTTGGTAATGAATGAGGGTGGTACTATTCTATTCAGCCGGATACCACACGGCGTATAAATTTTCATTACTAAGTAAAGCATTAAATAAAAATGAACTTTCACTTTTAAATATTCTCCATTTTATCAAATCTGTGTAGATGCCGTTCCTTTCATATGTTATCTTAAGAAATGTTGCAAAAATTTCGTAAATAATTTAGTTGTGTAAATATTACTAAGTATTAGCGGAGTTGCGGCACAGATGGAGCGGATCGATAAGCGTGAGCAGGTAGCTGATTTATATTGAAACTTTTAGTTTAGGCGAATTATAAACTCAGCTCTTTTTCAATATATTTCCAGCCGAGTAACCTTAAAATGATAACAGACACATAGGCTATCGCAATATTCGTATGGATTTATAGTTGGTAAATGGTAAAAAAGTATATCAAGGAGCATAGCCTGGACAAAAAACAATATGACATTTTAGGGCATGAGTCGGTTAAGTCAAGGGTCAATTTATGCTTCATCTACAAAACCCTATCAACATATTTCTTAATTTTGTAATATTTTGTTCGTGAACTTATGGGATTAATTTGGAAATTTCCAAAAATTGCCATAAAAATAAATAAGTGAAGGACAACCGGTCTTAGATGAAAAGATTATTAACATTATAAGTGAGTAAAAAGTATCCAAATGACAAAAAAGACAAAAGAATGTCTGTGTATGTGTTTCGTCGTTTTGACGCATCAACGGACTAGAACAAAATTGCATTAAAAAACTCTTGCCGTTATCCCACTTTAAGTGGGGTCGGCACAACATGTTATAAACATGTTGTTACATGATTTGGCTGCGTTTTTACGATCGGCCGCCTGCCTGATGTCAACTTACCTTAGTCGTATTTTACACCTCGGTAAGAAAGAGGGTGGTCTATTTTAGTAAACCGGATACCACACGGTGGGTTTTTTTCCGATTTTAAGTGGGTCGCTGTTGTATTTTTATTCGGCCCACTGCTGAGAAACGCCTCATTTGGCCACACTCATCCAGGTCAAGGGTGGTGGCTTCCGCGATTGGATACGTCCACCGCCACCCTGCCTGTTTGCTTAAATTGGTACACAGTATTTACAACTTACAACTAAAAATCTTAAACTAACTTAACAGTTAACACTAAAAGAACAAACATAAGTGAGACTCATACTAAACATTTAAAACAAACAGGTGACGAAAACATTTTTTTTTTTATATAAAAGAAGGAGGTGTACATAAATAACAATAACATGCAAAATCAAACACTTAAAAAAAAATATATATATATATAAAATTTCTTATATATTATAAGGTAGGTGGGGAGGCAAGAGCGATGCTCTTTGTATTGTGGAGTGCTGGGGCGAGAGGGGTTAGTGTTGTAAATTAAATTGTAAGTTGTGATTGAGTTATGCTGTGTATGTGTGAGATGAATAGTTTTTGTGTGTACAGGTGTTAAGTGTTATTGAATCGTTTTAAGTGATCTATGATGTGGCTAGTGAATCTTATGAAAGATTCAATAGCCACGTGTTTCCATACTTATGTGGTGAGTTTATATGGGTCCAACTGATAGTACTCGCAGAGATTTTCATGCTCGAGCCTCTGTTTCCCGAATGCGGGGCACACGGCAATCAGGTGCTCGAGTGTCTGTTTCGTGTAATCGTCACACCACACGGTGGGTCGACTTACCTTAGTCGCCTTTTACAACACCTCAGTAAGAAATGAGGATGGTACTATTCTATTTAGCCGGATACCACACGGGGTTAGAACAAAATTGCATACAAGTATGTCAAATTGGTCTAGCTAGCGTATACCTATTCATAGACTAACTCCCAGAAAATGAAAATTCCACAGAAAAGTAAACTTGTTTATCCCTCGTCGTTCTTAAGTTTAACCTTTTTTACTTTTACATAACACTTTCAGATAAGACCGCGTGACTCAGTTAAGGCAAATATATTCAGGTAAGCGTGTTTATTAAATGCTTAATAATTACGCTACCCACTCACTATTTGGCTTCTACTGACTCAGTCAAAGCAAATATATTTAAATAATTTATAGAATTAGGTGCTACTTTGCGGAGATCTATAATACAAAAGTAATAATAAAATTAATTTGCTATAATCCACGTTTAAGTAAAATAGAAAATAAAGATATAGACTAGATAGAGCGATAGACGACAAACATTTGTTAGAAATCGGTTATAAAGTTCCTAATGACCATAGTTTTGAAGTCTTGCGCACTTGTAACAAAGGACTTAAATTGAACATTTGGGAGCAGCTTGAGATTATCAATCACAACAATGGCACCCTCATTAACGATCAGATAAATGTTTCTAGTTCAAGCTTGTTACACTTGTTCGCAGGCAAAATAAAATAAATGGTGGGGTTGAACCGATTAGTATATAACTAAGCTTATTTGAGTAATGCTTCGCTTTGCGATTTTGTTGTGCAGTTTGTCTCCTGATGGTTGCGGGGTAAAACCATTATTGAGTTTGTGATATTAAACGTGTGTAGTATATTGTAGTGGCGGTGATGGAAGTATGTGCAAATGTTTTACGAATCCGGCACGTATCAGGTATGAAAACGGATTGTTCACTCTACATTTAGCATTATTTATATTTTCTATTTTAATTCATCGCGGATTATAGCAAATATTATATATATATATATATATCCTCCTGCCCTTATCCCACTCTAAGTGGCGTCGGCACAACATGTTATATACATGCTGTAACATGATTTGGCTGGGTTTTTAAGACCGGCCCCCTGCCTAACATCAATTTACCTTAGACGTATTTTACGACACCTCGGTAAGAAAAGAGGGTGGTACTATTCTACTTAGCCGGATACCACACGGCTAAAGCGGATTATAGCAAAATAGTGTTATTATTACTTTTGAAAATATATTCATATAAGCGTGTTTCTTGAACGCTTAATAAAATAAATACGCTAACCGCTCACCATTTGCCGTCGACTTTACCGTTTACATGTATCTATTATGTGCAATCGGCTGTAGACCTCCTTGACCGCGGCGATACCTGCTATTAGTTTGAAGGTTGCTCCATAGTATTTGGTACGACTCCCAAACGAGGATCGGAATGTAGTCAGATAGAATTTCCTACATATCGTAATACACTTTTACTTGTAACTCGTAAATATGTATGCTTGTGTAAATTTACTGTTAACTGAATACAGTAACTTATATTACATAATCTTTATTCAGTTAAGCTTTTATAAGTGAAGTTGGTTCGGAATGTTGCTCTTACCAAGAAGAATCTCGGGTCAACCTTTTGATTTTTTTATACTATTAAATTAGCGGCCCCGCTCCACGGTATATAATTAATATATCCCATGTCACTCAGTGAAAAAAATGATTAAAATCGATCCAGTATTTTGATTTATTCATTACTGCCCGTGGCCCGCAAGCGTTAAATTTGGAATAAAACAATTCCCCTTTCCTTATACCATGAAGATTTCCGGATATCTTTGGAATATCTAAATTTAAATACTACATTTTTATTTATTTACTTTTTACATTTTTCCCTATGTATTTTATTTTTTACATTCACAGAATGTCTTTATATACAACATTCACAGCCTTCTTGTCATTAAACAATACAAACATGTTTTCTCTAGAGGCTACTTAATTGGATAAGGATTGAACGTATATAGTGCTTGTGTATTGTGGTGGCGGTGGTGGAGGTTTGTGCATGTGTTTTTACGAATCCTGCATGTATCAGGTATGATAACCGATTGCCCACTTACATTTAGCATTATATATATTTTCTATTTTACTTCTTCGCGGATTATAGCAAAATAATTTTATTATTACTTTTGGATTAATGCTGTATTGTTTAAAATTGCGTCGATAAGAAGGCATTATTTTTCGTAAAGAGAAAATGAGAAAAAAATGCTATTGTGGGTTATCCATAAGAGATGAGAGATGGCGCTTTTCAATGTCGGCCTATTCCTGTAGAATTCACGGGATTTTTATAGGCTATGTGTTATTATGCATAAGGAATAATTGTGCCAAATCTCATAGATATTGGTTCAACAGATTCGCTGTAAAAGAGAAACAAACTTAACAAATATACATCCATACTCAAAACTAAAGCTGTGATGGCCTAGCGGTGCGACCGTGTGAATCTCTAGAGACGATCATGGGTTCAAACCCGGGCAGACACCAATGAGTTTTTCTATTAAAACTTATGTGTCTAATTGATAATTGCAATTTATCACACGCTTTTCGGTGAAGGAAAACATCGTGAGGAAACCTGCATATCTCTAGAGAATTCTGGAGATATGTGTAACCTACCAATCCGCATTGGAGCAGCGTGGTAGGTCTTAGCTCCAACCCTTCTCTCCAAAAATGGAGAGAGGAGGCCTATGCCCAGCAGTGGGATAGTAACAGGCCGTTACTTACTTTTTTTTTTACTCAAAACTTTGTCATTTATAATATAAAGTAGGATAGGATTATTAGGATTCTGAATTTTTGAATCGGCTCCCACGATTTTCAAAAAATTCAGTATGTAGGGGATTTTTTGGGGGAAAAAATCGATCTAGCTAGCTAAGTTTTGTTTGAAAAATGTAGTTTTATCGCTGTTTTCGGGCATTGAAAAAAAAGCTATATTAGAAAATTGGCAAGTTGTAATAGCCTAATTGTAAACGGGCGTATAAAATATTTGAAAATACCTGGGTTCAGGTCTTACATGTCACTGAGACTTTCTTGCTTTTTTATTGTTTTAATTGTTTTTTTTTCTTTTAGTAAAATTACCGAGCAAAATTCCCGTTGGATTTCGCATGGGTTAGTGCGGAGATGTTGAGAGATTAGCAGCAGAATTCGTTTTCGCAAGCAATATTTATTTTGCAATAAATCCATCGTCTTCCTGCCCTTATCCCACTCTAAGTGGGGTCGGCACAACATGCTTCAAACATGTTGTCATATGATTTGGCTACGTATTTTACGACCGGCCGCCTGCCCGACGTCAACTTATCTTAGTTGTATTTTACGACATCTCTATAAGAAAGAGGGTGGTCTATTCTACTTAACCGGATACCACACGGTGAGTCAACTTACCTTAGTCGCCTTTTACGACACCTCGGTAAGAAATGAGGTAGGTCTATTCTACTCAGCCGGATACCACACGGCGGGTCGACTTACCTTAGTCGCCTTTTACGACACCTCGGTAAGAAATGAGGTAGGTCTATTCTACTCAGCCGGATACCACACGGCGGGTCGACTTACCTTAGTCGCCTTTTACGACACCTCGGTAAGAAATGAGGTAGGTCTATTCTACTCAGCCGGATACCACACGGCGGGTCGACTTACCTTAGTCGCCTTTTACGACACCTCGGTAAGAAATGAGGTAGGTCTATTCTACTCAGCCGGGTACCACACGGCGGGTCGACTTACCTTAGTCGCCTTTTACGACACCTCAGTAAGAAAAGAGGGTGGTACTATTCTATTCAGCCGGATACCACACGGCGTTTTGCAATAAATCCAATATGCACAATTTAATCTAAATTAATATATACAATACGCTAATATTCATTTAAATTATATTGTGTAAGGGATCATGATATTAAGAACGGAATGCTTTTTGAGGTAACTAACGTATAAAATATATCCGTTTACAATTGCTAATATCAATTGCAAACCCGGTCGAGCGTTACGTCTTTAAATTGATAAGGATTATTGCTGTTTCCTTTGAAAAAGCTGTCTTATTCCACATTGTGTCAATATTTCAAAGTAGATAATGTATATAGGAATAGTAAGCTGATAATATGGCGCTTTTCAATATCATCCTATTCCTGTAGAATTGACAGGGTTTTTACAGCTTCTATGTTAGCCCGGTGTGTAAGGAATAATTGTGCCAAATTACATCGATATTAGTTCAGCGGATTCGCCGTGAAAAACTAACATACATCCATATTCACAAACTTTCGTATTTGTAATATTAGTTGGGTAAGATTGATAGCCGTGTGGTATCCGGATGAGTACAACCACCCACATTTGTTACCGAGGTTTCGTAAATGGGGACTAAGGTAAGCTAACGTCAGACAGGCAGCCGATCGTAAAATACCTAGTCAAATCATTTTACAACATGTTTATAGCATTTTGTGCCGACCCCACTTAGAGTGGGATAAGGGCAGGAGGATGATGAGTTGGATAGGATTGTCTTTATTTAACAACAGTTGGACAAAGGTCTCTACGCCATACCTTATCTTTTTGTAGCGAAAGTCGCGGGAAAATCTAGTAATTATGTAGATTTAATGATTCATCTTCGACCAGTAGTTAAGAAAGTATCGGAAAACCGGCCCGTTTTACTTTTCACATCTGGAAAGCTTTTAAGGTAAATGAGTCATACGGACAAGCCTTTCTCTTGTATACGTATACTTGACTGTAAGTTACAATCTTTAATATTTGAATGAGTTAACTATGTATGTTTACATATATTTTCGAAATCTCGGAAACGGCTCCAAGGATTTTCCTGAAATTCAGCATGTAGGGGGTTTTGGGGGAGAAAAATCGATCCGGATAAGTTTTATTTTTAAAAAAATGTTGTTTTATACCTGTTTTCGGGCTCTAAATTTTTTTTAAAATTTTCGTTGAATTCAATCACAATTTTTCGCTAGTGTTAATATCGTAAAAGTTTTGCGATATTAACACTAGCGAAAAATTGTACTATATATTTTTTCTACTTTACTACACTTTACTTTATATATATATATATATATATATTTGATATACAAGATTAACTCATTTAAATATAAAATATATATTTTGTAAGTAATAACGGAAATGTAAAATACTAAGACAAATTCTGTTCGATTGAACGTGACTAACCTTATACCTATAATGTTAGTTAACTGGTTAACCTAGTGATGTTATGTTTCACTTAATATGCAAATAATTTATATAATTAAGCGTTACTTAGCGGACGATCCAAAATACAATCTATGTAAAGCTAAATGTAAAGTTCAATTACACGTTTTGATATATTAGATTAGAAATTAGTCGTGAAAGTGTAACATACGAACTAACAGACTATCTATAATATGCATCATCATCATCCTGCCCTTATCCCACTCTAAGTGGGGTCGGCACAACATATCATGAACATGCTGTCACATGATTTGGCTGCCTTACTACGACCGGCCGCCTGCCTGACGTCAACTTACCCTAGTCGTATTTTACAACACTTCGGTAAGAAAGAGGGTGGTCTATTCTACTAAACCGGATACCACACGGTGGGTCAACTTACCTTAGTCGCCTTTTACGACACCTCGATAAGAAAGAGGGTGGTCTATTCTACTAAACCGGATACCACACGGTGGGTCAACTTACCTTAGTCGCCTTTTACGACACCTCGATAAGAAAGAGGGTGGTCTATTCTACTAAACCGGATACCACGCGGTGGGTCAACTTACCTTAGTCGTCTTTTACGACACCTCGGTAAGAGAGAGGGTGGTCTATTCTACTAAACCGGATACCACGCGGTGGGTCAACTTACCTTAGTCGCCTTTTACGACACCTCGGTAAGAAAGAGGGTGGTCTATTCTACTAAACCGGATACCACGCGGTGGGCCCACTTACCTTAGTCGCCTTTTACGACACCTCGGTAAGAAAGAGGTCGGTCTATTCTACTAAACCGGATACCACACGGCGGGTCGACTTACCTTAGTCGCCTTTTACGACACCTCGGTAAGAAATGATGGTGGTACTATTCTATTCAGCCGGATACCACACGGCGTCTATAATATGCATGTTTCTATAATAAAATACCGCAATCAATTCTAGCTTTGCCATTACAACAGTTTAAAAACACTATTAAAGAGAGGCTGACACAGAAAGCCTACTATACTGTTGAGGATTATTTAGACGATAAGAATGCGGGGATATAGGTATTGCTCGACCCTGTACAAGATAGTAATGACTTAATGTAACTAGAGATATTATGTTGCAAAGAGCAACCGCCGAGTTTCTCGCTGGCTATTCGCGGTAGGAACAGCTTTCCGAACCAGCAGTAGAGTTGACGATTCAAAAGCACTTGTTTACAAGTTTATTTGAATTTTGAATTTTATGAAATTTTATGATAAATATGACCTGATGCTGTTTAGCCGTGTGGTATCCGGCTAAGTAGAATAGTACCACCCTCATTTCTTACTGAGGTGTTGTAAAAGGCGACTAAGGTAAGTTGACCCACCGTGTGGTATCCGGTTTAGTAGAATAGACCACCTTCCTTCTTACCGAGGTGTCGTAAAATATGACTAAGGTAAGTTGACGTCAGGCAGGCGGCCGGTCGTAAAAACGCAGCCAAATCATGTTACAGCATGTTTATAACATGTTGTGCCGACCCCACTTAGAGTGGGATAAGGGCAGGAGGATATATATATGACCTGATGCTGTTATGATTGGCTTCAGACTCCTCAACGGTTCACAATTGGGACATAAAATTTTGCTAAAAGCCTTTTGAAAAGATGTTTTAACGTTCTTCACGTTTGAAAGCGACCTGAAGTAATGTGATACCTCATATATGCAGGTATCGTAAAACACTACAAACAACTACCATCACTATACAATAAACAAGTACTGCACATATTCACTACCACAACGTTAACAACTGTATAACCCACTAGCAATTGCCAGCGGCTCCACCCGCGTGGAAAGATAAGACCGTAATAGAATATTTTGATAACCATAAAAATGCTTACAGTGGGTTAATCTTAAAAGCTAGACATATGCTGTCGCGGACTTTTATTAAGAACTTTTAGAGAGCAACAATTTTGTAATACATGATTTTTGAATAACTATTACCGTTCACTCAGCGCACGCAAGGAAAGCTAAATTTTGCCGTTTTCGTACTATTTTTTATTGCTGCTCCTTTCCTATTCAGTTTAGCGTGATATTATATAGCCTATAGCCTTGTTCAATGAATGGCTACCTTACGCTGAAAGAATTTTTCAAATCGGTCCAGTAGTCCCTGAGATTAGCGTGTACAAACAAACAAACTCTTCAGCTTTATATTAGTATAGATTTCAAGAACAGATTTTTTCTATTGCATTATTGAGGTTACCCTAAACCCTATTGTTCCACCAGGGAAGGTCAATTCCCTTCCCCCCCACTTACCAGTACAATCAATACGATCCTTGCGAGCACTTAGCAAGCGATTTAGCTGATGACACCAGATCGACCCTCGGACACGATTGACGGCTGTAATTGCTATCCATTTGTACTATAATTGCGTGCAATTATCCTATGTGAAGGTTTATTTGGATTAAATTATATAAAAACTAAAATAAAAATGCCCCCGCGAAGAAATTCTGAAGGAAGCTTCTGGATCTTTTTTTGGTGCCTCTCCAACTAGTGGAGGTTGGCAGTCAGCTCTGCATACGCCTTCCTTTGCGTGGCCAGACGGAAGAGTTTCTTCTGGATAAAGAACTGTATTATTCTCCCTGTCCTTACCCCACTCTAAGTGGGGTCGGCACAACATGTTTTTCTCTTCCATTCTGCTCTACCATTCGTCAACTCTGGCTCTACTCCTTTTATATGCATGTCATAACTTCACACAATCCAACCATCTCTTTTTAGGCCTCCCTCTAGTCACACATCCATCCACGTTAAAATTTAACACACGTTTTGTCACATGATTTTCATCCCTCCTCATTACATGTCCATACCATCTCAATCTTGCACTTCTCGTCTTTTCTATAATGGGCGCAAATTTCAGACTTCCCCTTATATACTCGTTTCGTATTTTATCCAGTTTTGTCACACCACACATCCACCTTAACATTCTCATCTCATTTGCATGTACTCTTCTTTCATCCCTCCTTTTCATTGCCCAACATTCTGATCCATACAATACGACAGGTCTTATGACTGCTTTATAAATTATTCTCTTAACTTTAAGAGGCATTCGAGGGTCACAAAGAACTGTATATAAAATGTAAAATAAACCTGATATTATCCCACTGCTGGGCAAAGTTGTTCTCTCTTCCTTAGAAGAAACGATTGTAACCACGCTGTTCTGATAATTTTGGCAGTTTAAAATATCCCAATAATTGTCCAGAGAAATGCAATGGAACTAATTTTTTTCTTTACAATTATAAGCTAACTTAACACATGTCTTTTAAGTAAAACTTACTTATTATAAGCATTTATCTGATTTAAAGAGAGATAGTTAAACTTAGACAAGGAAAAGCAAAGAAAAAGTTTATTAATAACTCCAAAAACGAATCTGTATTTTTTAATCCTGTGGCTTTTGTCAAAAATTTTATATTTAGCGTTGTATAGTCATAGATGAGGATGTTTTTTATAAATAAATAAACACACTGCCATCAGATATAGACCCTTCACTGTACCACCAATTATCGCACCCATAATAAATGGAATCATTAACACCCGAAATGAGTTGTTCGCTCTAAATGACAATTAACATGGCCTAAATTACGCAACTGTCGTACCTTAGGACAGGTTAGAAAAGGCAAAATTAACTTTGTACTTCCACATATAGAAGCTTTCGACAGCTAAGGAATCACAAAGTTTAAAATAAAGATAAATAAATAAATAGTCGTCATCTTCGCAGAGACGCTGGAAGACTTACGCGAAATGTTGAATGGTCCACAAGTTCAAAGTCGCTCAGCGTGCCATGGAGCGAGCTATGCTCGGAGTGTCTCTCAAGGATAAAATCAGGAATGAGATTATCCGAGAGAGAACCAGAGTAACCGACATAGCTAGCAGAATATGCAAGCTGAAGTGGCAGTGGGCCGGTCACGTCTGTCGCAGGACTGATGGCCGTTGGAGCAAAAGAGTCCTGGAGTGGAGACCGCGTCTTGGCAAACGCAGTGTAGGGCGCCCACCGTCTCGCTGGACCGACGATATCCGGAAGGTTGTCGGGGCCAGGTGGATGCGCATTGCGGAGAACCGGGATGTCTGGCGCAGACATGGGGAGGCCTATGTCCAGCAGTGGACTGCGAAAGGCTGATGGATGGATGGATGGATGGAAATAAATAGTACCTGGGTAAGCGAGGCTTGTCCGGAAATTTTTTAAAAAATAAAAAAATGCAATAAAAAAGCGCCCGATGACATATGGAAATTGATCTCAGCTTTTTCTCAATGCCCAAAAACAGGGATAAAACGACATTTTTTTCAATAAAACCTAGCTAGATCGATTTTTCCCCAAAACCTCCTACCAACCTCCACACAAGATTAAGATGTTGAGGATGACAGATTACTGGTAAATATATAAGTAAGTAACAGCCTGTTATTATTATATTGGTAAATTATACATATCGTAGGAATTCTTTGTAAAGCCAAGAGCTTTCCTTCACCAAATTCCGTATGATAAATTTCTAATAACATAAATAAATAAATAAATATATGGGACACTTACACACGGTGGTCCGTCCCCAAAGTAAGTAACTTAATACTTGTGTTATGGACAGACAACTGGTGAATATATACTTATATATTTTTAAATACATACTTAAATACAAATATACACCCAGGCCCAAAGGCCAACGAATTCATTTATAGAAAATGTTAGCCCTCGGCGGGAATCGAACCCGCAACCCGCGGAGCTAAAGGCCGGGTCACTACCCACTGCGCCAACGGGTCAGTCAATATTACATAGATACATAGCTCGCTTAGACCCTGTACAAGACAGTAATGACTAAATGTAACTAATTATAAGAATTGTATTGTTAAAAGAGCAACCACCGAGTTTCTCGCTGTCTCTTCTCTGTAGGAACAGCTTTCCGAACCAGCAGTAGAGTTGACGATTCAAAAGACGGTTTATAAATATAAAAAAAATTGTTTTCTCTTCAAAAATATCAAGGGAGCTATTCGTAAATTCGCCTGCAATTCCGGAGGACCAGTTAGTGTAGAAAACATAACCTATAGTGTCCTAGGTCATGACGTAACATGTGTTGTGCAAAACATCAATACACACATACTTTGTTTATTTATCCGCGTCCGAGCAAACGACATACCTCCTTAAATGTAGGCCATTTGTGGAATAAGAAAATACTAGATGTGGCATCGTTTATTTATTCTGAAATTTATATGATAAAAATGTGATAACGGTTCGGTTTTCAAACTTGTTAGGCAATTCCAATTTTTCTAAGAGTATTTCTTTCATATTTATACTCTCCTTGTCTAGACACGATCGTCAAATCGATCAAAAATGCAAAGCAATAACTCCAAAAACACGCCCTGGGTATGCCTGAAGGTATTTTCTATTTTCTAAAATTCTAATTCTAATTCTATGCTTATTTTCTAATAGTCTAGTTAAAACGATAAATTTTGTTAAATCAATTATGTAACATACATTTAAATATCTATTCTATTACTTTCTGGGATAACTTAGAATAAAAATAAATAATAATATAAAAATAAAAAGGCTTTTTATTTCTCACCAATATTTACAATATAAAATATGTCAAGGATGTCAAATATAAAAATAAAAATACATAGTCATCATAGTCAAAAAATACAATAATTTATAGAATTAGGCATTACTTTGCGGAGATCCATAATACAAAAGTAATAATAAAATTATTTTGCTATAATCCGCGATGAAGTAAAATAGAAAATATATATAATGCTACATGTAGAGTGGACAATCGGTTATCATACCTGATACATGCAGGAGTCGTAAAAAACACATGCACAAACCTCCACCACCGCCACCATGATACACAAGCACTATATACGTTCACTATCACAAACTCAACAATCGTTTCGCCCCGACCAAAATCGCAAAGCTTTGCGATTTTGGTCGTGGAGTCTATCTCCTGACGATGCTTCGGTTGCGGGGCGAAACGATTGTTGGGTTTGTGCATGTGTTTTTTACGACCCCTGCATGTATCAGGTATGATAACCGATTGTCCACTATACATTTAGCATTATATATATTTTCTATTTTACTTCATCGCGGATTATAGCAAAATAATTTTATTATTACTTTTGCAAAAAATACAAGTTAATTATTTGAAAAAAATGATAAAAAAAGTATAATAATAATTAGTCAAATTGATTTTCTAGTTAGTGGGAGCCCCTCTTAGGGTAAAGGCCTCCTCCAAGTTCTTCCAAGTGTCCCGATCCATTGCTGTTGGATTGGATGAGAACAACTTAGAATAAACTAATGTACTATTATCTACTCTGACACTACAATACAAAGATTATAAAACTGAAATCACAATTCTTATGACAAACATTACGTACAGGACAAAAATTAAAAAGTTTTATTAGGTCTTGTATGGACACCTACATATATCATAATATAACTTTTTAATCATAACGATACACCTATACATCCTCTAGCTGGACCGAGGAGGTTGAACCTCCACCTTAAAAAAAAGGTTTCAATGAACAAGTCCGCGGCGACACAACACGCATGCGCAATAATGTTTGCGCCTTGACATTTCATTATTTAAACAAAATTTGGTTTTTATTAATATTGTATGACACTGTACATACTTGGTCTTATAACACTCGTGTTGTAAGAACCCTTATTATGCAACAGTATCATAATCTACTATTATCCAATTGTAATGTTTGAGGTTATTATTGTATTCTTCTACTTGTAAGGGAGTAGCGTGCCTTTGCTTATTCTTACAACAGTTTTCTGAATCTACATTTAGAGCTGAATACAAAATACCATGTAGTATCATTTCTTTCTAAGGTGTCGTAAAAGGCGAAAAAAATTAAGTTGACCTATCTTTGTTTGTCCTTCATAGTAAATATAATAACTTGCATCATAAAAACCATGATTAAAACAATATAGTATTCAATTTTCTGCGAACTTCTAGTATAGAATCCTGGGTCCTACACACTTGGGTCTGAAAATAGTATCAATAAAGTAGCCTTTATGTCTCTTCCAGTAGGTATATCGCAATGGATATACCCATTTAAGATTCCGCAGTGACCTCCGTCGTAAAGCCGTTTTTTTTCTCTTTTTTACTGTTTTTATGTGTTTATCCAGTTCCATTTGTGCACTAAAGTAGTTGACTCCACGCCCCTCTTTATTGGACATCCTAGTGGTAAAATATAGACGCTGTTTTGTAAATGCCTGCCTTAAGTTCATTTAACGAAAGTGCACTAGTAATTGACGTACTTTTAAATGAGCGTTTTTTTTGTTGTAGCTAATAAAAAATATTAATTAAAAATATTAAATTTTAAATATTACAATGGGCTACAGTTCTGAGCTTTCGGCAGTTGTTAATAGATGGCAACAGGAAATTAGAAATTTATTTTTTATTAGGTACAACAAACAAAACGCTTATTATAACAAATTATAGAATGGTCGCGTTAGTTCAATCTTTAAAATCTTTCGATTTCAATTCTCAAAACCGGCGTTTTTTTTTAAACCGGAAATGACATTTAATAGGGGCTATAAATAGCGGAAATTTCTATCGGAACCGGATAAAGTCTCAATCTCTACTAAGTGATACCATATTAACATATCATATTGGCGCAGTGACGCTGTTTTCAGCTCCACAGGTCGTGGGTTCGATTTTTGCCGACAGCCAACATTTTGTAACAAAAATTGTTTTTAGTTCTTCGAATCTGTGTATTTAATAGTATAGAACCTAGGTGACCGAGTCTTGATCGGTAATTTTTAAAATTGATGTAAAACAAAAAATTTAAAAGAAAAATGAAAAAATAATAGGGCAGGTGGGGCAGGGCAGGTATATATATAAGATTAACTCATTTAAATATTACAGATAGATTTATTTACTAGTTGTCTGTTACCATAACACAAGTATTAAGTTAATTTGGGGACGGACGAACGTGTATTCAAGCGTCCCATATATTAGATTATATTATACCTATCACTTACTCAGGTAAACCAAACGATTGATAGAAATAAACTTTCTCAAAATAAATAAAAATTTCGTATAAAATATATCTTACATTTTTTATTTCACTTCAAATGTTCAAAATTTAAAATAATTATATTCTATAATTGAATTGGAAATCAATAAAGAAAATAATTTCAAAACAAAATATAATTAGAAATGAAACTACTATCGATATTCAATAAATTTTATTTCTCTTAATGTAATTATATAAACGACTTAAGACTAGTTTTCAACTTAAATACAACTTTATTTAAAATCATTAATATCGTATAAAAATAACTTATAAATTAATCTAAATCAGTGTTGTGATATACCTTATACTACAATGCTGTTTATTTTTTGCATGCAAAAAAATCTTATATTTCCATAATATATTCAGGTAAATGAATGCGAACATTTGTACACATTTCTTTGGCATGTGAATAACAGATAAGCGAAAAATTCTATTTTTATATTTTACCCTTATGGCGTTACAAAAGGACGGAAAACATTCCACACTTATATAATTATACATTTAAATATAGACGGAGTAATTGGGAATATAATATATTGAACTTCAAATTATACAATCTCATTTAATATTGAATATTATATTTTTAGAAATTCTGAATCGTATTCTCGATAATTAATAAATTAATTCCCAATTATCTTTTCAAAATATTATCATTATAAGAAATTAATTTAATAATTAATAAATGAGAAACGTTTATTATTGTGAGGGAAATATTTATTTTTTAATTGTTTTGACAATTTTAATAAATTACTTACATTCAATAGGCAAAGTTAAAAGGCACCAAAACATAACCTAATGGAATATACAGATGGCACGGCTCACATTACATATATTATATATTTCGCAAATCTATCAAAACACCTGCTGGCCTACATTTTTACATTTAATTTCGAAACGACGTGTCGAAATCGCCACCTATACCATCGATAGACCTCTTAGTGTTGCGTAGTGTTGTGAAAGAATAGTCAATAAACATGTCTTATATCATATTAAGTAGGTCTGTCTGTCCATTTATTATGCGCTGGCAATGATAAACATTTTTATTACACAGTGAGTGATATGTAAAAATGACAAAGTTAATGACTTTATAATAAAGCTTAAACAGTAAAATTTTTATCAATTTCACTCTAAGTTAGATTATATTTAACCATGACATTTTTACATCTGTCAGGTCTGAAACTTTTAACCAATAAGTGTATCACATTTGAAGTAGTCGCTCAAATTATAAAAATGGTTTTTTTAATTGAAATATCATTATTAAAATAATTTGAATCCATTTTCAAGACTAATTATTCAATTAATCTAATTAATTGGATTAATATTTTTGATTTATTATCAATTAATTGAATAATTAATTTTACACTGAAAAATAGTCAAAATGGAATTATTAAATGTCTCTTCAGTCAATAACCTAATACGAAGCCACGGTTCACGCATAACTAAATTTGTTTAAGTGAAATCGAGTTAGAGGCTTACATCTAATCGAGCCGAGGTTGAATTTTTCTCATAGTACCTTTGCCTTAAGGTTGCATGTAACCATTCAACTTACGCAATGATCCTCAACGAAACAACAAACACATGGGGGGAGGAGGGGAAGAGTCGAGGTCACGAGACATTCTACAATTGAGTTATAAGTGAGTCAGTTCAGGTAATGATTCATGAGGAAATTAATGATTAAGACGATCCTAGGCGTTAAGTGTTGGGATCTTTGACCCTAGGGTGTGGTGATAGCTGCCATTGTTTAGATCTGTCAAGTCATTGGTCAAACGTCCTTAAGTAGATTCCGAATATTTAATTACCTAGAAATGTCACTCATAGTTTTATTATGTCACAATTAGTTATAGAATTACGTGTTGCTTTGCCCAGGTCCATAATATAAAAGTAATTATGATATTATTTATCTTTGATCCACAATTAGATGAATCGTAGCAAAATACCATTTTAACCTCACCACAACAAACGAAATATTTCTTATCAATCTCATCTCATAAAATAATACAGTAGCAGCTATAGAATACTGAAGTTTACTGTAATTCCTTAATAATTAAAGATTATTAAACAAAACGCACTTGTAAATAAATTTGAGATGCATCTAACATAAAACAAAATATACTTGCGTAAATATATTATACTTAAAAATAATATAATAAAAATGACACGACTGGTAACGTTTATATCGTCAGTTTGGAATGTCCAAGACTAAACTAAGAATAAAATATCTTTAATTTCCTTATAAAAAGGAAATGAATTTTATTCGCATAATACAAAAGCCGTGAAGTTGCCGACAACTTTCCAATGGCTGTGAAAATTATTCAGGCTTCGATATCGTGTCGTGGCGGGAAAATCGTTGTGACCTACACATAATGCGTCACATACATAACTGTTATAGTATGTGACTTGAATCGTCTTACATGTACAGGCCATCAAACATACGAAATCGGTGGTAAAACTTGGCTAAAGGTAACAAAATAACGCACCAAACTCATCGTGGGTCGGCTCTAAAATCGGACTACCATTTAAAGTTTACATTATAACAATAAAAATTAAAAAAAATTACAAATAATACCATCCATAAATAAAATAATAATTCTATAAACTATTAATTAATAGGCGCTTGAGATTCCTATAAAAACGGCGCTTATATCCGCCATATTGAATTATTAATGATGTCATGTAATAGCATCAATTAGAATTCCATGCACGTTATAACTAAACAACAACTTGTTATTGCATTATAATTAATATTTACCTGTTGAACGTGAATAGTTGTGTTGCAAAATTTACACTTTGTTCAAAAATGGGATGGTTCACACGCCTACGCATCACAATCAATACAATGAGATTCAAACTTGAACCATTCAACCGTTGAGCCGACCGTACAATTGTTCAATAGTACTATACTAGACAACGATACTCGCATCTAAACAATTTGTTACCTTTACCTTAATATTAGCACTCGGTCTCTCCCTCTTTTCTCTCCGTGATATAATGCTCCACCTCCCTCAGAGAGTTGAACAACTTCCAAGCTAAAATAACTCCAGTGATCTCGACCAGAGATATCAGTAATGAAGCGCCGGCGACAGAAGAGCTTATAATCTTGGTGTAAACTGAAGCCACTTTAGCACATCCGAGCCGCTCGTTGGCTTCCTTATCGGTGAAGTCACAGGTCGCTCTGTAGTAACTGTCCTGACAGCACGTCAAAGGCAGATCGTTTCTCCAGCTTCTGTAATCCCGAGCGTCGTTCGCACCGCAGCATCTCAACTTCCTCTCGATCCTTCCGAAAGACTTGAACACGTCAGGGTTGGATTGGGAATTGTAGTATCCGTCGTAAACTGTATCCTTAATGAACCGATCCGTGTCCTCTCCGTCGACGAATACGAAGATCAAAGTCGCCGCGATCACTTGTCCGAGGATGATCAAGATTAAAAACATCCCGTAAATCCCCAGGAGTCCCCTGTTCTCCCTGTTGGCACCGCACCAACCACAGAAAGCCACCATCATCACGAACAATCCGAGCAGGATGAAGAGCCATGGCGCCACTTGCGGCCAGTACACCCTATAGTCCAACAGATAGTGGTTGCTGTTTCTCAACGCGACAAATTCGGAAAGTTGCACGAAAAACCAGATCCCGGTTGCCGCCGTCACTAGTCCGAACACGGCGTATATCACATTCACGACATACAACACACCTTTAATAAGCTCGTCTTTCGCCATCTTCTATTTCGAGCGCGTAATCGACCGGCGAGACTGATCGTTGACGATAGAGTGGAAGCGTAGCGCGGGCGCGAGTAGTTTTATGAACTCACGCGCAGCTAGTGCGGACCTTAAGATTAGCGGGTTTACACGGGACGACACGACACCTGTTTGCATAATGGGAGGCGGTGACTAAGATTTCTTGATTGTATTTACGAGTTAACTTCCCTTTGTGACACTTCCATGCACAGAAGTGGTTTTACATCCTACAACGGAAATTGTCTAGCAAATATTAGCACAGAGTTAGTCAACTAAGACTTAGGTTGAAATTTTTATGATAAATGCAAAGAGATATTTTAGCATTCACATTTTTACTATTAAAATTTTATTATATTATATTAAAATTTTGACAATAACGTGTCTAGTTATTCGAATTATGACAGTCTAAAGCATAAGCATAACTTTTACGTAAAAGATAATATGTGAAATACGTATAAATCAATATAATATTAGTATTATATTAAATCAAAAAGGTATCTAATATAATAATTCTAATAAAGGAAGTCGTAACAAATTATGTAAAAGTAAACCTGTTCCATTGTTTCTTTTAGTTATCAGTCCAGTCGGAATCACGAATGTTGAAGTTAATACTGTCGTAGTCGTAACGTCAGCCGGAGTCGTGTCGCGCCCAACACACGCGATATAAGCCAACGCCTACGTGTTTTAACTAACATACAACCGGGCCAGTTGTATGACATACTTTGGCTATATGCTGATGCCATCACCGCGAAGGTAATATTACGTAAAATATTCGAATAAGCATTCTTATGGTACTTTTGCTTTCGATCGCCTTGAAGACAATCGCTTTCCCTAATGGGCCAATAGCCCGTGAACCCCAGACCTTAGTCATTTTATAAAAGCTGAAACTATGTCAGTGCATGCTCCCAACACAGGTAAGAACGATGGTAGATTATGAAATTTGGATCATAGTGGCTTTGGGAGATACGCGGTACTCAAGGTTGCAAAATAACGAATTAATTTCGTCATAGTATAAAGCTTGATCTTTTGGTATTACCTTTATAATAATATTAAAAATCAGGTCAATCAATGCCAGACACTCAGCATAGTGAAAACCCCCTTCCAGACACCCTTAAAGTTCATGAATTTTGACTTCTATTTACGTCATAGTATAAAAGCTGATTTTAATATTATAATATTACTTGTATAATAGTAAGATGATGTTTACCCTCTAGCAAGACATTTTGGATAGTTCCTACCCCAGCCAGATAAGCACGTAAGTTAATTGAGCCTTTCGAGTTATTCGAGTAAGCACGAAGTATACAAATAGATAGATGCGAGCGAGATGGCGAGATTGGTCGTTACTTACTCCGCAGTTTTTTTTATACTGGGATATAAGTATGTACTTATAAATACTTATTATACATGTTTACTCAGCTAAAATAATTTTATACGCTATTTTCAAGTATTGTTAATTTAATATTGTTTAAATATTTAGAGTTAATATTTTAGTGCTTAGTGCATGACAAACTTTTTTATATTTATTTAACTTACAATTATGTTAATTTTTAAGTTTAAGTAAACAAAGATTAAAGGAATAGTTTTGTTACAATATTAACCCTTTAAATGCCATTTGTGCACTATGTGATCAATTCTTTGCTTAGAATTTTTGAGATTTATATTTGGATATATTTTTTACTGTATAGTAATTAGTACAAGGGTGACAGAGCCTTGCTTGGTATTTTTTTTAAAGAAATAAAGAAATCCATTAAAAAAAAGGTGGCGTTGGGTTACATGTGGGAATCGATACCAGGTTTTAAACTTTCTTGGTTCACTCGTTACCACACACTAACCACTGCTGGCTTGATAGCCAGCAGTGGTTAGTGTGCAAATGCTCAATATATCTCAAATATCATTTGTCTTTAATTCTACATTTTAGCATTTTTTTAATGCCCGAAAACAGGTATAAAATAATGTCATTTTTTATGAAGCCTAGCTAGATCGATTTCATTCATATATAATATTTGTAGCATAGTATAGGATTAGTAGAATTAATAATATATTAATATATATTAATAATATAAGTTAGATTTATCTTTGGTGCTTGCTCTTATTCGCACATGGTGCTTACCGGATATATAGTGCGTTCGGAGATTCAATTTTCAATACAATAGCATAGATAATCCATAAATTGATTATTCTTAAAAAATTATTGTATTTCTTCACGTGAATTTGATAAGAATTTTGATATATCATATATCAATTTTGGAAAACTATAAATGTTCTTGTCACTAACAATAAATGTTAATTATTATCAAATGATTTATTGGCTATATTTAATGGCTGTGGGAGGAATTATATAGGCGAAACTACATCAGTACGAGGATATTGGAGCACATTCGTAGTGTCAAGAATATGGACACCAATGGATTGGCTATAGCGGAGCATGTCCTCGATTCGGGTACTAACCACTACATCAGGTTCGACAAGGCTTCCGTATTATCCAGGGAAAAATCTCTAGTACCTAGAAAAATACGAGATACATTTGAAAAGAAATTGGTCGGTACCCGAATTTTAACAGAGTCGGTGGATGGACACTACCTCTGGCGTGGAAACCTATTTTTGACACTACCGGTTCATATAAAGACCGCTTTGAACCCGACACCGTAAGCGTCGCGTGCACAGACTTCATCTGTGCATGCAATGACGAAGACCAGAGCGACAGGGAACACTTGGAACTTGGAAGAGGCGTGTCCCCCCGTGTCCCCCCGCACCTCCGCCACCCACGAGTCGCGCCCAGCGAGCTGCTGGACGCAGTTCCCGCCGCGATAACGTTGTGTAAAGAGCTCATAAATAAATACCTCAGATGGGTTCGAAACTAGTTGGGCTAACCCGATAGAATAAGACGTAAGTATAGCCAATTCTATACATTAACTATGAATACTACTCACGATAGTTTAAATTTAAAAAACGATTTATTGTAATTAATGAGGAATTTCATAACAAAGAAAAAAGTCATTATAATTATAATCATTATAAATATAATTAATATAAAGTAATTAGCATGATCTAAAAATGAATATCTAAAACTCGTATTTGAGTAATAAAATGATCACATGCACATGGCGGTCAAAGGGTTAAAGGATGGTTGGGCCGCGAATATAAAAGCAGCGGTAAAAATTCACCAACAAACAGGCGGCGTGTTCAAATGTGGCGACGAAGAGCGAACGCGAACACAAAAACAGCGGTTTATTTTGAAGAATGGCCGGGCGGCAAAGAATAAAGGAATGGTGTTGTTAGAATATTCAATATTTAATACTTCAATACTTGAAAATAGCGTATAAAATTATTTCAGCTGAGTAAACATGTATAATAAGTATATATAAGTACATATATCCCAGTATAAAAAATGCAAAGTAACGACCTAACTCACCATCTCGCTCGCATCTATCTGTTTTTATACTTCGTGCTTGCTCGAATAGCTAACTTACATGCTTGTCTGGCTGGGGTAGGAACTATCCAAAATGTGTGGCTAGAGGGGAAACGTCATTTTATTCTTATCCAACTAATATATTAAAATCAGCTTTTATACTATGACGTAAATAGAATTTCATGAACTTTAAGGGTGTCTGGAAGGGGGTTTCCACTATGCTAAGTGTCCGGCATTGACTGACGTGATTTTTAATATTATTCTAAAGGTAATAACAAAAGATCAAGCTTTATACTATGACGAAATTAATTGGATATTTTGCAACTTTGAGTACCGCGTATCTCCTAAAGCTACTATGATACCATCGTTCTTACCTGTGTTGGGAGCATGCACTGACAAACTTTCAGCTTTATAAAATGACGAAGGTCTGGGGTTCACGGGCTCTCGCTCTATAATGGCTTAAAGATAAAATCAAAACGCATTGTTTTGTAATACCTTACTACGTGAACGGACTATGGTGATAAATATATAGGCTATAGAAGCAATTTTCTAACGATTTGTAATACAACTATTTGTGATACTTTTACAAGTATTGCTCTTTTGTTTTACCCTTAAACTCGCCCTTCATATCCTAAGAGAAAAATAGAGTTATTAAGTTGATATGTAGTTTTCTTGCTGTCATACTATAACTAGTATAAGCATCATCAAAATTACTATCTTTATAACACCAGAATGTATATTTAATGCTGACAGATTACGTCACAATTATCCCCCAGGATTTCAAAAATTCATTAATCTATCACCCATAAAAACAACTATATGTTTTCTTATCTATTTTTATAACTAAAACTTGTAAAACTTGGCTTAAGGTAACAAAATAACGCACCAAACTCATCGTGGGTCGGCTTAAAAATCGGACTACCATTTGAAGTTTACATTATAATAACAAAAAAAAATAAAAAAATACAAATAATACCGTCAAGTAAGCCATAAATAAAATCATAATTCATATTGAATTATGATTTTATTTATTAATTGAATTGAAAGGCGCCATATTGAATTATTAATGATGTCATATAATAGCATCAATTAGAATATCATGCACGTTATCACTAAACAACAACTTGTTATTGCATTATAATTGATATTTACCTGATGAACGTGAATAGTTGTGAAATTTACACTTTGTTCAAAAATGGGTTGGTTCACACATCACAATAAGTACAATGAGATTCAAACTTGAGCCATTTAACCATTGAGCTGACCGAACAATTGTTCAATAGTACTATACTAGACAACGATACTCGCATCTAAACAATTTGTTACCTTTACCTTAATATTAGCACTCGGTCTCTCCGTCTTTCCTCTCCGTGATATAATGCTCCACCTCCCTCAAAGAGTTGAACAACTTCCAAGCTAAAATAACTCCAGTGATCTCGACTAGAGATATCAGTAATGATGCGCCAGCGACAGAAGAGCTTATAATCTTGGTGTAAACTGAAGCCACTTTAGCACATCCGAGCCGCTCGTTGGCTTCCTTATCGGTGAAGTAACAGGCCTCTCTGTAGTAACTGTCCTGACAGCACGTCAAAGGCAGATCGTTTCTCCAGCCTTTGTAATCCCGAGCGTCGTTCGCGCCGCAGCATCTCAACTTTCTCTCGATCCTTCCGAAAGACTTCAACACTTCAGGGTTGGATTTGCCATTGTGGAATCCGTCGTAAACTGTATCCTTAATGAACCGATCCGTGGCCTCTCCGTTGACGAATACGAAGATCAAAGTCGCCGCAATCACTTGTCCGAGGATGATCAAGATTAAAAAAATCCCGTAAATCCCCAGGATTCCCCTTTTCTCCCTATTGGCACCGCACCAACCACAGAAAGCCACCATCATTACGAAAAATCCGAGCAGGATGAAGAGCCATGGTGCCAGTTGCGGCCAGTACACCCTATAGTCCAACAGATAGTGGTTGCGGTTTCTCAACGCAACAAATTCGGAAAGTTGCACGAAAAACCAGATCCCGGTTGCCGCTGTCACTAGTCCGAACACGGCGTATATCACATTCACAACATACAAAACACCTTTAATGAGCTCGTCTTTCGCCATTTTCTCTTTCGAGCGCGTAATTGACCAGCGTGACTGATCGTTGACGATAGAGTGAGAAGCGTAGCGCGGGCGCGAGTAGTTTTGTAAACTCACGCGCAGATAGTGTGGACATTAAGATTAGCGGGTTTTCACGGCACGACACGACACCTGTTTGGGGGGACACATAATGGGAGGCGGTGACTAAGATTTCTTGATTGCATTTACGAGTTAATTCCCTTTGTGACACTTCCATACACAGAAGTGATTTTTCATCGTAAATTGTCTAGCAAATATTAGCACAGAGTTAGTCAACTAAGACTTATAGTAGAAATTCTTATGATAAATGCAAAGAGATATTTTAGCATACACATTTTTAGTATTAAAATTTTGCCAATAACGTGTCTAGTTATTTTAAGTATAACAGCATTTAAGCATAACGTTTATATAAACGATAATATTTGAAATACGTATTAGTCAATATAAGTATTACATTAAATCAAAAAGGTATCTTAAATCTGAAACGGAATGATAAAATTTATTTTATTTTATCCATGGTGAATATAATATAAATAAAAATAAATTTTATCATTTCGCTTGTAGTACGAAATAATAAATATATTCAGTTAAAATATATTTGTCGACTAACCTGTTAAAACCTGTATTAAAAATTGAGAGTGTTCTAGGTTCATGAATACATTTAATACACTAGTGAATTGTAACAGAAACTATTATAATAATTCAAATAAAGGTAGTAACGAAATATGTAAACGTAAACCCGTTCCATTGTTTCGGTTAGTTATCAGTCCAGTCGGAATCGATTAAAAAAAAACTAATGTTGAAGTTAATACTGTCGTAGTCGTAACGTCAGCCGGAGTCGTGTCGCGCCCAACACACGCGATATAAGCCAACGCCTACGTGTTTTAACTAACATACAACCGGGCCAGTTGTATGACATACTTTGGCTATATGCTGATGCCATCACCGCGAAGGTAATATTACGTAAAATATTCGAACAAGCATTCTTATGGGTACTTTTGCTTTCGATGGCCTTGAAGACAGTCGCTTTCCCTAATGGCTTATAGATAAAATTAAAACGCATGATTTGTAATACCTTACTACTTGAACGGACTATGGTGATAAATATATAGTATATAGAAACAATTTGCTAACGATTTGTAATAGCGAACTTACTTTTACAAGCATTGCTCTTTTGTTCTACCATAAAACTCGCCCTTCATATCCTAAGAGAAAAATACAGTTATCAAATTCATATGTAGTTTTCTTGCTAAGGCGTCATACCATAAATAATATGAGCATCATCAAAATTGCTTTATAACACCAGAATGTATAGTAAATTCTGACAGATTACATAATTATTTCGTATTATAAAATCCCCCAGGATTTCGAAAATTCATTAATCTATCACCCATAAAAACAACTATATGTTTTCTAATCTATTTTTTTAAGGTCTGAGACAAATAAAATATTTTGAAATAAAACTATAGGTTTTATAAAATACCAACACTGTGCATCGAAATGTGTTTAATAATTAACACTTATTAGCAATGTCAAAAACAGTTATTCACAAAAGGTAATCGATTATTAATTAATAATACTATTACGAGGCTATTAACCGTATTCACGATAATATTTGATATATTAAAACTGTTACCTGAACGAAAATATAATAAAATAAAACATATGTATTAAAGCTTTGGTCCGCCTTGACATTATTCTTCGTCTATTAAAACTATAAATAAAACTGAAATCATAACGTAAAATTAACTTAACTCTTGGATATTTAAAGTATATTGATAAAAATTATACAAGTACGTCATACGTAAATATGTAAATATATTTCAAATAAACTATATTTGGTATAAAAAAGCACCAGATATCCCGACAAAGGTCAAATAATATACATTACAAATCGTCGTGATTGAAACTATTGAATTTAAACAAAAAATATAAATATATTGAAAAATCTTAACACATCATCCGCTTCAATAAGCACTCAAACGTTATATGTTTACAGCATTTGACACGTCTTCAACCTTCGCATACCAAACCTATCGTCGATATTTTGCTTGCATGTGATTAATAACGACAAAACTAAGAAAATATCACTATAAGCCTACTAAATTAAAACTAAAATAACAAAACTTAAAACTCATAAGAAAGCTTTGCCCAATTAACTTTTGAGTTCTGTTTCATAGGTTACAATAAATTAATTGAACTGTATAAATATCCACTATAAAAATTTGTTTTTGATACTATGTACAATTAATTGATTAATTTACACACCATCTTATCGCGGATTATTCAATTAATTCTATAAGATTTACAATACAATTATTATATTCCCAATTAATTAAAAGGTTAACACGCAACACATGACTAAACAATTATATACAATCTTAATTTAACATACAATAATTCTTAAAATAAAAATTTATAAATTAATCTTACCTTATAAGAATAATCTCTAGTGAACAAATATAATTTAATTCATGCTTCACAAGATTTAATTGAATAATTAAGAAATAGTTTACTTTTATAATTAGATCGGAAATACATTTTGAAATAATTTTTATTATTTCAAACTCGTTTAACATTATTTTGCTTTTAAACCATGGAATTTCTAACATATTATCGATACAGTAATAGTTATATTTTATTGCGTCAAAGTAGTACAAAATAAATTGATTGTAACACATGGCTTTTCATCTTATCGACTACTTTTAGGTCAAAATTACAATTTTAGAATAAAGAAATATGAATTGCCAATGCTATCTATTTGAATTACTTACCGAAAAATGGGCCTATGATTTCGTATTCCTATTTCATAATTATGGAATGTCAACTAAAATATTTGACTATTTGAATACAATTACATTCACAATTAAACCTTAAGAATCTTAAAATTAAAAAAATTAATGAAAATATAATTTTGCTATAATCCGGGATAAAAGAAAATATATGTAATGCTGCAATATATATATCGTAATGCTTAATTTAGAGTACTATTCATTCTCATGCCTGATACATGCAGAATTTGTAAATACTCATGCAATGCCTGCTACCTATAACACAACACATAAGCACTGCACACATTCACCAACACAATCTCAACAATTGTTGCGACCCGTAACCGAGTCTATCATCTGACGATGCTTCAGTAATACACTACAATATAATATAATACAGTACACTCTACATTTAGCATTACATATAGTTTCTTTTATCGCAGATTATTACAATATAATAATTTTATTACTTTTTTATTATGGACCTCAGCAAAGTAACGCCTTATTCTATAAATTATAAAATTTAAAGTTTAAAACATACCTTTAATAAAGAATACATTGTCATATAAGAACGAATATACTTTAACAAAGTTGTTCTCAACATTACCTAACATAAACACTCATAAAATACATCGTTACGCTAAATCAGTGCCCCAGTTTAGTAATATCTTAGTTTTACCACGGTGTTTCATATTTAACTATTACTTATCGAATTATATTGAGAACAAGCATCCGTAACTGATAATTTAAACAAGTTAAATTGAGAAAATTGTTTTAAATACCAACACTGGTGTTTATACAATTGTTATAATTACTATAAAAATAACCCGTAAAAATTTATGCACTTATCATCATCTTCCTGCCCTTATCCCACTCTAAGTTGGGTCGGCACAACATGTTATAAACATGTTGTCACACACTTTGGCTACGTATTTTATGACCGGCCGCAAGTCTGACGTCATCTTAGTCGTAATTTACAACACCTCGGTAAGAAATCAGGGTGGTCTATTCTACTCAGCCGGACACCACACGGCGGGTCGGCTTACCTTAGTCGCCTTTTACGACACCTCGGTAAGAAATGAGGGTGGTCTTTTCTATTCCGCCGGATAACACACTTAGTAGTGTATAAATACTGTAGTATTTGGAAGCAGCCTTTTAATATCCCACTACTGGGCAAAAGGTCTTTACTTAGAGAAAAAGTTTAAGATTTAAACATATTATGGGCATAATTAATTGAATTAACAATATTTTTTTAAAGAAGAAGGTGTGCCAGGGTTCAAAACCGCGATTTTTTTTAGAATACATCAAAACCGTATTGCTAATTTATAATAAGAAAGCGAATTGGTATACAACTAACCCCTAAGTATTTATAAGCAGCACAAATTCGATATTAAATACAATGTCATATAACTTTTACGAAATTCTTCTAAACTTAAAATTTTAAACTAAACACAGTACTTAATAACTTAGCAAGTAACGCGTAACTATACCTGAGTTTGCAATCTATTTATTTTCACACCATATTAGCGACCTGTACGTTTACCAGAAGAATTTACGACATGTTACTGTGAAATATTGCGCAGTTACTAATTTTCTTCAACAAGAAAAGTAAAACTTCGCCTTTCGAGTTTAGAATTAAGTTAATATGTAAAACGTTCCTACTTATTTAGATGTTAATCCTACAAGACGTCTTACACAAGTTTTAACTTTACTAACTTCTTATCAAACTCTGATAAAGTACTGGTTAACCTGTTACTAAGTATGCCACGGGTACTATAGCGTTGACTTACATAATTGCAAAAGTTTTACCGCACGCGTTACTCAATAAGTTATTAATAAATAAGTATCACAAAGAAACACTAAACATGATCCAATGAAGCTTTCTTACCTATATAACTACGATTTATGTTATTCAATTTAATTCACTTAATCTATTTGTACAAATCCATTAAATAGAATATTATTTCCCTCAAATAATGTTCATATTAATAAAGCTTCCAAAAGTATGAACGTATTAATTAATTAACGAATATAATTTTCGTTGAAATTTCCAATTAATTTCTCAGAATTTCAAATTAAATTATAATTACAGTTAATTATAGAAAGTTCAGTCGAGTAAATTAAATATTAAACATATTCACTATTTAAACTAATACTTAGTGATGTATTATAATATACTAGCTAGTAACTAGGTACACAATGGACAAAGGTAAGTGACATGACGTCATGTCACATAGCGAATTAACGACCGTCAATTCCGTCTCATTTGCAAGAAAAGGATGGAGCTATCGACAATTTACTGCTCTCCTTATCACTCTACAAGACAATTAAAGACTCATCAAAGTTTCCATTTGAATTCTTAAACATGTATAAACTTAATTCACTAATAAGTTCGATGGGATAAGAAATCCATTGCTAGTTTCGTCATACGTTCTACTTTTACCCATCCGAAGGTTAAATTCGACTGTTCAAAATAAATGATTAATATTTCGAAACTTCGATAATTGTACGTTTGAATTGCATATTAAGCTACAGCAAAAAAATCAATGCAACCCCACCTGAACCTTTTGAACACTAAAAACACTTACATTAAAAAAAAAAGCGTCTACAATAGAACCTTCTTGCTCTCGTATTCGTGCGGCGGAGGCGGTCGGTTGTTAATCTTCAATCCCTTGTACATGGACACCGCGAACACTGCAGCTATTATACCAATTATGGCTGTAAAAATGGCCGCGGCAGAGAGCACAATAATCGCTATTCTAGCATACTGCGACGCCACTGTTGAACATCCGTGTCGTTCGTTCGCCAACTTGTTCGTAAACGCGCAATCTATGGCGTACGGCTCCAACCAACCGTGGTAATACACATCACAACAGGACATAGGGAAATCTGACTTCCAATTCTTGTAATCCCTCGGGCTATCAGCTCCACAGCAGTGTAATTTCCTCTCAATAACTCCAAACGCCTCAGCGACTTCATTGTCATTTTTCGATTGGAAATATACATCCCATACTGTGTCTTTCACGAAATCATCAGTCGATTTGTTATCGGCGAATACTAAAGCGACTACAGCTGCAGTAATCAACAAAACAACCACAATGCACACAGAGGTTATGTATAAGGTCAGCAAACTTTTGCTCTTCTTCTTAGCGCTGGTGATCCCGCATACAGACGTCCCGAGCATCAGAAGGGCCACTATAAAGAATATCCAAGGTATCGCTTGAGGCCAGTACACGGTGTAGTCCAACAGATAGTGGTTGCTGTTCCTTAGCCTGGTGAACTCGTGGACTTGACAGAAGAACCATATCGACGCGGCGGCGATCGCTAAGCCGAATATGACGTAGATCGTATTTAGGACGTAGAGAAACACTCTTTGTACACCGAGCGACATTTTGGCAACGCGCGCGCGCTTCGTACGACGATTTACAATTGAATGGCGTATCAAGGCAACGTGTGATGTTTATAAAACCTAGTAGCTTCCTAAGTCAATGATGAATCATAAGGATCAATGGAATAGTTAAGATGACGTCCGGTGTTCTTGTTTTTGTGGTAAAATGACTATGATAGAGTTCATGTATCTAATATTTATGGTCAGCACTGGTTTCAGTAACCTTCAATGGTAATTAAATGTTTTACGTTGCAATTAATATTGTAGTGTACATTTTTTATTGTTATTTACTTCGTAAAGCTTAATACACGGAATTACAAAATAAAATTAATGTGTAATGTATTCGTGTGTATATACATGCACATCAGACAACAAATAGGTAATATAAATCATTCAAAAGCAAATGCATTACTAATGAAGTACATTAAAAATATAATTATAAATAGCCGTCAAATTAAATTGCTAAAGAATAGATTTTTAAAATTAACTGATTAATAAATACATTTTGATTTCCATTATTTTATTAAAATAAAAAACGAAATAATCTCACTTATAATAAAATATTTTAATATAAAATAAATTATTTAATTTCTACGTCAGTTGTGTTAACGCATTAATTTAATTTTGTGGAAATTTCAAACAAAATTATTAATGCTACTTTTAATAAAAATTATTATTATTCAGTTAATTGACAAAAATGTTTATTTATTTAATTCATTTAGGCCTACCAAAAATGTATATCAATCCATAAATAGTTATTCTTATTTCCTAATTAACATATAATTTCATTTATAGACACAAGCTTTTATAAATTAATTATTCATATAAATACTTTATATATAAAAATATTTAATGTTATTTTATATTAAATATCTGGGTGACCGAGCTTCGCTCGGTAATTTTTTCCAAAAAAAACTTAAAAAATAGAAAATACAATTTTTAAATTGTTAAGTTTTCATATAGTAATTGTTTTTTAAATAAAACTTATCCAATAGTTAACGTCTCTACTTAAAATGGTACTAAGCTAACAGGAGGTAATGTGCCTGGCACTTTATATAGGCAACGAGGTTAACCGCCTCTAGACGCACTTTCCGTTTGTCCTAACACCTGAGTTGTATGCGTCTTCAATTACAGGTAACTAGGACATTTCTGTCTGTCTGTCCGTATTTCTTTGTTTGTGACAGTTTCAAGAGCAATCCTTTTGAACAATATTAGTCAAAATTTCCTAGATTTGACACCGGGAAAAGCGTAGTACACTAATATCTTAGTTAGTTAGCAAATAGCATAAATCCTATTATTATAAGCTTAGCTTATAATAATAGGATTTATGCTATTTGTATAGAGTTAAGGTTAGTGTAGTTTAAAGTAAAATTCGCTTTGTGATTTTGTTGTGGAGTCTATCTCCTGATGATGCTTCGGTTGCGGGGCGAAACGATTGTTGAGTTTGTGATAGTGATCGTATGTAGTGCTTGTGTATCGTGGTGGCGGTGGTGAAGATTTGTGCATGTGTACGAAACCTGCATGTATCAGGTATGATAACCGATTGTCCACTCTACATTTAGCATTATATATATTTTCTATTTTATTTCATCGCGGATTATAGCAAAATAATTTTATTATTACTTTTGTATTATGGATCTCCGCAAAGTAACGCCTAATTCTATAAATGAGGTAAAATTCGTGTTATTGCGTTATTATAGTTACCCTGTGGCCACCCTTTATTTAACATTTTTTATTATTTCCATATCACGAGGGTGGCTTGCTTGATCGTTGGCTAGAGATAAAGCAACCCTTTACATATATTTTTATTATTACTTGATCAAAACTAAACACGATTTACGCTGTATATTGTTGTACTATGGAAAGTTATTTAAATGTCTAAAAAGCTTTTGTATTTTATCCACACCTATTGTGTACCCTGTACAAGACAGTAATAACTAAATGTAACTAGTATTGGGAATTATATTTTTAAAAGAGCAACCGCCGAGTTTCTCGCTGGCTCTTCTCGGTAGGAACAGCTTTCCGAACCAGCAGTAGAGTTGACGATTCAAAAGCAATTGTTTACAAGTTAACTTGAATAAAAAATATTTTGAATATGAATTTATTATATAACAAACTCCCCAAAAGCTATCTGTCTGTATGTAATCGATTTTCGCAAATCTACTGGAAAGTTTTTGTACGGTTTTTACTAATAATTAGTGCAATTATTCCAAAAAGAATATATATAAGTATAAATATAGAATAGTACATTACGGTACTATAAAAGTTATGTTGAAGAGGTCGCCTGATAAAATAAATATATATGAATAAATATATGGGACACTTACACACACGGTCGTCCGTCCCCAAAGTAAGTAACTTAATACTTGTGTTAAAACAAATCGCCTGCTGTGAACTTTAATCACGCGCGCCACGTAAACTAGCAGAGATACGCTAAAGTAATGTACTAAAAAATTATAGATCTACAAAAATACTACAAAAATGTCGAAGACAGCATGTCTCTATCTCTTATGGCTAACTCGCAATAACTAAATTTATTTAAAATTTCGCCGCCACAACTTGTAATATTATAAAACAAATTCTTCCAAAGATGTCTGTATATGAAAGATTTTCTCAAAATCTACAAAACGGATTTCAGTAAAACCTTTTAATTTTGTGCTGTGTGATCTCGGTTAAAGTAACTTTCCGAATCAATGGTGTTATTGCAATTAAACTATTCTTTAAGTGCCAGTAAAAATTAATAATGTATTGAATTTAACAAAAGTTATAATAAAATTATATTGCTGTAATCTGCGATGAAGTAAAATAGAAAATATAAATAATGCTAAATGTAGAGTCGCAAATCTTTGCGATTTTGGCCGTGGAGTCTATCTCCTGATGATGCTTCGGTTGCTGATCGAAACGATTGTTGAGTTTGTGATAGTGAGCGTATGTAGTGCTTGTGTATTGTGGTGGCGGTGGTGGAGGTTTGTGCATCTGTTTTTACGAATCCTGCATGTATCAGGTATAAAAACGGAATTATCCAGTCTACATTTTAGCATTATATATATTTTCTATTTTACTTCATCGCGGATTATAGCAAAATTTATTATTACTTTTGTATTACGGATTTCCGCAAAGTAACGGCTAATTATATTAATTATTGAATTATAATTTAATTATCATGCGATGGGAAGCTGGCAAATGACGTCATCGTGCAAATGACAGGGAGATGTCTCATATCACAGCGAGATGAATATTTATCCTTAAATGAGATGATTCAATGAAATACGTACATTATAGTACAAGATGTCCTTACATTGTTGTGTCACGTCAGAATCAATCCAAATTATAAATGTAAAAGTCTGTAATTCTGTTTGTTTCGCGTTTACGTTTTAACTTTAAACACTGGACTAAAATTTCATCAAAGTCTGTCGTTTATATTTGTTTTTTTCCCATTGTTTGTTCCTAGACTATAAAATAGAGTTTTAAAAATATCTATTAATTAAAAAACATTATCATTATCCTCCTTATTCCACTCGAAGTGGGGACGGCACAACATGTTAAAAACATTTCACATGATTTGACTATGTATTTTACGACCGGCCGCCTGCCTAATGTCAAATTACCTCAGCCGCCTTTTACACCATCTCTGTAAGAAATGAGGGTGGTCAATTTTACCCAGCCGGATATCACACGGTGGGTCAACTTACCTTCGTCGCTTTTAACGGCAACTCGGTAAGAAATGGGGGTAGTCTATTCTACTAGCCGGATACCACACGGCGACTCGACTTACTTTAGTTGCTTTTTACGAGAACTTAACTTAGTCTTATTTTACGACATCTCGGCAAGAAATGAGGGTGGTCTATTCTACTGACCGGATACCACACGGCGGGTCGACTTAACTTAGTTGCTTTTTACGATAACTTCCCTTAGTCATATTTTGTGTGTTGTAATATTATTCAAAACATATATTAGTTTATTAACAATTCACGGTTAATGACTTTCCCAGTGCTGGGCATAGGCCTCCTCTTTGGAGAATAAGGTTGAAGCTTTAACCCACCAATCTGCTCCAATGCGGATTAGTAGGTTACACATATCCCCAGAATTCTCTAGAAATAAGCAGGTTTCCTAACGATGTTTTCCTTCACCGAAAAGCGTGTGAAAAATTCATTATTAATTTATTAGTCATATAAATTTTAACAAAAAATACTCATTGAAGCCTGCCCGGGATTAGAACCTGTGAAAAAAGAGTGAGACGATATCTCTTTTCGACTATCACAGTTTTTTTCTAGGACATGTGTAACCTTCCAATTCATAAGAGCTGCATAGTGGGTTCTAATATACTTTTCAAATGTAGAGGCCTTTGCCCAGCTATGCCTAGTAAATTTACTATTGCCTGCTCACCTGACTGTACCCACGCCTCTTCTGCTGTGACCGCATTATTTCCTAGGAATTCACACAAGACATTTGTAGACACGTTTTCCTTCCTATATCCATTAAAAACAAATGATGAAATGTTATCAAAAATGTCGACGACTATTACGTATATGTTACTTAAGGTAATATTTTTGGAAAAACCAACAAAAATAATGATTGTTTTATTTTCCGTAACAATATTATAATTATTTTTGTGTTATGGTTCTCTGCAAAACTAACACTTAATTACATCATCATCATCTTCCTGCCCTTATCCCACTCTAAGTTAGGACGAAACACCATGTTATAAACATGCTGTCACATGATTTGGCTGCGTTTCACGACCGGCCGCCTGCCTGACGTCAACTTACCTCAGTCGTATTTTACGACACCTTGGTAAGAAAGAGGGTGGTCTATTCAACTAAACCGGATACCACACGGTGGGTCAACTTACCTTAGTCGCCTTTTACGACACCTCGGTAAGGTATGAGGGTGGTACTATTCTGTTCAGCCGGATACCACACGGCGTCAACAGCTAATTATATAAGTAAGTAAGTAGCGGCCTGTTACTATCCCACTGCTGAGAATAGGCCTCTTTTCTCCGTTTTTGGAGAGAAGGTTTGGAGCTAAGACCTACCACGCTGCTCCAGTGCGGATTGGTAGGTTACACATATCTCTAGAATTCTCTAGAGATATGCAGGTTTCCTCACGATGTTTTCCTTCACCGAAAAGCGTGTGATAAATTGAAATTATCAATTAGACACATAAGTTTTTAACATAAAAACTCATTGGTGTCTGCCCGGATTTGAACCCGCGACCTCCTCGAAAGAGTCGAACGTCGTCCTAAGGGTGCCTCCTGTGAGGCCGGACCGCGGCTTAGGGCGACGTGTAGTGGAGGGCTGGTGGTATGACTGTGACTAGTCATCACGCTGTTGTATGAAGCTCTACTAGCTATGGGGAACGTCGTCCTAAGGGTGCCTCCTGTGAGGCCGGACCGCGGCTTAGGGCGACGTGTAGTGGAGGGCTGGTGGTATGACTGTGACTAGTCATCACGCTGTTGTATGAAGCTCTACTAGCTATGGGGAACGTCGTCCTAAGGGTGCCTCCTGTGAGGCCGGACCGCGGCTTAGGGCGACGTGTAGTGGAGGGCTGGTGGTATGACTGTGACTAGTCATCACGCTGTTGTATGAAGCTCTACTAGCTATGGGGAACGTCGTCCTAAGGGTGCCTCCTGTGAGGCCGGACCGCGGCTTAGGGCGACGTGTAGTGGAGGGCTGGTGGTATGACTGTGACTAGTCATCACGCTGTTGTATGAAGCTCTACTAGCGTCAGGAAAAGTCAACCCTTGTCCTATAGAAATTCCAACTTACTTTATAATGCCAACTCGACTCGTTCCTGTTTAAATCACATAATCATTTTCCAAAGTGTCATGACAGCCAAGCCAATTAATGCGGCCGTTTCCTTAACGATGACTCATCACAACATGGTAGTAATGTTTTGTTTACTACGACTAAAGTTACCTCAATAAAATTATTTGATTCATTCATAACTTTTTAAAGAGAGGAACATTCAAAAATCATCCTAATAAATGTTCAGGAAGGTATATATTAGCTAGAACAATCCAGTTAAGGAATAAATAAATAAGCACATCAGAAATAGACCTTATTTATAGTCTGATAGAGACAAAAATATTTCACGCGTTTCCGTCATTCATTTCGGGTGTTTATTTTAGTATCAAGATAAAGCGAATAAAACTAAATATCACTAAAAAGAAACCTTAGTGTTATACAAATAAAGTCTTAAAAAACTAACATATGAATATGCATGTCAAACAATTAAAAAAAAACACAAATAAAAAACAAAAATTATCTATAAAAGAAAATATGTTTAAATTTATATATATAAAGTATAAATTATGTTAAATTAATCGTAATAATAATTAATTAAAATTTTAGTTAAGATAAGAATCGATAAAAAATTAACCTAATTCAATTTAAATAAACTTAAATTACAATAAAAGAGTCCTAATAACATAGATTAATTAATTAATTTTAAATCCAATTATGAGTCACTTCTGTGTAAATTCAGTATTTAAAAAAGTGATACAAGAAATGTGGATTATAAAAATATTTAAAGTTATAATATTAATTATTTACGTAATTATAAATAAGTCATTAATATTTTTGACTGAGTAAAATTTCAAGCAGAATAAATAAAGCCTAAATTCACGATAGTGAATTAGATACTATACAAAATTTAATTAATTTTAAATTCAGTAATGAGTCACTTCTGTGTAAATTCAGTATTTAAAAAAGTGACACAAGAAATATGGATTATAAAAATATTAAAAGTTATAAATGAATTGATTACGTAATTATAAATTAGTTATTAATATTTTTGACTGAGGCTAATTCCTAGCAGAATAAATAAAGGCTAAATTACCTTGTTTTATTCATTTTAGGATAGTGACGTATGCTTATACGATATTTGTGATTTATTATGAGTCATAGAGTTTCGTAGAATATAATCCGTTTTACGGCGAACGGGTTCGCAAGGTCAATTTTATATTGCGTCATCAAATAACAACATTAACAATTTTATATGTCTATTAATTAAATATAAACAATATATAAATTTAAACAGTTAAAAACCTCACAACTCGGAGTTAATAAATAAATTTTATATTTATATAATAAAATAAAATAACAAAACGCGTTTTACTTTCAAGATCAAATCATATATTGCATAAGAATACTTTAAGTTAAACGAACAAAGTCTTGAAATCAAGTAGTTTGATTATCAAATGCTTTGAATTATTAATTATTAGCAATTCTTGTATATACCGCATGCTTAATATTAAAGTGACGTATTTCAAAAAAGTTGTTTAGTGTCAAATTGCAATAATTCAAGCCTAATTTTGAATTCGGTAAGAAATAGGTTGGTCTATTCACTCACCCCAAAACCACACGGCGGGTCGACTTACCTTATTAGCCTTTTAAACACCTTGGTAAGAAGTGAGGGTGGTCTCTTCTACTCAGCCGCATACGACACAGCTAAGTATATCTTCAAAAAAATGCCGTTCAAAATTCGGTCATTCAAGTACTTATAAGTAGCTTCAGCAATAAAAATTCTCAGGAAATATTTTGTCTTATAATCTCGATATTACGCAGTTGTATTGATTTGATCAAATATTGACACAAATATATTTTTGCGCGTTAGTCACTGATGATATCATGGTATCAACATTCCATGGTGTTATGGGAAAAGGTTGTCGCTACTGCCCGTCAAGTTTATTGTATCTTTAATATTTAAATGAGTTAATCTTGTATGTATATATATTTTAGGAATCTCGGAAACCGCTACAACGATTTGCCTGAAATTCAGCATGTAGGGGTTGTTTTGGGGTAGAAAAATCGATCTAGCTAGGTTTTATTAAAAAAACGTTTTATTAGTTTTTGGGCGTTAAAAAATTATTAACATTTTAAATTTAATATAAAACACTATTTTTAGTTAGTATTTTTAAGTATTTTTTAATAACCAAAAACAGAAATGTAACGATTTTCGAAATCAATCAGACCATCTTCCGCTTCGTCAAGGGCAGAATCATTACATGTGTTACGTCAATTTGCAATTGCAACTAATTTTATTGCAGTTATTTTGTACTGTGGCAAATGTATATTTTTAAGTACTAATTTCTTCATAATAAAAAAATACAGTTTCGTCAGTAAATATCTGTTAATATACTTTACTCTGTAAAAAAAATAACGACACAAAGCCACTATAAATAATAAATGAATAATAAAACACACACTTACACACACGGTCGTCCGTCCCCAAAGTAAGTGACTTAATACTTGTGTTATGGACAGACAGCTGGTGAATATATACTTATATATTTTTTAAATACACACTTAAATACAAATATACACCCAGGCTCAAAGACCAACAAATTCATTTATAGACAATGTTGCCCCTGGGCGGGAAGCGAACCCGCGATAAATATTTCTCTTTGATATTTAAATGAGTTATTCTTGTTTGTATATATATATATATATATATACATATATATTTTTTTCGGAATCTCGGGAACGGCTCCATCGGCTCTTAATAAATACATAAAAACTTTCCTTATAAATTATTCTATATTTTGGTTACAAATTCATAAAAATCCATTTAGTACTTTTTGTGTATATTGCGAACAAACATACAGATATACGCGGTAGAGCTAGAGTAGTATACTTTTATAATATTTTCTGATATCATCTTCATGCCCTTATCCCACTCTAAGTGGTGTCGACACATGTTACAAACATGCTGTCACAGTTGCCTGCGTTTTTACGACCGGCCGCCTGCCTGACGTCAACTTACCTCTGTTGCCTTTTACGACACCTCGGTAAGAAAGAGGGTGGTCTATTCTACTAAACCGGATACCACACGATGGGTCAACTTACTGTGGTGTACGCATATAAAAATATTATATAGGGTGGCGGGTACTTAAACTATAAATGTTGTTGTCATCCGTCAGTCACAAATACAATAAACGAACAAGATCTAAAGGCGTGGTTTTTTATTAATATCTCTCAGTGGCGACGAGTACGGATCGAATTTAGCGTTATATAAGTGGTTTAACAAAACGTGTGAACTTTAGTAACGTTAGTAAAAGTAGTTATCATGTCGATTGGAAAAATAGCCGAATTTAAAATTCAAACTGACAATTGGAGGCATTATGTGGAACGATTGGAACAATATTTTATAGTGAATAAAATTTCGAGTGACTTATTTGTGCCGACATTGATAACAGTTATGGGAGCAGAATGCTACGAACTACTTGTCAATTTGTGTACGCCTGTGAAACCCACATCCAAAAGTTTCAGTGAAATAACTAACATTTTGGAAAAACACCTTCAACCAAAACCGAGCGTGTTAGCTGAGAGGTTTAAATTTCGGCACCGAATGCAAAGAGACGGGGAAGGTTTATCGGAATATGCAGCCGTTTTGAAGTGCATGTCAAAAACGTGTGAATTCGGCAGCTGGTTAGAGGAAAGCTTAAGAGATCAGTTTGTTTGTGGTATTTCAAGCGAAACAATACGCCAGCGTCTTTTTACGGAAGAGAAGTTAGATTTCGGCAAAGCTTACAGTTTAGCTGTGAGTATGGAAGCTGCAGAAAAAAATGCCGCTATTGTGGAGGGGCCTTCGGGGTCATCTAGTGGTACGAATAAGAGTGGAGTGGAGTGTCAGGCGATAACAAACAGTTGGCAGAGAAATTCTAGCGACGGGTCGCAAGCTGCCGGCCGTTTTGGACGAAACCGCTCCTACAGCCGCGGGCAGGCCGTACGCGGCGGCGGGCGGGCGCCGCGCGGCGCATGGCATGCGCCAGCTTATGCTGAGCGCGCGCGGCCGCAGCGATGTCAAGGGTGTGGTTTGCCGCACGATATTGCTTCATGTAAATTCCGGCATTACACTTGCCGGATGTGCAATAAACAGGGTCATCTCAAAAGGGTCTGTCCTAACCTGACGCAGCAGCACCATTTAGATGCCCCGGCACCGGGCGGCATAGCGACGACAGATAGCAGTGGAGATAGCGATGAGGTAATGATGTCAAACTTAAATAAATTATCCATACACCAGTGTAAACCTATTTTAGTGGAAGTCAATATTGATGGCAAAAAAATTTCAATGGAATGTGATACGGGCAGCGCCGTCTCGTGCATCAGTTATGAACAGTACAATAATTTATTTAGACACTTAAAGTTACACTCTTGTCAGTTAAGATTACGGTACTATACGGGGGAGTGCGTGTCACCCGTAGGGGTTTTAAAACCGCTAGTGAAATATGAGCAAAAACAAAAATATCTAGATTTATATGTGATTCGAAAGGGTAAAACTAGTTTGTTAGGTCGACAATGGCTAATCGAGCTCGATATTAAACTACCTGCTCTCGATAGTTTTGTTAATAGTATTGCCGACGGAGGCTTTAATAAAGAGGAATTCAGTTCCAGATATTGTAAGGTGTTCGCGGACGGGCTGGGGCGCTTCACCGGCGGCTCGGTGTCCATCCGCCTGCGAGCGGACGCGCGGCCCGTGTTCGTGCGCGCGCGGCCCCTGGCGTACGCGCTGCGCGAGCCGGTGGAGCGCGCGCTCGAGCAGCTGGTGCGCGACGGCATCCTCACCCCCGTCGACAGCTCCGAGTGGGCCACGCCGATCGTACCGGTGGTTAAAAAAGATGGTAACATTCGGATCTGCGCCGATTACAAATTAACTTTAAATAAGAATATTGAAATCGATCGATTCCCACTACCTAAAGTAGAAGATTTATTAGCGCGTTTACACGGAGGGGAGCATTTTAGTAAACTCGATTTGTCACAGGCGTATGCCCAGTTCGAACTGGATGAGTCAAAAAAGTGTACGGTGATCAACACCCACAAGGGATTATTTATGTATAATAGATTAGTGTATGGTCTGTCATCGAGCCCCGGGATATTCCAGAAAAGATTGGAATCTCTGTTTGCCGATTTGTCGCATGTAGGTGTGTTCTTAGATGACATTATTATTACGGGAAGAAATAAAGAAGAACACATAGGGAATTTACATAAAGTATTTGACAGATTGCAAGCGTATGGGTTGCGCGTGAAGAAGGAGAAATGTGTATTCTTCTCTGAATCTATTAAATACTTAGGATACGTAATTAGTAAAAAAGGAGTTCACACGTGTCCAGAAAAAATTAGAGCTATTTTAAACATACCGGCACCGACTAATGTATCTGAATTAAGAGCATTTATAGGTATGATTATGTACTATGCTAAATTCATAAAAAACATTAGTACTGTTTTGGCTCCGCTATATAATTTGTTACGTGGGCACGTTAGCTTCGTGTGGGGTAACGAATGTGAGATGGCTTTCAGACACATTAAACGCTTATTAGGATCGAGCGAGGTTTTGGCCCACTATTCGCCCGAGCTGCCGCTGGTGCTGACCGTGGACGCGAGTGGCACCGGCGTCGGAGCTGTTATCACGCACCTCACGCCCGACGGAGAACGTCCCATAGCTTTCGCATCGCGCACGTTGACCGTAGCAGAACGAGCCTATGCTCAAATTGACAGGGAAGCTTTGGCCATTGTTTACGGGGTAAAAAAGTTCCATCAGTACCTCTATGGCAGACGCTTTATATTAAGAACGGACCATAAGCCACTAACTTATATTTTCGGTGACAAGTCCGGTATACCGGTGATGGCTGCATCACGCATACAGCGATGGGCGGTGCTTCTTTCGGGATATAATTATAAAATAGAATTCGTTTCGTCGAATAAAAATTGTGCCGATGCTCTGTCGCGATTACCTCAAAGAACAAAAGAAGTTAGAGATCGCAAAGAAACAACGTATTTAAATTTTGTTGAAAATTTTTTACCCATTACTAATGATAACGTTAGAGCAGCGACGACCAGAGATCCCGTTCTGAGTAGGATAATATTATACGTCCAATCAGGTTGGCCGTCAACGTGTCCGGATGAGGAAACAAAGCCTTATTTTATAAGGCGTTATGAGCTATATCTCGATCGCGGATGCATAATGTGGGGATATAGAATAGTGATACCGCAGTCTTTACGTAAGGATATCTTAAAACAGCTGCATATCAGTCACATGGGGATTGTTAAGACTAAATCATTCGCCCGCAGTTATGTCTGGTGGCCGGGGATAGATAGTGATGTGGAAAAGTTATGCAAGGTATGTGAAACTTGTGCGGCGGAGTCATCGGCGCCGCCTCGGGCACCTTCAAGTCCATGGCCGTATTCTCTGGAGCCTTGGAACAGAATACATGTCGACTTCCTGGGTCCATATAAAAACAAAACATTTTTTGTTATAGTCGATTCAAGTACGAAGTGGATAGAAATCTTTGAGATGTCACGTACTAATTCACTAGCCGTTGTAAAAAAATTAAGAACTACTTTTGCACGTTTTGGGTTGCCTAAAGAAGTAGTATCAGATCAGGGGCCACCTTTTACTAGCGCGGAATTTAAAAAATTCTTGCAGGAAAATGGAATTCATCAATCGTTTTCACCTATTTATCATCCATCGTCAAATGGAGCCGCAGAAAATGCGGTGAAGTTGTGTAAACGTGCAATAAAAAAGGCGTATAGGGATAACGTGGACATCGACGCTGCCTTACAGACGTTTTTGTTATCTTATAGAAATAGCGTTCACAGCAGTACAGGGGAAAGTCCGGCAATGCTACTGCAGCGTCGTTCGTTAAGAACGAGATTAGATTTATTGAGACCAGACAGAGGCCAGGAATCACGTGTATTGGAAGCTCAACGCAGACAGGTAAAAGATGCTGGCGGCATGCCGCGTCATCTGTCTGAAGGGGATCCTGTATGGACGAGAGGCTTCGGTAACAATGACAGATGGATAAAAGGCAAAATAATGAGAGGAGAAGATACCCGTAGGTACTTATTAGATACTGGGGATGGCAGACTTATACATAGGCATATTGATCATATCAGGCGCAGGTCCAGGTTATCTGATATAACATGTCCGTTACCGGAAGAACGGGGAGATGTGTCAAACGAGGGTGAGGCTGCGGTGGAGGAGTCAGTTGTGGCTTCAGATATGAATATACCGAAAAACAATTATGAGGAAAAGATAACGAGTGAACATTCAACTCCTAGTAAATCAAATGATTCGGGTTCCGTTCAATCCTCACCACAACAGACTCCATCCCTGTTGCGTGAAAGCTCTAAAAGACAGAGAAAACCTGTTGTTAGATTTAAAATAGAGTAAATAATGTTAGAATTGTTTGAAATAATAGTTTGTTTTTACGTATATATTATATTGTTAAGATTTAGTTACTATTTCCTAATTTAAGTGGGGAGGTGTGGTGTACGCATATAAAAATATTATATAGGGTGGCGGGTACTTAAACTATAAATGTTGTTGTCATCCGTCAGTCACAAATACAATAAACGAACAAGATCTAAAGGCGTGGTTTTTTATTAATATCTCTCACTTACCTTAATCGCCTTTTACGACACCTCGGTAAGAAATGAGGGTGGTACTATTCTATTCAACCGGATACCACAAGGCGGGTCGACTTACCTTATTCGCCTCTTACTACAACTCGGTAAGAAATAAGGGTGGTACTATTCTATTCAACCGGATACCACACGGCGTATAATATTTTCTGATATATTAAGTAAAATTAAAATTCCTATCATTTACGAATATTCATATAACCAAGACTCGCGTGTTGCGAACCCCTTGGGAACAACCCCTTCTATAACCCATAGTTATCATTTTAATCTCCATTTACTTAATGTAGCCACGCGATGGGAAACCCCAAAAATATTCCAGTAACTTAATCAATCGATATATATAAAGCTGAAGAGTTTGTTTGTTTGAACGCGCTAATCTCAGGAAATACTGGACCGATTTGAAAAATTCTTTCAATGTAACCTCAATTGTGAAATGCATTTTATCCAGTTATTAGTAACTTAGTCAGTAGAAAAAACGGCGAGTCAACTTACCTTAGTCGCCTTTTACGATACCTCATTATAATGAGTTCTAATTTAAGTCCGCGTGATTCCTTGCGAAAGAAGTTTAAGGACATAGGTATTCTTACATTTGCTTCACAGTATATTTTAAGTAATTTAATTTATGTACATAAAAATATAAAGAGCTATAGAACGATAGGTGATGTATACAATAGACAAAGAAGGAACCGACATAAGCATGCGGCTCCTGCTTTGCGACTTGAAAAACGTAAGTCGTTTGTGGGTTTGGGTATAAGATTCTATAATAAAATTCCGCAATCAATTTTAGCTTTGCCATTACAGCAGTTTAAAAACACTATTAAAGAGAGGCTGATACAGAAAGCCTACTATACTGTTGAGGATTATTTGGACAATAAGAATGCGTGGATATAACTACTGTCTGACCCTGTACAAGATAGTAATGACTTAATGTAACTAGAGATATTATGTTGAAAAGAGCAACCGCCGAAATTTTTGGTGGCTCTTCTCGGTAGGAACAGCTTTCCGAAACAGCAGTAGAATTGACGATTCAAAAGTACTTATTCACAAGTTTATTTGAATAAAGAAAAATTTGAATTTAAATTGATATATATGATATTGACAGTCCACAACCACTACACCACAAAGGTCATAAAACACCACGGGAATAGAGAACAAAGTGTATTCGCGGTTTCCATTTAAGCCACGTTGCTGGGTAATGTCGTAACAGAGGGACATTTAAATTCCTGCCGCGTGCCGCCGTGTGATTGTTCCAGTTATGGGCGGCTTAGTCAGTCAGTCAGTAAACAATGAGTATTGAATGTTTGTACAATCTATAAATAATGGAAAACAAAGACTTTCCACCGTTTTTTCTCGACAACTACGTCACAGGTATTCTTAAAGATTTTTATTCTTTTTTTTTAATTAATAAATGTCCACTGTTGGGCATCATTGGGCCGTTTTCAAGGGGACATCCTTTTCGTTATCGAGCACACGGCGCTATTTTCACAAAATAGCCGTGTGGTATCCGGCTGAATAGAATAGTACCACCCTCATTTCTTACCGAGGTGTCGTAAAAGGCGACTAAGGTAAGTCAACCCGCCGTGTGGTATCCGGCTGAACAGAGTAGAACCACCCTCATGTCTTACTGAGGTGTCGTAAATCTGATGTAAGTCGACCCGCCCTGTGGTAGCCGGCTAAGTAGTATAGACCACCCTCATTTCTTACCGAGGTGACATGAAAGGCGACTAAGGTAAATTGACCCACCGTGTTCCATCCGGTTTAGTAGAATAGACCACCCCCTTTCTTACCGAGGTGTCATAAAATACGACTGAGGTAAGTTGACGTCAGGCAGGCAGGCGGTCGTAAAAACGCAGCCAAATCATGTGACAGCATGTTTATAACATGTTGTGCCGGTCTCACTTAGAGTGGGATAAAGGCAGGAAGATGATGACGTTATTTTCACAATAATACTTATATTTTTCGTTTTTTTCAACTTGTCCTTAAAAATTGAGATCGAGAATTTGGTTAGACACGTCTTTTCTTCATCAACCAATGGACCTCCACTGTTGGACATAGGTTTGCTTATGTGACCTCCACAACGATTCTGTGTCGCTTAAATGACGTTTTTGAGGTCGTCAATCCATTTTATAGGGTCTAACGACACTGCGTTTTCCTGTGCGAGGTTGCCATTCCAATACTTTGGGACCCCAACGCCAAAAAGTTATCCGCAATATGTACCACGCCAATCGCCACTTCAGCTACGCGATTGCTGAACTATTTCGTTGACAACTTCTGGTTCTTCTGGTTCTTCTACGGATCTCTTCATTACTGATTTGATCACGTAGAGATACTCCGAGCAGATCTCCATCACACCCACGGTAGATACATATAGGTAAAATTAATATCAATATAAAAAATAAGTACTCTAACGAGTCAGATATGATACTGTCACAAATTATACGTGCGAACCCAAGTCAGGATATGTTACGCACAGAAGCTGTAAAACTTCCCATTACTACGTTATTCGTCATCTTGTCTTCAAATATTGCCGCATTACATTCACATATTATCTCTCGTAAAGGCCTAGTACCCTTGAATATCTATGATTCACAGGTGATCGACATTTATAGCTACCTATGTATAGAATATGACACACTTGGTTGTATTTAATGTATTTGTCCCATTCTTTTGGGAAACTACGCGAGATCTTTTCGTCCAAAATAGATCAGTGCCCGAAAGTCAATAGTTTTTGAAGAGTGTGTTGCCAGTTATGACATAAGAATCTGAAACATGGTCGCTAGCTATGGGCCTCATTAGAAAGCTCACAGTCACTCAGCGAGCGATAGAGCGAGCTATACTCGGAGTATCTCTGTGGAGATAATAACCAGTATATCTACCAATGGATGGACATCGGTTAAAGAAAAATAAGTCCCATTTTTGGGAACTCGACATCTCAACTCAAACAATAGATAGCTTCAGAAGTTGAATACAGCTAATACGAAGAAATGGATTTCCGCATGCCAGCCTATTTCATGCCGACCCGTCAATGTTCGACCGTTTACTTTCCGCGACATACGCTGTTTCTCCATTTGAATTCACTGTCTTTCTATACTTCGTTAAAATACCTTAAACGTTACCTAAGGCCTGTAGCTGCCAAGGTCAAGGTGGAAGGAAAGAGGCTCAGGGGACGAAGCCAAATGTGTTAAATCGACCTAATTCACCTAGCACTCAACTCAATACAATATATCCACGCTTTCCACGCCGCAAAAGATCCACCAGAACCATGGTAGAATATAGTCCAAAAGTAAGTGCTAAGTATATATCCTCTTTATTGAAGATTACGTCGCAAGGAGGATTAGATAGCTAATTGGTGATTATACTGGTACCCAATCAAATTGACATCTCTGCGGTTGCTGATCTGTGGTCTTCGCATCAGCTGTCATTACTTATACCAACACCCCCGAGGCGGTCGATGCATCGTCCTGCGGAGGGAGGGGCCACATTTTGGGAGGCCCCAACCCAGAGGTGGCACACTCTGGGGTACAGAGTTGCTGCTGGCGGGGATGGGGGCAATGTCTTCATAGGTACCCTGTCCCCGCCACCAGCAGCGTGGTGAAGTACACAGGTTGTTTTAGTCGGCTTATACTAATAACTAGCTAACTAAATTTACTAAAATTATAAGAGTAATGCGCTACGTTCTCCATTGTAATTAATAGGTCAAACCTTTGTATCACAAAAATACTCAACGCACAACATGGACACCGAAGTACCATATAAATCATCGTAAACCTTCCAGATCCCCGCCCAGGGTCACCCTCCAGTGGATTACAGTGAGCCCTTGCTTTAATTGAGTTAAGTGCAACCCTCGGGGTCGAAAAACTGTATAGCCTTTAATCAACAGCACTTTAGTGTAGTACTTACTTTGACAATTCAATTATCTCCGCTCAAATTAAGCGAGAGATTGTTTTTGTTATCCTTTGAGTTGTTTATTTGAAATAGGTCTTTAACAAGCTTAAAGTAAAGATATATTACAGTTAAGACTGAAGAACTTAATCGAACAATCTGTTCCCTCTATGCTCAATATCACTTTCAATTCTGATGAAGGACGGATGTGCAATGGACATATGTCTCTTCAAAGCATTTCCATGAATAATAATCTTTGCAGCTTTGATCCAGCATCTAGCACTACATAACGTTCTCCGGTATGTATTGGTTACTCCTATACCTTCTCGTGATGAAGTATCAATAAAGGAAACCAGGAATGGCTTATCAGTTATGCTAGACTCTTACTGGCTGAAACTTCATAGTTCTACCTGAAGTTACAGCCCAGCTAAGTTGTCTATTTGTATGTGATCGATTTACATATCAAATTATAAGTAAGTAGCGGCCTGTTACTATACCACTGCTGAGAATAGGCCTCTTCTTTCCGTTTTTGGAGAGAAGGATTGGAGCTAAGACCAACCACGCTGCTCCAATGCGGATTGGTAGGTTACACATATCTCCAGAATTCCCTAGAGATTTTCAGGTTTCGTCACGATGTTTTCCTTCACCGAAAAGCGCATGAAGTTGCAAATATCAATTAGACATATAAGTTTTAACAGAAAAACTCATTGGTGTCTGTCCGGGTTTGAACTCGTGACCTCCTTGAAAGAGTCGCATGGATACCACAGCTTAATCAACTAGCCATATACTTAACCATCCGTATATTTTGATATACTTAACGAATTTTGTAAAAGGAAAGGAAGAAAGGATATGTTTAAGTTAATAATACATTACGATTAAATTTCCCCGTGAAGCGGGGACGCTATTTGACGCACTTATTCCCATAGTAAATAATATATTCCATGTTATTATAAGAAATTATGATTATCTTGTTTATACAAGATACCTGATGCCTCTTTGGATGAAAGGAGTACATTTACTTCATATATATACCTACTAGCGATCACCGAGCGATTAGTCTAAATAAATATTAATGATTAACTCTTAAAGCATTTAGAATAACTGTAACAATACGTCCGCATAACAAAATATCGCTGACAGACCGCTTGCGAATCGTACGTGATTTAATTTGCCATCTGTTCAATTAAGTATGCGATATAGAATACAATATATTCCAGTCTTATCAATTCAAATTCAAATTCAAAATATTCTTAATTCAAGTAAACTTGTCAACGAGTGCTTTTGAATCAGCCTCCTTTTAACAGTGTATTTAAGCTGTAATGCAAAGCTAAAATTGATTGTGGAATGTTATTATAGAATCTTATACCCAAACCCACAAACGACTTATGTACTTTTGCAAAGCAGGAGCCGCAATTACCACTTGCTATTGGTACTACCTCACAGATTAACTAGCAATTGTAGTCGACCTTTACGCGCCTGATGTTCATTTTTTGAAAGATTTCCATAACCTACAGGCTCTACATGGTACAATAATTGTTTCTCTCTGATCAATGGAAAGGATTTTCAACCTTTTTAAGGTCTAAAGAATTATTAAAACAATTACCTAGGTTCGAACCCCACCTGCCCTTACTTTTTACTTTTTTTTTATTTTTTAAAAAGGTTATTATATGTTTCGCCAGAGTCTTGTTGATTCGTCAACGTAGTACATAGACTGACAATAGTAAATTCTAGGGTACCAATTCAGGAAGCCCCAATCAGCTGGGTCAAGCAGGTGGTACCGTTCTTTCCTCGTCTGATTCACAGTTAATCATCGATTTGATATTTTGACCGCGCAACCGTGGCGGCATAACCACTGACACGTGGATTTAAACATACTAGATGTGTCTACAAGATTTAGTACCTAAGTGACCGAGCCTTGCTCGGTAATGTTTTTAAATGATGGAAACAAAATAAAAAAAAAATAATAGAGCAGGTGGGTATTTTCACCTCTCAAGACCGCCCGTTCCCCAAATGAACCACCATGACTTTAAGTTTGACAGCGAAAAATTGTGATTTTATTAAAGGGAAATTTCAATAAAATTTTAGAGCCCGAAAACAAGGATAAAATGAAATTTTTTTTAAATAAAACTAATCTAGATCGATTTTTCTCCCCCAAAACCCCTGAATTTGATGAAAATCGTTGGAGCCGTTTCCGAGATTTGGAAAATATATTTTTAAACATTCAAAATTAACTCATTTAAATATTAAAGATAATATCAAGAACAGTTAGCTTTGAGCAGCAAAAGATAGTAAATAGCGAAATCTAGTATCAGCATTAAACAATCTAATTATTCCATTTATTTCATTAAAATTCACAGAATGGTCACCGTTTGGTGGTGATTTTGCACTAGAAAACAAATAGTTAGAAAGGTAGACCTTGAAAAGGTCAAATACATAAAAGATTAACTCATTTAAATATTTAAGATTTAGATTTATCGTTAGGTGTGAAATTTGACTTAAATTAAGGTAATTGATGACGAACATAATGTATTGTACCAAAAATCTTAATCCATACTAATATAATGAGTTTAAAAGTCTCTCTGTCTGTTACTCTGTCAAGGCCGTGCGATGCGATGCCATGCGAAGACGAGGTGCGCTACTAATGAAATAAAGTAACAACTTCAACATTTTAGGCAATGTTATTACAAGTTAAATTTGGTAAACACTTATTGACACAACTTTCTTTAAACATTATTGCGGTGTATTACTTTACATTAATGGACTAATAGCGTCGCTCCACGTTATTTTTATACACATGTATCTGAAGCAGAACGTCATTAATCGTAATTTTGTATGAAAAAATATATCACCAAATATTTGAATACCCATACGCTCCCCTCAAAGTGTTAAGTTGCGAACTGAAATTAATTGAAACAAAAGTATTTACGTTCTTAAGAACATATGGCCGCGAATAAAAAACCACAAAATTCACATTTCGACAAAAATTTGTTAAAAAGCGGTCATAAAGTTCCTAACGACCTTTTTTCGAAATCCTGCACATCTGTGACAAAAGTCTTAGATTAAACGTTTGGGAACAACTTGAGATTATTTAACATAATCATGGCACTTTCATTAACGATCAGATAAATGTTTCTAGTTCAAGCTTGTTACACGTGTTCAGAGGCAAAATCAAATAAATAATGGGGTTGAACCGATTAGTATATAACTAAGCTTGTTTGGGTAATGCTTCGCTTTGCTATTTTGACGTGGAGTCTATATCCTGAAGATGCTTCGGTTGCGGGGCGAAACAATTGTTGAGTTTGTAATAATGAAAGTGTGTAGCACTTCTGTATTGCGGTGGTGATGGTGGAGGTTTGTGCATGTGTGTTTACGAATCCTGCATGCATTGCAATCAGGTATGAAAACCGATTGTCTACATATAGCATTATATATATTTTCTATTTTACTTAATCACGGATTATAAATAATTTTATTATTACTTTTGTATTATGGATCTCCGCAAAGTAACGCCTAATTCTATAAATTATTGAAATTAGTAGGTGTTTTTAAGGTTATCTATGTCGTTTCCAGTTTCTCTAGTTCCCATTGTCTTTGACACGTGCTGTGAGTCATGAACGCACGCCCTTCATACAGAAAAACAAATGCTCATGAATAACTACTGTGCACCCGTTATACAAAAACATTATTACCATAATATTAACTTGAACGACCCTATTCAAAATAAAAACCATGTCTTATATAGCAAGAATTTTAGCTCGTAGGTTTGATTTCGTATTTTTTTTTATTAATAACGATAATTAAAGAGATGACCGAGTCTTGCTCTCTCATCATCCTCCTGCCCTTATCCCACTCTAAGTGGGGTCGGCACAACATGTTACAAACATGCTGTCACATGATTTGGCTGCGTTTTTACGACCGGCCGCCTGCCTGACGTCAACTTATCTTAGTCGTATTTTACGACTCCTTGATAAGAAAGAGGGTGGTCTATTTTACTATACCGGATACCACACGGTGGGTCAACTTACATTAGTCGCCTTTTACGACACCTCGGTAAGAAAAGAGGTTGGTCTATTCTACTTAGCCGGATACACGGCGGCGAGTCTTGCTTTCTATGTTTAATAAATATAAAAAACTGCAATAAGAAAAAACAAAGGACCTTTTCCTTGTTTTTTTTGGTGATATTTAGGGCTCGATTTCGAGTGTTTTCCCTTCTTTAGTCCGCCTGAGCTATGATGACTTTACGAATGACAGTACAATTAACCTTTGTATTCTATTTATATTTTAACAGTTTTTCAATACCTGAAAACAGAGATAAATCGATATTTTTTTAAATAAAACCTAGCTAGATCGATTTATCGCCCCCCATCCCCTCTATGAATATATATTTTCTATTTACTTAATCGAGGATTATAGCATAATAATTTAATTATAATTTTTGTTTTATATTGGTATAATTATATTTACTTACTTTACTTACTCACCTATTTACTTCTTATAAAGTATGGTCAGACATGATTCAAGCATCCCACAAATCAATGAATCACGATTCATAGAATTTTTTTTTCTTACAAGATTCTGGTTTTTCTTAGTAAAGTCAACATTTTAAAAATATTTTTTCCCGTCTTGTAATAACCGCCGCGTAAAAATTAAAATAAATCATCATCTTCCTGCCCTTATTCCACTCTAAGTGGGGTTGGCACAACATGTTATAAACATGATATCACATGATTTGGCTGCGTTTTTACGACCGGCCGCCTGCCTGACGTCAACTTACCTTAGTCGTATTTTACACCACCTCGGTAAGAAAGAGGGTGGTCTATTCTACTAAAACGGATACCACACGGTGGGTCAACTTACCTTAGTCGCCTTTTACAACACCTCGGTAGGACATGAGGGTGGTCTATTCTACTCAGCCGGATACCACACGGCGGGTAAAAATTAAAATAAATATTTTATTGAATAATTGAATAATAAAATTTATCTGTTGTAACACCTCGGTTAGTTGATTAGAGGGCTGGCACCTCGGTTAGAGGGCTGGCTTCTTTTTCGCACAAAGAATCAGTTTAGTGATTCAGCGCGGAAACGCTGCCAGCATTCTTGGGACCATTCCACGTGGGCATGATTTGTATAGTCCTAGCGTGTTAGTAATTTAAGATAAATATAACTCGTACATTTTGTTCTAAATAAAAAAAAAGCTTGTAGGAAAATAATTTAACATTTCCTTACTGCAAATAATAATGCACTGCAAAGAACAAATTATATGTCCATTTTCCCAAAAACAGAGGTCACTTAGAAACTAATTTCCGCCGATTGTTAGTCACATTCAGCAAAAAAACTAAGTTTTTTTAAATAGCCATTGTTCCGAAAAATACTAATGACACGGCCACCATGTTTTTTAATAATTAAAAACAATACACAGGATATAACAGGAGTGAAATTCAAAATAACTTTTATCCAAGAATTAGTTTCCGTATTTTTGAACCAAACGTTATTTATGAAGCTACAACTGGTTCGAAAAGTTGCTCTTACCGAGAAGAACCAGTAAAAAACTCGGCGGTCAATCTTTCAAACATTTTCAATTTACATAATTACAAATTCAAAATATTTTTTATTCAAGTAATCGTGTAAACAAGTGCTTTTGAATCGTCAACTCTACTGCTGGTTCGGAAAGTTGTTCCTACCGAGAAGAGCCAGCAAGAAACACGGCATACCAGTACTGTTCTAAAAGCTTTAAAGAGCGTTATAGGCGAGAACAGAAGCACGGTTTATACAATTGTGTGATAAATAATACGTCAGAGTGACTTCAAACGTTTTTGCGCTATCTCAAAACAATTTCAGATACGAGCTATCATATTATTTAACCTAATTTATGTGATAATGGCTTACATCTAAGATAAATAGCGTTATTTGAATTAAAGAAGTTAACTAATCTTAGTGTAGGCGCAAAGATGGTATCCATAAATATAAATATCAAAGTATTTTATTAGATATTATTAAATTGTAGTAAGTAACGGCCTATTACTATCCCACTGCTGGGCATAGGCCTCCTCTCTCCATTTTTGGAGAGAAGGGTTGGAGCTAAGAGCTACCACGCTGCTCCAATGCGGATTGGCAGGTTACACATATCCCTAGGTTTCTCTAGAGATATGCAGGTTTCCTCACGATGTTTCCCTTCACCGAAAAGCGTGTGATAAATTGCAATTATCAATTAGACACATAAGTTTTAATAGAAAAACTCATTGGTGTCTGCCCGGGTTTGAACCCATGATCGTTTCTAGAGATTCACACGGTCGCACCGCTAGGCCATCACAGCTTGCATTCAATTAAAAAAGATATTAAATTGTATTCAAAATTAATAACAACGTTAATTGTACAATAACAACAATGTTCAACATAAATAAATAAAATAAGTATATGGGACACTTAATCACTTCCGGTGTATAATTGTGACAAATTTCATCAATATTGGTTTAGCGGATTCGCCGTGAAAGAGTATCAAACACACTCACAAACTCACAAACTTTCGCATTAATAATATTCTATATCTAAATAAATTCTTAAGTACGTACGCTTAGTATAAAAGTGTTAAAAAAAAAATGTTTTTTGGCAAATTGCAATGAAGCGTAGGGTCTTCAAAACTCGTGATTGTTAAAGAGACCCGTAATTTAGAAAAGGAAAAAAACATTAGCTTTTTCTATAGTTCTTAGTGAGACATTGAAATAAGGATTACAATTTTCCTAACTATATTAAAGATAATTTTGAATTAGGTCACTTTAATACTAAACGTGCGATATAAACCTGTACCCTCAAATTGACAAGGCATCAATCTATAACCACTTTTCGTCTTATTTATTTATTCTTTATTCTTTCGTCTTATTTTTTATTTATTTACTCTTGAAGATTATTTGGAAGATAAGAATGTGTGGATATAGCTCTCTTTGAACCTGTACAAGACAGTAACGACTTAATGTAAATAGCATTAAGCATTATATTTTTAAAAGAGCAACCGCCGAGTTTCTCGCTGGCTCTTCTCGGTAGGAACAGCTTTCCGAACCAGCAGTAGAGTTGACGATTCAAAAGCACTTGTTTACAAGTTTATTTGAATAAAGTATATTTTGAATTTGAATTTGAATCTTCGAAACAAAGTACATTTTTTATGTAATTGGGTTTCGTGGATAAGGTGTCTGTAATCAGTGATATATTTTGTTATCAAATTATCATAAAGATATAATGTTGTAAATTGTTATTGCCATTTGTTTAGTGTCTTGTGCACCAGTAGCATTATGTGTAAGTATCATTGGAAATACTATTTAGGTAATTTACAGAATTAGACGTTAACTTGCGGAGTTCCATATACTTATAACTAGCTATGGAAATCAGTTCATATCAAAAAGTTTTGTCCTAATTGAAATTTGAACACAAAAGTTTCTGTTAACCATAAAAGATAGAAACATCCTGTTACGGATTTTTATGTAGTATTTTTGTAGATCTACAACTCTCTAATACATTACTTTAGTGTATCTCTGTTGGTCATCTGTTGGTATATCTGCCAGCAGGCGAGTTTTTACAATTCAAAACAATATAAATAAAACCGTAATGTACTGCTAACCTAGAGCTAACCTTCAGAATCTAGAGATTCACACGGTCGCATCGCTGGGCCATCACAGCTAAAAAAACAATACATTGTTGTTTAAAAATTAATACATTGATTGACAAATGTTTACGTAAGCATGGGGGAAGCTTTGCTTACTATTGGTGACAAGGGGGATGGGGGTTAAATAATTATAATAAATCTGCCTACGTAATACTTAAACGGCCCGTAACCAACAAGAATCAGCAAGTTGGCATATATTTATTCATCATTTAAGGGTGGTTTATCTTCGTTCTACCCTCGATCTGGGCGTTCCATGACATAGAACCTCCACCACCGTCACCAGCTACCCGGAGCACTCCAGTTGAGGGCTGGTTGAGTGTCAGGTTGAACCAGTTCGATGCTTCCAACACAGACACTTTTCAAATGGTAAGTTGGTACTCTACGCAATATAACTACCACATGTTATAAAACGAAATGATACCGTGTACTCTAACTCTCCCTCCTTCCCTCACTCTATCTCTAGGGGATCATGGGTTCATACCCCAGCAAGCACCAATGAGTTTTTCTGTTAAAACTTGTGTATAATTGATATTTTCAATTTATCAAGGGCATTTCGTCGAAGACAAACTTCTTGGGGAAACCTGCATATTTCTAAAGAAATCTAGAGATATGTGTAACCTATCAATCCGTATTGGAGCAGCATGATGGGTCTCATCTCTCCAAAAAAGGAGAGAAAAGACCAACATTCAACATTCAATAGTATAATAATAGCACGCCGTTATTATATTATATTATAAAACATTTTTTTTATATCTTTAAATCCTTCTTTTCTATTCTTTAAATTTAAGCACACAATCACAAAAATCCGACAAACTAAAAACTACTAAATACTTTATATTCTTATCTCCAATGGACAGGGTAAATCATATAGAAGGTGTCAGTGTATTTTGTATGTTAAAATTTTGTGTAAATTTGTTTAAATGATGGTAATGACTGAAAATTGCGGAATATGCAAAAAATCTGGGAGTTTTTGTCAAAAATACAATCTAATCCCATAATATATAACAAAACAAATGTAAAATGCAATCCTCTCTTATAAGTCTACAGAAAAGTAATCAAAAAAATATATGTTTATTATATGTTAAAGATATAATGCAAAAAAATCGCGTGTCGCTTGCTCAGGACAGAACGCCATTATTATATAATTAACCACTTATTATTGCACCATCATAATTACGAATAATTAACTCGATATTATGGGAAATTATGGGACAGATGACGCGAGATCTCTGTCTCTTGTCAGTTACTCAAGACAGGGGTTGTCTATTTAGAAAAATTTTAATGAATGCTTTTATCTATACTAATATATAAAGCTGAAGAGTTTGTTTGTTTGAGTGTTTGAACGCGCTAATCTCGAGATATCTAGTGTACCGATTTAAGAAATTCTTTAATTGTAAGATAGTCCATTTATCGAGGAAGGCTATAGGCTATATCATCACGCTACGATGAATAGGAGAGGAGTAGCAATAAAAAATATTACAAAACGACAAAATTTAATGCTTTCTTTGCATGCGCTGAGTAAACGGTAACAGTTATTTAAAAATCATGTATTACAAAATTGTTCCCCTCTAAATGACGAGCGCTATTTCAGAAGCCAGAACAACATTGAAGAGCATCATTTAAATGGTTGTACAATTAAGAATTTATTATTATTCATCATCTTCCTGCCCTTATCCCACTCTTAAGTGGGGTCGGCACAACATGTTACAAACATGCTGTCACATGATTTGGCTGCGTTTTTACGACCGGCCGCCTGCCTGACGTCAACTTACCTCTGTCGTATTTTACGACACCTCGGTAAGAAGGAGGGTGGTCTATTTTACTCAACCGGATACCACACGGTGGGTCAACTTACCTTAGTCGCCTTTTACGACACCTCGGTAAGAAATGAGGTTGGTCAATTCTACTCAGCCGGATACCACACGGCGGGTCGACTTACCTTAGTCGCCTTTTACGACACCTCGGTAAGAAATGAGGGTGGTACTATTCTATTCAGCCGGATACCACACGGCGTAAAGAATTTATTATTATTATTATATTATTTAAAAATGTTCTAAATAAAATTTCGCGCCAGCATATGTCTAGCTTTTAAGGTCAATCAAATATTACGGTTTTAATCTTTCCACGCGGTAGTGCTAGTTATCAATAATAAGTAATTTGTAACATGAATAAAACATTGTCCTATTTATACAGGTTAATTCGCTTTCGATAAAACTACTTTTTTTGGGACATTGTGTAAAAAAATGTGAAAGCGGAAATACTTCAACTTCGTGTTGTTATTAAGTGAACCGTTTTCCAGCGTTACCTCTATAACAACCAGTTCAGCAGCTCTGATAGCATCGTGATCTTCGTGGGGGGCGAGTGGGAGATCTCTCCGGGCTGGGTGCAGGGCGGGCTGGCGTACGAAATGGCAGAGAGGCTGCGCGCCGGCCTCTTCTACACTGAGCACAGATACTATGGACGTACTAGACCTACTAAGTGAGTAGTGTTTTGTATACACATGCTGTGATAGCCCGTGGGTAGACAGCGCGAGTCTCAATCAAGTTATAGTCAATCACTATATATATAAATTCATTTTGACTAGCTCGTTTACGCAGTTAGTGACCCTGCCTTTAGCTCCGCGGGTCGATTGTGTCGACACACATGCACAAGCTATGATAGCCCATTAGTGAGACCTTGAAAGTCTCTAGAGACGATCACGGGTTTAAATCCGGGCAAGCAGTAATGATTTGTTTATAAAATGTTATTAAAACTTATGTGTCTAATTGATAATTGCAATTTATCACACGCTTTTCAGTGAAAGAAAACATCGTGAGGAAACCTGATTGTTTCTAGAGAATTCTGGAGATATTTTATTCTGCATTGCAAATTTCCTTACAATGTTTTTCTTTACCGAAAAGCGTGTAATAAATTTTAAATTAGACACATAAGTTTCAACAGAAAATTCATTGTTCCCTGCCCAGGATTTGAATCCGAGACCCCCTGGAAAGAAAAACACGATTTTTGGTATAAAATTAAATAATCAAATTCGACAATTAAGTCAGGTTTGCCATTATAGCAATTTTGCCAAATAAAGAAATAACAATTCAAAAGCAGTTGTTTACAAGTTTACTTGAATAAATAATAATTTGAATAACACAATATTAATTTTTGTATAACACATAATAGTTATATTGTTTTAGGAATTTTAACCAATAATCAAATCCAGTACCTTCAGAGATTCTAATATTGCACATACGCTCGAAGATCGTCATTGTAACCAAAAGTTTAGTTTTATCTGTTACTAACTTAACCGGATATGCGCCCGGGGATGGTCAGACAAAACGAAACTACTATTAAGCGACCGAACATGTCTGTAATTTATACACAATTACCGATAGATCTAGACTTTAGCCACTTATTCCCATAGCTTCCCATACCAATGTGCACGAGAATACATTACACGTACTTGTTTGAATTCGATGTAACCGTGCAAACTAAGACCTGACCGCCTATCACACGGTTGTGTAATTTACTCAAAACTTGTTCATATAATTACATAGTTCTAAAACTACCTTATGCCCAGGACTTTTTGGGACGTTACAATTGAGGACCTCGGCGAAAATTAACAATAAAAGATAAAATAGCAATATTGTACTATATAGAATTGCTAGGCTTAATAGTCTGGATAAAAAGATGGGTGGATTGTGTGAAAAATGATAGGCATGTAAAAGGAGTGGCACCAGAGTTGACGAATGATAGAGGAGTATGGAAGAAAAAGACATATTGTGCCGACCCCACTTAGAGTGGGATAAGGGTAAGAGAATGATGTAGAATTGATTACAAAACTTTTAGCAACGCAAAAATGAAATACGAAGGCCAAATTTGATAGTAATTTTCTGGATTTGGTCTCAATATAATATCCTGTCCAATTAAACATAAGATGTGAAATTTCGACATACCTACTTATATAAGAGTATTAATACTTTTACCCGCAATTTCGTTTGCTTGGACCGTTTGTTGTCCGGTGATAGGTTGATAATAGAGTTTCAATGTCATCCTATTCGTGTAGTACTAACAGGATTTCTATAGCCTATATGTTACCTCGGTGTATAAGGAATAATTGTGCCAAATTTCATAGTTATTGCTTTAGGGGATTCGCCGTGAAAAAGTATCAAATATACATCCAAACAAATTTTCGCATTTATAATATTAGTTTGATAACCAAATAAAAAATATACACACAAAAACCGCTACTTCATGCTAAGTTTTATTAAAGCTACATCATAACTTAAAAGGGACTCCATAAATACAAAATCACAGATAAACAATTCAAACAAGTTCAAATTTGCGATAAGGTTGGGAAAAGTGATTCTTCATTAACCAATAGCCTCGTCACAAGGTCTTCGGCCATAATCAAATCAATAGCGAATTATAAGCGGAAAACGATTCTATTCCCATTGGACGAATATTAAACAATGAGTGGTTTACATCCTACGGGACATGTGCAGACAACCTTTAGACATGTCCTCGAGGGGCAAAATCAGGAAACGTGAAAATGGTAGGCAATGGTACAATGTCTTATATATCAACAATATATAACTTTAGTAGAAATTTTATTAAATTCAATGAAAAAGAACCTACCAACAAATAATTTTAGCTTAATAGTATTGAAATTATACTTAATTATAATTAAGTTATTGATATTTAAAGTCACCGACGACGATGTCTATAATCAAGCGAAGGAGAAGATAAAAAAGAAAGCTGACCCCAAAAACATGATGGATGCGAGAGCTAGGAAAAGTGAGAAAGAGTTTACAGCTTAGTCAACGGCTGTGCATATAAATTCATTGCACGTACTTGTATTAACTGTCTACAAAAAGAGAATGGTTTTACAAATAAGTCAGGATAAACGGTAAGATGAACAAGTCAAGATAAAAATGTTTTTAAAACAGCTTTTAACAAAATTTCATGTCCCTACTGTTAACTGTTGAGGAGTGCCCTCGTCTGGAGCCAATCCTGGCGTCATCAGGTCATGCTTATCATAAACATGCATTGTCATCGGGACTGGAGCAGTATATAAAATTTCAGATCAATCGGACACCGGGAAGTGGGTCAAATTTAATTTAGATTCCACCTGAACATACATACCATTGCAAGTTGAATAAATACTATAGACATACTAGGTCCATTGGGTGAGAAGTTGTTTTGTACACACGCATATGCACAAGCTGTGATAGCCCATTAGTGAGATCTTGCAAGTCTCTAGAGACGATTATTGTTTCAAAACCCGAGCCAACAGTAATGAGCTATTTATTAAAACTTACGTGTCTAATTGATAATCGCAATTTATCTCGCGCTTTTCGGTAAAGAAAAACATCGTGAAGAAACCTGCATATCTCGATAATTCTGGGGATATGTAATAATAAATAAATATTTGATTCCAAATACATACAAACATTGCAAGTTGAATAAAGCTTTTAATGAAAAGATTCATCGGTGTATACTCGCTTCGGTGTGAAAGATAGCCAGACAATCCCTGGTGAGCGTCGTTAATTAGTGACTTCCGATTCAACAGCCCCCGACATTCGTTAAGGCCATTTATAGCGTACCAACGCGGATCCAAGAGCGCAAAATTTAGGTATAGCTGAAGTAATAATACAGCTGTGTAAGTATAGTAAGAACCGGCCTGTTACTATCCCACTGCTGAGAATAGAGAAGGCCTCTTCTCTCCTTTTTGGAGAAGGATTGGAGCTAAGACATAGCACGCTACTCCAATGCGGATTGGAAGGTTACACATATCTCCAGAATTCTCTAGAAATATGCAGGTTTCCTCACGATGTTTTCCTTCGCCGAAAAGCGTGTGATAAATTGCAATTATCAATTAGACACATAAGTTTTAACAGAAAAACTCATTGGTTTCTGCCCGAGATCGAATCCGTGACCTCCTCGAAAGAATCGCACGGTGTTACCGCTGGGCTACCACAGCTGTGTAATCACTGAATATTATAATCAAGTTAAGTCACAATAATCTTCATTTAAGAAAGCTTGTGCAAGCACTTATAAGGAGGCTTTAGGTTTATAATTTACCTGTAAAAATTGATTGAAATAAGCAATATTTCTTGAGAATGAATGAAGATAATTTCCTTGAAAATGAAGATAAAGCTTCGAGACTTTCTAATCTCACTTCTGCTACTAGAAAATATTAATTTTAAATTTATCATTCACCTGGCTGAGATAAGCGGTGTGATAAGCTAATGGATAAGCCCACTTTACGTGGGGCAGTTATGTTTTTTGGCTACGTATTAACAACCAGTCCTTTTTTTTTTTATTATACAGGAAAAAACCCCTTATGGGTACCGCCGCCCGACGGGGACAGGCGGCGGTTATGTCGGACTCGCACCGACTAAAACGACCTGTGTGCTCCACCACGCTGCCAATGGCAAGGACAGGGTATCATTGTACATTTTGCCCCCATCCCGCCGACAGCTCTGATCCCATAGAGAATAAACACCTCCAGGTAGGGGCCCCTCGAAAGAGAAACCCCCCTCCGCTAACCGGTGCATCGGGAGCACCAGATGCACCGACCGCCTCGGGGACCTGTAAGCCAGGTGTCCGATGTACCCCGTTCGGAACACCCGAAGGTCCCCAGTTAGGGCGGCAGACGATGGGCTTGGGCGAGTCACTAACACCTGGACTCACCAGCAGCAGAACAACAGTTCGTGGAACCGCTCCGCCGCCTACCTCCGCCCCCCTCCGCAGAGCTAAAGGAGGCCATCGCTGCCCACGATCGCTCACTGCCCACCGTGTTTGCTATGTCACGGTTGACAGGGAGAGATCGCGCCCCAAGTAGGGGCCCCAACGCCTTTGTGGGCATTTCCGCCCCCACCGGGTAATTTTTTATAGAGGTTTTCTTCCTCGCAACCCGAAGGTCCCCGTTCCCATTGCTGGGCTTCCGGGTTTTAACAACCAGCCCTGACGTCAACTCACCTTAGTCGCCTTTTACGACACCTCGATAAGATTTGAGGGTGGTCTATTCTACTCAGCCGGATATCACAGGGCAGAAAATATTCATTGTAAATTAACTAATAATATATAGCTCGATAAAGGGATATAAATTCGAACAAAAATAAAACGGTGCTAAAATGCTGCTTTATTTCAAACAAAGTAGCTTAAATTATACCACATTTGGAGCGCGCAAACCCATGGACGGGCTCCAGCACAATGGAGGTGCCAATAACTTCCCATTACTGCTCCGTAGATCATTACCGATAATGGTCACAATATTACACTAAGCTTCTTATACACGGCACACGTTCGAGAGGCAAAATCAGGAAGTGTGAAATTGATAAACGATTGTTATAATCTTATATATATTTAGACTTGTATCAGTACAATGATAAAATACCTACTGACCATAAGTATAATTTAATAATATTGAAATTATACTTAATTATTAAGTTAATGAAATTTGAAGTCACCGACGACGATGTCTATAATCAAGCTAAGTGGAAATAAAATAAAAGAAAGCTGACCCCAAAAACGTGGTCGATGATACACGTTCGCTTGATTTTTTTTCAATGTTTCAACACTTCCTTTTAAATAACTCAGCACTTCTTCTTTTTCAACCAATGGACGTCCACAAAGGTCTTTAAAGGGATCATACCCCACGATCTTGTGCCGCTTACTCAGCACTAATAACATTTTTAGTACATGCAAAAACCCTTTATGGGTATATCATTTCGCTGGGGGCGGAAGTAGCTATGCCGGATTTTTACCGGGTAAAATCTCATGGTGTTCCACCTTGCTGCTTGGTGACGAGGGTATAGGAGTACTGAACCCATCACGTCTACACTCTCCTCGGCCTATTCCTGCTTCTCTTGATAGAGCCTGGACCATAACCGACACATCGGAGCACTAACACATCGCTACCTCTAGGAATCGTTCTCCAGCCAGAGCGTCGAATCCCCCTATTCGACTCCCAGAAGTCCTTATCAGGGTGATAGTCAATGGTCTTGGGCAAGCCATTATTGTTCCGCTCGCCTACGACGGATTGGATTGGAAGAATCATCTCCCGCAGTCTCTCTACTCAGCCAGTCGACAAATCAAGGTGTACACAATTATAGTCGAGTTGATACTTGAATAGTTTTGAAGGAAAGTTTATAACTAATTGTTTACGTCTTGTATAAAGTCACGAAGATGTTAGCAGATATTGTATATTAGAATTGAAATTTTTACATTTTCTTCTGCGTTGATTCGCTCTTGTTAAAGCGGTCGTGGCCATCACGTAGTGGAGTTGCACAACGCTCGCGTAACGATGTTTCGCAATTTATCTCTACTGACCGTCATCCTGGCGTATTCATAAAGTTCATCTACCAATAACAGATTTTATTTGATCGGTCCACCGCAAAGGCGATCGACCGCGATGTCTGGTACTATCAACCTTGCCTGGAAACTTCAAGTCGTTCTATGGACACATCGTTTCCACGCGAGACGTGACCATAGTATTTTAAAATACATGTTCGGACTGTAGTTGGTAGACGCTGCCTGATGCTGAGCTCTTCGAGTATCGATATATTGGTCCTGAATTTAAACCAAGATACTTGAAGCATCGTTGCCCAGCACCACATCTCCACATTCTTGCAATTTACACACAATTTAGTTAAGCTAAAAAAAACAATATACTATCATGTTTTTTGAGTGTCACTTTTCTGTTGCGTTTGAAAATATCTTAAATCAAAATTTCGATTTAAAGAGCAATTACTCATATTTATTAATGCCGCAAATACAATTAATTCTTTTACGATTATATCCAAGGAAAAGTAGAATTATTTGATTAAAAGAGTCATGGCATTAAATGGATTAAACATGCTATAGTGAAAATGTGGCCCGTGTGGTGTACGCTTTATTGGCTTTCGGCCAGATATTTGACGTCACGTATATCATAACGTTTCACATCGAGCTACTGTGATACCGTTTGCCAAACCATTGCCAAGTTTACATTAGTTTCGAGAGATGTCAATGATAAATTGATATTTATATAATTTATGATATATCTTTTTTATGTTTTCAACTGATACTAAGAGCCACACATATACCATATACCTATTATCCTTAATCTCTCATTTAGACTTAAATTGTAAATGTCACATATAGCCTCGTATTTACCCCATAACAGTATTCCATAAGACAAAATGCAATAAGTAAATTAAACAAGTTTTGATTGTTTGATAGACTTAACTGTAATCATGCCTAATGGTAAGCGATGAAAGAGTCTAAGATAGGAGCTTGATTAGAAGATGCTTATTCCCTTATTTATTTTGTAATATGGGTATCTTAAAGGCCTTATAAAAAAAATGGGATAGATAGATACAGTGAAAGAATTTTATTCCTGTGAGGCAGAAATGATGAAGCGAAGCTCTTATTGTGTTTTTGTAACATATTTTGTATTGAAAATTTGTATTCTGTGATATTTTCTAACTGCAAATATGTTTTTAGTATTGTTATCTTTATTCAGTGTAAATTAGGCGATAATACTGTCTGTATTTAGACCCGCGGTGAGGTCAGTGCGGCCATTTCACAAATATCGGATTTCCTAATCTGAGTTTCAGCCATTTCGGTTCATAATCTCAATGACACTTAAGTAGCGGACCGACGAGGCTGGGCGTGATGTCAATTGAACTAGGGTTGAACAATCTTACATATTGTTTACTAGCAATAGCCAGCGGCTCTGCCCAATTAATCAGAGTAATTTCATTTTTGTACAATAAAATATAAAAAAATATTAAACTTAATGATGTATGAATATAATATACAAAGTAGGAACCGACATAAGCTTGTAGCTCCTGCTTTGCACCTTGCAAAAGTAAGTCGTTTGTGGGTTTGTATGAATGCGCTTGCTCAAACGCACACTAATTGTATATCACACGTCTACTCTCGCCCGCGGCTCTGGTGTTACTGACGTGGTGCGCTTTGAGATATTGTTGATGAGGTTTTCTGTGTACACTAGTATTATATTATAACATTATTGGTATTTTATATCTATCCTGTTGTTGATCTGTGAGGTAGTGCCAATAGCAAGTGGCAATTGCGGCTCTTGTTTTGCAAAAGTACATAAGTCGTTTGTGGATTTGGGTATAAAATTCTATAATAACATTCCGCGATCAATTTTAGATTTGCCATTACAGCAGTTTAAAAACACTATTAAAGAGAGACTGATACAAAAAGCCTGTTGAGGATTACTTAGAAGATAAGAATATGTGGATATAGCTACTCTTCGACCATGTACAAGACAGTAATGACTAAATGTAACTAGTAGTTTTTAAAGAGCAACCGCCGAGTTTCTTGCTGGCTCTCCTCGGTAGGAACAGCTTTCCGAACCAGCAGTAGAGTTGAATATTCAGAAGCTCTTGTTTACTTTAGTTTATTTGAATAGAAAATATTTTGAATCTGAATTTGAATTTATAATATTGAAAACTCCAAAAATGTCAACCCTATTATTGCAGGTTAATTGCCGATTGTCCAAATGACCCCCCGGTCATTCGGACAACATATGACACGGCTGCTTTTAGGGTAATACGTTGTTCACTCGGCCAAATTATGATATAACAATATTTACATGGACAATAATGATTAATTAAAGTAATCCATAGTAATATTATGTTTCCAAAAGTCTGTGTTAGCGCACACTATATACAATAACACGATATAATAGGAATACCATAATTCCCGTTCCGAGATGCACTTCTCTTGGATGACGAACAAAGACTGACTTTCACTGAAACGTTTTATTAATTAAGACACTAAAAAGACATTAAAAGATTAAATTAGGAAGACATTAAAAGATTAAAACGGTGGCACAGTGTTGCCACCATTTTAATCAAAAGGGCGCGATACCCTTTTTTCATGACTGTGTTGCTATAAAATACAAAGCGGAAGTTATTGGCGACAACATCTGTTTGTCATTTACAGTTTTACAGCATATCCTAATTGATGCTATGATATAATATGATCGTTTGATGATCGCTGATTTTTTGCATTTTATGCCTAGGGTTTAAGTTTTAGGAAATCACAATTTTAGTTGCGGTCATCTCGCAAAGATGTCCTCGCCAATGCTGAGTCTTTTGTGGGGCAGGGACCTTTCGTTTATTTGAAATTTATAATTTGATATAGATTTTCCAATTTTCTTTCTGTAAATTGAGATATTTATACCTGTTTTACAAGTTACCAAAAAACTATTAGTTAGCTTATTCGTAACATATCTGACACATATCTCAGAATTTTTGTTTCTCAGGTTTCTGATAGGCTTGTTCAGCAATTAAAGTCCTTAATAAATTAACAGGTATGAGGCAGTTATTTTATTTATCTGCTCGATAGCAAATACCTATTTCAAAATGGCCGCAATTTTTTTTTAATTTTCACTTTTTAGAGTCTCTTTTTAGAGACGTTTATGTGTGTAGTTTATTTGTTGGTTAACTATCCGACACTTTATCAGTAAGTTGTGAAACAGGCCCTTAAAAATAACTCGGGAAAAATTTTTAAAAGCTTAATAAGGATGGATCTCAGGTATTATTTCACGTGATTATTGGATTTTTAAGGCATTTATTGTTTACTACACTAAGTATACTTCTTGTATAAGCTTACCTTTCTACTCTTAATTGTTTTGTAATTTGTAACTTTGCTAGTTTTAATATTATTTTTACATTTACATGTTGCTTTTCATGGAAGTCTCGCATAATCCCATATTCAATAAACGCCTTCCTCGTTCCAGTGGGACCAGTTCAGCTGAACTCCGCTATTTGAACGTAGACCAGGCATTGGGCGACTTGGCGCAGTTCACTCAATACGTCAAGAGTGATGAATTTGAATTTGGAAGATATAGGTAAGCTTTCTTATAAATAAATAAATAAATAAATAAATATATGGGACACTTACACACACGGTCGTCCGTCACCAAAGTAAGTAACTTAATACTTGTGTTATGGACAGACAACTGGTGAATATATACTTATATATTTTTTAAATACATACTTAAATACAAATATACACCCAGACTCAAAGACCAACAAATTCATTTATAGAAAATGTTGGCCCTCGGCGGGAATCGAACCCGCGACCCGCGGAGTTGAAGGCAGGGTCACTACCCACTGCTCCAACGGGCCAGGCTTATAAAAAAAGTAAATTGTTAGTATCCCACTACTGGGAATAGCCTGCACATTCTTTTTTGGAAAAAAAGGTTGGAGGTGCTGCTCCAATGCGGTAGGTTACAAATTTCGCAAAAAAATTGTAGTTTCCTGTATTCCTACCGAATTTCAACCGACCTCATTAGTGTTAGTTCTTTTGTGGGCCTATATATACAAAAGTAATAATAAAATTATTTTCGCATATTATTATTTTATAAAATAATTTAATCCGCGATTAAGTAAAATAGAAAAATATATAATGCTAAAAGTAGAGTGGTCAATCCCTTTCATACCTGATACATGCAGGATTCGTTAAAACACATGCACAAACCTCCACCACCGCCCCCACAATACACAAGCACTACATACGTTCACTATCACAAACTCAACAATCGTTTCGCCCCGCAACCGAAGCATCATCAGGAGATATACTCCACGACCAAAGTCGTAAAGCATATATATGTATATTTTGACGCTTTTCAGACATGGCAATGTAGCACTGGTAGGGTGCTCGTATGCTGGCAGCATGGCCACGTGGATGCGACTCGCCTACCCTCATCTTGTCACCGTGGCCTTCTCTGATAGCGGACCTCTGCACGCCCAAGAGGATTTCCCAGGTTCCCCCTCTATTTCTTACTATACTATAGAGAAATTTTGAAATGTACTGATATCGCTAACATTGGGATACTAGAGGTTTTCCGTGCAAAAATACCATTTTGGAAGACTCCTCTTTGCTGGTTGAGATGGACCATATAAATGAACTTCATACGTCAAGGTATAGAGGCAGCTAACAAGACATTTATTTAAATTCCCAAAATCCTGAAGGATTTTCAAATAATTTCTTAGAGGGCTTAGTTTAAGTTTCTCTGTCCAGATTTCCATAACTAGAGAAATCAATTGTTTATATATTAGGATATATCCTTGTGGGTTTGACCATCATACTACATTCTTATACCATAAACCATATATATCTACTCAGTTAGTAGAGAGTATGGAAATGTATAGGGGACATGAGTACCCTATTATTCTGGAAAATGCACAGTTTCTAACAGATACGTGGTCACAAAGTACCACTCATCTTTCGATATCGTGGTACTGCCACCAGGCAATTAAAAATTAAAAGTCCGAAGTGCTTTCAGACAAGCCAATTGTGACGCCATGGGACTACTAATATGAATATTAAAAATGAACATTATTATAACAGTAAAACTTTAAAGAGAGTGGCATTTGTAAATGTTTCAAATTTCAGAGTACTTGGAAGTGATAACGGAAGCCCTTCGCGTCCAGGGCAGCCAGAACTGCTTGTCCACTATTGAGGAGGCCATGCATCGTATCACAGAGCTGCTGAACACCACTGCAGGGGTCCAACGGGTGTCACAACTGTTCAAGTCAGTAGCGCTCTATAGCAACTCTTTTTTGGGCTATCAGCTACTGATATTGTTTTTTGATCTGGGACTAATACTTCTTTTATTTTAACACGATTAACTGTCGAAATTACTACTCAGACACTCAACTTGTAATTATAAACTAACATAAATATCACTACTCCTTTATGAATCACGTGGTGCAAATTACGGTGTTTCTCAAGGAAGGATCTCTTCGCTTAATCTTTTTAACGTATACATAAATAATTAGAACTTGGAGACATAAGCCAATAATATTTATAGAGTGTTTATTAAATTTACCCAGTTACGTTTATTAATTTAAATACACTACTACAATGAAATATCAACAAAATTTCGATATTCAATTGATCAAGGCACCGAAGATGCAAAAGTAATGATAAAACACACGAAATCCTGAAACCAGGTCCTGAAATTAAAGTGCGAAGTGATGCCATATTTAAAGAAATTCAATATTCAAAATCAAATTCAAAAGTTCGATTGTTGTCTCTGTGACACACAGAGAGTGGGGAGGAAAGTTTCGTGATAGCTACAGGCGAAAATGTTTGGCACTTAATCATTGATGTAATGAGTACAAAGTAGTACTGCAAGTACCAATCATTGGTGAAAAAATTGCGGCATTTGAATTTATTTTTTAGAAAACAATTTAAATATAATAAAATCTTAATTCTTTAAGTTTACTTTCATTTAGTTTTTCTACACCCAAATACATATCAATAATATATATCCCATGGTCCAAAATTTATGATTGCTTCCAGTACGTGCACCACCATCCAAGCTTCCTCCTCTCTGGACCTGGCTACCTTCTTCTGGTTCGGCATCACCGAGACCTTTGCTGGCTTGGTGCAGTATGCAACCCCAGGGGACATTCCAGCAGCTTGCAACACCATCACCAACTTAACCATTAGTAAGTTTTTATTTCAAAAACTGTGTTTGTTTGTAAGCCAAAATATACATCTATTTAATTTCAAAAAAGTGATATTAGTAATAGCCAAACGAGGAACCGAAGTAAATTAATAATACCCAGGAATACGGCTTCAGAAAGTTTGTAGATTGTTTGTGGGCTTCGGTTTACATTTTAAGGATAATATTTAACAATCTATTTTGGACTTGTCTTTACAGAATCACAGTTCAAAAAAGCAATTAAAAAGACACTGATTCATAAAGCTTACTATACTGTTGAGGACTATGTTGATGATAAGAAAGCTTGGGTTTAAATTGCGACCAGCTACGCACTAGATTATGTTGTAAAAAAATTAATTTGTTCTTAATTAATTAAGACATTATTGAACACTTATTTTTGAAAAGATTGACCGCAGAGTTTCTTGATGGTTCTTCTCGGTAAGAGCACCTTTCCGAACCAGTCGTAGCTTCATTGAATCTTGACTTACTTTACGAATCTTGAGCACTTAGTGCTTGCTCTGTCTTTATAATACCTAAACAATAGATAGGAATTGGTTCATTATAGAATTAAAGAAAGAAAAGTAAAAAATTCTCACTTTATAAGTTAGCTAGAAGAGATCTCTGTCAAAAGAATTAGTTGAACTTTGTATAACTTTTATTAATAATGTTTTTCTAAAGGTTATTACATATTAGGTTATACATTGTACATAAAAGATAATTTATAATTAGCTAAGGATATTTTAACTGTCGACCACTCTTCGTATGTACTTGACAAAATAGAAATAATTATAATAATTGGAACTACGTCACACAAGTAATTGGATTTTGACAGTTCCTGTCGAGTAGAATAATGTTGAATTTTTAAATATTCTAGAATCTAGATTTTTACAAGCACTTTTAAAAGTGCTTTGTGTAATCGTTAAATTATAATGAAGCTACCAGAAATTCGAAAAGGTTATCTTACCAAGAAAGACCAGTCAGAAACTTGGCGGTCACTCTTTTCAAAAAGAATAATGTAATATGTACACCTGTTATAAAACCCGCCGTGTGGTATCCGGCTGAGTAGAATAGACTAACCTCATTTCTTACCGAGGTGTCGTAAAAGGCGACTAAGGTAAGTTGACCCACCGTATGGTATCCGATTTAGCAGAATAGACCACCCCGACACGACAGAAGTAAGTTGATGTCAGGCAGGCGGCCGGTCTTAAAAAGTAGCCAAATCATGTGACAGCATGTTTGTAACATGTTGTGCCGACCCCACTTAGAGTGGGATAAGGGCAGGAAGATGATGATGTACACCTGTTACAAAATATTTTGGAATTCTGTTTCTAGGTGCCGATCCAGTGGAACGTTTGGCCTCCTGGGTAACATCTGACCCGTGGACGCAGCCGTGCATCGAATCCAGGTACTCTCAGCAAGTGGCCGCTCACACCAACATCAGTTATGACGCGCCGCAGGCTACGAGTGAGTTTAATTTATTCATTGGAATACAAAACGGTTCATGAGACCTGTCGTAATGAATGGATCAGAATATTGGGCAATAAAAGAAAAGGATGAAAGAAATGTGCATGCGAATGAGACCAGAATGTTAAGGTGGATGTGTGGTGTGACAAAACTTGACAGAATACGCAATGAGTATCAGGGGAAGTCTGACAGTTGCGCCCGAAGATGAGAAAAAAAAAGATGAGAAGTGCGAGACTAAGTTGGTATGGTCATGTAATGAGGAGGGAAAATCATGTGACCACAAGAGTTTTAAATATGAATGTGGATGGATGTATGGCTAGAGGAAGGCCGAAAAAAGATGGATGGATTGTGTGAAAAATGATATGCATGTTAAAGGCACCAGAGTTGACGAATGATAGAGGAGAATGGAAGAAGACATATTGTGCCGACCCCACTAGAGTGGGATAAGGGTAAGAGAATGATGATTGGAGTACAAAAGCAATGGAAATATTTTGCTATAATCCACGATATAAGAAAATATATTACATGTTAAAAGTACAATGTATATGTAATTATACGTGTTCATGCTTTATGCATTCACGATTCGATAACCGCATGTACTTGACACTATCACCACAGTACATAGTACCGCACAAATTCAACCACCACAATTTCAAAAATCGTTTCACTCACGTAACCGAAGCAACCGAGAAATATGGGAAGATAGATTTACACGTAATTGTATATCATCATTCTCTTACCCTTATCTCACTCTAAGTAAGGTCGGTACAATATGTCTTCTTCCATTCTCCTCTATCATTCAACTCTGGTGCCACTCCTTTAATATCATTTTTCACACAATCCATCCATCTTTTTTCCGGCCTCCCCCTAGCCATCCATCCACATTCTTATTTAAAACTTTTTTGGTCACATGATTTTCATCCCTCCTCATTACATGACCATACCAACTTAGTCTCGATATTCTCATTATTGCTGACATGTAATTATATATATAATAGATAACTTGATTCAATTAGAAAAACTGAATTTAATAAATCGTGATACTTCAAAGTTTTCTGCCGTTTTCGAAAGTTTGTCCGTCAAACTTAATGCCGTGGATTAATCTGGAATATTTGTACAATCTAGGATTCCTTTATGAGAGTTTACAAATACTTGCAATTAAAAGGTTGCTGTGGTTACGGGAAATAAACTAGCATAACTAAATGACATCAGAATGACGCCTTGTTGTATCCGGCTGAATAGAATAGTACCACCCTCATTTCTTACCGAGGTGTCGTAAAAGGTGACTGAGGTAAGTCGACCCACCGTGTGGTATTCAGTTTAGTAGAATAGAACACCCTCTTTCTTACCGAGGTGTCGTAAAATACGACTGAGATACATTGACGTCAGACAGGCGGCCGGTCGTAAAAACGCAGCCAAATCATATGACAGCATATTTATAACACGATCCCACTTAGAGTGGGATAAGGGCAGGAAGATGATGAACTAAATAATATCAGAACGAGACACGGCACGTACGGTATATTAGTAGTATAACATATTTGGGTCAGTTAAATATATAGCTTTATTATACCATCGGACTTTCCATTTTCATTATATTTAAAATTCGCTTCACGATATGTAAGTAGTGGGAAGAATATAAATATTTCTTATGGCCGCGATTAAACAATGTAACAATGTCGACGAATAGGCGGTAAACGGCACAAGTCAATTGTTAAAGTGTGGCCTTTTTACCATTTAAATAAGCAACTATCGACCCTCTACCACTTCATCATCGTGCCCTTATCCCACTCTAAGTGGGGTCGGTGTTATAGACATACTGTCACATGATTTGGCTGCGTTTTTACGACCGGCCGCCTGCTTGACGTAATCTTACCTTAGTCGTATTTTAGGACACCTCAGTAAGAAAGAGGGTGGTCTGTTTTACTAAACCGGATACCACACGGTGGGTCAACTAACCTTAGTCGCCTTTTACGACACCTCGGTAAGTAATGAGGTTGGTCAATTCTACTCAGCCGGATACCATACGGCGGGTCGACTTACCTTAGTCGCCTTTTACACCTCAGTAAGAAATGAGGGTGGTACTATTCTATTCAGCTGGATACCACACTCTCTACCACTTGTAAGTATCAAAATATTATAAAAATAATTCGGGCTCATTTAATTTTATCCGTTTTCTTGTCCACCATAACAAAAACGACATAAAATCATCAATCAAAAACTTAGCATCAAAATTTGACATAATTTACATAATATTTGTAGTACAAACAAAATGCAAATGCTAAAAGCAATTAATAATGCAAAATCCATTTGCTTACCAAATTCCAAAGCTACCAGCCGCTAATATAAAAGGCTGGTTATTCATCGCAGTAAATTAGCATTTGAATAATGTTGCTGAGTTTTATAACTTTATATTTGTCATAGCAGAGTGCTGCATTTGCAAAATTATTAAGATTTTAGCGTCTATCTGAAAATTTAAAATGTTTTTGATATATTTTGTAGTAATCAAACAACAAAAAACTTTATTCAAATAAGCTCTTTCAAGCACTTCAAAGGTCAATTACATTCATGAAGCTACAACAGATTCGGAATGTTGTTCTTACCGAGAAGAACCAATGTATGCGGCGTAATTTGTAACCAAAATTAATAACTATGTAATAATGTGATGGTGGAGAATAGCAAAAATATATAATAAGTATGTTTAATTAATTTAATTAAGGTAATTGTTTGTAAGCATTTTTATGATTTTCTTTCATAATAGCAGTATTAAAAAATGTTTACCGGGATGACACTCAAAGGGCTGCGGCTCAAAACCAGTGCTGTGTGTCACCTCAGTTTTCTGTTGTGACATGTGGCGTACACAGAGCCGTTGCCCTTTCTTTGTCATGTGAAATTTAGAATAAGCTACATTAAGTGCATGTCTTTGTTTCACATGGGGAAGAAATAAACAGTTTTCATCTCATTTCAAACTTGCTAGAAACCTTTTAAAACTAAAACAAAAAAATTATAACTTAAAAAAAGATCCAGCCATTAGGTGAAACGTCAAACTTTCCTCCTTTCACATTTATAATAGAATGGAAAGCATTTATTTGTGTCCATATTTATGATCGTTAAGTATTTAAGCAAACGCTGTCGATATCGGCCTTTGTCAGGACATTTCAGGCAATAACTCACTCTGTACTGCTATGATACATTTTCTTATTCCAGTGCGGCTCTGGACGTACCAGACATGCGTGGAATACGGCTGGTACCAGACCACCACCAGCTCGCGGCAACCATTCCTCTCCACGGTCCCGCTGGCGTACTTCCACCAAATGTGCCGGGATTTCTTCCCTAATATGTGAGCTAGTTGTAGATGTTAAATCAATAAAGACTGTGTTAAATTTTATTGCTTTACAGGCAGGGTGGCGGTGGACGTATCCAATAGCGGAAGCCGCCACCCTTGACCTGGATGAGTTTGGCCGAGTGGGGCGTTTCTTACTAGCGATCCACTTAAATATAATAACAATCGTTTATTGCTTGAAATAAGGTACATTAGATAGACAGTGATAACAGTTTCTCTTATTTCGCAAAACATTTGCATGCACGTTATAATATTAAAAATAATTAAAAGTTAAAAATTAAAATTCATTGTTAATATTAATACAAAATACAAAATACAAAACCCCCCTGACTAACTCAAAACTGGAAAAAATATGTGAGTTAAAAGTGATTGTCGAAGACTATAGCTAAGACCTATCACGCTGCTCCAATGCGGATTGGTGGCTTATATATCTCCAGAATTCTCTAGAGATATGCAGGTTTCCTCACGATGTTTTCTTCAATCAGCGTATAATAAATGCAATTATCTTATAAACCAACTACCAACATCCCTTAGGAACGAAATTACACTAAAAAATATTAAAACTAAACTTAAACAATACTATAAGCAAATAAACATATAAATCCTAGGTAAATAATAATTTAGTTAATAAAATTTATCATACATAGTTAATATCACACAATACAATATATACAATAACTTTAGAATCATTTATTTGTAATATGTATTTTTAATATTTGTTGTAACTTGCGGCGAAAATCATCCTGTATTAGCATGTAATCATTTTATTTGTAACAAGGTAGACTTATATAAACTCGACACTTTTGTCAACAATATTTGTTAAGCCCACCTTGTTAACTTCATAATCTTTAATAATATTTATACTGTATAAGAAATATATATATTGTATTTTGTTTTGCTACACTATCTGTCGACTGACTCTGGTGTGCGGTAAAACTTGAATAAGTTTATGTTCGCACCTATTTATATAACTTTAATATTGTGTATGAACAAATAAATAAAAATAAATAAATAAAAAAAAATTAATTAAACACAAGTTTTAACAGAAAACTCATTGTTGTCTGCCCGGGTGAACCCGTGACCTCCTTGAAAGAGTCGCATGGTATTACCAGCTTACAACTTAGGAGTAGTTTCGGTATTTCGTATATTTTTGAGTTTAAAAAAATGCAACATTTCTTAACACGACTAATTAACTTCAGTAAGACATAAAAATTACCACACAGTGCTTAACAGTGATGTTGTTTTAGTTATTTATAGCTAGGTAACAGAGAAAGACAAAGAGACAGTTTCTTTTAAAATATATAGGAAGATAATTTATAGAATTAGGCGTTACAATACATTTACATACAATTACAAACTGAGGGTCACTGAGATGAATCCTCGCTCTCCGATGTTGTATGGTTTGCCAAAAATCCACAAAAATAATATCCCCATACGTCCAGTTGTCTCATACATAGGCGCCCCAGCATATAAACTAGCTAAATATTTAAATTCAATCATACCGTCTAAAACATCCTTTCAGCCAATACATGCCCTTAAAAACAGTCTCCAGCTGGTCGATAAAATTAAACACATAAAATTACCAAATACTTGTAAATTGGTATCACTTGATGTTGATAGCTTATTCACGAATGTTCCATACAAGGAAACAATAAACATTTTAACCACACTACTCGAGAAAAAATGTTTACACCCTGGAGAGATTTCAGAAATAATAGAATTAACAGAATTGTGTATGGAACAAAACTATTTTCGATTTAATGACCATTACTTTCATCAAAAAGATGGTCTAGCTATGGGCTCCCCTTTAAGTCCACTTATGGCTGAAATTTTCATGGACCACTTCGAAAATCAAAATATTGTCCAAAATAAAAACATCCTTTACTATTATAGATATGTGGATGACATAATTATATGCTGGACGGGTACGGATAGACAACTTGATATTTTTATTAAAAATATCAATTCCAAACATCCCAAAATTAGTTTCAAATTAGAATCAGAGCAGAATAACTCACTAAATTTTCTTGACCTTACTATTACACGGTCTAACAATAAACATACATTTGAGATCTTTCGCAAACCAACCTATACGGATACGTTCATACCTGCTTCTTCTTTTCACCCATGGCAACACAAACTTGCCGCCTTTCACAGTCTTATACATAGACTCTTATCCGTCCCCCTTTGTGAGAAGAATTTTAACAAAGAACTTCAAATCATCAACCAGATGGCGCATTCCAATGGCTATGATAAGCAATTAGTACATAATATATTAAAAAATAAACAGAATTGACAAAACATTTGTACGCGGTGCCACATTACAAAGATAATAAGTACAAAGCCAGTCTGACCTATTTTGGAGCATTGTCAGAACGAATTTCAACTATATTCAAATCAAAATCAAATATAAAATTAGGTTTTAAAAGTAGTAACTCTTTAAAGAAGATTCTTTGCAATAATAAAGATAAATTAGAAAGCGCGAAAAAGTGTGGTGTTTATAAAATAAAATGTCCTGAATGCAATGATACATATGTGGATCAGACTGGTCGTAATTTTGAAACCCGTTTTAAAGAACATATGGCAGCTTTCAGGAATAATAAACCACAAAATTCACATTTCGCCAAACATTTGATAGAAAGCGGTCATAAAGTTCCTAATGACCATAGTTTCGAAGTATTGCACACGTGTTCAAATAAAGGACTTAAGCTGAGCCTATTGGAAAACCTTGAGATTATTAAACATAACAATGGCACCCTCATTAACGAGCAAATAAATGTTTCTAGTTCAAGCTTGTTACACTTGTTTACAGGCAAAATAAAATAAAGGGTGGGGTTGAACCGATTAGTATATAACTAAACTTATTTGGATATTGCTTCGCTTTGCGATTTTGGTCGTGGAGTCTATCTCCTGACGATGCTTCGGTTGCGGGGCGAAACGATTGTTGAGTTTGTGATATTGAACGTATATAGTGCTTGTGTATCACGGTGGCGGTGGTGGAGGTTTGTGCATGTGTTTTTTACGACTCCTGCATGTATCAGGTATGATAACCGATTGTCCATGCTAAATTTAGCATTATATGTATTTTCTATTTTACTTCATCGCGGATTATAGCAAAATAATTTTATTATTACTTTTATATATAGGAAGAAAAAGCTGTGAATTTCAACTAACACTGGATAAAATAATAATACTTTAAGTGCATTACTTGTGTAAAATATTTTATGCAACATGAGACCGGCAAGTTTTCTGGTAGTTCTTCTCAGTAAGATGACTTTTTAACCGAATAGCATCACAGTAATAACAAGCTCCTTTAAACCTCTCATATATTTGTAGCCTAAGTTTGTAAATAAAAGGATATTATTTAATTTGTATATTACGTCTAGCTTCGAAGTGGACCTCCTACAATCAGGCATAGCTCGTACTAACAAGCTGTTCGCGGGCCTGACGCACCTCCCCGACCACGTTGTTTCCGTGCTGGGGGGCCACGACCCCTGGTCCCCCATGGGCCCCACTACCAGGCACTCCACACTCCTGGCTCCCGTCCTGGTAGTGCCAGGAGTATCGCACTGCAGAGCTATCAGGTGGGCTCAAACTCCATAAATAAAATATGAACAAGTGATGGAAGAATAGAAATGCTCCACTTCAAACATCTATTTGGCTCAACAAGATATTCAAAATCACTAGACACCAGCTCAGCACAGGACCTTGGTGTCAAAACATCCAATAGTCGCTGAAGTCTTTGCAGCGTGTCTCTTGCAACCTACACCGTTTATACCTATATGTCTCCATTTATTTCTAAATTTTGTAGGTATCGCTAAATATTATTGAAACAATTTAGTCAACGAATCGACGATGAGACTGTACGAGTATATGGGTTTTTAACGTCCATAGAACCTTCTTTTAACTAATAGTATTCTTGTATACAATGTTTCGTCTATAAAGCGAAATAATAACTTATTGCTTCATAAGCGAAGCTGTACCGAATAATAATACGCAACCGAATGATAAACTGTCTCCTTGTCAACCGACGTACATCCACTGCTAGACATAGATCTCCAGAACACACGATTTTGTGCCACTTGTATCCAGCGACTCTCCGCGACCTTTTTGAGGTCGTCAGTCAATCTAGTAGGGGGTCTTCCGACACTACGCTTTCCGGTGCGGGGTCGCCATTCCAACACCTTGAGACCCCAACGCCCATCGGTTCTCCGCACTATGTGCCGCCCATCGCCACTTCACCTTCGCGACCCGCTGAGCTATGTCGGTGACTCTGGTTCTTCTACGGATCTCCTCATTTTGAATTGATCACGTAGCGACACCGAGCCTTCTTATGAGGTCCATAGTCAACGCATAGTCGCCGAGTGATAAACTTGTCCGTTTTTATTTTGCCAGGTCAATGAGCGACAGCGAAACGGAGGAACTGGCTGAAGCCAAGCTGAGGGTGGTTCTCTTCATGGAGGAGCGGATGACCGGCATGAGAGCTGGTGCGGCGGACAAAGTGCTTTCACCGATGTTAATCGTTGCCGCATTTGCAATGTATTTAACGTCATGACGGTGATTTATTAGCAATAGAAAAATATGTCAAATTAGGAGAAATATTAATAATGTAAAACTTGTTTTTTTTTTCATAATCATATATCATTAAATTCAACGCCGTGTGGTATCCGGCTGAATAGAATAGTGCCATCCTCATTTCTCACCTAAGTGTCGTAAAAAGCAACTAAGGCAAGTCGGCCCGCCGTATGGTATCTGGTTGAGTAAAATAGACCACCCTCTTTCTTACCAAGATGTCGTAAAATACGACTATGGTAAGTTAAAGTCGGGCAGGCGGCCGGTCGTAATAACGCAGCCAAATCATGTGACAGCATTTTTATAACATGTTGTGCCAACCCCACTTAGTGGGATAAGGGCAGGAGAATGATGATATAATTAAATTCAACCTGCTGCTATTCCAGAGCTGGACAAACAGTTTCTCTTTAAGTGGTAGCAGAGAGTTTATAGATGGTTTAGAACTGAAACCCACCACGCCACTCCAATTAGTAGAACAATACTTTGGCAATTTAAAATACATATAATATACATAATAGATATTTTCCCCTTACACTTGTTAAATGAATAACAGGCTTTTTCAAAAGTCAATTCATTTAATCTCTTCAACAGTTTGACACTCATTGCTGGCGACAATGTTTTTTTAACATCAATGACCCAACTATTTGAAGGTTGATTTTGGAAAATGATACAATCACAATTTTTCGTTGTCAAACGTAAAGTCATGGTAGTTCATTTGGGCAACGGGCGGTCTAGAGAGGTGAAAATAGAATAGATCCCCACCAAGGATCGAGCCCCACCTGCCTATTATTTTTTAATTTTTTTTTATATTTATTTTATTTTTTTTACATCATTTTAAAAATTACCGGACAACGAATTCACCCAGGTGCTTATACTTAAAACAACGATTATATCTACTTGTTGTCCCTAAGTTATTACATTAGATGCAATGCATATAAGATATCGATATGCAAGTATTATATCAAACAGAGGGTATATAAATAAAACATTAAATTTATCTTCGTAACGGTTTTTATTAATACAACTATTTGTTACAGTTTGTCGTACGAAAGCCAGGCGGCGATGGAGGTTGTCCTATAATCTAAAATCACTAATTTCGGGCCGTACGAACTATGAAATAAAGTATAGACAAAACAATAGATAATAAATAAATAGCAATAGACAAATTCTGACATAAACAATATCAGGACTATTTTATAAGCTGCATTATATAAGGCTTCAAGATGTCCCATAAGCCAAAAAAACCAGCCATCACAAACAAAAGAGTATATATTTTTGCATATGTGTGAAATTAATGCTTGAGTTCATAGTTTAAATTAAGTGTAAGAAATATGCTTATACGTAAAGCATATTTCAAAAATGAAGATTATTTGGATGATAAAAAAGCCTGGATTTGAAAATCCTTTCGGCTTCATCCAAGACTGCGGTTTAATAATGTAAAATTTAAAATGTTTAAAAGATTGACCGCCGAGTTTCTTGCTGGTTCTTCTCGGTAAGATAGACGTTTCGAACCAGTTGTAGCTTCATCAATCATATTGATCCTTGACGATTCAAAAGTTCTTGAAAGAGCTTATTTGAATAATGATTATTTCTATTTGTGATAGTGAACGAGTGTAGTGTTTGTGTATTGTTGTGACGGTAGTGGTTTTTGAATCCTGCATGGATCAGATATGAAAACGGATAGATCTTAGATTAGACCTTAGATCACTTTATCGGAAGAATAAAGTCACATGTCCCATGTAAAGCATAGAAAATAGACTTTTCTTTAGACAGGGCGATATATTTACTGTTTAATTAATGGCGGATTATGAGATATTGTTATGACGGTGATGGTTTTTTGAATCCTGCATGCATCAGATATGAAAATGGATAGACCACGAATTTTGCATTTAATATCGCCCTATCTCAAGAATAAAGTCACGTCCTATGTATAGCATAGAAAATGTGACTTTATTCTTTAGATAAAACGATATATTTACTGTTTAATTAATGGCGGATAATAGCAGAAAAATTTCATTCTAACTTTTGTTCATACGTCCCTTAACATAAGTTAAATAACCGATTAATAATATATATTTTATATTATTTTCCCCCTTCGAGCCGGCCCTCCATCGTCCCCTGTTAACACGTCTATATGTTACAATAAATCGCATCAAAATATAGTGCAATAACATCACATTAATAACTTGGATGGGTATTCTCTTTTGGTCTAAACTCTAGCCTAAGATACAAAATATATTACGTTTTTAAACGTAGGGTTTAACGGGGGTCTTTTGGTATTAACAGATTTAAAGGGACAATTGGTTAACAATAAATTTAACAAGTTTACAGAGTAAACTAGCCAATTATTTTATACATTTGACTTCAAATCTTGTTATATGATAAAAAAAAAAAACAATTAAATTATTTTAATCCCTTATCAACTTTTTTTCGTTTTTATTTTTTTAGTTAATTTTATGTTCTGGCTGATAGAAATATATATTTTTTAGAATATTTAATAATTTCTGAAAAGTGTTTTATATAAAATTTTATTATAAAAAAAAGATTTTTGGTTGAATACTAAGATATTTATATAATATTTAGACAATATTTGCAATTATTCGGAACGTTTTATAAACAAAACTAATTTTTTCCCAGATTAAAAATGAAATATTTTACAAATATTATTGATTTACAAAAAATTTACAAATACCACATATATAAAGTACTGTTGAACATTGTATTTTACCACTTAAACGATAAATAGTACTTTTATACTGATAAAAAAGGAACTAGTGCAAAACTATTCGCTAACTACTCCAAAATAAGTTAAGTTTTCAATTAAGGCAATTTTTTTTTGATAAGGGAGTTATTATTAGCCAGATTTCAGTCTGAGATTATAATTAAAAGACCCCCCATGGAATACGGTTATTTTATGGTTATATATTTTTAAACACAGCTATGGCAATGTTTATTATACTATGTTACAAGCTTAGGTACTCTAATGTATTTATATACAAGCTGTTTAACATATATAGTATATAACATGTTACAACGTATTTTGAATACGTTATATCATAATTGGACTCTAATTGGATACCAATACCTCGCTTTGCGTCGTTTCGTTTTGCGTTTATTCGAAGTTGCGTCGCTTAATTAATACTATATTTGACTGTGCGTTGTTAAATTTTCGAGGTTGCCTATTTTTGGGGGTTTTTATAAAAGATGGCAACACTAGTTTCTAATAGCGCTATGTCAATAAAAATTCTGGTTTTTTAACTAATTTTCAGTGTGTCTTTGGATTTTTGAGGTTGCCTTGTATTGGGGTTTTTTTTCTAAAAGATGGCAACACTTTTATTTCTAATAGCGCTATGCCATTAAAACTCTGGTTTTTTAACTAATTTTCAGTGTGTCGTTAGATTTTTGAGGTTGCCTTGTTTTGGGATTTTTTCTAAAAGATGCCAACACTTTTGTTTCTAATAGCGCTATGCCATTAAAATTTTGGATTTTAAGCTAAAAATCAACGCAATTTTATGTATTAGCTTAATTTTCACTTAATTTTTCTAATTTTAGAGTTCAGTTTTAATTACTGTGTGTTGTGCTTATTTTTAAATAAATTTTTCAAAAAAGTAAATATTTTACCAATTTATTCAATTGAAAAGTTTTGTTTTTTGTATGTATATAATAAAATATTATATATATTTTTTTAAACGTTCAGTTTACTTTTTCAAAAGTAGTGTTTTCGAAATGCTGGCACCTATCTTCAATATTTTCATAGTTTTTTTAGTATTTTTTGAAACGTAACCACGACGCAAACTGAGGGATCGGTGTAGTAAACATACAGTTACGTGATTTGGCGTTTACAAAAGCGGCCACCCATCCTATTGTCGGCAACGGTCAATGTTGCTTGATCTGTCAAATATAAATTAAACAGCTTATGTAGCTCACACACGTCAGTTAATATGGCATTTGCAAGGTACTAGGTTGTTTGGGCACTTGTTGGTTACGTCACGTGTCTTAACTATACATAGACATGCACGTAAGTCTGTTTGTACAACGCGTGGAATCATAGCGGGCCCATAGATATTTTTTTTATTTTTTATAAAACACATGATTATATCATTATGATAACATAAAATTCACAAAAAAATTATATTCCAAAAATATTGATTAAATAATATGTACATTACATTTTTATTTATAAATTAAAAACACGATTTATCTCTATTTTTATTCCAAAAAAATCTTTCCAAAAAAATTCTGGGAAAATGTATCAATAAAGTTGCAACATATAACAATTATATTTAATGTTGCCAGTTTACGGTTTATATTACCTTCATTATAAAAAAAAATACTAAAATTAAATAACAATTTTCAATTTCTGACTTCAAAAATGTAAAACAAAACCAAGTAAATTATAAATCTTTGTCAATATATCTCATTTTTTTTATAAGAATAACGAAATTTCCAAACTATAGCAACTTTTTTTATTTTTTCTTTTTTATTTACTTTAATTTACTATGGATCCATTTGGTTTTTTTTTTTATAAAATTAATGGTATTTTTCTATTTATGATCAGTCAAAAAGATTATTATTTTATCGAAGTAATTTTATATGGAAATGAGTTAAATCGTCTTTTAATTATATCCTGTGAAAAACAAACAAAAATATATAGTATATAGGTTTTGGTCATTATTTTTTTTTAATCTACGGGCCGCTACATTATAATATAACAATTTCAAGCGAAATTCTATAATAATAATATAAATATTGTCAAAATAATACTTTTCCAAAAACGGTCTGCCAACATACTGACATAAAATACTATTTACACCTAAATATATCGAATATATATGATTTTTTTTTAACTATTTTACGCAAATCACATATTACGTATGGAATTTAAAAAAAAACAAGTTTAAACTAATTAATTACAAAATGACAAGGTAACGAAGAAAAAAACCTATTTTTTATACATTACAAAATATACAGTATTAGCGCTTATGATATTCGACAATGACGAGGTTGCTGTATCGATTCTGGTAGAACTTTCACGGAATTTTTTGTCGGGAAAAATATCGTGAATTTCGTGACGTCATTGTGGTCGGTGTGCCAGTGGCGCCCTCCCGGCGGTCCTAGGTTCGATAATGTGTAGAGCCGGCCCACAGATCAACCCCCGTTACTTGGTTGGTCCTGGGGGTTAGAAATAACTCAAAATTATACTTGATAATGAAAATTTTGAAAAAATATTTATTTTTGACTGGCCCGTTGGCGCAGTGGGTAGTGACCCTACCTTCAGCTCCTCGGGTCACGGGTTCGATTCCCGCTGAGGGCCAACATTTCAAATTAATTTGTTGGCCTTCGAGCCTGGCTGTATATTTGTATTTAAGTATGTATTTAAAATATATATAAGTATATATTCACCAGTTGTATGTCCATAACACAAGTATTGAGTTACTTACTTTGGGGACGGACGACCGTGTGTGTAAGTGTCCCATATATTTATTTATTTATTTTTGTGGGCACCCTTGTTCTCCAAAATAAATTATCCATAATTTTTTCTATTTGGATAACGGGACTCGTTACAAAAATTCAAAAATATAAATTAATAAATAAAAAATCGATTTAAATAATTTATAGAATTAGACGTTACTTTGAGATCCATAATACAAAAGTAATAATACAATTATTTTGCTAAAATCCGCGATGAAGTAAAATAGAAGATATATATAATGCTAAATGTAGAGTGGATAATCCATTTTCATACCTGATACATGCATCTTAAAAACACATGCACAAACCTCCACCACCACACAAGCACTACACACGTACACTATCACAAACTCAACACTTTTTACTTCTTATACTTTTTCGTAATCGTTTTTTTTTTACTTTTGTAAAAAAAAACGATTTCCTTAACATTTTGAGTAATAGAGAGAGAAGCACAATAATAATAAAGATAAAACAGAAAAATCGAAATCGAGTCATATAAAACCAAAATTTGTCATCTCCTATCACAACAAAAGTAATTTTGAAAAATATCCGATCATTTTACATCTTTTGATATGAGTTTTCTCAAATCATCTCTATATTTCTGTGTATCATTGAATTGTTAAAGCACATTGAATTTTACTTAACTATTACTATGAAAATATTTCTCTTTTCTTGTCTTTTTCAAATTTCGGTAATAGCTTATTACCAATGTAGGATAATGCGAGAGAAGTTTAAGGAAATAGGTATTCTTGCATTTGCATCACAGTTCATTTTAAGTAATTTAATTTTTTTACATTAAAATATAAAGAGTTATAGAACGATAGGTGATGTATACAATAGACGAAGCAGGAACCGACATAAGCTTGCGGCTCCTGCTTTGCGCTGCGCAAAAGTACGTAAGTCGTTTGTGGGTTTGGGAATAAGATTCTATAATAACATTCCGCAATCAATTTTAGCTTTGCCATTACAGCAGTTTAAAAACACTGTTAAAGCGAGGCTGATACAGAAAGCCTACTATACTGTTGAGGATTACTTAGATGATAAGACTGTGTGGACATAGTTCGCTTAGAACCTGTACAAGACAGTAATGACTAAATGTAACTAGTTATAAGAATAATATTTTTAAAAGAGCAACCGCCGAGTTTCTCGCTGGCTCTTCTCGGTAGGAGCAGCTTTCCAAACCAGCGGTAGAGTTGAAGATTCAAAAGCACTTGTTTACTAGTTTACTTGAATAAATAATAATTTGATAACATAGAAATATACACATGAATATTATTATTTGTGTTTATGTATGTATGATTCACCGACCTGTATCGACTGATCCACTGTTTTGGGGAAAATCTCCTCTGTCATTTGGTAATCTGGAACAGAATTATCAAGTTAATAGATGTTACCAAGTGACAATCGGTGAAAGTTATTCAAATATCATGTAGTCCATTATCGAGGAAAGCTGTAGGCTATATAACGTCACAATAAGATGATTAGGCATAGAATTATTTATATTAATTATCTTAGTATGAGTATCTACTATATTTAATAATATAATAACAAGAGATTAATGTGAATTTTGTATTTTATTATCTATTTTTGAATCTTGTTTTTTGTATTTTTTGTATTTTTTTGGCTAAATAAAGTTATTATTATTAGTTATTAAAATAGGCAAAATTTAAAGCTTTCCTTGCGTGCGCTGAGTAAACGGTGATAGTTATTCAAATATCATGTATTACAAAGTTGTTCCCCTCTAAAAGTTCTAAATAAAAGTCCGCGACAGCATGTGTCTAGCACTTTAATGGAATGGAAATTCCATTTTACGCTGCAGGGGTTGGGGGAATGTAAGTAAAAAAGGGAAAGAGAAGCCTTAATCTAATTCTTACAGTCTATTTCCTTATCCTAATTCACCAATCCGGGGAGGAGTTAGGGGGGTTATGGGGGTATTAGGGGGGTTATCGGGGAGTTAGGGGGGGTATGGGGGTTAACGGGGGGTTTATGGGGGAGTTAGGGGGTTTATAGGGGGTTTATAGGGGTGTTATCGAGGAGTTAGGGGGGGTTATGGGGGTGTTAGGGGGGTCATGGGGGTATTGAGGGAGTACGGGGTATGAGGGTTCGGGGGGTTGTTCTCACCATGCCGGTGCCGCAGCGCGTCCAGGCGGTCCCGCAGCTCGGCCAGCTCGGCCCGCAGCGCGCGCCGCTCGCGGTCCAGCGCGGGCAGCGCGGCCAGCATGCCGCCCAGCGCCGCCTGCACGCCGCACACGCCGCCCACCAGCCGCCCGGCCAGCGCGGCCGCGCTCCCCAAGCCCGCCTCTGCTGGGGGGGGGGCACAATATAGGTCAAGACGGGGCCGACCATTCGCGGCAGACGTTGCCACACTTTAATTAAATTGAATCGACATAATGTAGGACATAATATAGGTACCAGACGAGGCCAAACATTCACGACAGACGTGGTCAAGACCGGAGAGAGAGAGAGAGAGATACAGTCCATTTTCATTGTTACGGACCGTCATAACAAAGATAAATTATCTGAGAACTGACCCAAACACGAATGTTAGCCCGCCAACGGCAAGATGCGACCCGCATAAACATTTCCACCGTTCGACTTAAGACACTTAGGGACTGTTTCACAAGTTACTGATAAAGTGTCGGATAGTTTACCGACAAATAAACTAAGTAGCAGATAAATGTCTCCAAAAAGAGACTAAAATATGAAAAATAAAAAAAATCACAGCCATTTTGAAATAGGTATTTGCTAACTAGCAGATAAATAATAATAACATCCACACGATCTACCTGTTAACTTATTAGGGACTTTCAGTGCTGAACAAGCCTATCAGAAACATGAGAAACGCAAAATTCCGAGATATGTCTCAGATATGTTCCGAATGGGCTAACTGATAGTATATTAACTTGTGAAACAGGCACTAAGAGATACAAGCTTATACTTCGATCTGACCTGCGACATTTGGTTACACCTAAATATCGACATAAGTAGATCTAGACCGCGACATGTGTAGCTTTAAAAAGGGTTAAAGGCATACCCAGAGCAGCTTCGACGTGCGGCTCGCCGGCAGAGAGCTCCGTCAGCATGTCGTAAGACGTGTCCGCGTCCGCGACACTCGCCACGCGCTCCACGCTCGGCGTGGCGGGCTCCGACTCCGCCGGCCTATCGTCTCCGGGTTGCTCGTTCGCTTCTGGAATTTGCCTTACGTGTCAACACAAATTCTACATACTATATTATTATACATGTATATTATTTTTATCACTGCACGACCCTTAGTTCCTTTATATTTTTTTTATACCGGAAAACCCATTATGGGTCATGGGCTCTGAATCCCAGAGTGCGCCACCTCTGGGTCAGGAGTTCCTTTATAATATACTAGCTATGCCAGCGCAAAGAAAGTCAGTGTGACTTTAATTTAATTAGTTTTTCCCCGTATTGAAATTTTCATCATAGTAGTAGTTATTGTGAGTTAACCATAAGAGATAGAGATGCTGTTGCTTACTTTTTTGTAGTAAATTCGTAGATCTAAGATTATCTTTTATATTACTAAAATGTGCCTCTGTCGGTTTACGACAAAAATACACTTAAGTTTTTTATTTTTTTATTTATTTTTGATTTGAACAATTATGTAAGTACATTTTACACTTAAACTAGAGAACAAAGCACCAGACTAGCTTCATTTGGTTGTTGGTGTATAGCAATATGCAGCCCGAATAGACCTAGGCCTGTGCTAGGGCTAGCAAGAGTCAACAATATTTCTATTTTGCTTAATGCCAGGTGACGACTAATTTGAACAAATATAAAAAAAGTAAGGAATAGATTATGAATTTAAAGTGATGTACAAGATAATCTTAGACACGATCACTTTAACACAATGTACATAAAACCGTAATGCACTATTAACCTAAACATTCCGGAAGAATTGCGCTTACTTTCAGTAACGCCGGGGCTACATTAAGATAAGATAAGGGGAAGATTCGTGTCGCGTTGTCGCGCAAAACATCGTGTATCGGCGACACACGATGTTCTTGTCTACATTAGCGGGCGAAGATTCGTGTCGCGTTGTCGCGCAAAACATCGTGTATCGGCGACACACGATGTTCTTGTCTACATTAGCGGGCGAAGATTTGTGTCGCGTTGTCGCGCAAAACATCGTGTATCGGCGACACACGATGTTCTTGTCTACATTAGCGGGCGAAGATTCGTGTCGCGTTGTCGCGCAAAACATCGTGTATCGGCGACACACGATGTTCTTGTCTAAATTAGCGGGCGAAGATTCGTGTCGCGTTGTCGCGCAAAACATCGTGTATCGGCGACACACGATATTCTTGTCTAAATTAGCGGGCGAAGATTCGTGTCGCGTTGTCGCGCAAAACATCGTGTATCGGCGACACACGATGTTCTTGTCTAAATTAGCGGGCGAAGATTCGTGTCGCGTTGTCGCGCAAAACATCGTGTATCGGCGACACACGATGTTCTTGTCTACATTAGAGGGCGAAGATTTGTGTCGCGTTGCCGCGCAAAACATCGTGTATCGGCGACACACGATGTTCTTGTCTACATTAGCGGGCGAAGATTCGTGTCGCGTTGTCGCGCAAAACATTGTGTATCGGCGACACACGATGTTCTTGTCTACATTAGCGGGCGAAGATTCGTGTCGCGTTGTCGCGCAAAACATTGTGTATCGGCGACACACGATGTTCTTGTCTACATTAGCGGGCGTAGATTCGTGTCGCGTTGTCGCGCAAAACATTGTATATCGGCGACACACGATGTTCTTGTCTACATTAGCGGGCGAAGATTCGTGTCGCGTTGTCGCGCAAAACATTGTGTATCGGCGACACACGATGTTCTTGTCTACATTAGCGGGCGAAGATTCGTGTCGCGTTGTCGCGCAAAACATTGTGTATCGGCGACACACGATGTTCTTGTCTACATTAGCGGGCGTAGATTCGTGTCGCGTTGTCGCGCAAAACATTGTATATCGGCGACACACGATGTTCTTGTCTACATTAGCGGGCGAAGATTCGTGTCGCGTTGTCGCGTAAAACATTCTTGTCTACATTAGCGGGCGAAGATTCGGAAAGCGGCCTACGGCGAATATTAGTCGTTGAGTTTTGTGTGTCTGTCGTCCCACAAAGTACGGACGACAATGAAGTGTCGTAAGTGTGGCCACTCAAGCGAATGTTGTCGCCACAAGTCCCTTTGATTCGCGCCAGTTTACCGACAGTGGCCCGATGCTACATCGTCTGCACCCGAATACATCGCGTTGTAACGATGTACCTGGCGACATATGGCCGGCCGCTAATGAGGCCAAAGCGTAAGAACCAAAGTATATATTTAGTAGATTTAGAGAAAATCGATCACATACAGAAAGTTGGCTTTTAGGGACTTATAATAAGAAAAGATAGATATACATTGACTATAGATCAGTTATTGTAATACTACGACAGTAACTGACCCAATCGCTGTCCAAACTGGTCGTTATCGTCAAGTCCGAGCCCCTCCGCGCCGCAGTGGGGCGCGGGCTCAGCGCTGGGCGTGGGCCGCCGCCGGCACGAGTCGCAGCGGCCCGTCCTGGCCGCCACCGCGCCGGCCTCGCTGAGGGCCAGAGCGCCGCTCAGAGTCTCCGTCAGCTGATTCGCTGGAAGGGACAAGGAAATAAATAATCTATTACATATAATAAAATCGTTGAGATGTCAAATCTCTGTGCGTTTGTTTCAGCTAATCTCAAAAACAGCCGATCCAATTTCGACGCTGTTTCTACTTATATGTGGTAAATAAATAATAAATAAATATATGGGACACTTACACACACGGTCGTCCGTCCCCAAAGTAAGTAACTTAATACTTGTGTTATGGACAGACAACTGGTGAATATATACTTATATAATTTTAAATACATACTTAAATACAAATATACACCCAGGCTCGAAGACCAACAAATGCATTTACAGAAAATGTTAGCCCTCGGCAGGAATCGAACTCGCGACCCGCGGAACTGAAGGCAGGGTCACTACCCACTGCTCCAACGGGCCAGTCAAAGCCCCGGAGTAAAGAGTAGTAGAAAGCCTCCCTTAACATATAGGGTATGTTTTATTTCAATCGGTCAGCAAATAAAAAAGATGTGACAATATTTAATTGAAAAGTCGTACACACAGTACAGGTACTTGCATTTTTTTGGTTTTCGCCATTACTAAGAGAGTATTTCGTCTAAACAAATTATAATATCGTTCATAAAGTTCCTGTTAGTAACTGTCAAAACACCCTGTTAGTATCCCACTGCTGGTACACTTCTTCTTGATATATAGAAAAAAATTTAAGCACGGCAAAGCGGGCTGGATATACTAGTAATAAATAAATATATGGGACACTGCACACACGAGCTGTGGTAGCCCAGCGGTATATCACCGTGCGCCTCTTTCGAGAAGATCTAGGGTTCAAACCCCGGACAGGCACCAATGAGTTTTCGAGTAAAACCAATGTGTCTAATTGATAATTGCAAGTTATCACACGCTTTTCGGTGAAGGAAAATATCGTGAGGAAACCTGCATATCTCTAGAGAATTCTGGGGATATGTGTAACCTACCAATCCGCATTGGAGCAGCGTGGTAGGCTTTGTCTGTACTTGTCATTTTTTACCGAGGTGTCGTAAAATACGACTGAGGTAAGTTGACGTCAGGCAGGCGGCCGGTCGTGAAAACGCAACCAAATCATGTGACGGCATATTTATAACATGTTGTGCCGACCCCGCTTAGAGTGGGATAAGGGCAGGAAGATGATGATGTAAGGTCAATGGTTAATATGTCACCATACCTTGCGCCTGCGCAGCGAGCAGCAGCTGGTGCAAGTCGGGAGGGCTATCTTCACGGGGCGCCTCCAGCTCGCCGCAAATGTCTGGACGAAACATAACATAATGAAATAACTGAACTCAATTATTAAAAAAAACTAACATAAAAAGTACCCGGTTGACATACACGAAATCAGAAAAGCGGACTTCAAGTGAATCACGATCTGGTGCCATATTCAAAATGAACTTTCGAGGTCAGTTGGAAAAAACCTTTCTCATTTTGTGCTTTCTCCTTATTTCATATACTATAGAACCATTATGTTGCTTTTTTTAGTGCAAGTACAAGATATACGGTAAAAGATCTTCTTTTAGATTCTTCCAGGATCAATAGGAAATCCTCATTATTATCATTATCACGCGGCTTTTAAACCTTTCAACCTTAAGGTTTACCTTGACAAAAACCGCAATCTTGATACCAGAGTATTTCAAATTCAAATTCAAAATATTCTTTATTCAAATAAACTTGTAAACAAGTGCTTTTGAATCGTCAACTCTACTGCTGGTTCGGAAAGCTGTTCCTACCGAGAAGAGCCAGCAAGAAACTCGGCGGTTGCTCTTTTTAAAAAATACAATTCTTAATGCTAGTTACATTTAATGTTTCTATCTTGTACAGGGTCGAACAATATTTATATCCACGCATTTTTATCGTCTAAATAATCCTCAACAGTATAGTAGGCTTTCTGTATCAGCCTCTCCTTAATAGTGTTTTTAAACTGCTGTAATGGCAAAGTTAAAATTTGCGAACAGAATGCCTTGTCTTGCATTCAAACATGTCTATTCAATGCAATTGTTTATCGACTCACTTAAGGACTGTGGAAGTAACACTGTTAAATTGGGGACCTAAAGATAAACTCATACTCAACGAAACTTCCAGAGAGAGGTTTATAGGTTTATCGGTTTTGTAGAGATGTCCTGGGATGTGATATAGCTGTTCGATCACGTACCGACTTGTCCCATGGTGTCGGCCACGGCCAGCTCGGCCAGGTGCGTGAAGCTGTCGGGCGGCAGGCCCAGCAGCTCGGCCACCACCGCCGACTTGGCCCGCAGCGCGCGGCTGATGGCCTCGTCCAGGCGCCTCAGGCGTTCTGACAACGATTATATATACCATATATAATTATATACTTCAAGTCGACGTAAACCTTTAAATCTTGTTTCTTTACAGTTCTGGCACATACAGGGAATAATACAAGAATCCATAAAACAACTACAATATGGATGTTTAGGAAAAATAAAAGAAAATGTGTACCACAGTGGTGTATACAACGATATTAAAATCGACAATATCTTTTAACTTTCAGGTTTCGTTCAAGTCAAAGAAGAATTCGATTATTAGAATTAACGATTAAGAAATAAAAAGCTTACAAAATTACTTGCAATCTTATCTTTATACAGTATAATTCATTAACAAATACCCTAAAGTTTCCTACTCCCAAAGAATGAATTCTTTTTTTTAAAGTACAAAATTAAGATGGCATAGACCTACACTGAAGAGGGTAAAACTATGAATTTCAAGGTAAGAAGGTGGATCTAACATCTACCTAATTTAATTTCACCTAATACTCCAACTCCAACCTGGTGTTCAAGGTGGTGGCTTGGTTCTTTTTTTTAGATTGAACCTTGTACCTTGGAACTGGAGCGAGCTTCGCTTAAAGTATCTCTACGCGATCAAATCAAGAATTAGGAATCCGTAGAAGAACCAAAGTTAGTACGTAGAATCGATGGACGATAGGGTCCTAAAGTAGGGTGCTAGAGTGGCGATTCCGGACTGAAAAACGCTCTTACGAGGTGGACTGAGGATCTCAAAAAGGTCGCAAACAGTTAATGGATCTACGGCAAAAGTTCGTGTGTAGACAATACTTAAAGCGATTAAAGTCCAATAATGGACGTCCATCGACGAAGCAAAAGGAGAAGAGAATAAACAATGTTTGTGTCGGTGTTGTGGTGTAGCAGCAGACGTCTATTAAACAACTACTAAACTAGACTATGTTTGCGTTCGTCATGTGGTATGGACTGAGCTGGAACTGGCTAAACAATGTTTGTGCCGGTGGTGTGGTGTGGTGGTGATAAGAATAAGAAGATCTTTATTCGACTTGCACATTACACATTACAAATTACTATTTATACATGGATGTAAAATAAAGAGGGTGAAACAACGGATTCCAAGGTAAGAAGTTGAATGTAACATCTAACTAAATTTTTTCAATTTATAGCAACCTGGATTTCGCGCTAGCTTTGGTTAGTTCAGATCTCGTAAAGATACCGATGTTCAACAGTGGACGTCCATCGACGAAGAAGAAACTAAACAATGTTTGCGTTCGTCATGTGGTATGGACTGAGCGGGAACTGGCTAAACAATGTTTGTGTCGGTGATGTGGTGTGGTGTGGGGTGTCGTGGTGTGTCGTGGTGGTGGTGTAGTGGTGGTGACTGACCGTGGTGGGAGAGCACCCTCTGCGCGGTGTGCACGGCCCCGGCCGGCGGGCACACCAGCACGGCGCCGCGCGGCTCCAGCGGCGGAAGTGCGTCACCGCCGTGTGTTGAAATACAACCCACCGTGGCCCGGGTTTGTCTGACGGACAGATAGAAGGGTTACGATGTAGACAAACAGACGCAACCCTCTCTGATGATCTATGAATGAAGCTTGAAAAAAGTTTAATCGTAGAATGAAGCTTGTAAGAGATAATATGACCCTATAAAATCTTTGGCTCATAGATTAGATTCTTGTGTTAAACTGCGACACTAATTGTATTTATTTACTTCTTCTTCTTCCTGCCCTTATCCCACTCTTAAGTGGGGTCGGCACAACATATTAAATACATGTTATCACATGATTTAGTTACGTATTTTACGACCGGCCACCTGTCTGAGGTCAACTTTCCTTAGTCGCCTTTTACGACACCTCGGTAAGAAAAGAGGGTGGTACTATTCTATTCAGCCGGATACCATACGGCGGTAAATGTATAAATTTACTATGTGGCTGTAATTAAATTTATAGCTCCAATTGATACGAAAGTATTTCATAATGAAAGCACGTTCGATCGCCTTTACTTCATTTTTTTTTGCTGATGATAAATTAGACGTAATAGATAGCCCTTACAAAGCTATTCGGTGTAGTATATCACTGTTCATTACTCTTTAGCATCGTTATAGCAAAGTTAACCTCATTCTTAAGGCAAGTTCCATCTTAGACTGCATCTCGTACCATCAAGCTTAATGGCAGTCAAGCTTGCCCCAACATTCTCCTACCCTTATCCCACCTCTGAGTCAGCACAATACGTTTCATCCATCTTCTCCTATCATCCATATATCCATGTCATACTTGACACAATCCATCAATCTTTTTTCAACCTTCCTCTAGTCCAGAACTTGTCTATCAGAAAATAATTTATAGAATTAGGCGTTACTTTGCGGAGATCCATCATACAAAAGTAATAATAAAATTATTTTGCTATAATCCGCGATGAAGTAAAATAGAAAATATATATAATGCTAAATGTAAGTGGACAAAATGGCTTTGCGATTTTGGTCGTGGTGTCTATCTCCTGATGATGCTTCGCTTGCGGGGCGAAACGATTGTTGAGTTTGTGATAGTGAACGTATATAGTGCTTGTGTATCACGGTGGCGGTGGTGGAGGTTTGTGCATGTGTTTTTACGACTCCTGCATGTATCAGGTATGATAACCGATTGTCCACTCTACATTTAGCATTATATATATTTTCTATTTTACTTCATCGCGGATTATAGCAAAATAATTTTATTATTACTTTTGTATCAGAAAATAAACAATGTGAGACAACATGTCCCTCCCACTCACTTGTGCCTCTCGTCCTCGTCGTCCTCCTTGTCGACGGAGACGGACCTGTCGTCCCGCTCGGGCCTCTCGTCGTCCCTCTCCGTCGAGCGCTTGTCCCTCTCGCCGGCCTCGTCCCTCTCCAGGGAAGCCCTCTCGCGTTCGCCCTCACACACGTCGGGCGGCGCGCTCGAGTTCGACTTCTCGGACGCGTCAGACGGATTGCGAGATACGTTTATACCTACAGAAGAATAAAGATATCATAACATTCCAATCCACATTAATTATAAAAATAAATCATCATCTCATCACTCCTGCTCTTATCCCACTCTAAGTGGGGTAGGCACAACATGTTATAAACATGCTGTCACATGATTTGAGTATGTATTTTACCGCCACCTGCCCGAGATCCTTACCTTAGTCGTATTTTACGACACCTCGGTAAAAAATGAGGGCGGTACTCTATTCAGCCGGATACCACACGGCGTAAAATACAAGTCTGCATATTTCGCTTTCAGCTCTCTGGAGGGATATTAATAGAATTTGGTACATCTAAAGCCGATTTAAGTGGTTTATGGCAAACACACAAGTAATAAAATAAGATAAGCACAGCAGAAACACTTATAAACACCAAAAACTTATAGATATTAAAGTTAAGACGGGGATCACTAAGACAGGCAACCTATGCGATACAAGCTTAGTTGCACTATACTTTTTATAATCAACCGATATAAGTTCTCATACAACTATCCGGCTGAGTAGAATAGACCAACCTCATTTCTTACCGAGGTGTCGTAAAATACGACTAAGGTAAGTTGACGTCAGGCAAGCGGCCGGTCGTAAAAACGCAGCCAAATCATGTGACAGCATGTTTATAACATGTTGTGCCGACCCCACTTAGAGTGGGATAAGGGCAGGAGGATGATGATGATGACAAGTTCTTGTACAAATCAAAAAATAGTATCAGGTTGGTGTTTTTTGTACGTATATTTTTGGTCCTCCGAACCGGATTTGGTTCTTTAGTACTTCGAGTACCGAAATGACCTGTATAACTGGCTTAAACTCACCAGAATCGTCGGCGGAGCGCGTGTGTTGATGCGACGGGGTGAGGGTGGGCTTGGTCTCCGCCAGCCGCGCCAGGGGAGCCTCTTGGATGTGCTTCACCCACCTGGAAACAAGTTGCGGCCGCCTGTCAAAACTTAACCTCTGGTACCAGACAACTGATTCTAACTCTTCCACACTAATATTATAAATATGAAAATCTGTCAGTCTGTATATTAAACTATCACGACTGAAGTAATATTGATGAAATTTGGTAGAAATAACTGAACTTTTACAACGGACTAACACAAAGAATAAAAAATTCTAATTTTTTGTTCGGTCAGGGGAAAAAAATAGTACAAAATTAATAAATAAATAGATATATGCGAGACTACAACTCATTTCAGGAGGGGGGGTTCTAACCCATAACCAGGCACCAATGATTTTTCAATTATCTTATCTTATGTGTTTAATTGACAATTGCAACGTTTTTCGTCGAAGGTAAACATTGTGAGGGAACCTGTATGTCGCTAGACAATTCTAGGGATATGTGTAAACTACAATACGCTTTGGAGCAGCGATATGAATTATAGCTCAAACCGTCCTCTCTGTGGTAGCCCAGCGGTAACACCGTGCGACTCTTTCGAGAAGGTCACGGATGCAATCCCGGGCAGACACCAATGAGTTTTACTGTAAAAATTTATGTGTCTAATTGATAATTGCAATTTATCACACGCTTTTCGGTGAAGGAAAACATCGTGAGGAAACCTGCATATCTCTAGAGAATTCTGGAGATATGTGTAACCTACATCATTGGAGCAGCGTGGTAGGTCTTAGCTCCAAACCATCTCTCCAAAAACGGAGAGAAGACGCCTATTCTCAGCAGTGGAATAGTAACAGGCCGCTACTTACTTACTGCTCTCTAAAAACGAAAATATGTCTATTCCCAGCAGTGTACTAAAATAGGCAAAAAGGCAGTTACTAAAATAAATTTAAAAGTCCCACTCACGTAACATATTCGTTGCCGGTGTTGGCCGAGAGCTCGTGCATCTGTATGCCGTTGATGTTCATCAGGAAGAACGTGTTGCGCACCGCGGCGTTGGGCCGGAACAGAACCTTGTCCCTGCCGGTCACATGCCATGAGATACGAGGTGACAAACTTATGAACCGGCGTGATCCATGTGGTGTAACACATTAGGACGCCAACGCGTTAAATTTAAAAGGTTTACGGACTAACTTTTGCTATCACAGAAATAATAGGCGCTCAAAAAGCATCTTAACAATCAAAAACACATTATACACGCACACAGCGTCTGCAATTTATCATACGCTTTTTGATGAAGGAAAACATCATCAGGAAACCTTTATATCATTAGATAATTCTTAGGATATTCTTATGCCTAGCCTACCAACCTACATTGGAGAAGTGTGGTGGTGTAAACGCCAACCCCCCAAAAAAGATAAGAAAAAAGTTATACCTAGCAGTGAGGACGTCGTTTTATGCGTCTCTTCAGACAATAAGAACTTACCACAATATAATTTGAATACAAAGGTAAATCTTATTACAATCTACTAGATTATAATAGGTTAGGTGGGAAAAGTTGGGCGGTCTGGAAATTAGAAGACCTAGTCCAGAGTGTTCAGTCTGATATTTTTTTCCCCTTTTTTCAAGTTTAGTCTTTTATGAGAATAACTATTAATTCCAGTCATTGATTGCATAGGGTTTATTTAGAGTCCAAGGATGCTATGAGGCTGGGGTTACCATTTGATGAGGGGGGAGAGCAGCGCGGCGTGCGAGGGCTGCGCCAGCGGCCTCAGCACGAACTTGTCGCCCTCCCGCTGCAGCAGCACCAAGCTGTCTTCCAGCATCAGCGCCTACCAACACATGGGAACAGCTTTTAATTATATATTTACCATATTTAGGCGTTTTTTGCGCAAGTCCATAATACAAACGTACAATAATATAATTTGACTATAAACCGCGATAAAGTATGTAAAATAATAAGTGTCGTGCAAATTAAGGGAACGGTGAACGTTGGTGGGTGTTGATTGGTGGTAGTGGTGTGTATAATGGGTGGTATACTCACAAGCACACTGATCTTCTTGGTGTCGGTCCGCAGCGCCAGCTCTCCCTCGTGACGGAGAGCTCTCGTCGTGAGGTCCAACCGACGCAGCTCTTCGAACTCTCCACCACCGACTCCACCCGGGATGCGCACCTCCAGCTTGCTTTGTATCGACCGCAACCTGGAACACAGATAACACATCACTTCCCCCTCTTCCAATAGACGTGCCCTTGGACATAGGTTAAGGGATCTCTACATAACATGGTCCTGTTTCGCTTGGATTCAAAGGCTCCCACCTTTTTGAGGTCACCTAATTTGATCAGGAATAAATATTCCAGTAATTTACTCCGAGCGTTACCTTACCAAAGGAACAGTAAAACCACTTTTTGACTATGGGGTTCAGCTTAGTTCGATCACGAAAGCTCACCGTGGCTAAGTCCAGACTTTTTTTGCTCTATTGGAAAAGCACGTAAAAGTTTTCCTTTCTCCTTTTCATAGAAAAGGTTTGGAGCTTAGACCAACACACTGTATAAGTAATACATATTCAAAAAAAATTCAAATTCAATTTCAAATTCTCAATTCAAATTCTTAAGACATGCAAATTTTTTTTGCGTGTTTGCATTTTACTCGACTGAGGTTATGGATCAGCCTTATGAGAGCGTTTATGCCAAATGGTATATCCTACCTGTGCTCGTTCTCCGCAGTCCGTATGGCCGTATCCACGCTGTGCAGCACCTCCTTGGCCACGATCAGAGCCTTCCTCAGCTGGGCCACGTCCTCCACAGTCTCACTACCTTCTTCGCCGTCGTCCTCCGTGACCGTCTTCAATATGCTCTCCAATAGGAGCTGATATTTTGTTAACCTGGAAGTTATTAGGTATAAATTAAAATTTTAGAAGAGAAAATTCATTTATTCAAAGACACTTCCATTATCCAATGTAACCACTGGTTCTAAATATTGCTCTTATTGAGAAGAACCAGCAAAAATATACGGCGGTTAATCTTTTAAACTTTTGCAATTTACATTATTAAGTTTTACAGACTAGTAAGGAATAATGGACGGATTTTCAAATCCAAGGATTTTTATCATTTATATAATCTTCAATTGTGTAATACGCTTTAGGTGTAAGGGGTAATCAATACACTTAATTTGAAACACACATCTAATATATTATGTTCGACACCTAATTATTAACTAATCCTTAGTGTTGAGTTTGTCGCTTGAACAAGCCAGGTTTACACAAATTACAACGTAGCGCCTACAAAACTGGTGAGTATTACAGATCAATCATTTGGAAGAGCACAACACATTAGTTTTTTTTTTTAATAGTTCGTAACGTGATATCCTAGAACCGCCGTGTGGTATCCGGCTGAATAGAATAGTACCACCCTCTTTTCTTACCGAGGTGTCGTAAAAGGCGACTAAGGTAAGTCGACCCGCCGTTTGGTATCCGGCTGAGTAGAATAGACCAACCTCATTTCTTACCGAGGTGTCGTAAAAGGCGACTAAGGTAAGTTGACCCACCGTGTGGTATCCGGTTTAGTAGAATAGACCACCCTCATTCTTACCGAGGTGTCGTAAAATACGACAGAGGTAAGTTGACGTCAGGCAGGCGGCCGGTCGTAAAAACGCAGCCAAATCATGTAACAGCGTGTTTATAACATGTTGTGCCGACCCCACTTAGAGTGGGATAAGGGCAGGAGGATGATGAACGTGATATCCTAGAAAGATATGGATTTCCTTCTTTGTTTCTCACTCAAGTAAGCCTAATTTTGAATTAGGTCATTTTAATACTAAGCGTTATGTCCAATAGTGGACGACTGTTGGTTGAAGAGAGACTCAGCTAAAAATGCTTTCGAAAAAGATTTTGATTCAGTTCCTACTTTTAGCCATTGAGCAACTCACTCTCGAGCCAATACTGCTATTGGCTCTATACGAGTTTGATGATAAGCTTAGATGATAAGATTAAGTTGATGATAAGCTTGATCTGATGCTGATCATAAACATGCATTGTTATCGGGAGTCCACCAATATATAAAACTTCAGCTCGGACAAGGGGAAGTGGGTCAAATTTAACTTGCAAGATTCCACCTTCACGTACATTGCAAGTTGAATAAAAGCTTTTATATATATAGCCTTAGAAATACCAAAACTATGTAATCCAAATACCTCTGCCACACGCAGGCGAGCAGGTCCCTGAGCTGCAGCCTGCCGCAGCGGGGCAGCTGCTCGCGGCCGGCCAGGAACTGGTGCAGCTCCTTGTTCTTGCGCCTCCTCTCGCGGAGGGAGTCCAGGGCCATGCGCTGCCCGCGGCAGAACTTGGACAGGCACGACGCGTACCCGGACTCGCCCAGCTGGGAGACGGGGATACAGTGATCATCATTGCCTGCCCTTATCCCACTCTAAGTGTTGTTGGCACAACATGGTTTCCTCTTCCACTGTCCTATCATCCGTCAAATCTGGAGCTACTCCTTTAATATGCATACTTCACACTTGATACTTCACATAAAAGCAGAGAAGCACAAAAAAGGAGGACGGAAAAGAGTTCATCTCTTTTTCGGCCTCCTTCTAGTCACATATCTGATAACTCGTAAATATGAGATTGCGATAACATCGAAATGATTTTTACCAACGTTACAATTAATTAATTTTTGACTCTATCTTTAGATCATGTAAGGAATCAAACCTTTTAAATAATAAGAAAGAGTACTGGTTGTGGAGTGATAGCACCTAGTCCTAGCACCCAAACCTGACACCTGACCTGCCCAGGCAGAGGTTCGCCTTGAGATCCATAACACCGCTTATCCCCTTTTTTTTATCAGGAAAACCCGTTATGGGTCATCACCGCTCGACGGGGAAAATAAGCGGTATGTCGGACTCGCACCGACTAAAAACCTGACAGTTCTCTACCACGTTGGACACCAATGTGTACAATTGGCGGGGATGGGGGCAATCCCCCATTCCCGCCAGCAGAAACTCTGTACCCCAGAGTACGCCACCTCTGGGTCGGGTCCTCTCTAAAAGGGGCCCCTCTCTTCGCTAATCGATGCATCGGGAGCACCGGATGCATCAACCGCCTCGGGGACCTGACCTAATTAGGATTGATTTCGCTTATCCCCCTAGATCAAGCTAGACGACCCTGCTCTCTTAAGAAAGAAACAAGGAGAATCCCAGTGAGCCAAAATTTTTCTACAGTCTTACTGAATGTGAAGCATTTCAGGGTTTTCTTTTGTTTCAATCATTATAAATGATAAATTATTTTAGCAGTATTGTATGAAATAAAGAGATTTAAAAAAAACTACTAACCGTATTTAGCATGGCATCAGCCACCGGCCGTATCTGGACCACGTGGTTCGGGGCCTCGTTCCTCACGGTCCTCAGCTCGGTATACAGCTTGGTGTGCCTGTCCCTAACTCCTGGAAGATTCGGGAACAGCGCCCGAAGCTCTTCCGCAGGAAGAAGGGAGGGCTGCCGCTCTAAAGGTTTCAGGAAGTCCACGCCGAGGACCTTCAGCCAGCGGACGTGGGAACCTTCCGACACTATCAGTTCTGGAAACGATGGATAACCTTTAAAGCTTAGTGTAACTATATCCGGGATCTTCTCTGTATATGGGATACAAAAGCACATTTGACAACGTTATAAGAGGGGTTTTGTAAGAAAGCTCAAGAAAGTTTTTATCGTATTTGTTTACCCCTGGAGAAAATATTGAATACAACCTAAACCCGCTATTCTATACGCTTCAACTTAAATCTTAAAATACCCTCCATTCCTTCCTATTACCAAAGGAAAATGAGGTTGTTTATCCTGTACATACTCGTATTTTAAGTTCTGTATATAATCGAACTCAATTTCTTCCATGATCCAACTATCAAGAAAACTTTTGGATTTGCTATATCAAGGTATAGTTCTATGTAATTCCAAGCTTCAGAAAGTTCGCAAATAATTTATAGATTTCGATAAACGATTTTCAAATAAAATTCTGAAATATTTTCGGACACAAGTCAAAAATCACCTTAAATTAAGTTGTTTGAGATGATATTGTTTAGAGAGACCTTCAGGTTTCTCGCTTGTTCATCTCAATAGGAGTATCGGCCAAGGAGCTATCAATAAAAACTGCTAGATTATTACAATTTGACGTGCTTTTAAAGGGCAATTTGGATAAAGATTTTTTTGGACTAGAATTTGATTTATTTTGCCTTCACCCCTTACCATGTATGACCTCCTGCCGTTTCCTGATCCTGGCGGACAGCACGATCGTATCCCTGATGTGAGGGGGAAGGCTGTCTGACCACTGGGCAGCAAGGGGATCCTCCTCCTCAGACCAATCGGATTGCGATGCTGCAAGATGGAAAGTAAAAGTAGTAAAAAATAAGCAGCGGCCTGTTACTATCCCACTGCTGAGAACACGCCTCTTCTCTCCGGTTTTGGAGAGAAGGTTTGGAGCTAAGACCTACCACGCTGCTCCAATGCAGATTGGTAGGTTACACATATCACCAGAATTCTCTAGAGATATGCAGGTTTCCTCAGGATGTTTTCCTTCACCGAAAATCGTGTGATAAATTGCGATTATCAATTAGACACATAAGTTTTAACAGAAAAACTCATTGGTGTCTGCCCGGGTTTGTTACAAAGATGGAAAGTGATCACCTGATACTTAATTAAACAAACATTAATATACATTGTTTGGCCCATAGACGCAGATGGCCCTGTGACCCTGCCTTCAACTCCAGGGGTCATGGGTTCTATTCTCACAGAGGACCAAAATTGTCACAAAACAATTTCTAGGTACCAATGAATTTTTCTATTAAAACTTGTCTACCTATTCGATAGAACGTATTACGCTTTTAAGACCAAAGAAATTTCATTCTTTATATTTTTTGGGCACTGTTTAACCTACCAATCAGAATTAAAGCAGCTTGTTGGGTGCAAGCTCCGAGCCTTCTCTCTAAAATGAAGAGACCTTTGCCCAGCAGTATGATAGTAACACGCCGTTAACTTTTAATTAAGTAATTAAAGCGTACTGGTGAGACGAAGTGAATGATAATAAAAATAAGATATAGCGAATCATATACTTTCTTTTTTTTTTGGTAGGAAGAAAATTCACTTCTGCCCCGAGAAAACTCAATAATACACTGCTTCTTCTTAACACTTCTATATAATTAAGTTGGAACTTGTCCTCACCTTGCTGATCGGCGGCGACGGTGTTGCTCTCGTTACTTCTAGAAGATAAGCTCGAACTGCTCGAGCTGCCTGAGGGCGCGGTGGCCGCTCCAGGCTCCAGGTCACTGGAAGAAGATAAAGGATCCAGAATTACAAATCTTTGTTACAAACAAAAAAATTAAGGCACCTAGTTTTAACAACATTGGTACATACAAAAAAAAAACAATTACCATAATAACTTTTAAGCTCTTTTGAGTCCTAATTTTAATGTACCTATAATGATGAAATGTTGTTGAGTTAAAGAAATCTTCCCATCTTGGAACTACGCTTAGTTTAAAATAGCATAGTTGTACCGATCCGGAAACGCTGCCAAAGAGAGATCGTTCCATAAAATGGTGGTGCGCAGAATGAAATTATTTGAAAACCGCATTGCAGTGGATCGCCACAAATCCAGATTGAAAGGATATTTGTCACATATACATATTGTGATGATGATATTTAACCTGTGACGTGCTGTGCGGTTATGGAATTTGTCAACAGGAAGCAGGCCATGCAGTTCGATGCAACACTCTCCGTGAAAGATGAGACTTTTGTTCTGGATCCAATTTGCTGGATCCAATCTGCGAGTCCAAGTGGTAGCAACTTGCCTAAGCCTGCCTAAGTCTGCCGCCCTGTCAGGGGACCTTCGGACTTTCCGAACGGGGTATTTCGGACGTCTGGCTTGCAGATCCCCGAGGCGGTCGTTGCATCTGGAGCTCCCGATGCACCGCTTAGCGGAGGGGGGCTTTTCTTTCGAGGGTTCCCTACCTGGAGGAGGTGTTCTCTGGGATCTAAGGTGAGATCTGAGATGAGAACAGTACTGCCATGTGAGGCCGGACTTGTGCTTTATACAGCGCTAGTCTATAGGCCGGCTTGAAGTACTGTCTCGTTATTTTGATAAAATATACAAAGATTTGGTAAATTGCGGTTGCTAAAATCTGCTACTGGTCGCGCCATACAAGTAAGAGTATATAGTGCCGGCGTGCTATAATCGTCAGATGCAATAAATGTTTCGACCCGTTTTAGACTTTTATAACTTCCTTCAGATGTTGTTCGTTGCATTTCCTCCGACCTTTAAAACGTTTGCATATTGTGTTATTAATACTATTTGGATTATACCAACATATGATACAATGTGGGTCGATGAAATCAACTAAATTGGAATTCAGTATTTGAATATTGTTTATTTACTTTACAGAATTTCTTTAGTGTAAGTACACAACGCTTAGTATTAAAGTGACTTAAAACGAAAAAGTTGTTTGTGATAAATTACATTAAACCATACCTTGCAAAATCAATATTATTTGTTTTTTAAATATTTCGTAGCGTGCTGACATAGATGGCATTGAATGAGGATTACAATGTATATCGAATTTGATTTTGAAATCGGTCACTTTAATATTAAGGCTACGACATATCTTGCCTGTTGCTAACGATTTAATTTTAGAATAATTCTTTAGATTCTATATCTTTTTTTTATCGCATTTCTTTCTTATCTAGTACCAAATTTCATAATTTCTTCTTTAATAATTTGAAAAAGGGGAAAACTTTTAAAAGTAAAAGGCGACAAAGGTAACTTGACGTCAGGCAGGCGCCCTGTCGTAAAATACCAAGCCAAAACATGTAACAACATGTTTAAAACAAATTCAAATTTAAATAATTCTTTATTCAAATTGGCTTTTACAAGCACTTTCGAATCGTGAAATAACAAAGAAGCTACCACTGGTTCGGAAAGGTGCTCTTACCGAGAAGAACCAGAAAGAAACACGGCGGTCACTCTTTTCAATATTAAGTATTACAATAATGTATTGTTAATTCGCCGTGTGGTATCCGGCTGAATAGAATAGTACCACCCTCATTTCTTACCGCGGTGTCGTAAAAGGCGACTCAGGTAAGTTGACCCACCGTATAGTATCCGGTTTAGTAGAATAGACCACCCTCTTTCTTACCGAGGTGCCGTAAAAGGCGACTAAGGTTAGTTGACCGACCGTGTGGTATCCGGTTTAGTAGAATAGATCACCCTCCTTCTTACCGAGGTGTTGTAAAATACGACAGAGGTAAGTTGACGTTAGGCAAGCGGCCTGACGTAAAACCGCAGCCAAATCATGTGACAGCATGTTTATAACATGTTGTGCCGACCCCACTTAGAGTGGGATGAGGGCAGGTAGATGATGATGAATAATGTATTGTTAATTAGTAACATCATCATCCTCCTGCCCTTATCCCACTCTAAGTGGGGTCGGCACAACATGTTATAAACACGCTGTTACATGATTTGGCTGCGTTTTTACGACCGGCCGCCTGCCTGACGTCAACTTACCTCTGTCGTATTTTACGACACCTCGGTAAGAATGAGGGTGGTCTATTCTACTAAACCGGATACCACACGGTGGGTCAACTTACCTTAGTCGCCTTTTACGACACCTCGGTAAGAAATGAGGTTGGTCTATTCTACTCAGCCGGATACCAAACGGCGGGTCGACTTACCTTAGTCGCCTTTTACGACACCTCGGTAAGAAAAGAGGGTGGTACTATTCTATTCAGCCGGATAACACACGGCGTATTGTTAATTAGTAACAAATAAAAAAAAATTTACAATATAATCTACTGCTTGCATTACTTTTGTCGTAACAGACAGACTTGCGCATTTGTAGTATTAGGATAGATTTCATCATAACTGGGTCAACAGGTGCGCGGAGGTATATCACATGCTATATTTATCTGGTATGCAGTTTCAGAGAACCCATTAGCGTGGTATCACCATGAACCGACCCATTAAAACGTCATGAGTTTGCCCACTATGCATCAATTATATTAATTGATCAGTGGAAACTGAAAAACCTAATATTCAGTAAAGGATATAAGATAGCTTAGCGGAATTTCAGTGCAGCGCAGTGGGTAGTGACCCTGCCTTCAGCTCCTCGGGTCGCGGGTTCGATTCCCGCCGAGGGCCAACATATTCTATAAATGAATTTGTTGGTCTTTGAGCCTGGGTGTATATTTAAGTATGTATTTAAAAATATATAAGTATATATTCACCAGTTGTCTGTCACCCATATCACAATTATTAAGTTACTCACTTTGGGGACGGACGACTCTCGAAAACAACTTATAAACCTGACTCAGCAGCGCGATGGGTCTGTAATTCTTCAATAAGGTGTTATCACCCTTCTTGAAGAAAAGAACCACCACGCTCCTGTGCCACGCTTCCGGCGTAGTACCTTCGTGAATGACGGAATTAAACAGTCGCTGAAGGACTTTTAATATGGGTTTGCCACCCGCCTTCAGGAGTTCTGTTGTGATTCCGTCATCACCTGGTGCCTTGTTGTTGTTGAGTTGTTTGAGAGCCATACTAATATACTATAGGCTGACGTCCGGGATATCTTCGGTATAGTGTCGGGTCAGCTTGGCTCTTGGGTCTTTTGCCAGACTGACCACAGGCTGTTGTGTTGAAGTGTATAACTGCCCATAGAACCGCTCAACCTCTCTCAAAATCTCCGGTCGAGACGAAATGATACTACCAGTATCGGTCTTCAGTCGCGTCAACTGCCTCTGCCCAATAGACAAATCTCTTGCGAACACTTTTGAGCCCCTGTTACGCTCAATTGTGGCTCGAATGTATTCGGTGTTGAAGTGTCGCAAGTCACATTTCTGTGCCTTAGAAATCTGTCTATTGATCAGCCGGTAGCGCTTCGCGTCTACTGAAGACTGTAGCCTCATTTCGTTCCTCTCGTCCATAAGTTTGAGAGTCTGCGTCGAGAATTTATTGGTTCTTTTACGGTGTGTCTTATAAAATTTGGACCCCACCGTATGGACAGTTTCCACTAGCCTGTTGTTTAACTCGTCCACAGAATCGCACTCAGCTAGGCAATCAAAACGGTTCATCAGCTCGAGTTGGAAGTTCTCGGGGTTTTGGATATGAGCTCGAGTTGGTCGGAGCGTAGACTTCACCAGTCTGGATCTTTCCAGCTGTACGCATATATTCAATGTACCTCTGACCATACGGTGATCGCTTCCGGTTTTTACGGTATTGATCACAGAGACATCATTGAATATATGACGCCTGGTTGACATGATGAAGTCAATCTCGTTTCTCGTGGAACCGTCGGGACTTATCCATGTCCATTTTCGATGTGGCCGTTTCTTGAAGAAAGAATTCATCATGTAGAGGTCTTCTCTCTCCAAGAAATCGGCCAACATCTGGCCCCTGTGGTTCCGTTGCCCGTATCCAAATTGCCCTACTCTCACCTCTGTGCCGCTTCGCTTACCCAGCCTTGCGTTAAAATCCCCCATCACAACAGTGTAAAAGGTTTTGGAGGCATGCATGGCTCTAGATAAATCCTCATACATAGCCTCTACCTCCTCGTCCGGATGTGCCGATGTCGGTGCGTAGACCTGTATGACCTTCAGCGAATACCGTTTGGTAATTTTGAGTATCAGGAACGCGACCCTGCTCGACACACTCTCGACTTGAACAATGTTGTTGACAAGGGACTTGTGGACGAGAAACCCGACACCACCTTGGGACTGTTGTTCGCCCTCCCGGTAGTAAAGCAAGTTGCCGGATTTAAGGATCATCGTGTCCTCCCCCTCTCTTCGGACTTCAGATAATCCAATCACGCCCCACCGCAACTTGCTTACTGTTTCTTCCAGCTCGAGTATCTTTTCGTCTTCCCTCAAAGTGCGTGCGTTGTACGTTGCCAGGTCTAGTCGTCGGGGTTGGCAGCGGAATCTCTGCCGGAGATTCTTGACACCCCCTGCCCCGCCGTTACCCAAACCGCTGCCAGAGCTGGGAATAGCGGAGCTGCCGGGAACTAGGGGCTGTGGTTTAATTTGTAATTCCATGAAGGTATTGCCAGTAATCACAACGCTTGGCCTGCGGGTTGGTGATCGCAGTGCTGACCATGTTGCACCGACAGTGCTGCTGCCCACTGTCGGTCTGGTATAATTTAGGTCAGCTATATGAATGGTTATACCGCCATTGGTCGGTCGCCAGAGCCTCGTTGGTTGATCTGCAGGGTGCACCGCGTGCAGGTGAGGTTGACAGTTGAGGAAACTGATTGGGACGAGCCTCCCCCTTACACCCTTTTTGTAACTATTACTTCACAATACATACATCTATCGGTGCTGCCTTTTTAATTCTGCATAGGTATTCCTGAAAACACTCATGACCTGTCATCACCTGTGTCAAATGGTAGCTTGTTTCTCCAAAATATTTAGTATCCATACTCTAATATCAAGTACCAGTAATTTCATCCGGCTGTCTTCTTCAGTTACTTTAGTTGTGCGAGCTAAACTAATCTTGCTTAGCTCCTAGTCTGCAAACCGCTTTCATGCGGGTTGGTACGGATCTAGTCGAACTTATGTTTCTCACTTGAACAAATATGCGTCGTCTGAATGAGATAAAAATACATTTATCATAATTGACCGTCCAGTTATGGTCGCACGATAACGAACTGTCATGGAAACAGTCATTTCAAATAACTTATTTTTAGACGTATTTCTTTATATTTAACAGTGGTATAGCATAAATGTTTAAATAAAGAGTTAAAAAAAATAAAAAACAAGCTTTTATTACTAAAACTGTCTGTTACAAACCTTAATATTATCATCATCTTCCTGCCCTTATCCCACACTAAGAGGGGTCGGCACAACATGTTATAAACTTGCTATCACATGATTTGGATGGGTTTTTATGACCGGCTGCTAGCCTGACATAGACTCACCTTAGTCGCCTTTTACGATACCTCGGTAAGAAATGAGGGTGGTACTATTCTATTCAGCCGGAGACCACATACCGGATAGTAGAATAGACCACCCTCATATCTTACAGAGGTGTCGTAAAATAGGACAAGATAAGTTGACGACAGGCAGGCGGTCGGTCGTAAAAACACAGCCAAGTCATGTGACAACATGTTGTGCCGACGCCACTTAGAGTGGGATAAGGGTAAGAGGATATATAATATCCAAGATACCTTTCGGACAGTGTCCGCCGTGCCAACGCTCCGACGGCTGGTGGTTGACGTCCAGCCGGTAGGGAAACATTCCTGGCAACCCTGGGTGCTTGCGAGGCCATCTTCCTATTTATCACCTTCCTCCACAGTTTCTACACCATCACTATCCACACTAGTTTCACTCCACCACGACAATATATGTATTTTCACTTAATTTCACTTCAGTTAAGTCTTTGCTAAGCTGTTGTTAAGCTTGCATAAAGCTTTAAGTTAAGAGAGCAAAAAAAGAAATGTAGAAAACTAATGTCGGTATCTGACTAGCCTACAAATACAAATTCAAATTCAAAATATTCTTTATTAAAATATACTTGTAAACAAGTGCTTTTGAATACCAGCCGGACACCACCGTGTGGTATCCGGCTGAATAGAATTGTACCACCCTCATATCTTACCGAGGTGTCGTAAAAGGCGACTAAGGTAACTCGACCCGCCGTGTGGTATCCGGCTGAATAGAATAGCATCACCCTCATTTCTTACCGAGGTATCGTAAAAGGCGACTAAGGTAAGTTGACCCACCGTGTGGTGTCCGGTTTAATAGAATAGACCATACTCTTTTTTACCGAGGTGTCGTAAAATACGACTTAGGTAAGTTGACGTCAGGAAAGCGGCCGGTCGTAAAAACGCAGCCAAATCATGTGACAGCATGTTTTGCCAACCCCATTTAGAGTGGGATAAGGGCAAGCTGTGGTAGCCCAGTGGTAACACCGTGCGCCTCTTTCGAGGAGATCTAGGGTTCGAACCCCGGGCAGGCACCAATGAGTTTTCTAGTAGAACTTATGTGTCTTATTAATAATTGCAATTTATCACACGCTTTTCGGTGAAGGAAAACATCGTGAGGAAACCTGCATCTCTCTAGAGAATTCTGGGGATATGTGTAACCTACCAACCCGCATTGGAGCAGCGTGGTAGGTCTTAGCTCCAATCCTTCTCTCCAAAAAAAGAAAACGGAGAGAAGAGGCCTATGCCCAGCAGTGGGATAGCAACAGGCCGTTACTTAAGGGCAGGAAGATGATGAACTACTTTTGAATCGTCATCTCTACTCGCTTCTCTCTACATATTACAATATTGAAAAGAGCAACTGCCGAGTTTCCCACTGGCTCTTCTCGGTAGGAGCATTTATCCAAACCAGCAGTAGAGTTGACTATACAAAAGCATTTGTCTACAAGTTCACATGAATAAAGAATATTTTGAATTGGATTATGAATTACACAGGCAACTAAAGTGACTGATGACTAACTTTGTGAGGTCAGTAAAGATCACAATACATTGTATCGTGCCTACACGTATCCAGACTCTAGTAGTAATTCCAAAGTAAGTAGACTCTAGTAGTAATTTAAAGTAGTAATTCCACGCTGACCATGAATATCATAGTAGTAAGGCCCTACAAATTATCCTTCACATCACAACAAGATTTATTTCCAACATCACCAGATGTTGCGATCACAAACTTTTTCATCGCGTTGATAATTTACAGTTTTGGCGGGTGATTTTATTCGCGATTTATTGCTCGTATAAAATTATTTTTGAGTTCCACACATTCGAGTCGGACAAACGGATATGTTTCTATCAGCAGATCCCAAGGCGTAATCACTATTTCCACTTATAGATACTATCAATTTAATCAATTCTTTAATTTTTGAGTTTAATGATTGACCGCGGAGTTTCTTTCTGGTTCTTCTCGGTAGGAGCAACATTTCGAACCAGTGGTAGCTCCGTTAATCGCATAGATCATACTTTGAGTTGGTAATTAAATTTACAAACTCTAGAATTTCACCTTCTTTCTCCAAAGTTTAGTCGCCGAATCAGCAGCAGCGACTCTACCTAGTAGGAGGTGTAATAACGCTTCGCTAAAATCATACATTTTTTGGCAATAGCCATAAATAAAGTCATTCTAACAAGAAAAACCAAACAGGATGCAGTTAATTATTTTGATAACAATTGTTTATAGAATCCCAAAATAAAATTACATATCTACATTGTGTGATTTTTTGTGTCGGGGAGCTAGGGTTGTCTAACGTCCCTTTCGACCCCGAGAGGAAACGGAGCTTGTTACGAACACAAGCTCCGTAGTATATTTTGTAGAGCACGATGTGCACGGCACTAGAGAGACCTCGGTGCAGTTCGTCAGAGATCCCGGGGCCTCTCTGCTAGTGCGGAGGCTGTCCATCGAGGGGGTTTTAGTGGGTAGAAATCCCACATAACCGGATCTCACCTCTAAGAGTTCCGGTATCTTCTTGAAGATTTACCCCCGTTAAAAAAAAAATGGTTGTCTAACGTCACTATCTATCATAAAAAATAATTTATTTGTTTGTGTTACTTAAAAAAATAAGACAATACAGAGCACAAATCGAAAATAATCGAGTGATATTTGTTGTTTCTTTTGTTGTTTAGTGGAAACGTAAATAAGGTTTGTAAATGTAGTAACATGATTTTGATACAAATATTTAAAAAAATATATATGGGACACTTACACACACGGTCGTCCGTCCCCAAAGTAAGTAACTTAATACTTGTGTTATGGACAGACAACTGGTGAATATATACTTATATATTTTTAAATGCATACTTAAATACAAATATACACCCAGGCTCAAAGACCAACAAATTCATTTATAGAAAATGTTGGTCCTTGGCGGGAATCGAACCTGCGACCCGCGGAGCTGAAGGCAGGGTCACTACCCACTATGTGGTTTTGGCCGTTGTTTATATTGATATTTGGTTTCCATCATTTATTGGTAGGACGAAAGTGTGTCACGTATTAGAGATCTGGATATTTCTATATACACACGAAATATAAGATAATAGGTTTTTTTTTAAATTTCAGCTACATAAAATAAAACGGACTTCGGAAAAATAAAACTAGCTATTTCGTTATGCAGTTGGCGAATTAAAAAAATATGTCAAATATACTGAATGTGGCAACCCTAATGCAAACGGACAAACATATTCGCTAATTATCAAATAAGATGTTTGTAAGACATTAATACCTTAACGAGCAAAAAAAAATGTGTTGTGACCAAACAAACAATGCAGAATATGTTGTGACGCGGAACATTAGTGGGAATGAAAAGCATCAAATTTAAACCCAATGATAAGCTAGAACCACTCCGCCGTGTGGTATCCGACTGAGTAGAATAGACCAACCTCATTTCTTACCGAGGTGTCGTAAAAAGCGACTAAGGTAAGTTGACTCACCGTGTGGTGTCCGGTTAAGTAGAATAGACCACCATCTCTCTTACCGAGGTATCGTAATATACGACTAAGGTAAGTTGATGTTAGGCAGGCGGCCGGTCGTAAAAACGCAGCGAAATCATATGACAACATGTTTATAACATGTTGTGCCGACCCCACTTAGAGTAGGATAAGGGCCAGGGGATGATGATGATGATAACCTAGAACCACTATCACAACCATATATTATATTTAAATGAGTTAATCTTGTGTATGAAATTCCGCAATCAATTTTACCTTTGCCATTACAGCAGTTTAAAAACACTGTTAAAAAGAGGCTAATACAAAAAGCCCTTTATACTGTTAAGTATTACTTAGAAGATAAGAATATGTGAATATAGCTCGCTTACACCCTGTACAAGACAGTAATTACTAAATGTAACTAGTAATAAGAATTATATTTTTAAAAGAGCAACCGCCGAGTTTCTAGCTGGCTCTTCTCAGTAGGAACAGCTTTCCGAACCAGCAGTAGAGTTGACGATTCAAAAGCACTTGTTTACAAGTTTATTTGAATAAAGAATATTTTGAATTTGCATTTGAATATATATTCTGAATCTGGGAAATGGCTCCCAAATATTTTCCTGAAATTTAGCACCTGCTTTTTAGCGCTGCTTTTTTTGCTTCTGCTTAGCTAGGTTTTCACTTTCATTCATATAAAATAGCCTATTCACTGTTGCAAAGATAAGATAATATGACAAGCACCGGATGTTATATTTCGGGGACACTGTTAGCAGGTTCGAATCCCATCACATAGATGTCAGTATGTCAAACATGTCACTCGCGCTATGAACCCGCAGCCACAGTACGTGCGGACGTCGCGGCCACATCCAGACAACTGTAGAGCTGCGTTCCGCTACGAGCTTATCTAATATCTTTAATATTTAAATGACTTAATCTTGTATATATATATATATTTTCGGAATCTCGGCAACCGCTCCAACGATTTTTCTGAAATTCAGCATGTAGGGAGTTTTGGGGGAGAAAAATCGATCTAGCTGGATTTTATTAAAAAAAATCATTTTATCCCTGTTTTTAGGCATTAAAAAAATATTAAAATTTATAAATTTATATATTCAAGGAACGAATGGTCGTGAGAAATGAAAATACCTAGGATCGAGCCCTACCTACCCTATTGTTTTTTCTTTTTTTTAAGTTTCTTTTTTTTATTTTGCAAAAAATCCACAAATACACTATATCCTCCTGCTCTTATCCTACTCTAAGTGGGGCACAACATGTTATAAACATGCTGTCACATGATTTGGTTGCGTTTTACGACCGGCCGCCTGCCTGACGTTAACTTACCTTTATCGTATTTTACGACATCTCGGTAAGAAATGATGGTGGACTATTCTACTCAGTCGGATACCACACGGCGGGTTCACTTACCTTAGTCACCTTTTACGACACCTCGGTAAGAAATGAGGGTGGTACTATTCTACTTAGCCGGAAACCACACGGCTACAATCCATAAATACACTATTGGTTAAATTAAACCTGGTTTATGCATACTTAATATTAGTTTCATAGTACGTCTATAACCAACTCTTTTGAACCTAATTTTTAGCTATTTTAAACGGACCCTCGAAATGAGGGTGGTACTATTCTATTCAGCCGGATACCACACGCCGGGTATATATACATAGGACATACAAGATTAACTCATTTAAATATTAAAGATTATTTCAATAATTTAACGCGAATATAGTATTGGTACCGCTGTTAAGAGATAAATGTGAAAAGAGGACCACGTCTGCACAAGTATGCAGCCTCGAATCGACTGAACTCTTGTATGAATGCCTGAATGTAAGACGGTGTTTGGACACACCCAACCCGTGCCATGGTCTTTACGGCGACCATAACCCACGGGTTATATGGACACTTCGCCTTATACACAGACGTACAGGTTGCCGATTGTTTGTTATTACATATAGCCCGAGGTCGGGGAGCGGCTCTCGCGTCAAATGGATCATAACTTTGTTGGATATCTCAAATTATTTTATAGAAATTACGCGTTACTTTTGGGAGGTCCATAATACAAAAGTAATAATATTTTTTGCTATAAATAAATATAAATATATGGGACACTTACACACACGGTCGTCCGTCCCCAAAGTAAGTAACTTAATACTTGTGTTATGGACAGACAACTGGTGAATATATACTTATATATTTTTTAAATATATACTTAAATACAAATATACACCCAGGCTCAAAGGCCAACAAATTCATTCATAGAAAATGTTGGCCCTCGGCGGGAATCGAACCCACGACCCGCGGAGCAGAAGGCAGGATTACTACCCACTGCGCCAACGGGCCAGTTATAAATCTATTTATAAGGTTTATTACGGATTATAGCGAAATCGTTTTATTATTATTTTTGAATTTCTCAAATGTTGGAAAAAAACATTATTGGTAAAAAAAAGTGTACAAAGTGTGTTCTACTTTATATTGAAGAGCGAACAAAAAACTCTGATATTGCTTTTATAAAAAAAATCTGAATACACGATTTGAAGCTGCGATAGACCATCGGTGAGACCGTGCGACTCTTTCGAGTTGTCACAGGTTCAAACCCCGGGCAGACACTAATAATATTTCCTGTTAAAATACATGTCCAGTTGATAATTGCAATATATCACACGCTTTTCGGTAAAGAAATACATCGTGAGGAAACCTGCATATCTCTAGAGAATTTTGGTGATATGTGTAACCTACCAATCCGCATTGGAGCAGCGTAGTAGGTCTTAGCTCCAATCATTCTCTCCAAAAACGGAGAGAAGAAGCCTATGCCCAGAAGTAGGATAGTAACAGGCCGTTACTTTACATTAATCAGCAATAGTGGGGCTGAGGTCTAAATTCAATTACCGTTTAGGGAATAGTTTTTCTTAGTTTTCCACCAGGTATTTTTCCAGTACGTTCATAATCTACGATCTGCGTATTTCGCGGACGTCATATCAGCTAAATACGTGTACGGGGTGCGGTTAATGTGTTTGCGGCAAACACGTGGAGCGGTAACCAAGACATATGGCTTGATCAATGGCTGCAGGAGTGGCGTGTAGTTAATGACATACTTTGCTAACTTAAGACATCACTTCAGTTTAATTACAGTTAAACGAAGGTAATAATAAAATATAATAAATGTAATGTAAAAAAAAATGTATAAGGTATGTGAATGTTGCCTGCTTCGTACATTTAGCTTTAGACAGATTCTCTTAACAATCGCGGATTACAGTAAAATAATTCAATCATAACTTTAAAAAATTCAAAATTCAGTTCAATTTGAATAATTTATAGAGTTAGGCGTTACTTCGCGGAGATCCATAATACAAAAGTAATAATAAAATTATTTTTCTATAATCCGCGCTGAAGTAAAATAGAAAATATATATAATGCTAAATGTAGAGTGGACAATAAATTTTCATACCTGCTACATGCAGGATTCGTAAAAACACATGCACAAATCTCCTCAAAAAATTGCAAAGCATTGCGATTTTGTCGTGGAGTCTATCTCCTGATGATGCTTCGCTTGTGGCGCGAAACGATTGTTGGGTTTGTGATAGTGAACGTATGTATATATATCCGGATTGTCCACTCTACATTTAGCATTATATATATTTTCTATTTTACTTCATCGCAGATAATAGCAAAATAATTTTATTATTTCTTTTGATAGTAAAGCACTTTTTCAAATAAGTGTCGTGAATATATTTTGAATTTGAAATTGAATTCACATTATTAGTATCTATAGGAAGTTAAGGAATAAATATATTTCGCCAATAAATTGAAAAGGGGATTCAATTTCACATAGAAGCCCCACGAACGTGGGGGCGAAGTCTTATTTTATTGTAGACTTAATCTTCAAGTTAAGTCTAAGGGTTAGGGTTTATGGCGTTATGGCTTACTGTGCTAAACGGAGATATTCAACATTAATTAAATTATTAACTGCGAAGAGAATTAGGGTAATCTACTAATCAACCTGATAACTGTCATAGTCCAGCGGTAACATCGCACGACTCTTTCTAGGAGGTCACGCGTTCGAACCAATGAGTTTTTCTATTAAAATTTATGTGTCTTATAGATAATTGCAATTTATCACACGCTTTTCTATTAAACAAAATATCGTGAGGAAACCTGCATATCTCTAAAGAATTCTGGTGTTATGTGTAAGCTACCAATCCGCATTGGAGAAACGTGGTAGGTCTTAGCTCCAATCCTTCTCTTAAACGGAGAGAAGAGGCCTATTCCCAGCAGTAGGAGAGAAATAGGCCGCTATTTTTACTGATCAACCTATAAGGTCCATTGGTAAGAGATATCAACAGTCTCCTGTCCTTATCCCACTTTATCCATTATTTTATTTTTATTTATTTATTTAGGTTCACTTACAAATTGCTTACACTAATTCTATAAATTATAACATGCTTAGTATATAAGTTAGGTGTAACAATTCACTTATAAGTAAACTCCTTAAGCATAAATACGTGCGTATTGACAGCGTATATATATATATATATATATATATATATATATATATATATATATATATATATATATATATATATATATATATATATATATATATACCTATTTAATAAATTAAATTATATATCCATATCTTCCATTCTCTCCTATCATTCAACTCTGTCGCAACTCCTTTTATATGCATGTCATACTTCACACAATCCAACCATCTCTCAGCCTCCCTCTAGTCACATATCCATCGACTGTACCGTCAAGCTACGGTTAATTTTTAGTTAGTAAAGTAGTTTTAGTCCAGTGTAAGGATTCCCTATCCCCTCAATCCTCACTCACGCCATCGATAAATGGTTTTCCCATTCCAAAGCACAGGCGGGGTGTTGGTGGACGTGTCCAATAGCGGAAGCCGTCACCCCTGACCTGTAGCGAGTTTGGCCACGATTTTGGCGTTTCTCGCCAGTGGAAAAAAGACCGCAACAGGAATCCATTAAAAATAGAAAAAAAAACATGTCCATCCACATTCATATTTGACACTCGTTTGGTCATTATGATTTTCATCCCTCTTCATTAGGATAGAGAGGAGAAATAGATATCGAAGGATTGTGTGAAGTATGACATTCAAAAGGAGTAGCGCTAGAGTTGGCAAATGTAGGAGAAAATGTATGAGAAAAAAACAAGTTCCGACCGCTCTTAGAGTAGGATAAGGGCAGGAGAATGATCGTTAATATTTAAATGTGCGTTTGTGTACGTGTGGGTGTGTGTGTGTGTGTGTGTTTCGATAACGGTTCCAATGATTTTCATGAAATTCAGCATGTAGGCGGTTTTGTGGGGGAAAAATCGATCTAGCTAGGTTCTATTTAAAAAAAAATCGTTTTATCCCTGTTTTCGATCACTGAAAAAATACTAAAATTTACATCGATTTTGAGAGACTATTTTGGCTGTCAATTGTAAAGTCATGGTAGCTCATTTCGGGAACGGACTGTCTCGAGAAGTTAAAATACCTAGGATCGAGCACCAACTAGCCAAAATAGAAAAAAAATTCTTTTCATGTCTTTTTTTATCTTGTAAAAAAATTAACGTGAAAGAATCGGTCACCAAGGTACTTATTAATTAATAATAAATGATTAAATAATAACAAATTTCAATTAATAAACTTAGTAATTAACTCATTAAACATAAACTTTCTTTATCGCTTTATTCATTGGCGAAAATTGCATGAAAATCCGTTCATTAATTTTCCAGTTTATCGCGAACAGACAGACGCGGCGACGGACTCTGTTTCATAATATATTGATAACAATGATTCACACGGTTTTTTCAACGATATATAAATATTGGTAAGCGGAACTTGGCTCGTTGGAAACTATGTTTTCTTGCCAACGGTTAGGCATTGTGCATTTTGTGTGTATTTTTATCACGTGTAATATATACGATTCTGTTTGATCACAGCATAACCAAGGTTATAGATATTTGTACGGAACATCACTCTTACAGATATTTGCAAAGCTGCGATCATAGCTTTTTTGAGTTTCGCTGTTTAGATATCAGCTTTCAAAGAGAGATAACGATCAGATTTCGACGTGTTAACATAACTAATATATAAAGCTGAAGAGTTTATTTGTTTGTTTAATTGTTTGAACACGCTAATATCAGGAACTACTAAACCGATTTGAACACTTATTTGAGTGTAAGATAGACCATTACAGACATTTATCAAGGGAGGCTGTATATATAACATCACGTCAAAATGAATAAGAGGGGAGCAGCAATAAAAATAGTACTAAAACGGAAAATTTTAATTTCTCTCAATCTTTTGAGATTAACCCACTATAACCATTTGTTATGGTTATCAAAATACTATATTACGATTTTAATCTTTTACAGCGGGCGAAGCCGCTGGCGATTGCTTGTCTATATACTTATATTATAAATAGGAAAAATTTGTATGTATGTTTGTACGAAACACACGACACACGAAAACTACTGGACCGATTTCAAAAATTCTTTCACCGTTGGAAAGACCTTTACTAAACAACATAGACCATATTACATTCCCAAAAAAAATAGGGATCCGTAATAAAAATGTAATAAGGTGTAAAAAATTACGCGGGTGTAACCGCGGGATATTACTAGTGTTAGAATATATAAATGTTATTGCAATTATATTTTGACTAGAAAGTTTAAGTGAATTAATTTGACTAAAAGAAGATATTGAAGGTTTCTTTCTTGATATAAATTTAATAAATATTCAATGAGATTTTATATAAATAACTGATGATTTATTCATCAATAGTTTTTTGAAATCGTATATTATTATTTTCTACGTGATATAATTTATATATTGTTTATAAAATGTTGGATTGACTACTTTTTACTAGTGGGAGAAACCAAGAAGGCGTAGTGTGTAAGAAAAATAAGAAAAAAATCAATACGAAGTGCGAAATGAAGCTAGTAGGTTGTAACAGATTTAAAAACAGAATTTGATATTATTTTAAAGATGCTTAAGTTGTGTAATAAAAAATAAAACATCTCAAGAGTGTTTTAATCTAACAAATTTTCTAACACTAGTAATAAAAAATGAGATTATTACCATCAAAGGGAAATAATGCTAGAGTAACTAAACAACAATGATAAGTGATGGACACGCGAAATAGACAGATGTTTGGATCGCTATTCATTCAGTATCAGCCTTTGGACGCTAACGTAGATATCACCACGGTCAGCACTTCAACTAATAGCACGTCCGCAGATAAGGATATCGCTGATGGACCACCGAAACACATGTATAAAGAGCTGACGTACCAGCTATACCTTGTCCATAAAGCCCGTGTTACTATGTGTGATGTATACTGTTGTATGAATATATCAAAAGCTCAAACGCGCACTAACGAATACACGTCTACTCTCGCCTACGGGTTTTGGTGTTACTGACGTGGTGCGGTTTGAGATAATGTGAGGTTTCCTTTTTACAATTACACTTGTATTAGAATGTTGACGCTGTGTGGTATCCGGCTGAATAGAATAGTACCACCCTCATTTCTTAGCGAGGTGTCGTAAAAGGCGACTAAAGTAAGTCAACCCACCATGTTGTATCCGGCTGAATAGAATAGTACTACCCTTATTTCTTACCGAGGTATCGTAAAAGGCGACAAAGGTAAGTTGACGTCAGGCAGGCGGCCGTCGTAAAATACGTAGCCAAATCATATCACAACATGTTTGTAACATGTTGTGCCGACCCCACTTAGAGTGGGATAAGGGCAGGAGGATGGACTTGTATTAGAATATTTATGTATTGGTTCATGTATGTTCTATATGCTGTGTGTCCTGTATATAAATATACAAGGTATTAATAACACATTTCAACCTAACTACACTACACGACTCTTAACCTAAAATAAATATGATCTTAAATTGTACTAAATTTCATCAATATTGCTCCAGCCTTTTTATAGAATTTAACAAACTTTGTCATTTATAATGCACTGCAAGCGCGTCGCCCGCGCGGAGATTAGTGTGTTGAATTGACAATTAAAACATAAAAATAGTTATTGTGAGCGGACTTTTTCGTAGATCTACAATTCTCTAGTACATTGCTTTAGTGTACCTCTATTAATTTACGAGGCGCACGCGAATAAAGTTCTCAGCACGCTATTTTTTTTACAACTGCGCGACCTCCTAAACACAATTTACATAATCCGTAACGTTATATTAACCTAAACCTTCCGGAGAGCTTTTAGGTACTTCGTTTTACATCACTACATATTATAAAACAAAGTCGCATTCTTTGTCCATATATCCCTATGTACGCATAAAACTTTAAAACTACGCAACAGATTTTGATGAGTGATTCCAGAGGAAGGTTTGTACGTATAATAACATTCAATACGGATAGAGAAATACTGTAATTATTGAGGTTTCTGTAAATAATTACATTTTTATTACATTACATTGCAAACGCATGCTAAACCCTACGAGATTTATCAAAATATACTACTAAGTATTTGTACACCTTGAAAAAGTCTACATAAAAGTCCGCGATGGTATATGTCTATCTCTTATGGATAACCCACAATAGCATTTTTTGTCATTTACTTTTTACGAAAAATAATGCCTTATGTTCAAAGCAATTTTCATATAATACAGCATTAATCCTTATCCAATTAAGTATCTTAAATAAATTGTTGATTTAATATAGATCAATACGGCCGTTTACAGCATGTAATTTAAGTGAACATTTTCGGAGATATTACAGATTTAAAATGCCGTGAGGACGCCGCGCTTCACCCTATAGCACTTCGAATCTTTTAAGAGTTTGTTTAAAGACATTCTGTAATTAATTGTAAAAATTAAATACATAAGGAAAATGTAAAAGTAAATAAGTAAAAATGTACTATATGAATTTAGATATTCCAAAGATAGCAGGAAATCGTCTTAGTATAGGGAGAGGAAATTGTTTTTCTCCAAATTTAACGCTTGCGGGCCACGGGCAGTAATGAATAAATAAAAACTACTGGATAGATTTTAATCATTTTTTTTACACTGACTGACATGGGATATATATTTTATACCCGTGCGAAGCAGGGGCAGGCCGCTAGTTAAGTATAGATAAAATCTAAGTCTTGATATAAGTTCGCCGAATCGATAAACAGACAGACCTTACATAATATCCCACTCCGGGAATACCAAATCGTCTCCCGGAAAACCGCGTAATGACCCAATATATAAAACGAATACTGTAAAAACACCGAACATAAATACGCAAACACGAATATGATTTGCGTAAACAGACAACATCTCCGCGGAAAATAACGGTGTGTTTGGATCGATGTGTTTGGATTGGAAACAGTGGGTTGTTTGTGATATTGGAGCGTCTGAAAGTGTCTTAATGGATCCTATTCAAATACAAACTAACATTATAAATAAAAAACAGAAAATAGAAAAAGCGCCTGATGACACTTTTTTGAAACTTTTGATGAAACTTTTTTGGTCCGCGTGTTACCATTAGGCTATCACAACTTGATAAATATCAGTGAATATATCGTTAATTGTTATTTTAGCTGTTCTCCCTAAAAAGCGCCAGATTTGCTTACATAATGTGGATTATAGCAAAATAATTCTATTAATATTGTAAAACTAAGCAATTTTAATCAATAATCAATTTAAACAGGTCAGTCGTCGGTATAATTTCGGAGATTCCGGTGTACTGGCGGGGCGCAAGGGACGAGCTAAAGACTGTTACGACATGTTTCAAATACGACCTCCTTCAAATAGGGGGATCCGTAATATAAAAAAACTTTGTCGCCGTCAATATGTGACAAGTTGTTGACTTTTGGGAGTATTGCTTCTTATTTATTGAATAACTATAAAGGAAAAACATCGTTTTTATACTACATTTTTATTGCTAGCTACACTCGGCCTCGCTTGATTATGGCTGTCTTAATTTTATATATAGAAATAGGCTAACTGACTCAAATTAATCAGGACAGCTGTGTAATGTACCCTTAATGGTGAAACTGTATTTCTAAGATATTTGTAACCTCTCATTTCGTATACAGTTGTAGCTCTAAACATTTTTCTTCACAAAAGCCTTTTAACAAGGTTTCACTTAACTTAAGCATTATTTAACATTACTTTTTTCTGCGCTATTTCACATCATTAAATTCTTATAAAGATTAACTTTTTTCCAACTTTGTTCACGTTAATCGGAGTTTAATTAACTTTAATTATACGATACGTGTTTATGTCCTGATCGCTACAGAAAAACGGTATTTTTATATTTTTATAGCCCGGAATATAAAGCACAGTTGTCATTTTGTAACATTTAGACGGACTTTCGCATTAATCTTTAATATTTAAATGAGTTAATATTGAATATATTCATTTTGGTAATCTTGGAAGCGGCTACAACGATTTTCCTGAAATTCAACATGTAGGGGGTTTTGGGGGAGAAAAATAGATCTAGCTAGGTTTCATTTTAAAAAACTCGTTTTATCCCTGTCTTTGGACATTAATTTTTTTTTACATTGAATATAAAACACTATTTTTGCCATAAATTGTCAAGTCAGCGTAGCTTATTCGGAGAACGGACGGTCTCACGAAATAAAAATACCTCGATCGAGCCCCACCTATGCATTTTTTTTTCTTTTTTTTAAGTTTCTTTTTTTATATTGTAAAAATTAACGAGCAAGGCTCGGTTACTCAGGTACTAATAAGAATAAATTACAAAATTTAAGTAAAGAGCGAGCCTGCCTTTGACCGCCAGTGACACGCTTACACGCTTAACACACCTTATAACACCAGTAACACGCTACCTCTTATGACTCGTACCGCTTCCTAAAGTCGCCCGGCTGGCGTTCGACCAAAAGTTTTTCGAAAATCTCGGCAGAATGCAGTAGATAATTTTATAACTGCAATATCATTATGGACTAGTGAAAAAACATCACGTTCTCACACGTCCCTCACTGTGTCAATTGCATGATAATATTTGTTGTATTGTCTGTATAGTGCACAAATTGACAAAAAGTGATTTTTAATATGTCAAAAATTTACTACTTATAAGCTAATATATTGGTATAGGTAGATAACTAATAAAATTAGGCGTTACTTTGCGGAGATCCATAATACAAAAGTAATAGTAACATTATTTTGCTATAATCCGCGATGACGTTAAACAGAAAATATATATAATGCTAAATGTAGAGTGGACAATCGGTTTTAATACCTGATACATGCAGGATTCGTGAATGCAGGGTCTTTTTTGGTAAGAAAGCTAGACCCACCACACCGCTCCAATTCGTATTCCAAAATTCTCTAAGATAACGAGTTCATAATCCTTACACACGTACACGTCATACACACATTTAAACTTAAGTACTGAATATTTATTCACTCAATTATGTAGCAATCTTTATTTTTTTTGTTTACCTAAACTCCTACGTATATAGGCGATACCATATATGTGTTCTTTAAATAGAAACAGAGGTTACAAAAAACTACTTCTTACATTTAAATATATTCACATTTTCAAGCTGTCATGTCTTCTACAATGCATTTACAAAAAAAAAACTTACTAATCCACTTGTTTCCACCAGCATTGGATTTGACGATTCAAAAGCACTTGTTTACAACATTACTTGAATAAAGGACATTTTAAATTCCAATTTAAAAAGCACCACTAGAACTACCGTCAAACAAAAAGTAAGATGGTTTGAAGCGCAAGGTCATTACCAAGTGGGATAGTAGCAATTCCAAATCCATTGTTACAATTCGCTTCTTGATGCTATGATAGCCCAGCGGTGCGACCGTGTAAATCTCTAGAGACGATCATGGGCTCAAACCCCGGCATACACCAATGAGTTTGTCTATTAAAAAACGTATGTGTCTAATTGATAATTGCAATTTAACACACGCTTTACGGCGATGGAAAACATCGTGAGAAAACCTGCAAATCTCTAGAGAATCCCTAGGATTGGTAGGTTACACATATCGCTAAGGATATGTGTAACCTACCAATCCGCATTGGAGCAGCGTGGTAGGTCTTAGCTCCAATCCTTCTCTCCAAAAACGGAGAATGGAGGCCTATGCCAATGGGATAGTTAAAGGCCGTTACTTACTTTACTTTTTTTTATCCTTTGCTATCATAGTAGCGATTCCCTTGTTAGTTAACAAGGTATAGCCAATAGCCATGAACCTATGGTGAAAAATCATCAGCTATATTCCATTTAGATCTCTAAATACCTCGGCTGCCCACGCGACGCTTTTTATGATGCATGCATAACCACGCAATGACGTGCGCATATCTCATTTTGATGGGCCGACCTTTTGATCTTCGCGAATTCAGAAGCCAATCATCAATTACATTCTATTTGATGTGTTACTCGTTATTTATGTTTGTGGAATGGAAAATACGATAAATGGCGGCAAATTAATTTACTATGATGCGATATTAACGAATGTATAAAAGAAGCTAAAGCGAATGCAACAATATTATTTTGATATTATCCGCGATTATCATAGACATACGAGAGGCCACAAAAGGCTTATGATACTTGTGTCGCGACTCAGCAGAGTTAGCAACTCATTCGATGGTCTCGGTATTCGCTTCTACAATTAAATCCATACTAGACCATACAGAAAGGTTTAAATTAAGTGTAAGAGATATGCTTATACTTAAAGATGTTAAACAATCGAAGATTATTTGGATGATAATAATGCCTGGATTTAAAAGTACTTTAAGCTTCATACAAGACTGCGGTTTAATAAAGTAAAATTGATAATGACCGTCGAGTTTCTTTCTGGTTCTTCTCGGTAAGAGCAACATTCCGAACCAGGTGTAGCTTCATTAATCATATTGATCCTTGACGATTCAAAAGTGCTTGAAAGAGCTTATTTGAATACAGGTTATTTTGATTTGACTTGATTAACGGGTAAAGTGTGTAAGCTGTGTGGTATCCGATTAAAAAGAATAGAACACCCTCATTTCTTACCGAGGTGTCGTAAAAGGCGACTAAAGTAAGTTCAGCCTCCGTGGTGAATTCGGCTCAGTAGGATAAACCACTCTCTTTCTTACCGAGGTGTCGTAAAAGGCGACTAAGTTAAGTTGACGTCAAACAGGCGGCCCGTCGTAAAATACCTAATCAAATCATGTAACAAGATATTTATAATATGTTGTGCCGACCCCACTTAGTGTGGGATAAAGGCAAGATGACGATGAGGGTAAAGTGGGTGGCGAGTGGTTAATCACGGATTATAGCAAAATAATATGATTATGCGAGTTATCGCAAGCTACAAGTCCAGGTGTTATTTATAACATAATATTACTATACAAGCGTGGTAGCCCAGCGGTAACACCGTGCGACTCTTTCGAGGAGGTCACGGTTTCAAACCCGGGCAGACACCAATGAGTTTTTCTGTTAAAACTTATGTGTCTAATTGATAATTGCAATTCATCACACGCTTTTTGGTGAAGGAAAACATCGTGAGGAAACCTAGAATACCAATCCGCATTGGAGCAGCGTGGTAGGTCTTAGCTCCAACTCTTCTACAAAGAGGAGGCCTATGCCCAGCAGTGGGAGATTAACATGCCGCTACTTTACTTCATACCTCTAAGACGTCGCGGTGTGGTATCCGGCTGACTAGAATAGACCACTTTTATTACAAAGTAGTCGTAAAAGGCGACTAAGGTAAGTTGACCCACCGTGTGGTATCCGGCTGAGTAGAATAGATCACCCTCTTTCTTACCGAGGTGTCGTAAAAGACGACTAAGGTAAGTTGACCTGTCGTGTGGTATAGTAACAGGCCGCTTCTTATTACTATGCAATTATAACTTGATAGATAATTCACCCTAGCTAAGTACAGGGACTATAGTATAGTATAGGAAGTAGGGACTATAAGTCATTGTTATTGTTTCATTTACCGCAGCCAGCCCTGCATAATTCCTATAGCAAACTGCGGCACCAGTCTTTGCCTACCTACCCCACTCCCCCCACCACCTACTGTCCTCCCACCCAACCCCCCGGATATCGGCAGTCTGGGCGCTCGCTGAACGAATCGTTTTGTGTAGCCGCAACCGAGCGATTACATTGTCACTCTACTCGTGTAGCTAGCTTGTATACATGGTATGTAACTTCGAGTACAAACAATCGATTAATAAATAATCAATTTTTTCCCCTTTAAAAATAAATCGATTAATTTGTATCAAAATAATCGATTTAAAAAAAATCGATTTTTGACGCAAAAACAATCGATTATTAAAAATCTTTATCCTATTTTAAATTCGAATTCAAATACAAAATATTTTTTATTCAAGTAAACTTGTGAACAAGTGCTTTTGAATCGTCAACTCTACTGCTGGTTCGGAAAGCTGTTCCTACCGAGAAGAGCCAGCACGAAACTCGGCGGTTGCTCTTTTAAAAATCGATTATTTTTATATTCCTAGTATACGAGGTTCCACATGTACAGTCTCGAAAATAAGTTATATAGAAATTAACGAAAAATGTTAATATTTAAATTCAAAGTACTTGGGTGACCGAGAATTGCTCGGTTTGTTTTTAAAAGATATAAAAAAATATATTTAAAAAAAATAAAAAGAGAAAGAAGGCGCCAATGATATGTAGGATTCGAAGCCGGGTTTTGAACATTTTGGTCCGCCCGTTACCCATCGGCTATCGCAACATCACGTTTGACAACTATAAAAATCCTTCAATCCTTCCAATTCTACATTTTACCAATTTTTTAATGCCCAAGAACAGATAACGATTTTTTTTTCAATTAATTGATTTTTCTTCCCCAAAAGCCTCTGCTGAATTTCAGGAAAATCATTGGAGCCGTAAAATACTCGTAACATCCCTAGTGTGGTTTGCACAATAGGCTATAGAGTCCGTAACAAACATACATACATGTATAACAATGCAAACGTAAACAGGCCTACGTACGGACAACTCTGAAATATTTCATAATATATATATAATAGCTACTTTTTACTTTGAGGAACGCCGTGTGGTATCCGGCTGAATAGAATAGTACCACCCTCTTTTCTTACCGAGGTGTCGTAAAAGGCGACTAAGGTAAGTTGACCCACCGTGTGGTATCCGGTTCAGTAAAATAGACCACCCTCTTTTCTACCGAGGAGTCGTAAAATACGACTAAGGTAAGTTGACGTTAGGCAGGCGGCCGGTCGTAAAATACATATCCAAATCATGTGACAACATGTTTGTAACATGTTGTGCCGACCCCACTCATAGTGGGATAAGGGCAGGAAGATGATGATATATATAATAGCTTTTAACCGCAACTTCGTTCGCGTGGATTGTTGTCGCGTGATAGCTTGATAATAGATGGCGCTTTTCAATGTTATCCTTTTTACTGTATTATTAACACAGGCTTTATTTTACCCCGGTGTATAAGAAATAATTGTGCCAAGTTTCATCGATAGTGGTTAATCGGACTCGCCGTGAAAGAGTAAAAAACTTACTTCCATACTCACAAACCTTGCCATTTTTTATATTAGCAGGATTAATATTATATATTCGAAACACTGTTTGTCTGTTACGCTATGACGGCTAATATAATGGAGTAATATTGACAAAATTTTGCAACATATAGGGAAAAAAACCGTTTTTCCTTCGGGAACGGGGGTAAACATATCGTTTACAATTGACATTTAGATAATTAAATTAGTAGTTTAAAAGTTAAATGAATGCCGTTGTCAAAAACTAATTTTAATGCAACAAGTAACTTATTGATCATTAAAAGCCAGTTACAAGAAGTTAACTAAGAATATAATACAAAAAGATTCAACTGGAAACAAACCTATTACCTCTAGGATAAAAGAAACGAACACCACTGAACTACAGAGATCCGCCACGAAAAGCTTAAATACATTATAGCAGAATCCTGGTATAAAGAGATAATATATTTCTGCGAAATTAAATACCTTTCTTAAGTATAAATAATAAACAAAGATAATAATCACTTTTAAACTGAACACTTAAGTTATGTATTACAATAAAAAGCACAATTGCAAATAATATATTAATTATTTTAATAATTTAATTTTTTTCGCGACACGACCGTCCGCGGTCGCGACCAAAACCGAACTGAAAACTGAAAGGAAAACTCGTTACACACCTAATCCTACAAACCTATCAAACCATTTACAATGAGCTCCGAATTTCAAGCGCTACGGAATAATTCGGAGTTCTCTCAGAGTTGGTCAATACCAAGACCTTTCGTTGACCGTGGCCGTCTGTATACGAAAGCTCAATTTATGTTAGCTACACGTCACAATACAAAATCAATCTTAATCCTAATAGCAATAAAGCTGTAAATATAAACCATAATAAATGAACTCTCGTAGCAATATATTTACACCTAACGAGAGATCTTTAAGAATTGATCAATAAACTATCCAGTTTAAAGGAATATTAAATTAACATTTAATTATAATATTAAGACACATTTATTGTAGTTTAAACTGCGTGATACAAATAACGTTATATTTACATTGACGTATTAGAATTTATTTTGCAAACACGTACATGTTAATATCGACTTTATTTAACTCATTATAAGTCTTAATTTACAATGTATTTACCTTTGGAGAGCTAAATAAAGGTGATGCCATATGTAAGCGATATTAAACAATATGTACGAACAAATAGGATTCAAATCGATTTTTGGTAAGACTTTAAACTTAATGCATTTCTATGTCTAGGCCGTCCCGAATTCACATCAGTAATGGTGTGGTTAGAAGAAAATACCAGGTCCCCATACTTAGTTAGTCTATTTCAGGAGGGGAATTGCAGGAATTCAATGGTTTTATTTTCAAAACACAAGTTTAAGTTACCAATTTAGTTAAGTATTTCAACATGTACTTTAGCAGAAAGTTTTTAATATCTGTAATACAAAAGTTTTTTTTAGTGTACTTGATAGAACAAAGTAGCTACTCTAGAAAAATAGATACGCTGTGAAATCCTTGACATACATGCCTCTACACGACAAGATATTTTTCTTTACCATAAAACATGTTAAATAGGTAATTTTTTTTTTAAATAGGTCATATGTTTAACATTTGTCGGAACATCTTTAAGCTACGTACAAATAATGGATTATAGTGGATGGATTATAGACCTTGCGTATTGTTAAATTGAATGTAATTAATTCCAAGAAAAAGCTGAGACAATTAGCTAATATTAATATTAGGTACCACAATCGTGAACGAGACTATTTTTAAATGTCATTGTAATTCGCACGAAATTTTAAATTTTGGCAAACGTTCTGAAATATTATCGTAATACACGATGCTCACCGGAAATTATAGCGAAACGGAACGGACGTACGAAATTAATTGCTACATATGAGAAAGTGTGAAATTAATCTTGCTAAAGTCATCTGCACGTTTGAAAATTCACGTTCTTTTATTGTTAAAAATGTGCTAGACATATGTTTAAATGTCACATATTTACACGTATCGATAAAACTACATAAAATTATTTAAATCTTTTTTGAACTATATCGATATAATCGATATAATACTAATTATATCGATTTCCTTTTAACGTATCATGTGATCTAATAAACGTTTATGTATAGCTGCTAATTTGAAGTCAACTTAATCACCTTATAGCAAAGTTACAAGTAATTCCGAAAACAAATCAAATATTGCACTTTCGCAAATAAACATTAAGTTAACTACAATTTTTTGGTATTAATACGCATCGTAAATCGATTCCTCGATATAATTATCGATTAAAAGTAAAAAATAGATCCCGGAAAATCTTTTAAATGTGCTAAATGTATAAATTAAATTAACTATAAATAACAACAAGGTAAGAAAAATAACTTATTAATGAAAACTAACTTTTCATTGTTATTTATAGTTATAATGACAATATTTTACTATATTTTGGTAACTTGTCTATTCTACACTCATCGATTTTAACATATCTGTGTATCATTACGACGATACTGAATAATTGCTTAAAAAATGAGCGTATTAAATATTTTTTTAAAAAGTGACAATATTAATTAACAAAAGTTTAAGAGTTGTAACTTAGAAGTCTCGGTAGAGGTGCATTTTCACCCAGAACATTAAGACGCATGGTTGGGTAAAGGGTTACTAGATGTTGCAGATAACTAGCAAGTATTCATATTCTAAAAAGAGCTTATAATTCAGGACAATCAATATTTTCCATTAAACATTTAATAAAGATATAAAAGTTAACAAAATGCCAAGTGTACTCACTGGTTATGGTGCGCGGTAAGTCGGTTCGGGTCCGAAGCGTTCCGATGCTTGCCCCGACGAGGCGCGTCCCGCTCGCGGCAGCTCTCCGCTCGGTTGACACCGCGCGCGCCCGTGCTCGCGCCTTTCCAGCTAGTATGGGAGCACCATTATTTTATTAAGTGATAATAGTCATCATTCTCCTGCCCTTAATCCCACTTTAAGTGGGGTCAGTACAACATGTTACACACATGTTTTGCTACGTATTTACGACAGGCCGCCTGCCTGACGTCAACTTACCTTAGTCGTATTTTACGACATCTCGGCAAGAAAGAGGGTGGGTCTATTCTACTCAGACGGATACCACACGACGGGTCGAATTACCTTAGTCGCCTTTTACGACACCTTTGTATATATTATTGTCCTGAAATAAGCTTGGTACCTTTCTATTCAGCCGGATTATCATGGCGTATGAAGTGATAATAGTAAGATCATAAATTCTCCATTATTTCTTCTATTCTACTACACGAAAATAGTAAGAATACTGAAAAGGATTAAACCTATTGAGTGTTCAGTGAGTAGTGTAGTGCTATTGCTATTTAAGAGGAACACAAGAATGAAGTGTCTTTAATATAAAACAGTTAAGTCACAGGACGTTTTCTTAGATATAACTTAATTTATAAGTTCAGGTTAGCGTTAATTAGCTTAGCTTTATGGCTAGATCGTAGCTTCAATAAAGCACTTCCATTCTTGTTGTACTTTATAATGGTAAAAACTTGGCCATCAAATATCTCAAGAGAATACTAGGGATATACATATGTGTAACCTACCCAATCCGCATTGGAGCAGCGTGGTAGGTCCTAGGCTCCAATCCTTCTCTCCAAAAACGGAGAGAAGAGGCCTATGCCCAGCAGTGGAATAGCAACAGGCCGTTATTACTTACTTACTTTACTTACAGTCAAATTGGGTAACTTTGAATTTACGGGTAACATTGAATAAAACGACTAAAATAATTATTAATTTTTTTTTCAATATCTGTAACCTGATTTAAAACTGATAACTGAGTGAAATGAAAACACTAAATGTTCTAGTTGTCAAATGTCATTTAAAATTTATAGTTTTGAAACAAACTTTGACACTTTTTCAAAATTTTCTGTTCGCTGTCTTTTAGCACTGAAAAGTATGTGAGTTACATTTCCGATTTAATTACAGAAAAGGTGTGTAAAACACATGATTTTCGGGTTCTAATGATCAATTGTACGTTGAAATTATACTTTTTCACATAATTTCATGATTTTGCATCGTTTTATATCCATTGACAGGGAAATTTGTGGACCACCCCTATTTTTAGTTAAATATGGGTAACTTTGAACGGTTCCTAACCTACTAATCCGCATTGGAGCAGCGAGGTAGGTCTTAGCTCCAATCCTTGTCTCCAAAGACGGAGAGATGATCAGAAGTGGGATAGTAACAGGTCGTTACTCGCGGTCATGGTTTCCAAAAAAGGAATTTACTATTATTAAAAAAGAAAACATCGTTTTCATCTTAAAAGAGCATCAAATAACAAAAAATAAAGATAACACGTACAGTGAAGATCACATCTCATTCTGAATTATTTTTCAAATTCTCTTGCCAACCATTAATGTTTTGATCTCATTTGAATGGTAATTGATTATAGAATTTGTTATTTAGGTTTGATTTTTAATAAATATTTACAAATACAAATAAATATGTATTCGTTACAAAAAAAAAATCTACCCATATGTTGCTAATATTTAGTAATTGGCAATTTTAAGTAAACGGTTGGCTGTTAAGTATGACAAGTTGACTTTATTTGACAGATCTATCTTTCATTCATTCAGAACATAAGTATAATTTTACCCATGATACGAAAATTCTGTGAATTCAAGGATTTTTAGTTTCCGAAATAATTCGGTTCAAAGTTACCCAAAACTCAAGGTAACTTTGAACACGCACAAAAGCATATTTTTTTTCCATTTCCTTTCTAGTTACTTAGTAATACAGTTAGTTATTCTAAAACTCGGTATAAAAGAACAGTCATTATTCATCAAAACCTTAAATAAGGTCATCCTATTTTTTTATATTTTGAAAAATCTGAAAAAGTCATTCAAAGTTACCCAATTTGACTGTACTTACTTACTATCAGTTCTAAATCTTTATAAGAAAAGGCGGATCCAACTAAGGTGTCTAACTAAAACCGCCAAATGAAATGTACACTAACGCCATCTAACGTACAGTAGCTAGACTATTTAACTGTCTGTCAACAGCCGTTCCGCTGCTAGCGTCATCTAGCGTGAAATGGCGAAACTCACTTAGGTTCCTTTTCTGGCTCCTTGACGGTAGTGTCGCTAGTATCGGCGTCCAAGTCGGGCGCCAAAGGTTCGTCTGTTGAACCCTCTCTCCTTGATTCTCCTGCGAGAACAGAGAAAGCCTCAAATTAATGCCTAATTAATGCCTAAATAAATAATTTAGCCTCAATCAAATTAAACGCGTGCAAAACAGTATTTTATCATGCTGGGATTGATAGTTGGATTTTGTATTTAAAAAATTACATTAATATACTTTTTTAATATTGGTCAATAACACATACTGTGGTCCATTCCAAAGTAAATTAATATTTTAGTTTATAGGTAAAAGACACCTGATAAATATATACATTTATAATTCTAAATAAGTACCTACTTTAAGAGATACAAACAACTAGACCCGAAGAATTAACAACTTTAAAAAAACGTATTTGAAAAAGGTTCTCTCAGCTCTTGGAAATGGAATCCGTTACCCACGGAGCTGAAGGCAGGGTCACTGTCAACTGAGCCAACGTACCAGTCAAAATTAGTTTACAGGTTTACTTGAATAAAGAATATTTTGGGTATGAGTATCTTTCATATTTAAATGAGTTAATCTTGTATATATAGCATCTTAATTTCGGAAACGGCTCGACCGATTTTCATGAAACTAAGTATGTAGGAGGTTTCGAAGGCGATAAATCAAAATAGGTAGGTTTCATTTTTGAAAAATGTTTTATCGTTCCTATTTACAAGAATTGAAAGACTGTTACAAAATTATAAGAAATAGAATGGTTAATTTCGCTGTCATTTATAATGTTGTAATGGCTCAGTTGGGAACAGAACTAAACTGAAAATTTCCGAGATCAAGTTCAGAATATCACTAGCCCTTTCATCATCTTCCTGCCCTTATCCCACTCTAAGAGATACAACATGTTATAAACGTGTCACATGATTTGGCTGCGTTTTTACAACCGGCCGCCTGCCTGACGTCAACTTATCTTAGTCGTATTTTACGAAACCTCGGTATGAAAGAGGGTGGTCTATTCTACTAAACCGGATACCACACGGTGAGTCAACTTACCTCAGTCGCCTTTCACGACACCTCGGTAAGAAATGAGGGTGGTATTATTCTATTCAGCCGGATGCCACACGGCGTGGATATCACTAGCCCTTTATTTTTTTTAATTGTTTTTTTTTAAACTGGCTCCCGGCACTATACTATACCCAGGTATACCTTTTGTTTTGCTATCGTAAACTATGCTAATAATGCCTAGTGACATACGGAACCCGTGATGTTTCTTGTCTGTATATAAATGTGCAAATTTGTTGTAGACCAGCACACGCGGACGGCCTGATCCGGCGATGATCTCACTACAAGTCGATTAAATCATCCCACGGCATCACTATCGCGTTGCATTCGCGCTTATTCTAATACTAATTAATATGCAGTAATGACAATATCTATTTCTTATTTATTACAGTACCTGGTAATTTTTTAATATATAGAATTAGGCGTTACTAATTCTATTAATTAAAAAATAATAAAGTAAAAATACAAAAGGAGTCTATCTCCTGACGATGCTTCGGTCACGGGGCGAAACAATTGTTGAGATTGTGGTGGTGAATGTGTGCAGTGCTTGTGTATTGTTGTGTTATCGGTGTCGGGTAGTGCATGAGTTATTACAAATTCTGCATGTATCAGGTATGAAAACAGATTGTCCACTCTACATTTAGCATTACGAATATTTTCTTTTATTAAAATAATATTCCCATTACATAGTTTCAGTAGTTTTTTATTAAATAAAATATATTTCGTAGATGGTGCTCGATCCTAGGTATTTTCATTTCTCGAGACCGCCCGTCCCCCGAATAAGCTACGCTGACTTGACGGGAAAAAAGTGTTTTATATTAAATTTAAATGTCAATAATTTTTTTTATGCCCAAAAACAGGGATAAACTATTTTTCTTTAAATAAAAACCTAGCTAGAACCCAGCTTGCTGAATTTCAGGAAAATCATTGGAGCCGTTTCCGAGATTCCGAAAAAATATTTATATACATACAAGATTAACTCATTTATATATTAAAGATGCATATTGATTGCTGAGTTTTTCTCTTAAAACTTATATGTCTAATTGATAATTGCAATTTATCACACGCTTTTCGGTGAAGGGAAACATCGTGAGGAAACCTGCATTTCTCCAGAGAATTTTAGAAATATGTGTAACCTACCAATCCGCATTGGAGCAGCTTGGTAGGTCTTAGCTCCAACCCTTCTCTACAGAAATGGAGAGAGGAGGTCTATGCCCAGCAGTGGGTTAGTAACAGGCCAATACTTTATATCGTGTTGATTTCATATTACCGCGTGTAGCATACCTTTGGAAGCTGTGCGTTAAGATTGACTCACGATAATGATTTAGAGAGCAGCGTGTCATATGGCTTGTAACGATATGTCATGACATAGCGAAAGTTGTCTGACAGTTATCTTAATTAACCAATGTTCACTGCTGGGCGTTAGTTTTTAACTAATATACTAAAACAAAAGTAATAATAAAATTATTTTGCTATAATCCGCGAAGAAGTAAAATAGAAACTATATATAATGCTAAATGTAGAGTGGACAATCGGTTATCATACCTGATACATGCAGGATTCGTAAAAACACACGCACAAACCTCCACCACCTCCGCGTTGAACCGATTAGTAGTGACTATGACTAAGCTTATTTGGGTATTGCTTTACTTAGCGATTTTGTTCGTTGAGTCTATCTCCTGATGTTGCTTCGGTTGCGAGGCGAAACGATTGTTGAGTTTGTGATAGTGAACGTATGTAGTGCTTGTGTATTGTGGTGGCGGTGGTGGAGGTTTGTGCATGTGTTTTTACGACTCCTGCATGTATCAGGTATGATAACCGATTGTCCACTTACATTTAGCATTATATATATTTTCTATTTTACTTCATGTCGGATTATAGGAAAATAATTTTATTATTACTTTTGTATTATGGATCTCCGCAAAGTAACGCCTAATTCTATAAATTATTTAAAATTTTGAATTTGAATCGATCCCCGGACTTTATCCACAAGGGGATTTTTCGTGTACAAAAAACAATAAAGTGACAAATGACATTTGACTATATCCAATAAAGACATATACATCGACGTTCAAAATAATTTAGTTATTTACATCTGTTTTCCTACACCCGGAGGTGTTGCAGCGAAACTATTTGATATCCGCAGTCACATATATTTTCCATGTATGTGCGCAATACCAAAACAACACACGTTTGGGAATAAATCGACCCAAATACTTGGGCGAACTTATAGCGTGTTTACACTGCTGGGGCAATGGTCTACAGTGAATTAACACGATCTGCGAAAACAAGACAGTAGTCGGAACTTATTCACCTACATCTGTAATGCGTAGAGGAGATCGCTAAACATGTCTAAAATAAATCTATACTAATACATAAAGCTGAAAAGTTTGTTCGTTTGTTTGATTTTTTGAACGCGCTAATCTTAGGAACTACTGAACCGATTTGAAAATTTCTTTCAGTGTAAAATAGTCCATTTAATAAGGAAGGCTATAGGCTATAAATCATCACGCTAAGATGAATAGAAGAGAAGGAACGAAAGAAATATTACAAAAACCGCAATGTCAAGCTTTCCTTTCAAGCACTGAGTAAACGGTGTTAGTTATTTAAAAATCATGTATAACAAAATTGTTCACCTCCAAAAGTTCTAAACTAAAGTCCGCGACAGCATATGTCTAGCTGCTTTTAACTAGCTTTAAAGATTAACCCACTTTAACCATTTCTTATGGTTATCAAAAGACTGTATTACGGTTTTAATATTTCTACGCGGTCAGAGCCGCTGGCGATTGCTAGTAAATCATAAATTAGACGTTACTTTGTTAGGATCGTAGAAAGTAATAATAATATTATTTTGCTATAATCCAAGATAAATTCATCCGCAATGTATAGCTTAAAAATTACCATTACTATCCTTTAAAAAACACATCATAAACCAAAATAAACATCTTCAACAAATTTATACATATTGTACATATTTACTATATTACTATTATATACACTCAGCTAAAACGGCAGAATTTATAAAACATAGTACTTAAACCAGTAAGTAACAGCCTGTTACTATCCCACTAAGACCTACCACGCTGCTCCAATGCGGATTGGTAGGTTACACGTATCTCCAGTATTCTCTAGAGATATGCAGGTTTCCTCACGATGTTTTCCTTCACCGAAAAGCGTGTGATAAATTGCAATTAACAATTAGACACATAAGTTTTAATAGAAAAACCCATTGGTGTCAGCCCGGGTTTGAACCCATGATCGTCTCTAGAGATTCACACGGTCGCACCGCTAGGCCATCACAGCTTACTTAAACCAGGGAATATATAAATTATTGATTTATAGAAGTAGGCGTTAATTTGCGGAATATATAAAAGTACTTTCGCGCGCTATTTAGTTTAACCTATACGGAGAGTGAAAAAATCACGTTTTTCCTAAGGAAATTGACAAAAAACCTATTACTTAACTGTTATATAATAGAGGGTATTTTGGTAAGATAGCATTTGAAATAAATATGTACAACACTTTCAGAAATTCCATACTAATACTGCACCTGAGAAAGTCACCGTTTGGTAACTGGCAGAGTAAAATAAACCACCCTCATTTCTTCCCGAAGTGTCGTAAAAGGCGACCAAAGTAAGTTAACCCGTCGTACGGTATCCGGATGAGCAGAATAGACGGTACTTCGGAAATGAGGGAGTCATTTCCAAAGTATCGTAAAATACGACTAAGTTGAGCTTGGCGTCAGGCAGGCGGCCTGTCGTAAAATAACTGGCCAAAACACGTTTAAAATACGTTGTACCGACCCCACTTATAGTGGAATAAGGGCAGGAGAGTGACGAATGTGTATGAGAAAGTCTATCTGTTACATTATTATGACAATGAGAATAATCTCATGGAGTTAACTGTAAAAAACCTTTCCCAAAATCATGCTGAGATCGCACCCACGTCTAAGAGGTATATTTGCAAAAAAAACCTTTTCCTAAAACCAAGGTGGTAACCACGTCTAGCGGTATATCAAGTTTTAATTTTTCGCCAAATTCGCCATCACCACAGCCACCGTGGCACCATCACAATACACATAAGGATCGTCGCTAAAAATAGCCACACTTTCCATCAAAGAAAGCGGCCGCGCGCTCGACAGGTGTCGAACTGATACAACACACGAGATGAAAACTTGCTAGGGAATAAATAAGGCATACATTATTAGCGCTTTCGAGAATGGAAACAATATGAGAAAGGTCCCATACGTACAGACGGGCAAAACTCGCTGCACATTAAAACTTCTTACAAGATTTTTCACGCAATGGTTCAATATTAGTTTTTCTATTCATTTAGGAACTTTGTAATAATAAGTAAATATATAAAAACACTCATTCAGAAACAGGAAATTCGATAAAAATTGCAAATAATTTTACAGAGCAGTTTCAGATTTTTGCGGAAACAAACATAAAGCACTAACGCACTAGATTATATAGAATTTTTTTTTAATTTGTTTGTTGTCACCTATGACTTTCGCTTTGTATTTTATAGCAACACCGTCATGAAACGAGTATCGCGCCCATTTGACTGAAATGGTGGCAACACTGTGTCGTGTTGTTTCCGCTGGAGTCTTCCTATATATTGCTAAAACGTTTCAGTTGCATGCAGTCTTTGTTGTGGTAGTGGAATTGTGGTAATCCCATTATATCGTGTTATTGTATATAGTGTGCGTTAACATGTTATTACTTAAAAATATATTATTGAAATACTTAATTTTGAAAAGAGTGACCTCCAAGTTTCTTTCTGGTTCTTCTCGATAAGAGCAACATTCCGAACCAGTTGTAGCTTCATTGTAATTTGACGATTCGAAAATGCGTGTAAAAGCCATCTAAAGTAAATCAAATTCGTCACCGACCAAAGTTCCGAAAAGCTCGCGGGTCACGGCATCCGAGACGGGGGTGATTGACCGCTAATTGTGACGTCACACCCCACCGGCGCATGATTCATCTCGACAATCAGCAAAAAACCAAGATCGATCCGCAATAGCGATAATATAATAAAACGCGTTATTAAGACTTACTCATGAAAATATTAACGATGAGTTTCTCGTTGGTACTTCTCGGTAAGAGCTTCTTTCCGATCCAGAAGTAGCTTCATAGTTTGACGACTCAAAGATGCTTGTTCAAACCAATTTGAATTTGAACTTGCTATATCTATACTAAAATGTTGTCGCCAATGACTTTCGCTTTGTATTTTATAGCAACACTGTCATAAAACAAGAGTATCGCGCCCTTTTTGATTGAAATAGTGGTAACTCTGTGTCGTTGTTGTTTCCGGTGGAGTCTTCCTATTGATAAAACGTTTCAGTGGCGTTCAGTCTTTGTTCGTCTTTCAAGAGAAGAGCATCTCGGAACGGGAATAGTAGTATTCTATTATATCGTGTTATTGTATATAGTGTGTGAGCTAACAGAGTTATTGACGAAAATATATTCGAAGAGTTTCTTTCCGAACCAGAAGTAGGTTCATAGTAATTTGACGACACAAAGGTATTTATTAAAATCAATCTGAATAAAGAATTATTTGAATTTGAACTTGCTATATGTGAATATATCGGGGATCCATAAAGTCATGGAGTTATCTCCTGTTAATGCTTACGGCTTAGGTTACGGAGCGAAAAGATTGTCGAAATAAACAATAGACTTGCTTGGTAATTTTTTTAAGATATTAAAAAATGCAATAAAAAAAGATTGGCGAACTCTGGGACTTGATCCCGGGTATTTTGACTTCTCTATACAAAACTTTTTTTTTTATTTACAGCAAAAATAATATTTCTATTCAATTTTTTATTTAAGGAGATTTTTAATGCCTGTATACAGGGATAAAACAATATTTTTTTAAATAAAACCTAGCTCGATTTATCACCCTCTAAAGCCCATATGTACTTAATTTTATGAAAATTGATAGATCCGTTTCCGGAATTCAAATTCTATAATATATAGGTATATATGTATGTAGGTATACACATATAAGATTAGCTCATTTAAATATTAAAAGACAATGATGACGCCTATAAATAACAATCATAATGGGGCAAGACTTAGCATAAGCGTTAACTATTGCTGTAATTATGTTGTTAATGTATCAAATAATTAATTATTAAAAGGAAAATATATATATTTTGACTAAAAACAGGTCCAAATATAACCGCGCCAAAATCAAAATCACCCCGATCCGGTCGGCGATAAATCCGTGAAGATAACTCAGGCCGACCTCGAACCGGCCCCCGTTCGATAAATCCGTGGATTTATTATCACTTTACGCAAACACGCGTATTAATAACGGGCGGGCGTCGAACTTGCATTGTCGACGGTGAATATGCGATTCCTTTACTGCAAATAGTAGGTAGTTAATGTATAGAAACCGGCTATACTAACGTCTTATTCTATCGGGTCAGCCCGACTAGTTACTAAAGTACAAGTCTAGGAGACTAGTTAATACTGTAGTGACTAGTAATAGACTAGTAGAAAAAAAATATCGATGATACCTTATAATTCAGCACATTGTAAAGTTTTGTATATTACTTATTTTTATATATTACGTTGTATATGTAACAGTTTGTTTATCTAAGCTTAGGAACTACTGAGCCGGTTTGAAAAATTATTTTAGTGTAAAATAATCCATTGATCGAGGAAGGCTATAGGCTATTAACATCACGCTAAGAAGAATAGGAGAGGAACGGCAATAAAAAATACAACGAAAACGGCAAAATTTAAGGCTTTCCTTGCGTGCGTTGAGTAAACGGTGCGTTGAGTAACATTTAAAAATCATATACTACAAAATTGTTCCCCTCTAAAAATTCTAAGTAAAGTCCGCGGCAACATATGTATGTCTAGCTTTTCAGGTTAACCCAGTTTATCCATTTTTATGGTTATCAAAAGACTATATTACGGTTTTATTCTTTCCTCGCGGGCGGAGCATTTGCTAGTGTTATATACATCTGTATCGACTCTGCAATTCGTATGACGCTGGAATGCAAGTTACAAGATATCGCTGCAGCAGTGTCATACAATGTTTAATCGGACGCCCCCCTATAAGGTCCCCGCGGCGTTCGATGCATCTGGTGCTCCCGATGCATCGTCCAGCGGAGGGAGGGGCCACTGTTTAGAGGGGCCCCGACCCAGATGGCGCACACTGGGGTACAGAGTTGCTGCTGGTGGGGATGTGGGGAATGAGTACAACGAGCACTGTCAGGTTTTAGTCGGTGCGAGTCCGACATAACCGTCGCCTGTCCCCGTCGGGCGGCGGTACCCATAAAGGGTTATTTCCTGTTAAAAAAAGCAGTGTCATACAAATCCTCCTGCCCTTATCCCACTCTAAATTTGGCGAGCCGAGAATCGAATCGCGACACTGGGTGGTGCAGGCAGCTCAGCTGAGTCAGCAGGCGAGGATACGCGCTATTTATGCGCTTCCCGTCGGGGCGCGCACGCGCATACCAATGCGGCCTGACCGCTGACCGAGTCAAGTCCGCCTTGCCTTATTGTGACTCAACGCCAGACAAACGCCAAACAAACGCCCACGTGATCCACGGATCACTTCTGTAATGGGATCGTGAAATGTTTATACAGTAGAAGCTCTTTATTCACGCTTCCTTCATTCGCGTTTTCGCTATTCGCGGACTGAAAAAATGCGACTCATGCTTTAGGTCTCAGATTGGGAACCACATGGTGCCTTAAGCACCGATGTCCATGTGGAAAAGAGGTAGACATTTTTGGCATATACGGGCTTTCATGCCGTAGGAGCTCTGGTAGGCTTTTCCGTCATGGTTCTCTTAATTATACCATCAAAAGAGCTCTCGCCACCATCGACAATCCTGCTCTTCTCGAGCCTTCGGGGATTTGTCGGGATGATGGCAAGAGACCAGACGGGTTGACGCTGGTTCCTTGGGAACGGGGACGGGCCCTAATGTGAGACGCAACATGCGTTGATACATTGGCCTCGTAACATATCAGGGAAACAGCATCAAGACCTGGAGCTGCGGCGGAAATTGCCAAATCCGGCAAACGGCGGTAGTATGCATCTTTTATCGAAAGTTATATATTTGTGCCGTTTGCAGAGAGAGGGCCATGGAGTCAAAGTGCAAAAAAATAACACCTCGATTAATTGCCTCTTCAGGTGACAAGAGGGCTAGCTCCTTTTTCAAATCTTTTACAAAGATTTTTAATTTTTTTTTACAAAGAATTAGCTTAGCGATTCAGCGCGGAAATTATCATAAATGATACATGCAGTATTCTTGAAAACTCATGCACTACCCCTAACAAAACAATATACGAGAACGCCACATATACACTACCACAATCTCAACAATAGCTTCGCCCCTCAACCATACTTCAGGAGATAATGTCGTGAATGACTTCGCATTTAACAGCTATGTCGTTCTTTCAAGAGTTTGTTTAAAGCTGTGAATGTTGTTTATAAAAACATTCTGTTATTAATTGTAAAAATAAAATAAATAGGCAAAATGTAAAAGTAAATAAGTTAAAGGGTACTAGGCTGAGTTTAGATATTCCAAAGATAGCTGGAAATTTACTTTGTATAGGGAGAGGAAATTGTTTTTCTCCAAATTTAACGCTTGCGGGCCACGGGCAGTAATAAATAAATCAAATTACTGGATCGATTTTAATCATTTTTTTACACTGAGTGACATGGGATATTTATTTTATACCCGTGCGAAGCAGGGAAAGGCCGCTAGTGTGTACTATAAATTGATTACATCAGTTTAAAAACACTGTTAAAAAGAGGCTGATACAGAAAGCCTACTATACTCTTGAAGATTATTTGGAAGACAAGAATGTGTGGATATAGCTCTCTTTGAACCTGTACAAGACAGTAACGACTTAATGTAAATAGTATTAAGAATTATATTTTTAAAAGAGCAACCGCCGAGTTTCTTGCTGGCTCTTCTCGGTAGGAACAGCTTTCCGAACCAGCAGTAGAGTTGACGATTCAAAAGCACTTGTTTACAAGTTTATTTGAATAAAGAATATTTTGAATTTGAATTTGAATTTAAGAGCTGCAATAAAATGTCTTAAGTGTTTCTTGTTAAGGATACATCAAAGCACGCGCTTAGACAGTAGCGCTGTCACCGCTAGAACTGTTGTTAATTGAATGAGTGTTCATTGACTGAACAATTTCACCCATTCATCGACGAGTACTCTGTCCGTGACCCGAACTTTCGCATACCGTATCGTTTTTAACACTAAACCTTATATATTGAACCTTACTAATCAAGAAATAGGGTTCAAATTGATTCTGAATTGGTATCTATCTTATATTTTACGCAATAGAGTCTACAGAGATATTACAGTTTACGAGTAATATAATAATCATCCTCCTGCCCTTATCCCACTCTAAGTGGGGTCGGCACAACATGTTACAAACATGTTGTCATATGATTTGGCTATACGTAGCCAACTTACCTTATAACGAAAAATTTATTATTTATTGCTAGTATTACCCGACTTTGATTACGGAAAATTGAGCGTTTATGTACCACCAACAATACGACAGGTTTTTTCCCTGTTCGGGAAAGGAACGGAAATGTTTTTGTAAGTCGACGTCAGGCAGGCGGCCGGTCGTAAAAACGCAGACAAATCATTTTACAACATGTTTATAACATGTTGTGCCGATCCCACTTAAAGTAGGATAAAGGCAGGAGGATATTTGGAAAAGAAACAAGATGGATGAGATGAAACCGTCCTAGCAAATATAAATACGCAGTAATAGCGCAGTCCACCTTGGGCTACATATTTCGCTTTCCATCAGGCGAGATCTTAGCCAGGCGCTAGCCTTATTATATAAAAAAAAGGATAAAAACATTTCCGTTCCTTTCCCGAACAGGGAAAAAACCTGTCGTATTGTTGGTGGTACATAAACGCTTAATTTGCCGCAATCAAAGTCGGGTAATACTTGCAATAAATAATAAATTTTTCGTTGCCGCAGAAGCCGTTATGTAACGGAGAATCTTTTTGCATCGCGTCTGGATCACATCACAGAATAAACGGCCCAAATAAAAACTGTACCGAGTAATAAATAAATAATTTCGCTCGTTCGGACGTTTATCGCGCGTTACGGCCGTTTCATCGATAGCGGACCGTTTTTATTTATTTTCCGTGGCCCGTGTGTATGATTTCATTGCCGAGGAATCTCGTGTTTAATTGCTGGAGCAACTCAGCGTTTTCCGAACCACAGTCATGTTGCTAAGTTACTTTATATTCTAGGGTTGTCTGCAAGGTGCGCGTAATCAGAGATGGTATATGCATCCAAGACGAAATGGCTGACTCTTGGCCTACTAAAAAAACCCAGAGTCACTCAGATGGCGATGGAGCAAACTACGCTTTTGTTTATTCAAATTCAAATTCAAAATATTCTTTATTCAAGTGGACTGTTCACAGTACATTTGAATCGTCAAGTGTTCTAAAGAAGCTACCACTGATTCGGAAGTTTGCTCCTACCTTGAAGAACCAGCAAGAAACTCGGCGGCTAAACTTAAAAAAAAAATGATTACAATTTGATGGTTACAAGATAATCGTTGTAGCTGGATGCGTAGCTGACTGCAGTTAAGATGTTATATATCTTTAAGTTATCAAACCAAGAACTAAAGAATACCCAGCCCTGAGTTATCATTAGTAAAACTGTGGGTATTTTGATTCAGTCGTAAACTCTGACATTGACAACGCATTTTTAATTATGTTGTATGTTTCTAGACATAACATAAACCACACAAATAAATGAACATTCATTACAGATATTATAACTGCGGGCGTGTGTTTATTTATCCTTCTTTCAAATCCGAAAATCGCAAACGTATGTTCCGATCTTATATATGGAGTTAGTTTGTGGATATAAATAAAGCAGAAATATTCTGCTCTCAAATGAAGATGGCCGCATAAGTTATATTCAAGTTTTAACATACTTTATGTTTCGCATTAAAGAGAGCTAGAAATAGTTATTTTTTTATAATTACGCTTTACTATTTTATTATCTTGTATCTTTTAAATTATATGTCTTATAATTAAGCCTTGTAAATAAGCTGCAATGGTACCGAATTTCAAATAATTTATAGGATTAGGCGTTATTTTGCGGAGGTCCATAATACAAAACTAATAAGAATATCAGTGGAGTCTATCTCCTGACCATGCTTCGGTTATGGAGCGAAACAATTGTTGAGATTGTGCTGGTGAATGTGTGCATTGTTTGTGTATTGTTGTGTTGTCGATGTCGAGTAGTGCATGAATTCTTACAAATTCTACATGTATTCGGTATGAAAACGAATAAATAAATATATGGGACATTTACACACACGGTCGTCCGTCCCCACAGTGAGTAACTTAATACTTGTGTTATGGACAGACAACTGGTGAATATATACTTATATAATTTATAAATACATACTTAAATACTAATATACACCTAGACTCGAAGAACCAACAAATTTTTGTTATAAATTGTTGCCTCTCGGTGGGAATGGAACCCACGACCCGCGGAGCTGAAGGCAGGGTCACTACCAACTGCGCCAACCAGCCAGTCAAATTTACTAGTAATAGATAGATAGAGAATAGTACACTCTACATGTAGCATTACATATATTTGCTATTATCACGGATTATAGCAAAATAATATTCTCATTAGTTTCGTACCGAAATTCATCAATACTCGGATTAGCAGCGAAATCGTAAAAGAAAGACTTTCACAATGATATTACTGGAATGGATTTCCATCACTTGTCTTAATTATATACATATCAGTAACCGAATACAATCTATAAATAACGATCAGTAGCAAAAAGCGATATCACCGTTACCCGTCGCCCGGTCCAGTGACAGATGTGAGCTGAGATAAAAATTCGGCAAGCGATCCATCACTGACACATAACTAGATTGGACTACATTTAAAAGCGCGTGACTACCTACCACCAAGAGATCACCGGGTTAAAGCAATTTTAGCTTTGCCATTACAGCAGTTTAAAAACACTACAGAGAGGCTGATACAAAAAGCCCACTATACTGTTCAGGAATATTTAGACGATAAGAATGCATGGATATAACGCCGTGTGGTATCCGACTGAATAGAATAGTACCACCCTCATTTCTTACCGTGGTGTCGTAAAAGGCGACTAAGGTAAGCCGACCCGCCGTGTGATATCCGGTTGGGTAAAATAGACCACCCTCTAACTTACCGAGGAGTCGTAAAATACGACTAAAATAAGTTGACGTCAGGCAGGCGGCCGGTCTTTAAGTACATAGCCAAATCATATGACAACATGTGACACCCCACTTAGAGTGGGACAAGGGCAGGAGGATGTATGTAAGAATGAGTGGATATAACTACTGTCCGACCCTGTGCGAGATAGTAATGACTTAATGTAACTATTTATAAGTATTATGTTAAAAGAGCAACCGCCGAGTTTCTTGCTGGCTCTTCTCGGTAGGAACAGCTTTCCGAACCAGCAGTAGAGTTGACGATTCAAAAACACTTGTTTACAAGTTTATTTGAATAAAGAAAATTTCGAATTTAAAGGCAGATCGTTGGTAGAGGAATGGTTACGTTAACGGACTTTCAATCGAGAGGTCGTGGGTACGCCAGTCACAATACTACCGACGTAAACCCCCCTTAACACAAGCATTTAGCTTGGCTGGAGGGGTTAACAAGTTTACTAGTAATTTGTAACCCAAATTGCTCTTAGTCTTTAAAAATATGTATATTGCCCTCAAATTCGGTGGTTACGTGGGTTTCTACGGGTCAATTATTCAACGGGGTATTCTATCAATAATTTGTTAGTGTTTTCAGTCTGGTTGTATTTATTTAAAATAATATCATCATCATCATCATCATCATACTCCTTCCCTTATCTCTAAGTGTGATCGGCACAATATGTTATACACACGTTCTTACATGATTTAGCTAGGTGTTTATAACCGGCCGCCTGCTTGACGTCAACTTACCTTAGTCGTATTTAACGAAGCCTCAATCAGAAATGAGGGTGATTTATTTTACTCCGACAGATACCATATGGTGGGTCAACATACGTTAGTCGCTTTAACGACACCTCGGTAAGAAATGCGAGTGGTCTATTTTGCTCAGCCGGATAGCAAACGGAGGTTCAAACTCACCTTAGCCGCCTTTAACGACACCTCGATAAGAAATAAGGGTGGTTTTTCTACTCAGCCGGATACTACACGGTGAATCAACTAACCTTACTCGCCCTTACGAAACCACGGTAAGAAATAAGGGTGGTCTATTCTAATCAGCCGGAGATCACACAGCGGGTCAACTAACCATACTCGCCTTTACAACACCTCAGTGAGAAATGTGTGGTCTACTCTACTCAGCCAGATACCATGATGAATATCTTGAGGAAACTAGTATATGCTTAACGAACGCTTGACTCCTCTTTAAGGCTATCCTTTACCGAGTAGTGGGTTACAGCAAATGTTACCGAAAAAAAAAGTTGTGACCATGTTGCATCGCCTAAGCATCGAACTGCCAACCCTGAGGCAGCAAGGCCGACTGGCTCAGGCCTGAGGTCGGCGTTTGATGAATGCGGACAGCGTCGTGACGACATCGTGCACATTGATATACGATATAGGAAGTTGTGAGCTTGAGATATTGACTACATTACCTATGACTGCGTGCTACGAACACAATATCTACAAACAAAGCTATACACAAAATGAAGTTCCTAAAAGGTGTCGTAGTAAAAAGCTGTGGTAGCCCAGCGGTAATACCGTGCGACTCTTTCGAGAAGTTCACGGGTTTAAACATGTTGTACTAACCCCATTTAGAGTGGAATATCGGCAGGAAGATGCTATTAATTTAGAAACGGCGAGACCGTGTCACTCTTTCGAGGAGTTCACGTGTTCATACCCGGGCAGACACCAATGATTTTTTCTGTTAAAAACTTATGTGTCTAATTGATAATTGCAATTGATCACACGCTTTTCGGGTGAAGTAAAACATCGTGAGGAAACCTGCATATCTCTAGAGAATTCTGGAGATATGTGTAACCTACCAATCCGCATTGGAGCAGCGTGGTAGGTCTTAGCTCCAATCCATCTCTCCATAAACGGAGAGAAGGGACCTATTCTAAGCAGTGGGATAGTAACAGGCCGCAACTTACTTACTAAAAGGTGTCTGTCTGTATGTGATCGATTTTCTCAAAATCTACGGTTTCTAAAACGGAATTTTTACGACCGGCCGCCTGCCTGACGTCAACTTACCTCTGTCGTATTTTACGACACCTCGGTAAGAATGAGGGTGGTCTATTCTACTAAACCGGATACCACACGGTGGGTCAACTTACCTTAGTCGCCTTTTACGACACCTCGGTAAGAAATGAGGTTGGTCTATTCTACTCAGCCGGATACCAAACGGCGGGTCGACTTACCTTAGTCGCCTTTTACGACACCTCGGTAAGAAAAGAGGGTGGTACTATTCTATTCAGCCGGATACCACACGGCGTATTGGATTTGAATAATATTAATGCTTAAACTTGAAAATCCTTTCAGCTCCAAACGAGAGGTTAAATAATGTAAATTGAAAATATTTAAAAGATTGACCGCCGAGTTTCTTACTGGTCGTTCTTGGTAAGATAACCTTTTCGAACTGCTGGTAGCTTCATTATAATTTAACGATTACACGAAGCACTTTTGAAGGCGCTTTTGTAGGTAAGTGTTAAACAGCTGGACCAATGGTAACGAAATTTAGTTTAATTAAAGCTTATCTACTGAGCTAGCATATAGGATTTTAAAAAAATTCTGTTTTCCTTCGAGAATAGAAAAAATACAATATAACTGAACTAAAATAAAAAACTATATCCACCATAAAATTTCGTTTTCAAGTCTACCATGGGAATCAACAATCCACGACCTTATACGAGTATAACCTTCGGTAATTTAAACACTTACACGATGCACTTGTGATACGGCAAAACTAGCGCATTATTGGGCACTTAAATCTTAATGTTTTATCTAAATACTTAGCAAGAAAATATATACGATTACATATCTATATTAAAAAATATATATTTATCAAAATCTAAATAATTAGTACGTAGTAAACTCACCTCTGGATCCGCTGAACAGCCAAGAGTTATGCTTAGCGCTGTCTGAATTCTTCTTCTTCACCAGAGGACTTGGCTCCACGATACTAGCTTGTCTGCTTCGTCCAGCCAACGGGGTCTTGACACTCTTCTTTTTACCCTTCTTTAGAGTTCCACTGTGAGATTTCCTCAACGTATTCACTTTTAAAGACTGACTCTTTCCTCTAACTTTACTTTTACTCCTCGATGTCTGCCTGCTCAATCTTCTCCTGTGCTCTCCAATCACTTTGGCGGCAGGCATGTCTTCATCAGAGTCCGTGTCTACGGGAGGTTTAGCTTGAGACACTGCAGCGAATCTCTTCTCTTCTTCCAAGAAGAATTTAGTGTGATTCAAAATTTCACTAGTATTCACAATTCCATCGACTACCTCTACAACTGCTTCGACCGCTTTCATAGAAGTAGGAGTTTTCTTTCGTCTCAAGAAATTTAAAGCGCTGACTGACGAACCTTTACTACTTTTCCGTTTCGGAGCATCACTCGAGCTATTGTTTCTACTTTCATTGGCTTTGTCTTCTTTTTTACTGTTTTTTCTCAGCTGATCCAGCTTCATAGTAGATCCATGTATCGAGTCCCTATCCTCTTCACTCCAAAGACTTTCTCTGGACTTTTTCTTATCGGAATTCTTATCTATATCTCTTTTATGGTCAAACAATTCATCGCCCAGACACTTGACGATCTCTAGGGGATTAGAGAGAGACATTGTTTTCCGATGACCTTTTTTTGTTCTAGCTAGATCACCTTCTTCATCAGTAACAGCTAGTTTAAGAGATTCTTTGCTCATCGTAGGTGTTTTGCTGAGTCTCGGTAAAGCGTCATCGCTGGCTGAGATGGCGTCACTGTGACAATCCGCCGACTCGTACAGAGATTCGTCGCTTTCATCTCGACGCTCTGCGGATTATTTCACATATGTGACTATATATCAGATGAAAGGTGCAGGTTTCTAGGCCATATGATACGAAACGAAATTCAATAAAAAATCTACACATACGCTACATTACGCGAATATCGTTGGCAAGTATACTACAATATCTAGTAAATATATTATTATAACTACACAGAAAAATATGGTAAGTTAGACGTACAATAATTATACATCTTGTATATCCTTGGATGAATAAAAAAGGAATCTTGTAAATAATTATGACATTTAAAAGCATGCAACAAGAAATAATACAATAGCGGAGCGGATAATAACTATTTGATGATGCAGTGACATTCACAGGCTGTTACAGATCATGGATGAGGGACTAATAAAATGCATATTTAGCAAGAGCTTACTTTTTACTAACAGCGAACGTTCTGGATATGAAAACACCTTCCAAACGCATACCGAAAGTTCAGTACAGTGAGTCGACGTATACCATAAATAATAGTGGCCATGGCCGACACATCTATGGCTTGACACGGCTAATTAGATTTAAGAACGCGCATTAAAAGATAACCTAACGAAAAAGGAACCAAGTAGGCTAGCTTGACAATGAACTCAATATATTATCGATGTAAAATATAGACATGCTCTAAGAACTATATAAATATGTAATCAATTTGATGTCCAAATATTTTCAGATATATTTCTATAATACACCTTTATCATAATCTAAATCAGTTGATTGAGAGAGACGAATTCTAAGATAACATAATACGGATCGACACAATATAGTTTCCATTAAACAACGGCGACAACGATAAATAATAGAACTATGGAAAAAAATTGTCAAGGTAAACTTTCTATCAAACAATAGAATAACAATGGGAAAGCAAAACCAAAGGGAAGTATATCGAGTTTGTTTTCAAAAACAACAATAAGGAAAGTAGCCAATGTTAAGGTTAATATTACGATAAGTTAAAACGAACATATAAATTATTCAATACATCTAATAAATCCATAATAGGCGGAAGTAAAATTCTCAAAAATATTGTTTTTCATTATTTTAAAAATTTAAAAAAATTATTTGTCATTTCAAAGATTTGTAATCTTCAATGTCATTTCAAAGATTTGTATTCTTGTCAAGTCAGAAAGGCTTTTAAAATAGCTTTTAACTTAATTTCATGTCCCTACTAGTAACCGTTGTGGAGTTCCCTCCTCTGCAGCCAATCCTGGCAGTAGCACCACGTCATGTTAATATAAACTTGCCATATCATCGGGAATGGAGCAGTATGTAAAATTTCAGCTTGATCGGACACCAGGAGGTGGGTCAAATTTACTTTTGTGATTCGACCTTCAAATACATACATTGCAAGTTAAATAACAGCTTTTAATAAAAGGCCACGTAATATATCTACGAAGACGATAATATGAAATAAAAGATTCGATTAAGTTGTCTCGTCTGAAAAATTCGTCCAATACCCTTCTGAGGTACAGCAATATAGCTTACCAATTAGTTAAATTTTTATGGAATGCCGGCCCTCATTTTCGGGACGCTGGCCTCTAAGGACCTCGCCCATGGCAGGGATGGTCAGACCAGAATTAGGTTAATGCCCTTGCATAATATAGTAACACGCAATGTCGTTACCATAATTCCTTTCTTGACGTAAATTTATTCTACATTTAATAACAATCTATCGCTGAAGATCGTCGCTCATCACTTCTTTATTAAAACACTCTCTATTAAACTGTTCCTACTTAAAAATTAAGATGTGCAAAAAAAATTGTTTTTTATTTGATAGATCGTCGTCGATTTTTGGCCTAATTTTTGAAAGATCGCATTAATGTTTCAGTGTCCTCAATATTTTCAATGAGCTATAAAATCAATTTCAATAAACAAACCACATATAATCGGTAGCTCTTCAATATGAAGATTAAAATCAGCAAATAAATCAATGATAAAACTAACTTTAAATATAGAATTGACCTATAATGCAGGAAGAACAAAAATATTACGAAATACTCGATGGTGCCTATTTCAGCTAAAAAAATAATACTGTTATATTTTGAATTTAAAACCACGAAGAACGATAAATAAGCTAGGCAAACTGATTCCTCCGTATTTCCTCGAGCTGACGACATTCACTTAAATGCAAAACTCTCCTAAGACACAATTGAAGTTTCTAAACCTACCTCAACACCATAAAAACACCTTACCTCATTTAGGTAATAAAGCAAACGAACTATAAAATTAATGCATACGTTAGACAAGACATTGGGACTATGCACTGAGGAAACTATGACAATGACAGTGTAGAAACGATGGTATAAATAGGTGACTGTATATACTGTTTATTTGGGATATTTTAAATGTAACTAATTGCTCATAAGCAATAAACTATAATAAATAATTTTGCATTACGAGTATATGATTCATTAGATGCAAAATTTCCAGATCAAAGAACTCGTCATTCGGTTATCCACTACACGTAATAAATTATTGGAACGGGACAATTAAATCTCTATTATTTCAAATTAAGATTATAATATTAATAACATCCGTATTACGAGTGAAAACAAACGAGATAACGTCAGTGGTTAACATCAACAAAACCTGGATTACGTCTAAAGTAAACATTTGATAAGGTATTGCAACTGTGACTTACAGAGACTTAATGCGTTATCGGATTTAATCAGATGGTCTTGAGTGATAAACTGTAGATTATGAAAGAGTAAATCACAGTAAGAGTACTAAATTCTTTCTGGGGTTCAGAGTTGCTGCTAGTGCCGAGTGAGGCAATGTGTTCAAAGTTACCTTATCCCCGCCATTGACAGTATGGTGGACCACTCAGTTTGTTTAAATCGGTGCGAGTCCAACATAATAAATAGGTTTTTCCAGATAAAAAAAAGTTTAGTAGATTCTATACATTTTGTAAGTTGTAGGAAGATTATCTAATAAAAGACCTTTACATTAGAGATAATTGAACTACTAGTAAATGATTTCAAATAATTTAGAGGTCGCGACCCTTAAATACGGATCCAAGGAAACAAACATCGCCAAATACGAGGAAATAATGTAAAGGAAAATGAATTATCAATTCAAGAGACGACGGTACTAAAAATAGTTATTATCTGGACCTGACCTCGGTGCCACATTGACCTGTTGACATTCAGAATATATTGTATTTTATATTACATTATTCGCACAATCAAACGGACGATAAACTGTGAGACAACGGAATCCCAAGAAATATAGAAAAAAACAATATAATTGCGAGCGAATAAACACATTTGGTTATTCTCGATAAGACTAAACTTCACTGAATCAGTGGTAGCTTATTTAACGATTCAAAAGTACTGGAAACAGTAGACTTAAACAAGACAAGTTAAAAAGGTTTTTATAAAAGCTTTTAACAAAATTTCATGTCCGTAATGGTAACCGTTACTGAGTTCCCTTCGTCTGGGGCCAATCCTGGCAGCATCAAGTCATGCTTATCATAAAAATGCATTGTCATCGGGACTGGAGCAATACGTAAAATTTCAACTCAATCGGACACCGGGAAGTGGGTCAAATTCAACTTGCAAGACAACACATCGTCATCATCGTCACATCCTCATTACAAGTTAAATAAAAGATTCTAATAAAGAATATTTTGAATATTCTGCATGTTACCAGCAAAATATTTCCGATTTTTGTAGACGGATCGAAAGAGAGAAATATCAAATGAGATATACGCACGATCTGTAACAAATACTTTAATTCTCGGATCTCGGTCAAGATAAAGCAGTAAAGATCAATCAACTAAGGATTAAAGACAGACATACAAATTCAGATAACGTATTCCCAGTTATTTGCTACAGTGGTGTTTGTATTGAACTGCCATCCGCAGAAAAAAGTTAGTTACATAAAATTATAATGACAACGCAATAAGATTCACATATTAGACATACAGTCGATAAACAAATGTATAAAATGCCAACGATATCCGCTTTTAATTATTTCAAATATGGCCTGGAATACCTAATAAAGAGACATCCAGTAAAGTAATCATTAATACATACCAAGCGATACCTTCATATCGAGTATATCAGAGTATCTTCTTTTTTCCTTATCACTGTCAGCTGAGGTTTCCCTCTCGCTTGACTCCCGCGTCGGCTTGAGGAGGATAGGCTTTTTCCTCCTCAGCTTGTTGACCACTCCGTCGCCTTTATCAACTTTCTCGGGGACCTTGGGGTCCCTCTTGAACCACATCATGCCGACCATAGGCGCTGCCGCCTTTGGCAACTTCCGTTAAAGGACAGAACGACACGATTCACATAGAACTTAGTTTAGTTCAAACCAAGTTCATTCAACGATTCGGTTTGACAAATGTATTTATTTTTAAAACCCACATCACAAACACTTATATCACTGATGTTTTTTTTATTATCGAAATCCCGTTGCGTTTATGACACAGATCGTTTCACTTGTTTGAATTTTGGCATCCGCTCGGACGTTTTCGCGCTAAAAATTAATATTTACAATGACACCCTTGGCAGATGCGTTCGGAACTAAAAAATATGCAGCAATATATATCGCGTATACACAAACGGATTTAGCTCAGAGTTTGCAAAAATAAAATTTCATAATAACATAGTTTAAAATGATTTAAAGCCCTGATACAAACAAAGTGCAAAAAGTCAAATTCAATTCAGCAAGTCACTGGGTTTTTAAAATCTTAATTAAATTTAAAGCACCAACTAATTTTCTATAAGAAATAACTAAATTGATGTTTACCATAAAACATCTCACGCTATAGAAAATGATGGAAATCTATAATCTATTGTCGATGGACATTTACATAGTAAATTCCTATGTCCTTCTATATGTAACCTTCTAATCCACATTGGAGCAGCGTGGTGGGTTTAAGCTCTAATGCTTCACTTTAGAGATATCTTATAGTTGTTTGAAGGTATACCGCTCTCTTATTTACCCACACATGCATTACACACAAAAGGCAAACATAATAACTATATTTAAACACGCATTGTCGCTTTGTAAGCACTGCATCTAATTATAAACCAACATTATAAAACGTATATATACACGTATGTGTTACAATACAAATTTGCCAACATATAAATTTACAATAGAGATATGACTTGGAGTAGAAATAATCGATTAAAAAAAATCTATTTTTGTAACACAATAATCGATTTATTTCTATTTGATAAGTTGCCTTTTTTAATACCCATAATTAATTAGAATAAAAGCTAATTAAAGTGGATAATAGTAAAATAGACCACCCTCTTTCTTACCGAGATGTCGTAAAATACGACACAGCCAAATCATGTGACAGCATGTTTGTAACATGATTTGCCGACCCAACCTGAGTAGGATAAGGGCAGGAAGATGATGATGATGATCAAAATTATGTCTTATGGTCTAATGGAATACTGTTATGGGATAAACACACAAATATCCAAGATTCTTGCTGGCTCGGCAGAAGGAATTTTCCGAACCAGCAGCAGAGTTAACTATTCGAAGCACCTGTCAATAAGTTTATTTCAATAAAGAATATTTTGAATTTTAATGTGAATAACCTTTTTTTTTTAAACATGTCGCTATATGTATCATGCTATATATGTCATGTATCTAGCTCAGTGGAATAGACCACCTTCATTTCTTAATGAGGTGTCGTAAAAGGCGACTTAGGTAAGTCGACCCAGCGTGTGATATCCGGCTGAGTAGAATAGACCATTCTCTTTCTTACCGAGTCGTAACATATGTAGCCAAATCATATGACAACATATTTATAATACGTGGCGATCCCACTTAGAGTGGGATGACAGCAGGAGGATGGTGATTGTTTCTTTTACAACATGGATGTACAATATTTCAAAAGTGTATACTTCATAATGAATGAAATAAAATAACAGAAAAAATTAAAATCATGAAACAGTTCTCTTTAACAATTTAAAAACATGTTTTACCTGGCTAGTGCCACTCGTGTGGGGGTGGGTTTATATGAAAAACGAAAACAGCACAAACTGCATTTAACGGGTCGAGGGAGGGTTAAGTGGAGAGGGGTGGAGATAAGGGCGGAAGTAGTTTGCACACGTCATCGTACTAGGATCGTCGACTTTTCTTTTTTAATTTAAAAAAATAAATTCTATTTAGGTCGTTAGCCTACTTCTAGGCTTTTAGAAGGACCATAGTATGAATAGAATTTCTATAGCCTGTTTGTTAACACAGTGTATAAAGAATAATTGTGCCAAATTTTAACGATAGTGGTTTAGGGGTTTCGCCTGAAAGAAGTAACAAACAAACATCCACACTTACAAATTTATAATATTAGTAATATGTATAGGATAAAGATAGTTTAGTAGGAAATTTTAGTTTAGCTTTAGCCTAAGGAAATTTCTGAAGTCAGATTTATTATCGCATGTCTAGGTAAGTGGTAAATAATATACTTATAGTCATCTTCCTGCCCTTATCCCACTCTAAGTGGGGTCGGCACAACATACCTCTGTCATATTTTACAACACCTCGGTAAGAATGAGGGTGGTCTATTCTACTTAACCGGATACCACACGGTGAGTCAACTTACCTTAGTCGCCTTTTACGACACCTCGGTAAGAAAAGAGGGTGGTACTATTCTATTCAGCCGGATACCACACGGCGTAATAAACAATATACTTATAGTATAGTGGTGTAAAGTATAAGTTAACCGGTAAGCCTGGTCATATATAAATAAACTGAGCCAATAAAAAATTTTTAGCCAGCATTTTTATCCGAGAATGTTTTTAACGAAACTATATGACGTCCGCCATTGTCCAAAAATAATTGGACGATTAAATTCAATAATATTTGGACATACGCGCCACCGCTAATGCATACGTAAACACCATGGTATTCCCATTTACCGTAAATTATGAATAATTATGATTTTAATTAAACGTAACTGCATAATGGCGACACTTATGCGGAGTTCGGACCTTTAAGAAACGTGTGGTAATTAAGGACGATGTTTTTTTTTTTTTTTTGATGCTGTAAACACCCATTTTATACTTATTTCGCACAGAGAAATGAACTTTTATTATTGTACAACTGTAACTGCTATTTTTATATTTTCGCAATTAAAGACTTTGGTGGTCGGTAATAGAGATTCGATTCGTAAAATTGATCTTCTTCTTCCTGCCCTTATCCCACTATAAGTGGAGTCGGCACAACATGTTATCACATGATTTGGCTACGTATTTTACCTAACGTCAACTTACCTTAGTGGTATTTTACGACACCTCGGTAAGAAAGAGGGTGGTCTATTACACTTAAACAGATACCACACGGTGGGTCAATTTAACTTTGTCGCCTTTTACGACACCTCTGTAAGAAATGAGGTTGGTCTATTCTATTCAGCCGGATACCACACGGCGTATTAAGTATATATGTATAGAAGGCGAAATAAGTCGCGTCAACACGCGGCCGGGTCCGCTATTACCGGTAAATATTACAGTTGCCATTGAGAATATTTTTTTCGCTCGAATACCTCTCGGAGTGATGTGAGAGATGAAGTCATTATTTCTAAATCACCGAGTGACATCATCCGCCTCCCCACTTCGGTCACCGTCACATAAATGCGACGATTGCATTAGCGGCGTACAAGAAAACAATTATTTTAACTTAATAATGCTGTGATAGCCCAGCGGTGTGACCGTGCGACTCTTTCGAAAGGATCACGAGTTCGAACCCCGGCAGGCGCTAATGAGTTTTTCTATTAAAACTTGTGTCTAATTGATAATTGTAATATCACACGCTTTTCGGTAAAGGAAAACATCTTGAGGAAACCTGCATATCTCTAGAGAATTCTGGGGATATGTGTAACCTACCAATCCGTAGCGTGGTAGGTCTAAGCTCCAGTCCTTCTCTCCTATAACAGATAGAGGAGACCTATGCCCAGCAGTGGGAAAGTAACAGGCCGTTATTTTAATAATGCTTTAACATTAATTATTATTTTTAGTGAATCTTAATAATGCGTGAAGATTTATTATAAGCTAGGAACAGCGGCTTCGCCTGCGTAAAAATCAGTATCACAGTTTTGTTTCCTATGAGACTGCGCTCCGGTAACATTCCATTAAAAAAAAGTCATATATATGCTAGGGCTTTCTTGTGCCAACTGTGCAAGATGTGATAGCGTATAGGATGTTTTACTGGAATCTGTTCGAAATGAATGTCAGAGACGCAAACATTTTGTTGAATTCCCATTGCTGAGGGAAAATGGCGGCTGTTACAGCGAATTGGCCATGCCTTCGTCAGTTATTATTGTGAGTTAACCATAAGAAATAGAGACATGCTGTCGCAGACTTTATTATAGTATTTTTATCGATCTACAATTCTCTAGTGCATTACTATAATGAATCTCTGTTGGTTTACACAGGACATGCGTGTAAAGCTCTCGAAAGGAAACGAGTTTTAACAAAGGCGCGATCTAACTCAATTAAATAAAACGGTAATGCACTTTTAACTTAACTATTAACGACGTTTCGGACAGAAATAATGGGGATAAGAAACACCCTAGTATATATCTAATTCATACTTATAGTAAACTAGTAATATCCCGCAGTTTCACCTGCGTACATACTGATATCATGGCAGTGGGAAGTGTACTAAGTTGGACTATAGATTTATTTTTGTTAAATATATCATCAATAGTTGCCGCAGCGCATGCGATTACAGATTATTACGGCTAATTTTTTACACCTTACGAATCCCTATTTTTTTAATGTAATAGCCAATGTTGCTCAGTAAATATGCAGCTTTCTAATAGTGAAAGAATTTTTGAAATTGGTTCAGTATTTTTTGTGTGAAAAAATTATATACCGAATTTGTTCTCAATTAAACGCATTCAGAAGCGACGTAGATATTTTCTGTGGTTCTTTAGCCTTATTCAAAAGCAGATTGTGTAAATGCTTGCGTAACTCTAAGTAATTTAAAAGAGTAATTTACTTTAAGTGAACTGTGTATACTAATACTTGCATGTTGTGTTCATTTCCAGTAGGTTATAATCTTGTCTATTTGTTATTGCTTGTTTTTTTTATACATGTTAACTGATTATATCCAGTTTAATGAACAAAATAAATAAAAAAATAAAAAAAATTACATGCACACACAAATTTTTCCTCTTTATATTAGTATAGAAATCAAGTTTAACTGTTTGTATATCCGTCCGTCTATTTTTTGACGCTTTCAGGGCTAATGTGCTAGAACAATATTGATATACTAAAAAGCTAAGGAATTCAAAGATTTAAGTTGTCGAGAACAAAGTGGCGGGTACATCATTTATGAATAATTCACCCTCTGCTCCACAGTCAAAAATAGACATGTCCTCCGCCCTTCATCCAGTTCTATTCCCGGCCGCACACATTGGGCTCAATTGAAATTTCGTCATTTAAAACTTCCGCAGGGTGTCTCACAGGATGCGTTTCCGCAAATGTGTCGGCGGCTGCTGATAATATATTACAAAACCCATTTACTGTTATACGCGACATTGGAGAGTCTGTAGACTCATAATTCAAAATATTATTTATTCAAGTTAACTTGTTAACAAAGGTTTTTGAATCGTTAACTCTACTGATAGCTCGGACGCGTGTGATATCCGGCTGAATAGAATAGTACCACCCTCATTTCTTACCGAGGTGTCGTAAAGTACTTAGGTCGGTACTCACCATTCAAATACAAAATAATTAACAGCGGAGATAAAAAATGTAATTATTTACGACATCACATTAGAAACCTCAAAAATTACAGTATTTCTCTACTCCATATTGAATTGTATTATACATATAAACCTTCCCCTTGAATCACTCTATCTATAAAAAAAAACCGCATCAAAATCTGTTGCGTAGTTTTAAAGAGTTAAGCATACATATGGATATAGGGATATAGGGACATCGGGACAGACACAGAAAGCGAGTTTGCTTTACACCATGTAGTGATATACCGTATTTGATAACCATAAAAATGGTTAAAGCGGGTTAACCTTAAAAACTAGACATATGCTTTCGCGGACTTTTATTTAGAACTTTTGGATGGAATCATGATTTTTGAATAGCTTTCACCGTTTACTTAGCCCACGAAAGAGAAGCTTTAAATGTTGCCGTTTTCGTAATATTTTTTATTGCTGCTCCTCTCCTATTCATCTTAGCGTGATGTTATGTAGCCTATAACGTTCCTCAATTAATGGACTTATAATCTTACAATCAAAGAATTTTTCAAATCTACTAATATAACACGGTGACCCGACGAATGGGGGGAAAGAATACGTACACGTGACAGGTACAAGAGTTTAATCGTCACTTATACATAGAGTATCGCTGACTAACGACGGGTCCCTCACGGCATTCCGAGTATGGATGTACCAGAGGATGCACCATCTCAGACGCGCTAAGGCGTAGTGTTCCAGTAGGATGCACTTTAGAGCCCTAGGATCTGATAGCGATTAGCGATGTCGATCTGATAACCATTCGACTGAAGCCATTAGGACTAACAGCATTAGTCTTAATAGACTAATGCTGTTAGTCCTAATGGCTTTGACAGCGTCACCGATAAGACGGGCGAGCGCAGAAGCATCGCCGATACTAATAACATAATGTATGGCGACTTCTTATAATCCTACAAAAGCACTTCGATAGCGCGGAGCAAAAGACCAGTGGCGCCATCTAGTTTTGAGTGCGAAATCACGTGTTCCTAGTACGTTGTGTTACACTAATAATTTATTACGGTTTTCATTTTTCAACGCGCTGGTATTGCTAATTAAATTTATGAATAAGTTTACGTTACCGTTTTTAAGCGTAAACGAAAACAAAACAAATAGATCGTGAAACGTATATCCATGTACAATACCTAGAAACACTCGGAATATATCAGGTAAGTCTGGCGTGTTGCCAGAACTAATAAAATAATCAACACTAAACTTGTAAACATATCTTCTTTTAATACACAATAAAGTTAAAGAATAAAAATCACCAGTGTCTATAATTTTGCATTCACTTTGCCATTCTTAATGATAACATGAAACAAAAGCAATAATGAAATTATTTTGTCAAAACACATGCACAAACCTCCACCACAGCCACCACAATACACAAGCACTACATACGATCACTATCACAAACTCAACAATCGTTTCGCCCCGCAACCGAAGCATCATCAGGAGATTGACTTTACGACAAAATAGCAAAGCTTTGTGTTTTTACGAATCCTGCATGTATCGGTTATGAAAACGGATTGTCCACTCTACATTTAGCATTACATATATTTTCTATTTTACTTCATCGCGGATTATAGCAAAATAATTTTATTATTACTTTTGTATTATGGATCTCCGCAAAGTAACGCCTAATTCTATGTTTGTGTTTAAAATTTTTGGCTTCACGTATTTATATTTAAATTCTATAAAATGATCGATAAGAACAACGCAAGATGATTCTAAAATATATTTAAATCTACGTAGCGATATCTGATGAAACTGCGAGTAGAAATTCTCAATCAAAACCTATTTATAAATAATTATTATACTAGATATTTTCCGCAACTTCATTAGCGTGGACGGTCGTCGCCTGATAGGTTGATAATAGATGGCGCATTTCAATGTCATCCTATTCCTGTAGAATTAACGGGACTTCTATAGCCTATATGTTACCCCGGTGTATAAGGAATAATTGTGACAAATTTGTTCGATATTGGTTCAGCGGATTCTGTGTAAAAGAGTAACAACAATACAGGATGTATTGTTGTTACTCACAAACTTTCGCATTTATTATCATCATCCTCCTGCCCTTATCCCACTCTAAGTGGGGTCGGCACAAAATGTTACAAACATGTTGTCATATGATTTGGCCGCCTGCCTGACGTCAACTTACCTTAATCGTATTTTACGACTCCTCGGTAAGAAAGAGGGTGGTCTATTTTACTCAACCGGATACCACACGGTGGGTCAACTTACCTTAGTCGCCTTTTACGACACCTCGGTAAAAAATGAGGTTGGTCTATCTACACGGCCAGATACCACACGGCGGGTCGACTTACCTTAGTCGCCTTTTACAACACCTCGGTAAGAAATGAGGGTTGTACTATTCTATTCAGCCGGATACCACACGGCGTAAACTTTCGCATTTATCATTTTAGCAGGAATATTCTATTAATTGTATACCAAACCTAAAAGTATCGCTAAATATTACATGAATGGACTAAATGATTGATGAGTAAAACATATTAATAGAGTTATGAAACGTTCATAGGTCAAATCTAGAAATTAAATAGGACATAACAAACAAACAAAGTGGTTAATGGATATAGTAATGTAACTATTAAAAATAAACATGTGACAAATAATAACTACAGTCGTGTGTCATAGCAGGGTGTGACCAGAAACTGAAAACAAAATACATACACACACAAACGCTTTTAAGTTAATATTAGACGTACGCAATTAATTTTAGAATGAAACCTCACTGTACTGTTTATAATTTCACTGATATTTTTCTTTTACACACACATTGACAACCTATAACTACAAATGTAATCACAATATTATTTTGCTATAATCCGCAAAATAATACTGTCGTAACATTTGTATTATGGACCTCCGTAAAGTACCGCCTAATTCTATAAATTAACCTATTACTACTTAGCAAATAAAAGCTATCCGGCTCGAAGGACCATAAACCGGACCATTGCCGGACCACACAAAATAACGAAGAATAAGAGAGTCGAAGTTTGTAAAACGCGTAAACCAGTTAAAATTTGTTAAAGTTAAGATGAAAATTTATAAAACGGTAATAAAACCTGATCAGAATTTTGGGCAATGGATAAGATGGATGAAAGAAATGACATGCATAAATGTTAAGGTGGATGTATGGTGTGACAAGATTACAAAAGTAATAATAAAATTATTTTGCTATAATCCGCAATGAAGTAAAATAGAAAATATATATAATGCTAAATGTAGAGTTGACTATCCGTTTTAATACCTGATACAGGCAGGATAAAAACACTTACACAAACCTCCACCACCGCCACCACAATACACAAGCACTACATACGTTCACTATAACAAACTCAACAATCGTTTCGCCCGATCGATCGTTTCGTGCGATTTTGTCGTGGAGTCTATCTTCTGATGATGCTTCGGTTGAATTTGTGATAGTGAACGTATGTAGTGTTTGTGTAATGTGGATCTCCGCAAAGTTACGCCTAATTATATAAATTAGTGACTAGATTAGATTAAATACTTAAACGAGTATACGGGGAAGTTTGAAAGTTGCGCCAATAATAGAAAATAAGAGAAGTGCAAGACATCCTGTACATGTGTATGTAGGTTTGATATTTCGGCCAGGCACGTTCTATCTAATATTTTGGCTTGACGTATCGATTGTCCCCGCGATTTCACTGAAATAGTTCTACAAGTCGCATATTGTCACGTTTCCCGTATCGACGGCCATAACTCACGCCGGTTATTATAAGCCGCCCGTTAAACTATAACGTTTTTCGATAGCGTTGGCCAGAGTTGGATACGCCGTCATTACTATTTCGTTGCATTGACATCGCTAAATTGATGTTTGTGATATTTTAATGACATCATTTGTAACAAATCAAATACGTCGCGATAGTGTAACAGACAGAGGTACAAAAAGACACATTTTCATATTTATGATATAGGTAAAGATTTCTAACTAGAGGAAGACCCAACAGATGGTTGGAATGCTGTTGAAGTATGACATTCATATAAACGGAGTAGCGCCAGAGTTGAATGATAGGAGAGAATGGAAGCGAATAACATGTGATTCCGACCACACTTAGAGTGAAAAAAAGTAATAGAACGATCATAAACTCGCCCCTCCGAAACCTAGTAAAAGTTTCAATCCTATATCTTTCAACAATGCACGCAGCAACTACTGCGTACTTTTATGTAATCTTCGATAGTATTGTACAGCCAGATTAATATGACCCTTATTGTGAACAGATCAGAGATGCCGTGTGGTATCAGGCTGAATAGAATAGACCAACCTCATTTCTTACCGAGATGTCGTGAAAGGCGACTGAGGTAAGTTGACTCACCGTGTGGTATCCGGTTAAGTAGAATAGACCACCCTCTTTCTTACCGAGGTTTCGTAAATTACGACTAAGATAAGTTGACGTCAGGCAGGCGGCCGATCGTAAAAACGCCAAATCATGTGTCAGCATGTTTATAACATGTTGTGCCGACCCCACTTAAAGTGGGATAAGGGGAGAAGGATGATGATTGTGAACAGATCAGAGCTTTAAATAAAACAGTAGCAGCACAACGGATATAGCTCTCAATTTACAAGTCAGCACTAGAAATTTTTAAGCAGTAACATATTGGCATAGCACGATCACCAAAACACTGTCGTTATTATTTTGGACATTCAATGTCTTATGGAGGAAAATATTCAATTAATATTAAATTATGATGTCATTCCCAATTTATATAAAAGTTTGCTATATAACAATACAAAATAACCCAAGGTTTAGCCATCCATTAAGACAACAGTTAACGATTATTTATATATTGAATAGACAATATTTTACGTAACCGAACAGCTGAAGGCCGGTTAAAGTACAGAGTTCAGACAGTTTATCTAACTAAAACATCAAAATAACGCTAATAACCAAAGCTGTAGACAAAATAATCGGTAATAATATAGAGTACCTGGGTAACCTAGCCTTGGTCGGTAAATTTTTAAAAGAAAATAAAAAAAGAAAGAAGGCGCGCGATACCAATCGGCTATCGCAACATTACAGGTTTAACAGGTAAAAAGACCCTATGCTTTCAATTCTACACATAATTTTTTTTTAATGAATAAAAACAGGGATATAGCTATTATTTTTTTTAATAAAACTTAGCTAGATCGATTTTTCTCCCCAAAAACCACCTAGATGCTGAATTTCAGGAAAATCGTTGGAGCCGTTTCCGAGATTCACAAAATATATTTATATATATATACATACAAGATTAACTCATTTAAATTTTAAAGTTATTAAAGGAATTCATATTAATATAAATAAAAGTAAAAATCACATACGAAAGGCGTTAGAATAATTTCTACAAATTATTCCCTTAAAATCATAACAATACATTACCAAATTTCTTAAACAGTCGAATAAAAAGAATACAAAAAGAAAACTAGATTTAATCAAAACATGTTTTATTCCACTGCAGTTTCGATTCAATAACAAAAACATTATGATTGGCAAGCGACCAAAATTATATCACAAAAATGTTGACTCAAGTATGAAAAATAGAGCTAATAACCAGAATGCATAAATAAAAATTTACATTTTGAAATAAAAAAATCCTATTTTTCGAAAAAATATACCTAAACGACCAGAGGAGAAATAAACGAGATTACGAAACAAAAATATCGGAAGCTATAATATATCGTGCTTAAGAGATTGAAAAAAAAAATTTAACTGTTACAGAAATTGCATACCATTATTCAAAATAATGAAATATGTATCAATGATAAGGAATCTGCCATGTAGTATCCGGCTGAATAGAATAGACCACCCTCTATGTTACCGCGATGTCGTAAAAGGCGACTAAGGTACGTAGCCAAATCAAATCACAACATTGTTAAAACATGTAGTGCGGACCCCACAAACAAACGAGATTACAAAACATAAATATCGGAAGCTCTAATACACGGCGTCTACGACATTAAAAAATATTTAACTGTAACAGAAATTCCATAGCATATAACCAATAAGATTGAAGTTAAAAATATTTGTACCAATAATAAGGAGAATAGGTAGTAGTAATACTAATTAAAAATTATAACCATTTAAGTACTAGTAAATTAGTAGTTACTAGAAAAGGATACGTTGTTAATAAATATATTAAAATTCAGGTCAAAACAGAAAGTAATAATAAAATTATTTTGTTATAATCCGCCATGAAGTAAAATAGATAATATATATAATGCTCAATGTAGACAATCCGTTTTATACCTGATACATGCAGGAGGACGCAAGGTTTTGCGATTTTGGTCGTGGAGTCTATCTCCTGATGATGCTTCGGTTGCGGGGCGAAACGATTGTTGAGTTTGTGATAGTGAACGTATATAGTGCTTGTGTATCGTGGTGGCGGTGGTGGTGGTTTGTGCATGTGTTTTTACGACTCCTGCATGTATCAGGTATGATAACCGATTGTCCACTCTACATTTAGCATTATGTATATTTTCTCTTTTACTTCATCGCGGATTATAGCAAAATAATTTTATTATTACTTTTGTATTATGGATCTCCGCAAAGAAACGCCTAATTCTATAAATTATTTTATATCTGAATTTGTTTAATAGAATGTGATACTGTACAAATTGTGATACTGATTTTTACGCGGGCGAAGCCGCTGTTCCTAGCTAATAATAAATCTTAAAGCATTATAAAGATTAACTAAAAAATAATAATAAATGTTAAAGCATTATTAAAATAACGGCCTGTTACATTTGTATTATGGATCTCTGCAAAGTAACGCCTAATTGTATAAATTAGTCAAAACAATTAAAAGCCTACTGTAACCAGTAGTTTAAATGTTATGCATGTACCTAAAGTTGGACGTTATCACAGCCAATCGGCAGTTCAAACGCTTTTTACTATCAACAGTAAATGCGAACACAGACCACATGGCTCGCTGTTGAGGGCGACCTTGCACGCACTCGAGCTAATTGTAAATGCAGAGCGTTATTTTACTAACAGACAAATACGATCTTTATAATGATTTGAAGAAGAACTACAATCGGACACAAGCTTTAGACTTCCGCGCAATAACATCACAAGACCAGCGTACAGTAGAAACAAACAAACAAAGATCTTAAAACACATAATAATAAAGAATGTATTGGAATTTTCGTTGTCGTGTCTGAAGATATGAAAATTGAAATAGAAACATTAGGAGCAAACGTTTAGAGAGGTGTCTAATGTATGTTCATGATAAGCGAAATTATTTCTTATTGGTGATATAAACTAATTTCTACAATATATATAAAGGTGGTTAAGGACGCCGTGTGGTATCCGGCTGAATAGAATAGTACCACCCTCGTTTCTTACCGAGGTGTCGTAAGAGGCGACTAAGGTAAGTCGACCCGCCGTGTGGTATCCGGCTGAGTAGAATAGACCAACCTCATTTCTTACCGAGGTGTCGTAAAAGGCGACTAAGGTAAGTCGACCCACCGTGTGGTATCCGGTTTAGTAGAATAGACCACCCTCTTTCTTACCGAGGTGTCGTAAAGTACGACATTGGTAAGTTGACGTCAGGCAGGCGGCCGGTCGTAAAAACGCAGCCAAATCATATGACAGCATGTTTATTACATGTTGTGCCGACCCCACTAGAGTGAATTAAGGGCAGGAAGATGATATAAAGGTGGTTAAGGTGGAATACGCATCGAAAAATAGATTCCGAGATAATTTATAGAACTAGGCGTTACTTTCCGGAGGTCCATAATACAAAAGTAATACTAAAATTTAATTATTACTTTTGTTCTATACATCCCCAGATATCAAGTTCCATATTATCATTGTATATTACATATTACATTTATCAAAACAAATATATAAATGTCGGATATCGAACTTGGAACATATTATAAGCAAATACTGATCTGTAATCAAATTCATTTGAGGCAATTAACAGATTGAATGGCACATTTATTTTAATCTTTGGTTAATCAAACATCCTCGAGTCATGCTATGGGTTTTAGTAAAATATTCTACACGCTTGAAAGCTGAACATTTTAGCATTCAAATTGAAACTTAAAAATACAGGATAGTATATTTCTTTGTATTTAAAGAGACACGGTAAAAACTACGTATTTAAACGTTAAATATGTATATTAGTAGGAAGTGCATATATAACTCGTTGGAAACAGGTGATTCCCTGTGAATGAACCTCGACAGGTGGTCTGTTTGTCGTTGTATATCATATGTTAGTTTAAGTTATAAAGGAACTTGATAACTATTATTTTATGGACATTAGACAACGAGCTTCTAAGTGTTGGTACGATGATGTCATGTGCTAATCTCATGCAACAGTGTTAATGAAATCTATACTAATATATAAAGCTGAAGAGTTTTTTGTTTGATTGATCGCGCTAATCTCAGGAACTACTGGACCGATTTGAAAAATGCTTTAAGTTTAAGATAGTCCATTTATCGAGGAAGCCTATAGGTTATTTGGCATCACGTTAGGATGAATAGGTGAGGAGCAGCAATAAAAAATAGTACGAAAACGGCAAAATTAATTATTTTCGGGGTAAACGGTGATGGTTTTAAAAAATCATGTATTACAAAATTATTCCCCTATAAAAGATCTATTATCGACATCAAGAAATCACGTCCTTCCATTCAAGTTATCGTATTTCATGTTCTCTTTTGTAAAGAACATAATGAAAGAAAACAGCAGCTTAAAAAAGGAAGCGAATATATATTGGAAGATAAAACGAAATAATGAGGTCAACCATAATGGAGCAATTGCGCAACACGTGCACGACACAGGCAATCCCATTATTACATGGGGTTTGAATGTGGTGGCCCACTTTAAAACCCTTTATGAATAATAGCAACGCTTTGAGGTAGATCGAAGGGAGATAAAACATTTATTACACTCAACTTTAATTGGCACTAATACAGATAAAAACAAGACGGTATAGTTTTTGGTAAAGACAGCACCTGCATTTTACAGTTTTTAAAAGTTGTTTGTTTGGAATCTTGCAAAGTAAATACTACTTCTGACACCTATTGTAAAAAAGATAGTTTCAAAGTACGTACAGTGTAAACTCCATGTAACGTCTCTCAATTTAACAACAAACTCCCTAAAGCGTACATATCACTTGGCTTTGGTTGGTTTAGCTTGTTTCCCACACAATGATACACTCTCAATAACGACAGCAATTTAATATAATAAAGTAAATTTGCCAAAACAGTTCTTTTGCCGCTTTATAATCCTAGCCCGTAATAAACTCGACTGTCGGCATTACACATACCGAACTTTCTAAGAAACCCGTTCTTTTGTTTACAAATTGGGATTGATTCCACGTGTTGACTGTTGTTAGTAGGATTATTTATCACCAAGATGCCTCAATATCGCAAGATATGAATAATATATTTAAAACAAAAAAGCCAAATTATTGGTGCAGCAAAAGACGTCAGACAATAAGCAATGGCGATCAAATAAGAATTGTTTTTTATGTAACTAATAACATTAGTCTGGAATAAACTTTTTCTTTTTCAAATACCGATTTTTCTTCTCTCCATTTAACGAGAATTCTCTATAACGTCAAATATGCACAGTTCCTTGAGGGTCGTTATATAGAGTTTGGACTATATTTTGAAATAAGATGAAGATTTAAAAATCTTACCAATATTATAAATGTGAAAGCTTTTGGTTATGGATGTTTGTTTGTTACTCTTTTACGGCGAATCCGCTGAACCGAATAATTGTGCCGAATATCGAAGATATTCGGCACAATTATTTCTTATACAGCGGAATAACATATAGGCTATAGAAATCTTGTTAATTCTACAGGAATAGGATGACATTGAAAAGCGCCATCTATTATCAACCTATCAGGCGACAACAGTCTACGCAAACGAAACGAAATCTAGTATTGTTATATAAACAAAATAATTAAAACTTTTATAAATTATACACATAAACCTTCCTTATGAATCACTCTATCTAATTAAAGAAAACTGCATGATAATCCATTCCGCAGTTTTATTGCGATTACAGACACATAGACGCTCTCCGGAGTCGAATATTTATATAGATATAAAGTTCAAGAAATAATTAAACTTAATACTGGTCAAGCTATAATAAATAATAACCATTTGGTAAATAACAAAAGTTTTGGAATTTGTATTGGAGTTAATAGGAGATTCATATAAAGACTTCATGGTTAATATAAATAGCAAATGACATAACGACGCTTTGTTAGAGGCCCAAGGACATCAAACAAAGGCCTTTAATGTTCTTATTGATCCGACTCGAAGAAATTACTACATCAATCAATAGAATACATAATACGATAAAATATCGCCGCCATGTTTAATTATAGTATAGAAACAAGTAAGAAGTAAAATTCTTAATACCTTTTGAATAGCTTATACGATACGATAGTATGTGAATCGTTGATCATTTGTACGTAACAGATAACTTAAGCATAATAAAAATTCTAACAAATCGATTTTAATAAAGTGTATTTTCAAAGAATATAAATATATTTAATTGAGTACTGCCTTTATTAGTAATGGTTGACTGACCTGGCGCGGCCCGTTTGTCATAAAACAGGAGAAAACAATAACAATGTTGTTTTTTCTCCCTCGCACCATACTATTTAGTTTTTGGGTCAAGGTTATTTTTCGTTTCATGTATGGTAATAGGGTATGGTCGTTGATCATTATAAATGATGTAATTTTTTTTTAAACGTAAAATAATTCTTGTGGTTAAAATACTTCGCTGAATGATTAGTTTTGGGTGTGTCTAAATATGTAAATACGAATAAGATGGCTTTTTAAAAATTATATTAATACTTTAGGATATTTTTCACTTTTGAGTTTAAAAGCATGTTTATTCCCTTTTTAAAATTGTATTTATTTTACACTTTTTTGGGCTATGGATTGTTAATTTGGTTTTAATGCCGTGCGTATCCGGCTGAGTAGAATAGACCACCCTCTTACTTATCAAGGTGTCATAAAATACGATTAAGGTATCGCGGATTATAGCAAAATAATATTCTCATTACTTTTGTATTATGGACCTCCGCAAAGTAACGCCTAATTCTATAAATTAACATTCAAACATTCAAAAGTACTTGAAATAGTCTACTTGAAATGAGAATATTTTGAATTTCAATTTAACGAGAACAAAAAGATCGTACCTTTTAGTTTAAAAGATTCGTCAAGCCTTTCGTTTCGTCCGCGCAAGGCTGTAACGAACGGCGACCAATTGTGCGAATAATAGAAACAGATGTTTCGTTAACCTTAAGTAAACAGTTACCCGATTAATGGTTTCGTTCGAAAAACTCGTTTTAAAACGTGTTATTGACTATATTTTATGATTCAACTACATATATATTACTCTAAAACCTGGTATTATCAACATAACACGTAAATAAATAAAATATAAATATATGGGACACTTAAACACACGGTCATCCTTAACCAAAGTAGGTAACTTAATACCTGTATTATGTATGGGTGACAGACAACCGGTAAATGATATGTATACATATTGTTAAGCAAAGTCCTCAAAATCTGCCTGTTTTATGTGATTAATTTTCTCAATATCAACTCAACGGATTTTTATGCGGTTTTAATTAAAAGATGTGCAATTCTTGAGGAAAGTTTAAGTTAATAATACGCTAAGATCAAATTTCTGCGGGGTTTAGGATTTATGAAGGCAAAACTTCCTATCACACTGATTTCCACGTGGTTGAAGCTGTGGGCACAGCTACTACATATATAAGTTTAACAACTTAAATACATAAATGCACCCAAACTAGACAAACTAAATTTTTGAAAATATTGGCCCAAAGGGGGAATCGAACCCGCGACCAACGGGCGCGCTGCATCAACGGTAAAAACCGGTTACGGTAACCAGTAAAAAAAAAATTACAATAACAATTTTTTAAAATTACTAAAAAAATTTAAAATTACTAAAGACTATAACTTTGTCTGGAATTTGACTTGATTGATTGATGATCTTTCTTAGTTGTTCTTGTTGTTTTTTTTTTTTTCAGGAAAAAATAATTTATACTACTTCATTGGATTTGACGTAGAGCTAACAAAAAAGAATGTAAAACGTTAAATTTAAGTACAAAGGAATAATCATAAGTTGTGCACCAAGAACTAATTCTGCGCACAAGGAAGGACTCGACTTTTCATACGAGTAATTCCATAATGGCAACATTCAGTCAATTTAGATAATAACATTTCCCTAAAATGGTAAAACGACGTTAAAGATCGAGCATAGTTTACCAGAAACCAGACAAACATGGCATCGCCATAAATAAAAGCATAAACGCCACGACTAAGAAAACAAAGTAAGCAAATAACAAGGAAGCTAAATGCAATAGTAATAATAAAATAATTTTCCCATAAACCGCGATAATGTAAGTAGAAACTATATATAATGCTAAATCAAAATAATTTTATTGTTACTTTTGTATTATGGATCTCCGCAAAGTAACGCCTAATTCTATAAATAAAGGAAGCGAAATATAAAATAGAAAAGACCTAAACAGTAGGCATAATACATGGAGTCTAGACGTTGAATTAGTTTCACGGCTTTAGAGTGGAAGGCGGATTGCCCGGAGCACTAAATAACTGTAGACCAAAAACTCCGTACCTTACCGTGTATGCCAAATATAGATCTACTAATACAGTACAAGGCAAACCGCGAGCAAACAATGCCTACCTACCTGCCTTTATAAAGAAACTTTTATATTGTTATACCGAAAACTCAGACAAATGTTCAAATTCAAAGTATACTTAATTCAAGTAAACTTGTGAACAAGTGCTTTTGAAGCGTCAAATCTACGGCTGGTTCGGAAAGCTGTTCCTACCGAGAAGAGCAAGAAGAAACTCGGCGGTTGCTCTTTACAAAATAGAATTCTAAAACTAGTTAAATTTAATCATTGTTAAGGACCAAAGAGTAGCTATATCCACTCATTCTTATCATATATGTAATCCTGAACAGGAAAGTAAGCTTTCTGTATCAGCCTCGCCTTAACAGAGTTTGGAAAATATTGTATATAGGATTCCACCAATATTTCTCTGCATTGCCGCATTGGAGCAACGTGGTAAGTCCTACCTCCAGTCCTTCTATCCAGAAACGGAGAGAGAAGGCCTATGCCCAGCAGTGGGATAGTAACAGGCCGTTACTTTCCTCTTTTTATATTTAAAACCTTCGCTAGAAGAGAGGTTTTCAAAACAAATAATACACATATATAACAGAAAACGAAAATCTTTTAATATTATTTTTAAAGCGTCGTAAAATGCAAATTTGGACCGTTAAATACTAAAAACAGAAGATAAAGAACTAGTTTATTTTGGAAAAAGACGCTTTTAAAATTACTAAAACTTTTTACTAATATTATAGAAGCAAAAGTTAAATGAAACTTTAAAAAACAAATAGAATGCTACGCACATAAATAAGATAAACACAATTCTTCTAATTTCATTCATGTTCCCGTTCTAGCAATTTTGCGGCTCAATGATTTAAGCCATTTTTTGTTTACCAGTGAGATATAACAAATCGGCGCTGTCCTGAATATTAATTAACTCTTTCTCTGTAAAGAACAACGCAAGTAGATTGAGTTAAACCATAATAAATCTGTTTTATATACTTCGTATCAAATAAATTTGTTCAAAATATCGACTGAATGCATTAAGATTTCTCTTTCCCGGAAACTTTCGGGCATTTATTTTTTTATAGACCACCTTCACATTAAAATTATACATTGAACAACTTAAAATAATTAGTATTTTAATTAAAGGTGATAACATTTTAGTGTTAAGCAATCATAAAAAACACGTTTCTTTTTCTGGAAAATAGAAAAAAATCCCCTATTACATTATTAAGGGTACAAAAAGCTGCAGTTACTCAACTGCAAATTGTCTTAAGGGTTTCATAAGTTACCAATAAACTGTCAGTGAACTTATTCGGAACATATTTGATACATATCTCGGAATTTTGCGTTTCTCAGGTTTCTGATGGGCATTTAGGTTATACAGGTTTCAGATAGGATATTCAGCACTTAAAGTCGCTAATAAGTTAACAGGTACATCACGTGGCTGTTAATTTGTTTATCTGCTGGATAGCAAATATCTATTTCAAAATGGCTGCAATATTTTTATTTTCACTTTTTAGAGACATTTATCTGCTACCTAGTTTATTTGTCGGTTAATTATCCGACACTTTATGAGTAACTTGTTGAAAAAGGTCCTTAAATAAATACCAATTTGTCAAACAAATGGCTCAATACGTAAAAACCATCTGAGTAAAGACAAGATATCGATTGAGACTTGCACAATGAGGTATAGAGGCGTCTGACAGCCATTAATTAAACAATTCATACATTTCTGCAAATCATTTAACTTCAGCGCTAACAATGACTCACTGACCGACGGACGGAAGTTTGAACCGTCAGAAATAACTAAACTATAATTGACCACATGATTTGTAATTCATTTTTTGTATGGGAACTTAGCCGTGTGGTAGCCGGCTAAGTAGAATAGTACCACCCTCATTTTTACCGAGGTGTCGTAAAATACGATTAAGGTAAGTTAAAATCAGGCACGCGCCCGGTCATAAAAAACGTAGCCAAATCATGTAAAATGTTTATAATATGTGCTGACCCCACTTTGAGTGGGATAAGGGCGGTAGAATGATGATTCATATTTAACACTTGTTTATAGCATTGTTTATATATCGTTTCTAGTATAGTATAATATTGTTAATGTGAAATTCTGTCTATGTATTGGGGTACTCATCATTACACAACATTACAATCATTTATATATAGATATACATAATAGAATACCACGATTCCGTCTGCGAGATGTACTTCTCTTGAATAACGAACAGAGACTGAATGTCACTGAAACGTTTTGTCAATAAGAAGACTCCACCGGAAACAACAACGGCATAGTGTTGCCACCATTTTAATCAAAAAGCGCGCGATGCTCTTGTTTCATGACTCTGTTGCTATAAAACATAAAGCAGAAGTCATTGGCGACAGCAGAAATATGAAAAAAAAACATCATAGTACATAATTTAACACTCAAGTCGATACGAACGACGGTACATCACTGGTATTTTTTGGGACGTCAATTTCGTAAAAATCTGCCTCCCATATCGGCAGCGCCAAATTAGCACAATTTATTCGCATGTGTCGGCGCACGGGCTCACTGTGGGGTGACCTCATCTCGAAGGAGTCTGTGACACATCTCGCCGAATTAGATACTTCGAGTGTGCGAAGTACTGTCTGGTTTTCGCGCTATCACATCTATATCCGGCCACTGCGAATTCGGTATGAACAGTTAAGTGGTGACGATTGACAAATTAATAATATCTGGTTGAACTACATTTGGGTGTGATCCAGATCTATTTTAAAGGAAACATTTCCTAATCGTAGCACGCCTTATATATGAATTCGATAGAAATAAGTACATTAAAAGTCACAAATAAATTCTTTGTTCTGAACAAAGTTTTAACTAAATGAACTGATCTTCTATGGTATAATTAACAGAAATGCTAAATTGTAATCTAATAATTAGAATAAAAACTCAACGCAGATGGAACTAAACCTTCCAGAGATGTTTATGTACCTGTTTTTTTTTTATAGTACACGCTTTTTTTTATAAAATCAACGATTGTCGATCAAGATGTTCGTTATGAAGGCTGTGTGGTATCCGACTGAATAGAATAGTACCACCCTCATTTCTGACTGAGATGTCGTAAAAGGCGACTAAGGTAAATTGACCCGCCGCATGGTATCCGGCCGAGATTTCTTACATAGGTGTCGTAAAAGCCGACTAAAGCAAGTTGATATCAAGCAGGTGGCCGATCGTAAATTACATAGCCAAATCATTTTTTACAACATGTCTAAAACATGTCGTGCCAAATCCACTTAGAGAGAGAAGGGCAGGAGTATGATAATGACGATATAATGCAGGTAGTTTAATAAACCAAGTAAAAGTATTTTGCAATATTAATGATTTAAACTATATCATTATATGCAAATATTTAGAAGTAAATGTACCTAACGTATAGCTTAAAAAATCATTTAAGCAACGCCAAAGATCAATATATACCAATATTGACAACCACTTCATTGCAATACATCAGCCAGAATAGCATTTTATTGTTGCAGTTATCGTGTTTCTGAAAGATCGCAGGGAATTCCCAAAAGTACTTAGTCACTTAAACATTCGACAAAACTCAGTAATACAAAAAAAGTACATCAAAATATTAAAGGTATATAAAATCCTTAGAGAATGTATTTCCCCGGGGTGCTATACTTTCAAAGATTTAAAGGTTCATGACGAATATAGCGACACAAGATTGTGGTGTGTGGAGATTCAAATTCAAAATTTTTAATTTAAATAAACTTGTAAACAAGTACTTTTGAATCGTCAATTCTACTGCTGGTCCGGAAAGCTGTTCCAACCGAGAAGAGCCAGCAAGGAACTCGGCAGTTCCTATTTTCAACATAATACTTATAAGTTACATTAAGTCATTCATTACTATCTTGTACAGGGTCGGATAGTAGTATATATACGCATTCTTATCGTCTAAATAATCCTCAACAGTATAGTAGACTTTTTAACAGCATCAGATCCCATGAAGAGACGTATGTCCAGTGAACGTCCATCGGTTGAAGATGATAATGATGACCAATATTATCATTCCAAAACTTTAACAGCAACCATAATGTGTTGACAGTGAACAGAAGAAGGCCAGTATGAATAACAAAGAATCGGAAATTGACAAAAAGTTACTTGGCAACATCGATTGTAGCGCACTGCAGAAATAAAAAGAAAAACTCTACTTAAACGGGGCTAAAAGGTATATGGCCCTTTGTACAAAATTATTTTTTCGTAACAGTTACACTGTTCTCGGTCAAAGAATCTTGCAATAATAATTACGCACGACGTTGATGGATCGCAATAAATCTTAAGACAAGCGTTTTTAAAACTTGGCAATCAAGCAATTAATTAACGCTTTAAGTATTTCCGCATTCGCTTTAACCCGTTCAGACTAATTTTATTGAGGATATGACTCATGAGCTAAAATTTGACATTTGACAACAGTTATTTAGTTGCTGACAATAAATGTAGGGCATATAGGGTCCTCAAAGTGGTTGATGGATCTAGTAGTGCCGATGTATCGATCAGCGGAGAAAAGAGTCATTGTTTAGAGAGGCCCAATCCAGGGCTGTTTCTCTCCGAGTTACAGATCTACTGTTGGCGGGTATTAGGGCAATTAGTACAACTTTACCCTGCCCTCGCGTAACGTGGTGGATCAGATTTTTAGTCGATGAAAGTCCGACATATATGTCTCCGTTGGGAGGCAAAGACCCATGAGAAGTTTCTCCTAATAAAAAAGGGAGGATATCATTTAGCTGAAGTACAAGAAATAATTAAGTATATAATCAGTCTATACCGCCGAATGTACAACTCATTTTCCAAACTAGAATACGAATCGAGGTAATTCCAATAAAATCTGAAGCGAGCTAAAATCGTACGGCGGTGGACAAAAGCGTTACATCAATAGGGTAGTCTACCAATGAGTAAAAAGAAACAGTAAAATTTGTTTTTAGGCAAGTTTTACTTTTTTTTCGCTCACTTTGTTTACAAACGGCCTGCCAAAATAGCAAAAACAATTAAAAACATTTATGTAAGGATTCCGCATACCCAATATTCTATTAGAAAATCTACCAATTTGGCTAAATTATATTCTTTTATTTCAAAAACTAAGAAAATTCAAATGACCTAATTTGAATTTTATTAGTTGACTTGTTTTCGATACACTATGGTCATTTGTATCATAATAATTGTCGAAGAGTTGACTTCTCGAAAAGTTAGCCAGTATATTTCAATTTCGTATTTGATTTAGTTAAAAGTTCTCCAAAAATAGAAGGACTATCGAATGTGTTTAGAGCTGATTAATTTAAGGGCATTAGCTATTATGAACATCCAAAACTGTTCTCTGTCCTGTGACCAAAAAGGAGTAGATAAGATGCACCTGTTTAGCTGTGCCTAATTAAGCAATTAACCCAAATACTTAATCGTCAACACGGAGTACATGTTTGTAACGGGCAGAATTAATTATTTTATACGCGATTTAGCGAAATCAATTAACTAGACGTGTCAATAACATAATCATTGATATCGTGACCTTGGAATATTCTATACCGCTTTATATTTGTATTGTGAGATACTTGTACAACTGTCGCTTTTGTGTAATGCTTGTGTAATGAATCAGAATCCAATGGACTGATAATGCACTACAGCCTTGTAGATAAATATATTATTCTCGTTAAATAAATACAATTGAATACTATTTTAAAATCCCTTTTATATATTTTAAACTTGCGTGCGTATTAATAATTTTCTAAAAGGACATGATAAATAGTGAACCACTTTTATTTATCTGACAGTTTCACTTTCACACTTTTTTAGATTAATATTAGACTATCAATTTTAGAATTTGAATTACTGTTTTAAATGTCACTGATATTTTTCTTCTCACACACAGATATGAAGTAGGGATGAGAAAAATTAATCAATTTTATAAGTAGAAGAAACAATTTTTATACATGAAAAATATTTTTTTTTGATCGATTAATTTAATTCTTCATTTTTTTTCTATTTTTTCTTGTTTCTTAAGATTAAATATGCATTGTTGGATGAAACCAATGTAACTAAATTACACGTTTAAATCGAATTTCACAAACAACGCATCTGTTATTATTCATTGACAGTTGTTCACTTTAATTAGCCTTTATTTTAATAAATTATTAATATAAATAAGGAAACTTTTCAAATAGTTAGAAAAAATCGATTATTTTGAGTCCAATTAATCGATTTTCAAAAATCGATTTATTTTATCGTCAAATAGTTCAAATACGAAATTTAAACAATCGAATTAAAACTGTCCCAATGAGTTAGTCTTAGTGAAGCTGGAATGTTAAAAATAATAATTGAAATTGAAACCAAAAAAATCGAAGGCGATCGAAACAAAGCAAACCCAAAAACAAAACACAATCTAAAATAAATTGAGGCTAAGCATCGCACGTAAAAGAACTCCCGTAGGTGTTACCGATAACCCCATTTCCCTGAAACAATCACTATCCCGTGGTCTAGCGAGTGGGTGGGATGTAGAGCGCGCCCAAAAGGTAAACATGGTTCTAACAAATACCACCAAACGATTGTAGACTTTAATACAAGATCACCTAAAGAGCATTATTGTTATGACTCTGACGATGTCAACAATCCGAACAACGATAACACGTGACAGATTAGTCACTTAAGTTGTCAGGATAATGAGCGTGGTCCATCAACGCATCCCGATAATATCCCGTTACTTTATCGGGATGTATCAATGGAAATTCCTCAGACAATACAGTGGCGTGGCGTACAATCACTTCAACATTTCTACCATCATTAATATTTCAATTATCTAATCTATACTAATATATAAAGCTGAAGAGTTTGTTTATTCGAACGCGCTAATCTCAGGAACTACTGGACCGATTTGAAAAATAAATATATAAAATATATAAATAAAATCCCTTCAGCTTCATAAATGAGGTTTGATAATGTAAATTAGTTGTTCTCGGTATCATTCCGAACCAGTTGTAGCTTTATTAGAACTAATTTCATTTGATTCTTATTTTTTACATAATTGGGCCATAATACTGACTTAAACTGATTTTAAATTTATTAGTTTCCTCACCAAAATAATTGTCCATAATGTAAAATGTACATTTATATTCAATTAAGTTAAAAACTACTTACCTACAGTAGCTTTAAAATGGTATAATTTTTTTAAAAAACGTGAAAATATATTATTTTTACCTTCGACCCTCAACTAGCTGGAAGTAACATTTAAATTTAATTTAATAAACCATATTATATCTCTGAGAACGATCTTCAAAATACAAAACGAGCAAAGTTTATTCCTTTAATATTTCATCATACAGATAAATTTAAAACTTTACACTTTTCAAGGCAACAAAATGATGCATAAAATGTTATCTTATTAACAAATTTAATGACGAAGTCTTAAATATTTATCTTACCTATTCGAGATATACAAGATCGTTAGAAATTTGATTCAAATTTACATGCACATTAAGAAAGCTAATATATTTTGTCTATTTAATCTAAGATATTTTAGTCCCGTGGTATTTTAAGCTAAAGTGCGAAGGGGAATATCCATCCACATTCATAATTAACACTAGTTCGTTCATATGATTGTTATCCCTCCTCATTGTATGGTATGATGATACGGACGTCCGCGTTGTCACTTGCACGATGATCGTGCCGATTATAGACGATCACACGAGAAACGATCGCCGATAAAGAAGAGAAGGCACAAAAAACGGTTAGAACTGCGTGTGGTGTATGTGTTCACTTGCATTGTTTGAATATGCACTACACAAACAGTATATCAGACGTCCACTCTCACCCGCGGCTCTGCTGGTACTGACGTGATACGGTTTGAGATAGTGTGAGACTTCCTTTGTACTAGTATTAGTTTGTTTATTGGTATATTCATGTAGGTATTATATATCGTGTGTCCTATATATAAACATACTAGGCAAGAATTACCCATACACTTCACTCCGCACAACCATAAACAAAAAGCGATACACACGTCACAGCGTTCATATTATAATCGGAAAGTTTAAACAAAGTATGAGATCATGCCAACGCAACGTCACATTGTCCAACAAACTGGCACATCTTGAGCTATTGTTGCACGAAAACTCGAACATGCGCCAAGGTCTATGGCAGTTTTCAATTTTAATCGTCCCGATTTAACAACAGCCGTCGTTAATCACTGTAACCTGATTAACAACGGTTTGTTTTTAAACGTTTTTATTTAAATTGCCATGAAGGTGGAATCTTGCACGTTAAATTTGACCTATTTCCCGGTGCCCGATTGAGCTGGAATTTTACATACTGCTACACTCCCGATAATAATGCATGATTATGATAAGCATGACCTGATGCTGCTAGGATTGGCTCCAGACTAGGGAACTCCTCAACGGTTCACAGTAGACATATGAAATTTTGTTAAAAGCCTTTTTAACTCGACTTGTTAAAAGCTTTTATTTTAATTGTGCGTGTATATAATCTTGGCAAATCAAATTAGTTGTGCTTTTGCGAATCCTTCATGTATATAAACGGAAAGCCAATTCTACATTTAGCATTATAAATATTTTCTATTTCATTTCATCGCGGATTATAGCAAAATAATTTTATAATTACTTAACTATCCTTAAAAGAAAGACTTTTTTATACAACTTCAAAACAAGTTATCCCATCATAAATTATTTTGTTATGTCTGAAAGCTATTATGATTGGACAACGTTCTCGATGAAAGCTCCCAAGCGGTTAGAATTTTGGACATATTGAACAAACCTACACATATTTCAACCAATTTATACAAAACTATAACAAATCATAAACCTAAACCTTCCTTATGAATCCCTCTATTTATTGGATAGAATCGCGTGAGAATACGTTAAGTAGTTTTTGAGTTTAGCGCGAACAAACATACAAAGAAATTTTGTTTTATAATATGAAGTGATATGATTTTAATCTAATTTCCAACTTCCGCTGTCGCGAACAACTTAATTTGTCCGGGAAGTTTGGAAGTTATTAAAGGTCTTTCCTTCTCAGACAACTATATTTTTGACAGCGCGACAAGTCATTGGCGACAAATTAAATTATTCGAAATTTAGACTGACCCGTTGACGCAGGTGGCAGTGAACCTGCCTAGGGAGTTGCGGGTTCCATCCCCGCCAAGGGCCATTTAAGTAAAAAAAATTTGTTCGTTTTCGAGGGTGGGTATTATTATATTTGTCCTGCTGACCTTAAACCAGTCTAAATGGGGTCGGCACAACAAGAAACAAACATGTTGTCATATGATTTGGCTACGTATTTTATAACCGGCCGCCGCCTAAAATTTTTTGGAAATTTACGTTCAATACAATCACATTTTTTCGCTGTCAAACGTAAAGTCATGGTAGTTCGTTTGGGGAACGGGCGGTCTGGAGAGGTGAAAATACCTATGATCGAGCCCCACCTGCACTATTATTTTTTCATTTCTCATTTCAATTTTTTTTTTTACATCATTTTAAAAAACGGTAACCAGACGAATCAACAGACAATTCAAAATTCCAAAATATTGAGAGACCATTGAATACTGGATAAGCTTGCGTAAAATCACGAGGTCCATCTTTGCGTCACATTGACGTATAATTATGTGGTGAGGGTTTAATGACGACTCACTATCTCATGGTACACTCATGGTGTTATTGGAAGAGTCTCTAAATAAATAACAAAGCATTAATACATTTGAACATGACTTATACTTTACAGAATATTATCAGTGAGGTTTTATAATTAATGTATTTAAAATAATTTTATGTAAATTAACCTATGTGTAAATATATTATTAATTATAATTTATTACAGGTTAAATATGCTGCGAACTCTTCCGCCGGGAAGTGTCCACGAGCCCGATGATGCAGATCAACATATATGAAGAGCTTCAGTCGAATCATAATTATTTAGCCTCATATGTTGACATTAGTAATAATAATAAATAACTAGCAATTTAAAACCATAAAATAGTATTTTGATAACCATAAAAATGGTTAAAGTGGGTTAACCTTAAAAGCCAGACATGTGCTGTCGCGGACTTTTATTTAGAACTTTTAGAGGGGAACAATTTTGTAACACATGATTTTTGAATAACTATTACCGTTTACTCAACGCACGCAAATTTTTCAAACTGGTTCGGTAGATATTGAAATTAGCGCGTACAAACAAACAAACTTTTGAGCTTTATATATTAGTATAGATTAAGAAAGATTTTGTATTGTAAGACATTATTTTTTGTAAAAAATAAATGACAAAAAATGCTTTTATGGGTTATCCATAAGACATATAGCATCGCGGACTTTTCTGTAGACCTTTTTAAGGTGTACAAATACTTAGTACATTATTTTCATAAATCTCGTCAGGTTCAGACTGCGTTTGCAATGTAAGCGGAACAAAATGTAATTATTTACGACATCACATTCGAGACCTCACTACTCCAGATTGAATGTTATTATACATTTAAACCTTCCTTATAAAGATTTAAGTATACATAGGGATATAGGGACATAGGGACAGACAGGAAAAGCGACTTTGTTTTATACTATGTAGTGCTATGCAAAGACTATGAATTCTGATTAGTAGCATAATTTTCGCAGTCATAAATAATAGTTATAGTTGGTTCTATTATTTCTTCGTTTCTCATCATCACATAGACGTAACCCACATGTTTTCCCAGCCGCTTTGATGTCGCGATATAACTGTATGTTTTGGTTAGCCAGTAGTTACTAGGGATGTGAAAAAAATCGATTCTTTAAAAATCGATTTTTAATAATCGATTAGTTTTCATAAATAAACGATTTTTTTAAAATCGCTTATTTTAATCATCTTCTTTCTCTTTTTCACTCATTTTAAGATTTCATATGCACTGTCGGATGACATCAATGTAGACAAACTATACTACATTTTAATAGAATTTAACAAACAGCGAATCTATTTTTATTTATTGGTACTTATTCATTTTAATTAGCTTTTATTCTTATTAATTATTAATATTAAAAAAAGGCAACTTATCAAAAAGTCAGAAATAAATCGATTATTTTGATACAAAATAAAAATCGATTTTTTAATCGATTATTTTTAAATAGTATAAAATCGATTATTTCTACTCCGAGTCACATCTCCAGTAGTTACTGCCAGTATATTTACTAACAGACGTTTCCTGTTCGTTAGTAAAACGATACCTTTGAAAATCACAAAAAAAAAATCACACTAATTATTATAACTATTTTCGGTGTTAAAATAAACTAATTACTTAAGACAAATATGAAATTTTCAAAAATATGCTTTAATAGAATTACCTAGACGTTACTTTGCGGTGATCCATAAAGCAAAAGTAGTAAAAATTTTGTTATAATTCCTTATAAAGTAAATAGAAAATATAACATTATCATCCTCCTGCCCTTATCCCAATTTAAGGGGGGTCAGCGGAACATGTTACAAACACGTTGTCACATGATTTAGCTACGTATTTTACGATCAGCCGCCTGTCGTAAAACATGGCGTCGACTTACCTTAGTCGCCATTTACGACATATAGGTAAGAAATGAGGGTGGTCTATTCAATTTAGGTGTATACCTCATGGCATGCAGAGCTGTGGTAGCCCAGCGGTAGCACCGTGCGACTCTATCGAAAAGGTCACGCATTCCAACCCGGGCAGACCCCAATGAGTGTTTCTGACAAAACCTATGTCTAATTGATAATTGCAATTTATCACACGCTTTTCGGTGAAGGAAAACATCGTGAGGAAACCTAAACTCTAGATAATTCTGGGGATATGTGTAACCTACAAATCCGCATTGGAGCTGCGTGGTAGGTCTTAGTTCCAATCCTTCTCTCCAAAAACGGATAGAAGAGGCCTATTCCCATCAGTGGGATAGTAACAGGCCGCTACTTATCTACTAACACGGCATACCCGCTTCATTATGTAAATACAGAAACAATGATACATAACTATATATACTTGTTCCACCAGATAGCAATGTTTTGGCGCTCGCATAATTATGCAAATGTGGGAGAAACAAATCAGGTAGGGTATTGTTATATATTTTGCGAAACAGGTTTATCGCAGTGTTATTTTTTCTACTTTTAATTAGGGTTAGAACATAGCACGTTTAAAAATAAAAATAACGAGTTGTTCAAAAGTAATAATAAAATTTTCTTGCTATAATTCGCGATGAAGTAAAATAGAAAATATATATAATGCTAAATGTAGAGTGGACAATCCGTTTTCATTCTTTACGAATCCTGCATGTATATGCAGGATTCGTAAAAACACATGCACAAACCTCCACCACCGCCATCACAATACACAAGCACTACATACGTTCACTATCACAAACTCAACAAACATTTCTTCCCGAAATGTTCATCCCGACCGAAGTATCATCGGGAGATAGACTCGCAAAACTTTGCGATTTTGCCGTGGACGTGGACGAAATTTCATCGCGGATTATAGCAAAATAATTTATTATTACTTTTGTATCATGGATCTCCGCAAAGTAACGCCTAATTCTATAAATTATTTAACGAGTTATTATTATCCAACTATTGGACACAGTCTAAGACCTACCAATATTCAAAGAAACATTGTTTCACGCATTTCGAAATCGAACCTGAAAGTATTGTCATATGAGGCGGTTATTATTCACTCAAATAGGAATCGAACCTAAAACTATTGCCATATACTCGACTACTATACACATATGTAGAAATCGAAACCGAAAAATTTGGTATATAAGATAACGGCTGTACATTCCTTGGAATCGAACCTTAAACTTTGCGTATGAGGCGGCTATATTACAAAATTAACTTAATAATCTAAAGCTAGGCAAAAAGCTTCCCCACAAACAACGCCGCTCCAAATTAAACATAAATGATGCAAGTTTTCCTTCACCATAATATTTTACATAAATTTTCTACTAAAACAATGGTGTTTATGCGGAAATTGAACATGACAACCTATTATAAGGATAATGCTACATAACCATCATATATAACCATAAATATATTTTTATATTCAACATACATGAAACAGTAAGTTAATAAAGGATGTATATTATAATTAATGCAAAACAAATGATAAATTCATTATCTCAATGATTGAAACGTTCTGTAATATAATAAAGAAATAAAAATAAATTATAAGTTTCTAAGTAAACAAGACCATAAATCACACGTTCGACGAATAAATAATCAAGCAAACCAGAGAGAATAGAGTTGTATTGCCGCACTTAAAGCAGGCCTTAAACGTACTGAATTCCGTGAACGAACGGTTCCGGGGAACAAAAGGGTATCCGAAATCTGCCAAGAGCATCACTTTAAAACACTATCACCAACACATCACTTGTTCACACAAAAAACTACACTAATAAACCCAAAAAAAACTTTATTAAAACTTTTTAAATCACGCAGACGTAACAACATCCGTCATCAACGAATCGCTCCGGGAGACTAACTCGACCATTGGAACGATATAAACAAGAGCGAAAGAGACGGAAACACTGTACACCTGTGCACTTAAAATTGAATGATGTGCTAGAGCGAGACACCGATAAAACATAACAAACAATAGAGCGGGAGATGAATATTGAGGATACACGCGACAGGATAATGACCGAACGGTGTAACCGAGCTTTACGCTTGAATGAATTGCGACTGTATACAATTTAAAATAAAGCTGCTTTTTAATTGATTGGGGAGCGGCTAGTGTGCTTTAATAGTGCGCGTACGTAAGTTTATTGTCAGGGTCAACATATGGCGAAAAGTACGTCTGTTAGCCAAATTCCATGACGGTTAAACAATATGGCGGTTAATTTTATTTCGATTCAACGGGATCGTAGGTTTCACGATTTCAATCAAACCACAGTCAACAGTCAATGTATTTTCAATATAAACTTAAAAATTAAAGTTAATTATTAATTATGCTATGCTTAGTATGTAAATACCTATAATGAGTTTAGGTAGATGATAGTTAATTTTCTTATGTATAAAAAATGAATGTTTGTTTGTATATCCTCTATAGACTTCGAAACGTCTGGATCAATTTTAATGAAATTTTCGGACAAAAGTAATACTAAAATTATTTAGCTATAATCTGTGATGAAATCATTCATCGCGGATTATAGCAAAATAATTTTACTATTACTTTTGTATTATGAAGTACAGAAAGTTTGAGTACGAAGTAAAGAAGAGTTGGATGTATGAATTACAGAAGACTAAGGACCTGTTTCACAAGTTACTCATAAAGTATCGGATAGTTAACCGACAAATAAACTAAGTTGCAAATAAATGTCTCTAAAAATGGACTCTAAAAAGTGAAAATAAAGATATCGCGGCCATTTTGTAATAGATATTTGCTATCCAGCAGATAAACAAAATAACAGCCACATGATCTACCTGTTAACTTATTAGGGACTTTAAGTGCTGAATAAGCCTATCAGAAACCTGAGAAAATCAATATTCCGAGATATGTGTCAATTATGTTTCGAATAAGCTAACTCACAGTTTATTGGTAACTTGTGAAACAGGCCCTTAATTACGATGTACGTAATGTACAGAAGATTTGGCTATTTATTAAAGGATACTTTGATTCGAATTTAAGAAGGCTTGGCTAAGAAGGAAATAAGACTTGGCTAAAAAGTAAAGAAGGCTCTGCTAAAATTAACAGGACACTCCGTTACGAAGTAAAGGAAACTTAGCTACGAAATAAAGATTTTCTTTTTAGTAAAGAAGCCTTGGCGGGCATATACAGAACACTGGTCTAGGAATACCAAAAACCTTACCTTAGAAGTACACAAGTCTAAACTACGAAACAAAGGTTATCTACAGCACAGAACACTAGACTACTAAGCAAAGAAGATTTGGCTACTAAGTACAGAAGACTTCGCTACTTATTACAGAAGACTTGGTTCTGTAAAAGCCAAATAAAGAACTCCAATCCACGTACCAGCAGGACCAAAAGATTGTGTTTAGTTTTTTGTTTGAACAAATAATTTACAATCGGATAACAATGTAGGAGCCACATTTGCATCTCGGAACCGCGATTCAAAGTAATCCCAAGATCTCATTACGCCGGCATACCTTCCCAGCATCTCGACATCATTGTTTTGTAAATATTAAATTAAAACCATGGGAGTGGAATCTTCATTTACACGTGCTTAACGCGAATATTTAAATTCTAAATGACCTTAACAAACTTGTTCGATTAACTTATACATTTAAGTTACACATTAAATATACTTTACTTGTTTTTACCCGCAACTGTTGTCGCGTGATAGGTTGATAATAGATGGCGCTTTTCAATAAACCTATTCCTGGAGAATAAATCCGCAAGGAAAGCTTTACGTTTTGCAGTTTTTGCAATATTTTTTATTGCTGCTCCTCTCCTATTCATCCTAGCGTATGTCATATAGTCTGCAGCCTTTATTTATATATTTTATTTATTTATTTATTTAGGTAGCCTTCTTGGATAAATGGACTATCTTACTCTCAAATAATTTGTCAAATCGTTCCAGTAGTTTCTGAGATTAGCGCGCTCAAACAAACAAACTCTTAATTACTTTTATATTATGAACCTTCACAAAGTAATGGTTAATTCTATAAATTATTTAGTGTATCCCCGTTTTCAAACCAACAAACAAAGCTATAAACGATCTCATTGCCAACGAGTATGATCTCACAGTCTGCAGTCAGTTCCCAGTACATGACGTCAAGCGGCACTCGAACCGGCGCCCCGCGGCACCCGAGGCAGCGCTGGACGATATCTGAGTTAACACAACGTTTTCCTCTAACCTAATAATTATTTACTTCTTATATTTCACAGAACGCTAACGGCCGGTTTGTCTGAGAAATTGTATACATCTCTTTAATACACTTTAGCGAGAATATGTATTTTCAAAATTCGGTAAAATTATCTTTAACTAGGAATAAAGTTATAAATAAGCTGCAATATTTAGCGGAGTAGAATAGACCACCCTCATTTCTTACCGAGATGTCTTCAAAGGCGACTAAGGTAAGTTGACTCACCGTGTGTTATTCGGTTTAGTAGAATAGACCACATTCCTTCTTACCGAGGTGTCGTAAAATACGGACATATTATATCTTTAACAAGCAATCGCTAGCGCCGCCCGCGTCGAAAGATTGAAACCGTAATGTAGTATTTTGATAACCATAAAAATGGTTAAAGTGGGTTAACCTTAAAAGCTAGACATATGTTGTCGCGGACTTTTATTTAGAACTTTCAAATCAAATCAAATATTTTATTTGTGCATTACATTGTGCATACATTAACTTTAAGCGTGGAACAATTTTGTAATACATAATTTTTCAATAACTTTCACCGTTTATTGAGCGCACGCCAGGAAATCTCTAAATTTTGCCTTTTACGTTATATTTTTTATTGCTGCTCCTCTCCTATTCATCTTAGCGTGATGTTATACAGCTTATAGCCTTCCTCGATAAATATACTATCTTACACTCAAAGAATTTTTCAAATCGGTTCAGTAGTTCCTGAGATTAACGCGTTCAAACAATCAATCAAGCGAACAAACAAACAAACAAACTAACCATTAAGCTTTATATAGTAGTACAGATATTTAATTTTTAAATGAGTTATATTTTCTGAATTTCGGAAACGGCTCCAACGACTTTCATGAAACTTAATATTAGTTAGGTTTCATTAAAAAAAAATTCATTAAATTCTGTTTTCGGTTTCGGTTAAAATGTTGAATAGAAAGTAAATGAAATTTTAGCTATCAAACGTAATGCTGTGATAGCCTAACGGTTAACGGGACGACCAAAAAAGTTCAAAACCCGGAATCGAGTCATACATAACACCGGCGCTTTTTTACTTTTTTTAATTGTATTTTTTTTGTATGTCTTTCGAAAATTACAAAGCAAAGTTAGGTCACCTAGGTACTAGTAACATAACGCATTATTTTTCCGACAATAGTTGCCAAAGGCAATCCACAATCAGGTAAGTGTAGGTCACACGGCAACCTTAGAGCCCCTGATCCGGGCCTATTACGTGCGAGACGCCATTTGCGTTAACTTAATCGCATTTACGTCGACACACGGTTATGCGGACGTTTCTAGACGCAACAAGTCCGTCACACATTTCTGAATGGATTTTTCAAAATACCTATAAATATATTATACTAAAGTAAGGGAACCAGTCTATAATGTCCATCACTACATAGTATAAAACAAATCTCTGTGTCTGTCCCTATGTCCCTATATCCCTATGTATGCTTAAATCTTTAAAACTACGCAACAGATTATGCGGGTTTTTTTTAATAGATAGAGTGATTAAAGAGGAAGCTTTATATGTATAACAACATTCAATATGGAGTAGAAAGATACTGCAATTTTTGAGGTTTCTAATGTGATGTCGTAAATAATTACATTTTTTTTCGCTTACATTGCAAACGCAGTCTGAACCTGACGAGATTTATGACAATAATGTACAAGTATTTGTACACCTTGAAAAGGTCAACAGAATAATTCATTATTTTCAAAGCAATTTTAAACAATACAGCATTCATCGTTATCAAATTAAGTACCTTACATACATTATTGATATAATATAGATCAATATGGCCAACATTTTAGAAGATATTACAGATTTTTACATACAGATTTTTTCAGATGCGACATCTCGGTAAGAAATGAGGGTGGTCTGTTCTACTCAACCGGATACTACACGACGAGTCAACTTACCTTAGTCGCTTTTTACGACACGTAAGAAAGAAGATGGTCTATTCTACTCAGCTCAGTCGGTACCACGAGGTATAAAGGGTGTATATTGAAATTACCTCAGTATTGTTCCAGTGGATTAGCATTTAAAGCATTACAAACAGACAGACAAGAATGTCGCATATATAGTATTAGTATGTATTGAATAGTAACGGCCTGTTACTATCCCACTGCTGAGAATAGGCCTCTTCTCTCCGTTTATGGAGAGAAGGATTGGAGCCAAGACCTACCACGCTGCTCCAATGATTGGTAGGTTACACATATCCCCAGAATTCTCTAGAGATATGCAGGTTTCCTCACGATGTTTTCCTTAACCGAAAAGCGTTTGATAAATTGCAATTATCAATTAGACACATAAGTTTTACTAGACTCATTGGTACCTGGCCGGGTTTGAACCCTAGACCTCCTCGAAAGAGGCGCACGGTGTTACCGCTGGGCTACCACAGCTCTTTTACTTATGTTACACGATTCATTACAGAAAACAATACACGATGCCCAAAGATGTTCAATCGTCTGTTTGTATATAGGTATATAGAACGCATTGTGTCGGCCACAAACAATATAAACCGATAGACAATGTCGGTCTGTCATGATTCCGACGATAGTAGGGTTATAAATAATAACAATGACATGAATATTTACTGTAGCTACTTAGTGAGAGAAGAAATGCCGTGTGGTATCCCGTTGAGTGGAATAGACCACCCTCATTACTTACGGAGGTGTTGTAAAAGGCGACTAAGGTAAGCCGACCCGCCGTGTAGTATCCGGCTGAGTTATTAGACCACCCTCATTTCTTACCGAGGTGTCGTGAATGGTGACTAATGTAAGTTAACCCATCCAGTGGTATCCGCTTCACTAGAATAGACCGCCCTCATTTCTTACCAAGGAGTCCTAAAGTGCGACTTAGGTAAGTCGACCCGACGTGTCCTATCCGGCTGAATATTATACACCACCCTCATTTCGTTAAAGTTTCGTAAAAGGCGACTAAGGCCAGATGATCCACCGCATGGTATACCGATGAATGGAATAGACCACCCTCTTCCTTAACAAGGTATGGTATCCGGCTGAGTTATTAGACCATCCTCATTTCTTAGCGAGGTGTCGTAAAATACGACTAAGGTAAGTTAACGTCAGATAGATGGCCGATCGTAAAATACGTAGCCAATTCATATGACATGTTTATAACATGTTGTGCCGATCCCACTTAGAGTGGGATAAGGGCAGGAGAATGTTGACTTTGTGAGAGAAGAAATGAATAATACTAACTCAGTATAGCTATAAGCCTAGTTATTAATATAGCTATTAGCCGACACAATATTTTGGGCAAGTTAGAGTTAAATGCAAAATTAAAGAAGGAATTTTTTAAGGAGCGAACGCGGGTTACTTTTCCCAATAATCACAAAGTGAAAATTTTTAGTGAAACGCCTATTATCACATTAAACATGTCGCTTAGTATCAATGTGACCTAATTCAAAAAAGTTTATTTTGAAGTTAATTACAATAAAGCGTCTTTAAATCTTGTGAGTATTAAAAATCCATAACTTGAAAGAGTGAGAAACATTTTTTTAATGCATACCACAAAAAATGGATAGTCCCTCTACATTTTGAATCACTACATATTATAAAACAAAGTCCATATTTCCGTATGTACGCATAAAACTTTAAAACTACGCAACCGATTTTGATGCGGTTTTTTTTAATAGATAGAGTGATTCCAGAGGAAAGTTTGTACGTATAATAACATTCAATACGAAGTAGAGAAATAATGTAATTTTTGAGGTTTTTGTAAATAATTACATTTTTTTCCGCTTACATTGCAAACGCAGGCTAAACCCTACGAGATTTATCAAAATGATGTAGTAAGTATTTGTACACCTTAAAAAGGTCTACAGAAAAGTCCGCGATGGTATATATCTATCTCTTATGGATAACCCACAATAGCAGTTTTTTTCATTTACTTTTTACGAAAAATGATGCCTTATGTTCAAAGCAATTTTTATACAATACAGTATTAATCCTTATCCAATTGAGTACCTTAAATAAATTGTTGATTTAATATAGATCAATATTGCCGCTTACAGCATGTAATTTAAGTGAACATTTTCGGAGATATTACAGATTTAAAATCCCGCGAGGAGGCCGCGCTTAGACCTATAAGCACTTCGAATTAAACAGCGACCGGAGGCGCAACTAAATGTCCTTCTTTCAAGTTTATATTGTGAATATCCAATGAAGAACCTTAAATATATTGTTTATTTAATATTGATCAATATGACCCTTTACAGCATGTAATTGAAATAAACAGTTTCGAAGATATTACAGATTTAAAATGCAGGGGCCGCGCCGCGAGCCTATAAATAGCGCGTCGGAGGTCACGGTTCGCCTCTCGGCGATGCTTCCGCGCTCGCCTGTCTTATCGGTGACGCTGTCGAAGCCATTAGGGCTAACAGCATTAGTCAAATACGAAAAAAAAAACGCGGTTCGCCCTTTAATCATTTGAATTTAGATATTACAGATTTAAAATGCCGTGAGGAGGCCGCGCTTCGCCCTATAACACTTCGACTTTAGCAGCGATGTCGCTCTTTCAAGAGTTTGTTTAAAGACATTCTGTAATTAATTGTAAAAATAAAATACATAGGGAAAATATAAAAGTAAATAAGTAATAATCTATATGAATTTAGATATTCCAAAGATAGCAGGAAATCTTCTTGGTATAGGGAAAGGAAATTGTTTTTCTCCAAATGTAACGCTACGGCCACGGGCAGTAATATATAGTATAGTTTTTTTTGAGAGAAGGATTGGAGCTTAGACCTACCACGCTGCTCCAATGCGGATTGGTAGGTTACACATATCTCCAGATTTCTCTAGAGAAATGCAGGTTTCCTCACGATGTTTTCCTTCACCGAAAAGCGTGTGATAAATTGCAATTATCAATTAGACACATAAGTTTTACTAGAAAACTCATTGGTGCCTGCCCGGGCAGTAATGAATAAATCAAAACAACTGGATCAATTTTAATTATTTTTTTTACACTGACTGACATGGGATATTATATTTTATACCCGTGCGAAGCAGGGGCAGGCCGCTAGTTAAATATAAAAGAGTAACAGTCTGTTACTATCCCACTACTGAGTATTCTCTCCGTTTTTGGTGAGAAGTATTGGAACTAAGACCTACGATTTGTTGTACGATTGTTGCTCCAATGCGGATAGGTAGGTTACACATATCCCCAGAATTCTCTAGAGATATGCAGGTTTTCCTTCGCCTAAAACCGTGTGATAAATAGCAATTATCAATTAGACACATAAGTTGTAATAGACAAACTCATCGGTGTCTGCCCGGGTTTGAACCCATGATCGTCTCTAGAGCTTCACACGGTTGGTACGATTATTTATTACTTAATTACTTATATATTATTTACTTCATCGAGGATGATAGCAAAGCTAAATATCGCTCGCTCGGCGGCTCGTGTCTCAAAACACTCGTACCACTGTGATTTGATTTAGTTCTAATTTATGTTGAAAATTTAATATTATACAGGCTAGAGTAGACTCATCATCTTCCTGCCCTTATCCCACTCTCAGTGGGGTCGTCACATGTTATAAACATGTTGTCACATGATTTGGCTACGTATTTTACGACCGGCCGCCTGCCTGACGTTAACTTATCTTATTCGTATTTTACGACGCCTCGGTAAGAAAGAGAGTGATCTATTCTACTTAACCGGATACCACACGGTGAGTTAACTTACCTTAGTAGTCTTTTACGACACCTCGGTAAGAAATGAGAGTGGTACTATTCTATTCAGCCGGATAGCACACGGCGCCTTGATTTGGTTCTAATATATGTTAAAAACTTAATATTATACCTACAGGCTAGAGTAAACTAATTCCCGCAAATAACTTGCCAACTGACCTGCGATCGTAAACCGCGAAGTGCGCCGGCCATTCCATCCGGGAGGCACCAAACAAAAACCCCTACGGTTCCCATGGCCCACATTCCGTAAATAATTCAATGCGCGATAAATAAATCATGCACTAACCGGGATCCGAACCGGCGACGGGCCGAGGCGCGGCCGACAACCGGGTCAACTATTTGCGGCTGATTTATCGGCGACCCGACGAGATGTACGCCTTCGGAGGATAGATCTGATCGCGGATTATAGCAAAATAATATGATTATATTATATCTATTATTATTACTTTTTTATACTAGCGACTTCATCTGCGCTAACTTAAGCGTTTAAGTACCCTTATTATTATGTGGTTTTTACTCTTTTCCTGAAAAAAATCGAGATTTTTTGTCGTATATATTATTATTATTTACTGTTGGTATTTATTCTATTATCTGTACAAAAAGAAATGCATTTAATTTTCTAATGGCCATTGTTCACCGCTGTGCTATGATAAGAACACTTAACCATCTAAGGTACAAAAGTAATAATAAAATTATTTTGCTATAATCCGCGAAGAAGTAAAATAGAAAATATATATAATGCTAAATGTAAGTGGACAATCGGTTATCATACCTGATACATGCAGGATTCGTAAAACACATGTACAAACCTCCACCACCGCCACCACAATACACAAGCACTATGTACGTTCACTATCACAAACTCAACAATGGATTCGCCCCGCAACCGAAGCATCGTCAGGAGATAGACTCCACGACCAAAATCGCAAAGCGATACCTATAATATATATTGAATATACTTTTGTTTGTTCGACTTTATAATTTAAATGGGTGTTTTATTTTATTGCGTTAGCTCTGAATATTTATAAATATTAGTAGAGCGGAGTAGCTGTAAAAACGTAAAAGGCAGCACGGTTAGCTTTCACGAGCAATCTACTATACCAATATTGATAAAGTTTGGCGCAAACACATGAAAATAAAGTATGAAATAGAAGTCAAGTTAAAAAAGCTTTAAAATCTCATGTCCCTACTGTTAACCGTTGAGAAGTTCCATCGTATGGAGCCAATTCTGGCAGCATCAGGTCCTGCTTATCATAAACATGCATTGTCATCAAGACTGGAGCAGTGTGTAAAATCTCAGCTCAATCGGACACCGGGTAGTGGGTTAAATTTAACTTGTAAGATTCTACCTTCATGTACAAGTTAGATAAAAGCTTTTAATCCTATTATCCTACTAATATCATATGTGCGAAATTTTGTGAGTTTGGATGTATGTTTGTTACTCTTTCACGGCGAATCCGGTGAACCAATATCGAGGATATTTGGGACAATTATTCCTTATATACCAGATTAACATATAGAAATAGAATATCGGTAATTTTTTGCAAAAAAAAAACTTCAAAAAAAGAAAAAAAAATTATTTAGTTGGGGATCGATCCTTGGCATTACCCGAATAAGCTACGTCGACTTGACAGCTAATGGCGAAAATTAAATTCAATATAAATGTTAGTGTTTTTTAATGCCCAAAAACAGGTATAAAACAATATTTTTTTACATGAAACCTAGCTAGATCCATTTTTCTCCCCCAAAACCTCCTACTTGCTGAATTTCAGGAAAATCGTTGGAGCCGTTTTCGAGATTCAGAAAATATAATTATAATTCTACAGGAATAGGATGACATTGAAAAGCGTCATATATTATCGACCTATCACGACGACCTAATCGACAACAGTCCACACGAACGAAGTCGCGGATAAAAGCTATTAAAAGACTAAAGTCCTTGCACACTAAATCGAAAACAGAAGGTAGTTAAAAAAATGTATACTAATATTAATTTATAGAATAAGGCGTAACTTTGCGGAGGCCATAATACAAAGGTAATGAGAGTATTATTTTGAATCCACGAAAAAATCTTTGCAATTTTGTCGTGGAGTCTATCTCCTGACGATGCTTCGGTTACGGGGCGAAACAATTGTTGAGATTGTGGTGGCGAATGTGTGCAGTGCTTGTATATTGTTGTGACATCAGTGTCGGGTAGTGCATTAGTTCTTACAAATTCTGCATGTATCAGGTATGAGAACGAATAGTACACTCTACATTTAGCATTACATATATTTTCTTTTATCGCGGACTATAGCAAAATATTATTCTCATTACTTTTGTATACTAATATTATAAAGAGGAAAAATTTGTATGTATGTTTGTAATCTTTTCACACATAAATTACTGAACCGATTTCAAAAATTCTTTCATCATTGAAAAGCTGCATCTTTAGGGGATATTACATAAAAAAAATAGGGGTGCGTTATAAAGATGTAATAAGTTGTAAAAAAAATAAAAATTACGCGGGTGAAAACGCGGGTTATTACTAGTTTATAAATGAAGAAAATCACATTTTCCTCGAAGACACTTGTATCATTCATAGTTCGCGTTGTTTTCTTTTGCGGAAATCGTATTCCCGTCCTCCGGTTTAAGAGCGTTACTAATTCTCTTTAATAAAACCGATGGCTTCCTCGGAAACAATAAAATTCTTCAAATAATATTTACGTTGAATTAATATCGCTGGCACACCGCCATTACTATTGAAGTTTATGATGACTGGCGCGCATTTGTGATTCGGAATCATCAGAATTCTTTTTTTTTTAAATTACTAGAATATGAAAAGATAATATTAATCTTTTCATATTTATTTATTTTATTTATTTCTTTTTATACATATACTTAGAAAAGAAAAAGAAAAGTAAAAAGCACATGTATAAAGGTGGACTTATCCCTAAAAGGGATCTCTTACGGTCAACCTTTGAGTAACAGAAGGAAAAGGACAAGAATTGAAGAAGAGAATATTAAAAAATATATTTAAAAAAATATTAAAACAATCTTATTTAATGAGTAATTAGATCTAGCAGGTTTCTTTTGTTTTTTGGTTTTTTGGCAAATATTCAAAAATATTTCTATTTAAGTTGTATTGTTTTTTTTTCTTCAAAATTGTACTTCGTTCATTTTCATTGATTTAATGTTTGATATTTTCTCCAACAACTTTTTTTGCATGCTTGGAATTAAGTTGTTATTTTTGTTCGTTAGCTATTGTTTATGTGAAGGTTTGAGTTAAGTAACGTTTAAAATTATATTGTTACCTTGTAATGACTGTATTGATTAATCTTTTTACATGTATAGAGACCTATTTTTAATGCTGTGTATACCTGTAATAAGTGATTGTAACGGTCCCTGTCCAATTGTTTATGTAAATTAGTAATTTATTGTTATGATTGCTGTTGGTATATCTTTTAAAATAAAATAAAATAAAATAAGAGAATACTAGTATTATAGAGAAAAAGAAAAAGTTTATATGAATTTAACTATTTAATCTATTAATTATATTATGGAAACCCAGAGTATCTATACTGTTTAACAAAATATGTCAAAACAAATAGTAGAATTAATGATAATCCTTAACACAAGGATCTTAGTTAAAGAGTCAAATGTTCTTCCACTTGAACGACCAAATTATTACTTTTTTCTAGTACGATCTTACAAAAGTCGGTTATGCAATAATGTTGTAAGTAATACGGAATTATTTATTTATTATGGAGTATTATTTAGTTGATATAGTAGAATTAAACTAAAATAATATAAGTAAATTTTTATATTTCCTAACTATTTTCATATCAATTCCAACAGAAATTTTGACACAAAACGCATAATACTTGGTCTATTTTGAGTGAGACTATAATTATGGTAAACTATAGTTATGGTTCTTGTGATTATTTTTGTGTTACAACCCCATGTCCAACGTCCATTAAGTCAAGCAATTGTTATTTAACAATTAATTAATACAAAAGTAATAATAAAATTATTTTGCTATAATCCGCGATGCTCATTCATGAGTTCATCGCGGATTACAGCAAAATAATTTTATAATTACTTTTGTATTACGGATCTCCGCAAAGTAATACCTAATTCTATAAATTAATGAATATGCAAGAAAACTCTGACAAGTTAAGATAAATCGTTAGTATAGAAATCAAAACTCACAAAAGATTATTTATTTATTTATGTACCATAAGAAATGTGGAAAAAACATTATTGGTAAAAAAAAGTGTTCAAAGGTCAACTTTTCCTTTGACAGAGATCTCTGCCAGCTAACCTACGAAGTGAGACAATTTATAGTAAAGAAAAAGTTGGTACGCAAATATCAAACATTATGAATTAGAATTAATCTTACTAATAATAATGCGCACTCAGCTTTACGTGTTGCAATAACAAACAAATGTGACGTGCTTTAATATTTCTGTGTACAAAAAGCTGAGTTATTGGAAGTTTTACGATTTCCTGTCGCAACCGGCTCAGACGGGATAACTAGATGAGGAACGCTCTAAAAATACTGCGCCTGATATAGAAACCCAAATTTATGTCAAAGTTAATTTCTATTGGTGACACTGCGATTCGTTCCAAGTGGATACGGGTTCAAATCCTGAGAAGACACCTGTACTGTTCATACTTTACCCTGACAGCATAGTATCGGATATCTGCTTTACACGGCGCACGCGCGTCCATCCTTAATCGTCGTCGTAAAGTGGGTAATTCCCTCCCCTCGCCCCACTACTATAGCGCGTTATGTAGGCATGAGACGACAGAACCTCCACTATTATAAATCTACCTATTCTCAAGACTTCTACCTTTATTCACACACACTATACCAATTAGTTTTTCTAATATTGACTTATTGATATTTGCATTTTTTCGTAAACCTGCATATGTTGTCGCCTATGACTTTCGCTTTGTATTTTATAGCAACACTGTCATGAAACGAGAATCGCGCCTTTTTGGTCGTATCGCGGTGGCGGTGGTGGAGGTTTGTGCATGTGTTTTTACGAATCCTGCATGTATCAGGTATGATAACCGATTGTCCACTTACATTTAGCATTATATATACTTTTTATTTTACTTCATCGCGGATTATAGCAAAATAATTTTATTATTACTTAGGATTATTGGTGTTGTAAGCAAAATGTATATCAAATCTGTCGAAGTAAAAAACCGAGCAGCTGAAGGAATACATTATCACAGTTCTGAATCTCGAGTGCAGGCCACAGCAGGTGCAAGCAGGGGCTCGGAATAAAAAAAGCAATCACATTTCACCTCGGAAACGATACAAAATACTTCTTAACTTATAAAATTTAAATTCAAAATATACTTTACGGGGCGAAACAATTGTTGAGATTGTGGTGGTGAATGTGTGCAGTGCTTGTGTATTATTGTGTCATCGGTGTCTGGTAGTGCATGAGTTCTTACAAATTCGGCACGTATCAGGTATGAGAACGAATAGTACACTCTACATTTAGCATTACATATATTTTCTTTCGCGGATTATAGCAAAATAATATTCTCATTATTTTTTTTCTTATAATAAAAGAAAGTCGAAAAATTTTCTGAACCAATAGTTGAGTTGACGGTTGACTTTTAATTTAAATGTCTTTCAAAAGTAATAATAAAATTATTTTGCTATAATTCGCGATGAAGTAAAATAGAATATATATATAATGCTAAATGTAGAGTGGACAATCGGTTATCATACCTGATACATGCAGGAGTCGTAAAAACACATGCACAAACCTCCACCACCGCCATTACAATACACAAGCACTATATACGTTCACTATCACAAACTCAGCAATCGTTTCGCCCCGCAACGGAAGCATCATCAGGAGATAGACTCCACGACCAAAATCGCAAAGCTTTGCGATTTTGCTTCTATTTTAGTTCTTCGCGGATTATAGCAAAATAATTTTAATATTACTTTTGTATTATGGATCTCCGCAAAGTAACGCCTAATTCTATAAATTATATAAAATATAAATAAATAGATACATTATTATGAATAGAATGATAATGAGGTAGTTATTTGTCTACCATAATATGTTGTCTGTCATTTGGTGGGACCGAACGAATGAATGTAAAGGATTCGCACACGAGTCTTGTCCTCTAACGACATTATTTACGACATTATATAGACGAGTTTTATTCATTCCAATATTAGCCATTGAGGAGTTAATACGTCCTAAAAGTAAAGTATTGAGTTAATAAAGTGTGTGAGGCTTAAATCAGAAGTGGGATCGGCCTCTTGCTCTTTTTCCTTCGACTGAACAAGTGATCATTAGTTTTTCAAGGCTGTCTTCAGTCCTCCTAGCAATATGTCCGAAGAACTCAAGGACTCTGCGGAGACACGTAGTTAAGAGCCTGGTGGTAACTCCTATATCTTAAAGTATGGATGCATTGGTTAGGAGCTCAGTCCAAGATACGCCCAGCATTTTACGCTCAGATATGCTTATATACGCAAGATAGATAGATTTGATTGAGATTCGATTTGATCGAGTTTTCAACATTTACCTCCTAAATAAACAGCGCCAACGTTAATAAATACAGTGTTTCCAAAAATCCTGCACCCAGTCGTTTCAAAACAGGTGCGCTGAGATAAATGTACCCGGCAGATGGCGGACCGAGCGCCAGCTGCGTCGGCCGCGAGCCCGATATCGGAACCTTTTTTTATTTTTTCGGGCTCAGTATCTACACCCTTAGCACGTCCTATCCTGAGCTTTAAACCGTTCCGGTATCCATTAGTTGTTTTATCAATACTATCTATAATGCTGGCGCTATATTAGCGGGCTACGACGAACATTCGGACTACAGCAATACCGGGTAGCAAGCTGTGGTAGCCCAGCGGTAACATCGTGCGACTCTTTCGAGGAAATCACGGGTTTAAACCCGGTCAGACACAAATGAGTTTTTCTTATAAAACTTATTTGTCTAATTGATAATTGCAATTTATCACACGCTTTTCGGTGAAGGAAACCTGCATATCTCTAGAGAATTCTGCATATATGTGTAACCTACCAATCCGCGTTGGAGCAGCGTGGTCGATCTTAGCTCCAACCCTTCTCTCCAAAAAACAGAAGGAGAGCCTATTCCCAGCAGTGGGATTGTAACAGGCCGCTACTTACTCACTAATGCCGGGTGCATCGTTGCAACGCGGTGTATTCGGGCGCAGACGATTTAGCACTGTCGCGCATCAAATTCAAATTCAAAATTTTCTTTATTCAAATAAACTTGTAAACAAGTACTTTTGTATCGTCAATTCTACTGCTCGGACTGTCCAAACCTGAACAAGATAGTAATGACTTAATGTAACTAATTATAAGTATTATGTTGAAAAGCAACCGCCGAGTTTCTTGCTGGCTCTTCTCGGTAGGAACAGCTTTCCGAACCAGCAGTAGAGTTGACGATTCAAAAGCACTTGTTTACAAGTTTACTTGAATAAAGAATATTTTGAATTTGAAGAAAATACCAATCTTATTTCGAGAACAAGAAAAAATACCTAATACGTAATTCAGGGTATTTTAACTTTTAAGTTTAGGTACTTTTAACGCATTCATGTGTTATTTATAGAATTAGGCGTTACTTTGCGGAGATCCATAATACAAAAGTAATAATAAAATTATTTTGCTATAATCCGCGAAGAATCTTCTCTTTTCTTCGCGGATTATAGCAAAATAATTTTCATGTGTTTTACAATACTAGTATCGTTAGATACTGACATTTGGAAGGTGAAAAGTTAAGGATTGCGATACAAGTAAGCGCAACAAGCTACTATAACGCAACGATAACCATAATGACGAAGGGCATGGTTATATTGGCACACATCAATGAGTTCCCAATAACGGACCGGGTCGCAATCGCTAAGAAAGTAATATATTTTTTAATATATGTGACAAATACACACACGGTTGTCAGTCCCCAAAGTACTTAATACTTAATAGTAATAACAATTAACTTTATTTGACACTAGCAATCGCCAGCGGCTCCGCCCGCTTGGATAGATTAAAAATGTAATATATAATTTTGATAACCATAAAAATGCATAAATTGGGTTAACTTTAATAGCTAGACATATGCTGTCGCGGACTTTTATTTAGAACTTTTAGAGAGGAACAATTTTGTAATATATGATTTTTGAATAACTATTACCGTTTATTCAGCGCACACAATGAAAGCTTAAATTTTGACGTTTTCGTAATATTTTTATCGCTGCTCCTCTCCTATTCATCTTCTCGATCTCGATCTCGATACAAAACTTGCATAAGACCAATAATGTCCTATGCGAGCGTTGCGTTCGCGCACGTTTCAAAGGTCAGATTGCTCACGCTCCAAAGAATGCAGAACCGATTTATGCGTACAGCCACTGGTTGTCCGTGGTTCATGCGGAACGCTGACCTCCATAGAGACCTCGACCTCCCTACCTTTACCCACCTCTTTAAACGTTTTTCGAAGTCTTACTTCGAGAAATCCGAGGTACACCCGAACCCTCTAATTTCAGTTGCTTCTACCTACATCCCAGTTAGGTCTGACCACCGAAAATATAGGCGTCCAAAAAGCGTCCTATATGACCCTGACGATCAAATAACGATCGCAAACACAAAAACACGTAATACACACACACAGCGTCTTCGCCGGCGAAGACGAGGTCCCAGATTTCTGATATCGGTTGGTCGTGGCTTCTTGCCACCCTTCCGTCGTCGTATTGACTAATCAAAGTCATACCATCAGCCCTCCACTACACGTCGCCCTAAGCCGTGGTCCGGCCTCACAGGAGGCACCCTTAGGACGACGTTCCCCGACGCTAGTAGAGCTTCTGCGCTCTACTTTCCGCATTTCGCAACTTCGGCGATGCTTCTGCGCTCGCCCGTCCCGCCCGGTGACGCTGTAAAAGCCGTTAGGGCTAACAGCATATGGTCAATTCGAAAAAAAAAAAAAAAAATCGATCTCGATAAATGGACTATCTTACACTCAAATAATTTGAGTACCTTTGTACCCGCCCTTTTATATACATAAGGTTAAGTTCTCTTGCATTTTTATATATTTAATGTGTGAATGCAATAAAGGTCTTTAAATAATTAAATATTTCTCAATTCGGTCCTGTAGTTCCTGAGATTAGCGCATTCAAATAAACAAACAAACTCTTCAGCTTTTTATATAACGACACCTGTTGATAAGTTGGAGCACGCTGTATACAGACCGATCGATGTCGCCACATCGACCTGTCCGACATTTGAATACGATATTACAGAATTAGATAAATATTAATGTGGCCGCTGACCAGCTGTCCGGATGACGTCATAAGGCCTGGGAAACTGAAGACCTTTGCTGGGGCAATTAGAGCCCCCCTCTATATAGCACGCGACGAGGTCACTGTACCCATGTCCACCCGTATTGATTAGCTATTTATTGTTATACTAGTTTTTTTGTTAAAGGTTACTGGCACGGGTTACAAATGACTAGTAAACTTAAATAATTTATAGAATTAGGCGTTACTTTGCGGAGATCGCTTTGCGATTTTGTCGTGGAGTCTATGTCTTGATGATGCTTCGGTTGCGGGGCGAAACGATTGTTGAGTTTGTGATAGTGAACTTATGTGTATTGTGGTGGCGGTGGTGGAGGTTTGTGTATGTATTTTTACGAATCCTGTATCAGGTATGAAAACGGATTGTCCACTCCACATTTAGCATTATGTATATTTCTATTTTCCTTCATCGCGGATTATAGCAAATAATTTGTTAAAATACATACTTAGATACAACCAGATTCAAAAGCATATTATTTTAGAAAATGATGACTCTCGGCGGTACCGAACCTGCAAACCGCGGAGCTGAATACAGATTCACTGCCACCTGGACCGACGGGGCGATCGATTACATATTACATTAAATTCAGCAGCGCCATCTATTGTGGAATAGCAGTACTACGTTGCTTGCTTTTTAACAAACTGTTTACCATTTTAGTTTAGCACTGTTTACACAGATGACGCTGTTATGAATGTATCAATTCACATTACAAAAAATCACATTTTGATGCGATTTTCACCAAAATACAATAATAAATTCTCAATAAAAGGCTATGAATAGCGCGTGTACAGTAAAAACATTGTAAAATTAATTCAAGGCGTTGGATATTTAATTCGTTTTCAAGAAGATTTATGGTGTATTTATCTTTTTATTTTTTACAAAAAGATTGATTTTAAGTAGAATTAAAGAACGCAACGAATCTCATAAAATCTCAGAACTAACCTACCTTACAAATCATGAGGAAGTATTTTGGCTTACCTGTAACAAAAATTAATTTGTAAGGCATATTTAAAGACAAGACAACTTAATTAGATAATTTTAAACATTTATTCTTCATCCTTATTAAATTTAGATTTGCTTGCGATATGGGTTTCGTGGATTTTAGAATAAAACAATCATATGTAAAAGTAATAATAAATATATTTTGTAATAATCCGCGATGAAGTTAAATAGAAAATATACATAATGCTAAATGTGGAGTGGACAATTCGTTTTCATACCTGATACATGCAGGATTCGTAAAAACAAATGACAGACAACATATTATTGTAGACAACATATTATTATTTATATCGTATTATCATAAGTACGTTGTAACAATTATAAAAATTATATCTAGTATTAGTAATGATATCTTACAGAATCTAACATGAGGTTGCGGCTCTAACAACGTGCATACAAATAAACACACCGCTGACGTGAAAAACGAACAAACATATACACATACCTAAACGGACGGTTCGCCTGAATCGATGGCGTACCCTCATACTCGCCGTCTTCGCTAAGAAAAACACCATCAATTCAAGGTGACCCCCGGTCTGTATCAGTTGGTGATGTAACTTTATGTCACTGCGTAGATATCACTTACGTAAACGTAGAACAATATCATTAATACGTTCAAACTTTGGGAAAAATACAAAGGTTTTTTTGTATGACATCAATTATTTATCTATATTAATATATAAAGCTGAAGAGTTTGTTTGATTAAACGCGCTTATTTCAGGAACTACTGGACCGATTTCAAAAATTCTTTCAGTTTAAGATAGTGTTCATTTATCGAGGAAGGCTATAGGCCGGCATAAGGCATAAATAACATCACGCTAAGTTAAATAGGAGAGGAGAAGCAATAAAAGCGAGAACGGCAATATTTAAAGCTTTCCTTACGTGTGCTGAGCAAATGTTAATAGCTATTAAAAAATCATGTATGACAAACAATTGCTCCCTCTAAAAGTTCTAAATAAAAGTCCGCGACAGCAAATATGTAGCTTTTAAAGTTTAACCATTTATATGGTTATCAAAAGGGTATATTACGGTTCTAAGCTTTCCACGCGGGCGGAGCCGCTGGCGATTGATAGTCTTTAATAATCTTTAATAATCAATTTTGTAGCTAAGAATCCTATAGCCCAGCGGTGAGAACAAAAGACTATTCCCATTTTAGAAATAAGTTAGCGTAAACGAAATCACTCACAAGTCGCGAGTTTAATAAAAAGTTAAATGGAAAATCGTAATTACAAATTTTAATGTCACTAAAAAGATTTGTATTTCTCTCAAAATTTTCACCTAATAATAAAAAAAAATAGCACACTAAACATTAATGAACGCCGTGTGGTATCCGGCTGAATAGAATAGTACCACCCTCTTTTCTTACCGAGGTGTCGTAAAAGGCGACTAAGGTAAGTCGACCCGCCGTGTGGTATCTGGCTGAGTAGAATTGACCAACCTCATTTCTTACCGAGGTGTCGTAAAAGGCGACTAAGGTAAATTGACCCACCGTGTGGTATCCGGTTTAGTAGAATAGACCACCCTCTCTTACCGAGGTGTCGTAAAATACGACTAAGGTAAGTTGATGTCAGGCAGGCGGCCGGTCATAAAAACGCAGCCAAATCATATAACAGCATGTTTATAACATGTTGTGCCGACCCCACTTAGAGTGGGATACGGGCAGGAGGATGATGAGCACACTAAACATTAATGAATAAACAATATATACACAGTCCCCCGAGTGAAGTGGTCACATTGAAAAATCCACAACAACTAGCTAACATTCAACCGAGAAACCTTCTTGATGGATGTAGAACAAAGAGAAGCTCAGGACAATCGTTTGTTACCTTAATAGATACTATTGATACTAGAAGCTTTTGTGTTTTTAATTAACAGAGGACAATATCGTTATGGTTGAACGGTTATATATTGTAACCTTTACTGAGAGATCGCGCGTTCAGCTCAGTGGTACCAAAGAGCTTACTATAAAGAGTTATGTGCTATCGCTTCTATAATAAAATTCCATAATTCATACTAGACCAGTCTACAGAAAGGTTTAAATTAAGTTTAAGAGATATGCTACTACGTAAAGCATATTACACAATTAATAACAAAATGCCTGGATTTGATACTCCTTTCAGCTTTACACAGGTTGGAGGTTTTTGTATTGTGTAAAATTGAAAAAGAAAAAAATTATCCGCAATCAATTTCAGCTTTGCCATTACAGCAGTTTAAAAACACTGTTAAAAAGAGGCTGATACAGAAAGCCTACTATACTATTGAAGATTACTTAGAAGATAAGAATGTGTGGATTAGCTCTCTTTGAACCTGTACAAGATAGTAAAGACTTAACGTAAATAGTCTTAAGAATTATATTTTTAAAAAAGCAACCGCCGAGTTTCTTGCTAGCTCTTCTCGGTAGGAACAGCTTTCCGAACCAGCAGTAGAGTTGACGATTCAAAAGCACTTGTTTACAAGTTTATTTGAATAAAGAATATTTTGAATTTGAATTTAAAATAATTTATAGAAGTAGGCGTTACTTTGCGGAATACCATATCACAAAAGATATTATGATATAATTATTTTGCTATAATCCGCGATTTTTAAGATAATCTATATATTGCTAGGCAAAACCGTTCTTCTACGTTATACATGTGGGATTATAATATTAGTTACCGCACGAAATCGCAAATTTCTTTGCAATTTTGTAGTGAAGATTATTTCCTGACCACCCTTCGGTTACGGGGAGAAACGATCGTTGAGATTGTCGTAGTGTTTGTAGTGCTTGTGTGGTTGGTGGTGTCTTGTAAAACGTGCGGCAACTAATCCTGTAAGTGATAGACTCCACGACAAAATCGTAAAGGTCAAAATCGTAAATCAAAAGCCTGAAAAAAATGAGAGTCTATCTCCTGACGACGCTTCGGTTCGGGGCGAAACAATTGTTGAGATTGTGGTGGTGAATGTGTGCAGTGCTTGTGTGTTGTTGTGTTATCAGTGGCAGGTAGTGCATGAGTTTTTACAATTTCTGCGTATATCAGGTATCCAGTACACTCTACATTTAACATTACATAAGTTTTCTTCAATCCCGGATTATGGTAACATAATATTTTCATTAATTTCATTGACTTCCGCTAAGTAACGCCTATTCTATAAATTATATACCATAGGTATAATACTACAAATTATTTATAAACTTACCCTTCAAAAATTCAATTTTTCAGCCATGAATGCTTTTTGACACTCAATTAACTCACAGACAGTATTGTCTTTGTTTATATATATATATATATATATATATATATATATATATATATATATATATATATATATATATATATATACACACACCCGCCGTGTGGTATCCGGCTGAGTAGAATAGACCAACCTCATTTTTTACCGAGGTGTCGTACAAGGCGACTAAGGTAAGTTGACCCACCGTGTGGTATCCGGTTTAGTAGAATAGACCACCCTCTTTCTTACCGAGGTGTCGTAAAATACGATAGAGGTAAGTTGACGTCAGGCAGGCGGCCGGTCGTAAAACGCAGCCAAATCATGTGACAGCATGTTTATAACATGTTGTGCCGACCCCACCTAAAGTGGGATAAGGGCAGGAAGATTGATATATATATATATATATATATATATATATATATATATATATATATATATATATATATATATATATATATATATATATATATATATATATATATATATATATATATATATATCCTTTTGTTTATGTATATATTTCCTCATAAATAGTTAACAATTCAAATATATAGTTATCCAGCCTCCGTTCAATACAAGAAACTCATAATAATAGCTCTCCCGACGAGAGCCGCCCACCACAAAGGGTTTAATTAAACCGTCAAGTGTGAGCGGGCATCCAGAGCCCGGTGCACACATCGCGGCTGATTGCGGCTTGGAAATATAAACCCTGTTATTCAACCCATTTATAAACATCTAAACATAGATTCATAGAAATAATATGAATAACTAACTTATAGAAACGGGATATATTCGCGTCCTATTGATATTCTGGGCATTCGCTTCTACAAAAAAAAATCCGCAATCCACACTAGACCAGTCTACAGAAAAGTTTAAGTTAAGTATAAGACAAAAGTAATAATAAAATTATTTTGCTATTTTGCTATAACCCGCGATGATGTAAAATAGAAAATATACATCTCTCTCATACAGAAAAAATACATCTCTCATTATCTCTACATTTAGCATTATATATATTTTCTATTTTACTTCTTCGCAGATTATAGCAAAATAATTTTATTATTACTTTTGTATTATGGATCTCCGCAAAGTAACGCCTAATTCTATAAATTATTTAAGTATAAGAGATGCATTTATACGTAAAACATATTCCACAATTGAAGATTACATGAATAATGAAAATACTTGGATTTGAAAGTCCTTCCAGCTTCACACCACCGCGGTTTAATAATGTAAATTGAAAATGTTTAAAATATTGATCGCCGCGTTTCTTGCTGGTTCTTCTCGGTAAGAGCAACCAGAACCAGTTGTAGCTTCATACACCATCATTCTCCTTTTATTATGTCAGGGAAACCCATTATGGGTCGTCACCTCCTGACGGGGACGAGCGGCGGGTATATCGAACTCGCACCGACTAAAAACCTGACAGTGCTCCACGCTGCTGGTGGAGCATGATTTGGCTGAGTATTTAACGACCGGCCACCTGCCTGACTTCAACTTAGTCTCCTTTTACGAAACCTCTGTAAGAAAGAGAGGTCTAAACTACTCAGTCGGATACCACACGACGGGTCGTGTGGTATCCGTATCCTACTGAGTAGTTTACCAACTTAACTTTATCGCCTTTACGATACCTCGGTAAAAAATGTGAGTGGTCTATACTATATACAATCATATGGCGGGAATATCATTGAAGACATCTAAATCCAACAATTTAGTCCATCTGTTGAAGAAAGAGGCTCAACCTAACTTCCTTATTCTACCAAATAAATGGGTTACAAATTTAATACACATCTTGGCACAGTTGTTACTAAAAGGAAAGTATCGTAAACATATACCCAGTAATAACATTCCCCGTATGGTGAAACGTCCGTTAAAATATAGGGTGCTAGTGATTTGGAACAGGTGGGCGGCGATTGCTATGAGGATATCATCGGGAAGCGATTATGTATGGCTATGAAAAGGCTGGTTAAGTTTTATTTGTAGAGCATTCAAGTGTATTCAACGCGATAGTTTCCTGGTTGCAAAAACCATTATCCTACTCCAGTTTTGTTAGCACACAATTCAATTCAATTCAAAATATTCTTTATTCAAATAAACTTGTAAACAAGTGCTTTTGAATCGTCAACTCTACTGCTGGTTCGGAAAGCTGTTCCTACCGAGAAGAGCCAGCAAGAAACTCGGCGGTTGCTCTTTTAAAAATATAATTCTTAATACTATTTACCTTAAATCGTTACTGTCTTGTACAGTTTCAAAGAGAACTATATCCACACATTCTTATCTTCTAAATAATCTTCAAGAGTATTGTAGGCTTTCTGTATCAGCCTCTTTTTAACAGTGTTTTTAAACTGCTGTAATGGCAAAGCTGAAGCGCACTTTATACAATAACACGATATAATGGAATATCACTATTCGCGCTGAAAAATACAGTTCTCTTGAATAGCGAACAAATAATGAATGCCACTGAAACTTTTTATCAATAGGAAGACTCCAACAGAAACAACAACGGCACAATGTTGCCACCATTTTATTCAAAAATGTCGCGATACTCTTGTTTCATGGGGGTGTTGCTATAAAATACAAAGCGAAAATCATTGGCGGCAAGTTTGTATAATAATGTACTGTGCGAATGTCACGTTTGCATACGGTTGAATTGCTCGGTTGCTCGTGCTCCATTTCGGGTAAACGAGTGTAACCCAACGTTTGTACCCACGTTTTATCGGACGCCCATCTGAAAAAGTCCCTAAGGCGGTCGATGTATCTGGTGCTCCCGATGCATCGATTAGCGGAGGGAGGGGCCACTATTAGAGAGGCCCCGACCCGGAGGTGGCGCTCTCTGGAGGTTCAGAGTTGCTGCTGGCGGGGATGGGGGAAATGTGTACAACGGTGCCCTGTCTCCGCCACTAGCAGCGTGGTGGAGCACTGTCAGGTTTTTAGTCGGTGCGAGACCGACATACCCGACGCTCGTGCCCGTCGGGCGGTGATGACCCATAATGGGTTTTCCTGACTTTGGACCCACGTCCTACAGAAGACAATTCTATTGCTAAGGGGGAAATTGGAAATTTGACTTAACACGAGTTTATCCATTTCACTCAGGGCCTTCTATTTATATGCAATACAAGATTCGGGTGCCAAATTTACCAACTAAAAGCAACTATCATTTAAGGTTCTTATCTAAAAGAAAAATAAACCGCCTCGTGGTACCCGGCTGTTTCGAATAAACCACTCTCTTTTATTTCGTGGTGGTGAAAGACGACGAAAAGTAAGTTGAGCTACTATGTGGTATCTGGCTGAGTAGAATGAACCGCCCTCATTTATTACCGAGGTGTCGTAAAGGCGACTAAGGTAAGTTAACGTCAGGCAGGCTGCCGGTCGTAAAATAAATAGCCAAATCATGAAACATCTTGAGCCAACCCCACTTAGAGTGGGATAGGGGCAGGAGATTAATAAAAAAAGGTTTTTATATTAAAAGTTATGTAAGTAACGTAACGTAAGGTTATAAAGTATTTAGAAAGTTTAAGGTGGGAGCACGGCACAAGGGAGGTTGGCGACTATGCCAGGCTATAGAGATGCTGAAATCCCAGCTGCACTCCATAAAATCACGTGTAGCAATTACGCGGTTCCTAAATGTGTGCGCATTTAGATTGGCTCTCGACGATGGTGCCCTTAAAACACACGTGACTACATAAGTGATAAATATTGTGGAATCGCATAATATATCAGTGTATCTGTCAAACGTTAGTAGTTTAAACCATTCCGTACATTCTAATGGCGCAGTTCGACGTCTTGACGGCTGTTTAAACAACCTTTTGAAACGTGTTTATAGTCTGTTCAAAATCAATTTGCATCAAAACTTTCCATTCGCGAAAATTAGCGGTGCGTAATTCAAAATGCTGATAATCGGCTAAACGATGACGTAGCCGCATTACCACTTGATTCACAAATCAGAAGTACTGAGTTTGATTCTAGATCGATTCAGTTAAATTTATCTAATCCTATCAAAATTGACCGAGAATGACTTATCACTGAAAACGTCGGTTGCTAACAATTATTACTCTTAAAGCGGGGAGGTTCCGTCAAGGGATTTGCATTTCTAATAAGAGGTTCCGTAGCAACTACTTAGCGAAAGATCAACAGATCCGTAGGTAGAGATTCTAGTGGAAGATTATGAATGAAATTGGACATAGCTTACGTATTGCAGAGCTGATGTAGCGACGGGCAAGTGAAAGATGAAAAGGTGTTTCGAGCAAAAGATGAAGACGGAATAGTGCATGCATAAGGAGGACATATGACAAACAATATCGTAACAGCCGTTTTATCCAAGCGGTATAAGACCATAAGGGTCTTATACCGCTTGGATAAAAGCAACTGTTGAGTTTCTTAGTAGCATTTATTTATAGGAACAATATTCTCAACAAGCAATAGAGTAGACGGTTTAAAATTATTTGCTTACAAGTTTCTCTGAATAAGAATTATTTTGATTAATGGCAATGCCTTGAAATAATGGATGTCAAACTTTATTTCTATAAAGAAAAGAAGACGGTGCACTTTGAACTAGATATAAATATCTTGCTGATGAAATACGATCAAATACGCTGGACTGACAAATAAAAGTAAAAATCTCATTCTATATAATAGAACAGGGAATAACACATAATTGGGAAAAAACATTGCAATAATAAAGGTATTTGAACAATTAAAGCGTGAACGAAGACGCGAGTACAGCTTGTGACTTTATATGATAGATAAGATACTGATTGGACCCTACGAACAACGGATAAAGATCCTGCGCTTTAACCACTGGTATATCGCGTATTCAATATACATAAAACAATAATAACTGAAGGTTGGCTGGATATAGAAACACTTGTTCACGTTAATGGAAGATATCAGCATACCTCGAAATAAGGTCGAAAGCGGATGCTTCAAGCAATTTGGCGTGACCTCGACCCTTGACCCAATAACAGGAGAAACGGAATTGCAAACACTTTTTTGGGGCCAATTCTGTGCAACGGCAGAATGCCTCCTATTGAAGAAGGAAAATGTCTATATAAATGTCAAATAGTGATTGGTAGGTTACACTAATCCCAGGAAGTGTTTAAGGCTTATATGATTGTAATGATAACACGTAAGTGAAAATTTTGGTGACGTTCTTTTTTAATAAAACCGCTTTCGGAGAGTAAACACTGATGTTGGAATCAGTGTTTAATTAACGTTTACAGGTTTTTTTTGCACCATAAAGTGCATTATAAGTCTAGAATATTAAGCAATCAAATGTGCAAATCAAAGTCACATCCCTGAAGATTGTACCTGTGACCCAAGAGATTGACTGCCAAATCATAGACTAAGAGATATTCATATGAATGAGAGATATACAATCAGTCAATCAATTTTAACCTTGTTATTACAGAAGTTTTAAATAACTAATAAAAGGCTGATATAGAAAGCCTACTATACTATTGAGGACTAGATAAATGATAAAATGCGTAGATATAGCTATTCTTTGATCTAGGACAAGATATCCATCTTCTTCTTGGAGTGCCTCTCCGACTAGTGAAGGACTAGTGAAGGTGGTTGGCAGTCAGCTACGTAAATTTATCGCTATCCCTCGCTAGCCGGAACAGTTCAGCGGCGTTCAAGATATCAATGATAAAATGTAAATTAGTTCAGAAAATTATGTTTTAAAAAAGAGCAACCGCCGAGTTTTTTGCTCGCTCTTCTCGGTTGGATTAGCTTTCCGAACCAGCAGAGAGTTGACAATTCACTTGCAATTCACAAAGCACTTGTTAAAATGTTTACTTGAATAAAGAAATATAAAATCGAGACGTTTAAAGTGTAAAGACGTGTATTTCGATTATCCTCCAAAACAATCTCAAAGTCGATCTCATCGTTACTTCTTTATCTTAAGAAAAATTTACTACCGCCAATAAAACATGGATTTACGTAATGTTGCGCACTTTCAAAGACTTAGCTACAAACAAACTACAAATCCGAACTGCATTGATATTTAACTGAATGAACGTTTCAAAAAACCAAAACACTGTTCGCGGGCCAAGTATTTTAACTAAACTCGCAGCAAATTGACCATTGGAGCTATGGACTTAGGGACGCGGCATTCTTTCGCACGTGGAGCGAAAATAACAAAATGTAACGGGAAAATTCCCGAACTCCATTGATGTAAACACGGCGAGTGTCTATTTAGTTAATACGGCTGTAAACACCAACGTTTCCGCGGGTATTGTTGCCAAAATCGTTAAAAGCATGAGCAAAACACCGGCCGTTACGTGATCAACTCACTTACATTTTTGAAACAAATCAAACTCAAATCTAGTTAATTTTTTTAACAAACTTTCATTTCCCTATTGTTAGGAATTCCCACGTCTGGAGCCAATCCTAGCAGTATCCGGTCATGCTTATTACAAACATGCATTGTCATCGGGACTGGAGCAGTATGTATCATCTCAATCGGACACCGGGAAGTGGGTCAAATTTAACTTGCAAGATTCACATACATATATTGTGACTTAAATAAAAGCTTTTAATAATCTTTATTCAAGTAAGCTTTTAACAAGCACTTTTCAATCGTCAAGGATCGACTAAATTTGATGAAGCTACAACTGGTTCGGAATGTTGCTCTTACCGAAAAGGATCAGCAAGAAACTTTGCGGTCAAACTTTTCAATATTTTCAATTCACATTATTTAACAGCAGTGTTGTATGAAACTGAAAGGATTTTGAAATGCAAGCATATTTATAATTCAAAAAATTTTCAATAATGTAATATGCTTCACGTATAATATTCACTCATTGGTCTCATTGACCGCTGAGTTTCTTTCTGGTTCTTCTCGGTAAGAACAACATTCTGAACCAGTGGTTGTGTCATTAATCATATTGATCCTAGACAATTCAAAAATGCTTGAAAAAGATTAATAGAAGCTTTTATTCAACTAAACTTGTATGTATGTTTGTACGTTAAGGTGGAATCTTGCAAAATTGGTCATTTTGACCCACTTCCCGGTGTCCGACTGAGGTGATATTTTACATACTGCTCCAGTCCCGAAGACAATGCATGTTTATGATAAGCATGACCTGATGATGCCAGGATTGGCTCCAAATGATGGAACTCCTCAACGGTTAACAGTAGGGACATGAAATTTTAAAAGCGTTTATTTTTCAAAAGCTTTTAATTTATTTCATACTTGCTTTTGCCAGCAACTTTGTTGCCGCAGCAACGGCGATTATTAACGTCATCCTATTCCTGACGAATTAACAGGATTTCTATAGCCTATATCCCCTGCCCCGCAGTTACCCCGGTTTATAATAATAATATCTGTAAAATAATGCAATTCGTCTAGACAGGCATGTCCGTATAGTACATTTAGCAGCACACATACACACAAACACACCTGTCTGCAGCTTGTCCGCGGTGAGGCTCCTCAGCAACCGTTTGATGCTTCGCCGGCGACGCACGCCGCACGTGTCCTCTGAACTCATGACTCCATGGTCACACTACACTACACTTCACTGTCACTTTCACTGCTTTCTTACACACTTTTGGGTATATTTGGTGTAATCTTAATACAAAAGTAATAATAAAATTATTTTGCTATAATCCGCGAAGAAGTAAAATAGAAAATATATATAATGATAAATGTAGAGTGGACAATCGGTTATTATACCTGATATATGCAGGATTCGTAAAAACACGATGTATCGGTTACGAGGCGAAACAATCGTTGATATTGTCGTTGTGAATGTGTAATACTTGGTCGTGGTGTCTTGTCATAGGTGTGGTAACTAATTCTGCATGTATAATGTATGTTCCTCTCTAAAAGTTCTAAATAAAAGTGCGCGACAGCATATGTCTAGCTTTTAAGGCTAACCTACTTTAAACATTTTTATGGTCATCAGAACACTATAATACGGTTTTAATCTTAACACGGGGACGGAGCCGCTGGCGATTGCTAGTATCTAAGATATGAGGTTGTTTTGTGACCACTATTAGTGTACCATCCTGTATATCATCTCTGCCTATATAATAAATCCAAAAGAACTTTTACCTAGCAATGAAAGTCCACCCTTTGCGAAAATTGGACAATTCTGCCTGACCACGTATAAAGGCCATATTAATTAGGCCGTGACATAAAATCCATTGATATTTCACGGGCGTTTGAAGGGCTCCCGAAACGTTGGGCCGATAACGCGTCAAGCGTGAGAGGATACGATTAGCATGCTTTACGAGGCAGAATTAATTTATTAATAAAAAAAATTACAATTCAATACCATGTTCGCAAAAGCTCGATCAATATGGAATCAAAGGCATTAAGACACAATCATGGTTTTGCAAGCTTAAATACTCACGAATCTATTTTCGCCAACTTAAGTTTCAATAAAGAATATCTGCGTGACCGAGCCTTGCTTAGTATTTTTTTTCGAAATAAAAAAGATACTTAAAAAAAAAATAGGGTAGGTGGGGATCAATCCTAGGTATTTTCTATCTCTCGCGAACATCCGTTTCCCGAATAAAATTCAATTCAATATAAATTTTAGTAATTTTTAATACCCAAAAACGGGGATAAAATGTTTTTTTTTTAATAAAACCTAGCTAGATCTCTCTACAAAGATATAAGAGACATTTATCAGCTACTTAGTTTATTTGTCGGTTAACTATCCGACACTTCAGTAACTTATGAACAGGCCTTAAGGCTTTTAAAGTAACTTTCAACTTTTTTAATTTTTTTAGTTAACTAGCTTTAAAAGGTAGACTTTTCTGTAGACCTCTAAAAGAGGTAATCCCATCCACTACATCACATAAATCTATTATTACAGGGAATATTTTTTAATTTAACGAACAAAAACATTATTTTATAATACAATATCTGAGTTACCTTGCCAAGCTCGGTAATTTTTTACAAAAAAAAAAAGAAAATAATAATTATTTAGTTGGGGATCGATCCTAGAAATTTGCATTTTTCGAGACTTCCCCGTTCCACGAATTAGCTACGCTAACTTGACAGTTTAGTGGCAAAAATTCAATTCAATACAAATTTTAGTATTTTTTAATGCCTAAAAACATGAAACGAATTTTTTTACATAAAACCTACCTAGATCGATTTTTCTTCCCCAAAACCCCCTAAATGCTTAATTTCAGGAAAATCGTTGGAACCGTTTCCGAGATTCCGAAAACATATATACATACATACATACAAGATTAACTCATTTAAATATTTTATATTATAATACATAGTGAGAGTAGTATTTTATGTATTAAAATTGATACTCTTTAATATTAAAAGCTCCAAATTTCCAAATTCCACACTCAAGTAGACGCGCGGGTAATCTAGCCAATGGCGCGGTTCATTTACCGCAATTAACATCAATCGAAGATAAAAGGGTCCCAAAATGACGACAACGTCTCTCACATCCCCGAGGAATCCAATATCGAACAAAAATATTTAATTAGACGACCTAAGGATAATAATTAAAGAAAACTCCGTTACAAAACTAATGAGAATATTATTTTGCTATAATCCGCGATGAAAGAAAATATATGTAATGCTAAATGTAGAGTGTACTATTTGTTCTCATACCTGATACATGCAGAATTTGTAACAACTCATGCACTACCCTTATAAGCTGTGGTAGCGGTAACACCGTGCGCCTCTTTTGCGGAGGTCTAGGTTTCAAACCCCGGGCAGGCACCAATGAGTTTTCTAGTAAAACTTATGTGTCTATTTGATAACTGCAATTTGTCACAAGCTTTTCGGTGAAGGAAAACATCGTGAGGGAACCTGCATATCTCTAGAGACTTATGGAGATATGTGTATCCTACCAATCCGCATTGGAGCAGCGTGGTAGGTCTTAGCTCCAATCCTTCTTTTTGAATAGAAAGTGAATGAAATTTTAGCTCTCAAACGTAAAGCTGTTATAGACAAAAAAAACGGGCCAAAAAAGCCTGTAATTTGCCTGGAATTTTTTTTAATTGTATTTTTTTAATTTTTTAAAAAAACTACCGATCAAGACTCGCTCATCCAAGTACTTGGGATTTAGAAGATGTGTCAGATATCATTAATGTAATATACAGGGTAGATCCGTGCCAAACCGCATTCTGTATTCCGCGTCCCTACAAGTACATTAACATCGCTATAAAACCCATAAAAATACTTCTACTATAAACACACGGTAGCGCATTGCTCCAAACTAGATCTCGAGAGGCAATCCGGCAATAAATAACACATAACTCGCTAAACTTCACTCAAATAAACACTCAAACCGATCGATAGTACACCGGGAGGGAACTAAAGCTAAAAGCTTGGTAATATTCCAAAAAGCCAATCAGAAAACACCATAAACCCGTTTAATTGTCTAAACCCCCATGAGAGTAATGTAGTAGTGAATGTTCGAAATATTGAATACTATACACTGTCCATTATATTAACCATCTTTTGACAGATTGACGATTTACATATTTAGTGATGTCCTAAAGATTCTCGTATGCGATACCATTCCGATTATAGTACCTACTATCATTAATCGAATTACGTACCTAAGTAATTCGATTAATGATAACCTACGTAAACTAATAACAGATATAGAAATCAACATTTTGATTTAATATTGCCTTAGTTTTTTGAAAATAAATGTTAATCCGTGTGTATTTATTATAATCATAAAAAATATATTATACATCAACTGGCAACATCAACAGACCTTCCGCTCGGCCGCCATTTTGACGTGATCTGTCACTCTCAACGAAACGCCCGTGATAGTTACACGCATTTACGTTCGCTGAGTGTTCTCTCGCATCTGTTACACCTTGAGTTAAGTAGCTTTATTCCTCGGAAAAACTTTTGTGAAACTTATATTAATTGATCGTGAAAATGCCGAAAGGACGTGTGTTGAAAGCACAATCGAGACAGTTAGTGTTAAAACTTCATGAGTATTTTGAGCAAGAAAATCAAAATGGCGGACCTCTTATACCTATCACGCAAGTCCGAAACCGTGTTGCAGCCGCGTTGGGGATCAGTCTATCAACTGTGACTAAAATCACTACTGATGCCTACGGCAGGAGCGGCTTGGAGCAAAACAAACCATCTACACCAAAAAGAAAGCGCCGGGCTCATAAGGTGACAGCTGTTGATGACTTTGACGCTGACGCTATTCGTCGTCATGTATATGATTACTACTTGAGAAAAGAAATTCCAACTTTGAGAAAACTTATTGTTTCTTTGAAAAGAAGTGGTCTATTTCATGGTGAAAAATCTTCTTTGGTCAAAGTTTTGAACACAATTGGCTTTTCATATAAAAAGTTAAATAAAAGAAAATTATTAATGGAACGCACAGATATAGCTATAGCACGTTGTGATTTTTTAAGAGAGGCAAAGAAAATACAAGATTGGGCAAATATTGTTTTCACGGATGAAACATGGCTCAACGCTAACCACACACTATCTCGTTTCTGGACTGATGATACTGCTGATTCCACTTCCTCAGTACCAATGGGAAAAGGTGAGCGCCTAATCATTTGCCATGCAGGTACAGCAAAAGGATTTGTACAAGACGCACTGTTGGCATTTAAATCGAAGAAATCAAATGACTACCACAAAGAGATGAATGCAAATGTGTATGAAGAGTGGTTCAAAAAAATGCTCATTTCATTGGAAGAACCATCAATAATTTTTATTGATAATGCGCCCTACCACTCCCGTCAAATTGACAAAATGCCAACACAGGCTAATAAAAAGCATGAAATAATTAATTGGCTTCGGGACAATGGAGAAAATGTGGACGACTCAATGTTAAAAGTTGAATTAATAAAAATATTAAAAACCAAAAAGAGAGCAAAACGCTATGTAATCAATGAAATGGCAGCAGAATATGGCCATACTGTTCTTCGGATTCCTCCATACCACTGCCAGTACAACGCAATAGAACTTATATGGGCACAAGTAAAAGGGCATGCTGCGAGATGCAATACAAGCCCCCCATTCACAGCGAATAAAATGTTGCAATTGCTAAAAAATGCTTGCACCCACGTAACGGCCGAGAACTGGGCAAGTGTGGTGGAAAGAACTAAAAGAGTAATATTCTCTGATTGGGAACGTGATATTGCGTTTGATAATATATTATCTACACAAGAGCTAATAATAACTGCTACTGAAGACTCCTCATCGGAGGAGTCTAGTGTTGATTATCATTCCGACGACTCGTGCTAATAAAATAAATTAAAATATCCTGATTGTTTTATTTGTATTCATGTATTAACTAAGAAGAAAGTAAAACTTTATATAATGTTATTAAATGTCTTTTAATACTCGTAACATCGATTTCTACCGATTATTTTTAATCTGTGGCATAATCGTAGTAACCATTATGTGTGACATCACTAAGTGGGCGGTACCCATCCATAAAGTACAAATATTATTTGTATGATATTTGTACGTAAGCAATACAAAACTTAATGAGCGTGAGCTGTCAAAAGACTGATAATATGATGGACGCAGTATAAAGCTAAGCCAAAACAGTTAAGCTAAGCCATAACTGTCACATAGTGCCTTTCTGACGTCAACTTAGTCTAGTTGTATTTTACGACATCAAGGTATGGTGGTAAGGCTGAGTAGAATAGACCACCTTCCTTCCTTCCTTCCTTAGAAGAGGGTGGTCTATTCTACTCAGCCGGAGACCACACAGTGGGTCAATTTACCTTAGATGCCTTTTACGACACCTCTATAAGTAATGAGGGTTGGTCTATTCTACTTCGCCAGATACCACATGGCAAAAGGACGTATAAGCGTTAATTGAGCTAAATTTTATCAATATTGATCAACTACCTGTGAAAGCGTAACAGACAGACTTTCGCATTTATAATATTAGAAAGATAGAAGGTAGTACCTAGTTAACCGAGCCTTGCTGGGTAATTTCGTAGCTCGATCCTAGGTATTTACATGTATTCCCCGAGCGACCCATTCCCCGAATAAACTACGCTGACTTGACAGTATTCGGCAAAAATACTGTTTTATGAATTCAATTTGAATTTTTGTATATTTTTCAAAGCCCAAAAACAGGGATAAAACAATTTTTTTTTTAAATAAAACCTAGCTAGATCGATTTTCCCCTCCAAAACCTCCTGCATGCTGATTTTTAGGAAAATCGTTTGAGCCATTTCCAAAGTTCCGAAAAAAAAATTATATATACAAGATTATATCTATTAATTATAGATACAAACACATACAAGATTAACTCATTTAAATATTAAGATTTGGCAGAGGTATATTTTATTTTCGGCCACGTATTCGGAGTCCAGGTTTACGAGCGCACCTATCCAGTCGCTGGACGGGCCACGTCGAAAGTAACCCAACAATAAAATATAGCGAAGAAAACAATATGATAGCCTGGCAACGCGCCAGACATCTGGCCGAAACGTACACTCGCAGAGCGAAACGTTTGCCACTCTATATTAATAAAGCGATGTAGCCTTTGTACATAAAAAAGTAATGTAACGGCCTGTTACTATCCCATCTCGCAGCGAGGCCACTTCTTTCTATTATTGGAGAGAAGGATTTACACTTACACCCACTACACTAATCCAATACGGATTCGTAGGTTCTACGTCTCTTACAAGTAATTTCTGTCCAGTTAGCATACGTAACTAAGCTAAGCTAAATTTAGAAGAAAAAATACGTGCCTAGTTGGAAAACTACATTAAACAAATGAATTCGATACTTGCGTGCCCATTTGAAAAGCTGAACGATATAAAAATTAATGTTAATTCAAATAATTTATAGAATTAGGCGTTACTTTACGGAGATCCATAATACAAAAGTTATAATAAAAAAAAGTAATAATTTATTTTTGTCATTTTGTCGTGGAGTCTATCTCTTGACAATGCTTCGGTTGTGAAACAATTGTTGAGTTTGTAATGGTGAACGTGTGTAGTGCTTGTGTATTGCGGTGGCGGTGGAAGTTTGTGCATGTGTTTTTACGAATCCTGCATGAATCAGGTATGAAAACGGATTGTCAACTCTACATTTAGCATCATATATATTTTCTATATTCATTCATCGCGGATTACATTAAAATAATTTCATTATTATTTTTTATGAATGTTAAATTCTGAAAACAACTGTCACCGACAGTACACTCGTCTTTACTACCGGATTCCGTTATCGAGTCCCCGTTGCAACATCGAGTAAATATTTGAATTTCTCGTATACAATCAAAGGCACGGTCTCTTTGACTTTGACATTGCGTTTTATTAGTGCGACATAAAATAGATACAGATTACTCAAGTACCCGATTCGGCGCAGGGATTTTTATGCCAAAACACTAAAGCTCACGAGGCGACTAAGGTAAGTTAATCCACGGTTTGGAATCCGGCTGATTAGAATAGATCAACCTCATTTCTTACCGAGGTGTTGAAAATCGCGATTAAGTTAAGTTTACCCGCCATGTGATATCCGGCTGAATAGAATAGACTATCCTCATTTCTTACCGTTCGGTCGTAAAAGGTGACTAAGGTAAGGTAACGTCAGGCAGGCAGCCGATCGTAAAATACCTAACAAAATCACATCACAACATGGTCAAAACAGGTTGTGCCGACTCCACTTAGAGTGGGATAAGGGCAAGAAAATGATGTACTAAAGCTATTATATATTTTTTAACAGAAACAAAAGGAACTTACAACCACGCCTGCAAAAATTCAAATTCACATACACACGCAACGGTGGACGTATCCAATAGCGGAAGATATTACCCATGACCTGGGGCAAGTTTGGTCACAAATTGGACATTTCTCGACAGTGCTGCACAGAATCCCATACACTGACACTTAAAGTAACGGCCTGTTATTTTCCCACCGCTGGGAAAATAACAGGCCTAGCTAGGCCAGCTAGGCCTCCCCTCTCCGTTTCTGGAGAGAAGGGTTAGAGCTAAGAGCTATCATGCTACTCCAATGTAGCATGTTTTGGCTGTCCATGCTTTTGGCCAATAAAAGCTACTATTTATAATCGGCGATGACAAGCGATTATGCGTGAACACGATCCTGCGTATACTCGGCTGTACTTGCCAATCATTGCATATGGTCGTCTTAGATCCCGGTATTGTCGGTTTTGGACACACAATCCCGGTAATGTAGGTTTTGGACACACATTTAAGGGAAACGTTGGGTGTTACAAATGATCGTATATAATAACTCGGACGATCGTGTGGATTAAACGCATATACTTATCTTTGTCTTAACACACATAAAAAAGAGAGGCAGTAAGTGTCATTTGTTCTCTCTATTTCTCTTTACTGTGGTCATATCAACAACTTATGCTTGCTTCCCTTAACTCTATGGTTGTTATACCTTTCAAATGATAGCAATCCTTTATCCTGAGATTACGGCCATCATCCAAATCTCAGGGATTCGTAAGACCTTGTCAGTTTGGCAGCGCGCCAGCTGCTGATAAATGATATCGACACATTTCCTTGTATTCCAGGAATGCTGTTTATTTTGATAGTACGATTTAGTGACCTCTGTATGACCTCTGTATCTTATTCACACTATATCATTCGCTTTTAACGTAAGCCCTAAATAATGAAGTGCAGGATTTTTCTCTTTAAGTCTTATATAAATGGATGTAATATATATCGCATGTTTAGTTAGATCACGTATTCCTACACGGAACCTGCCCATCTGAATTGATCGAGCGTGGCGGATCTAGCGTTTGGGGGATGGAGCGGGCTATGCTCGGAGTATCTCTACGTGATCAAATCAGAAATGAGGAGATCTATAGAAGAACCAGCGTCACTGATATAAAATCAAATTCAAATAATTCTTTATTCAAATTGGCTTTTACTATCACTTTCGAATCGTCAAATTACAATGAAGCTATGACTGGTTCGGAAAGGTGCTCTTACCGAGAAGAATCATCAAGAATCTCGGCGGCCACTCTTTTCAAAATTAAGAATTACAATAATGGCTTAAATAATTAAGAACAAATTAAAAAATTAACAATGTAATCTATTGCAATTTAAATCCAAGCTTTTTTATCAACATAGTCCTCAACAGTATAATAAGCTTTATGAATAAGTGTCTTTTTAATTGTTTTTTTGAACTCGTGTAAAGGCAGTTCCAAAATAGATTGTGGAATTTTATTATAAAAATGTATATCGAAGCCCAAAAAGGATCGACACACTTTCTGAAGCCGTATCCTGGGTATTATTAATTTATTTCGGTTTCTGAACACTTTTTTATTTATTAAAAAGATGTATATTTTGTCTCACAAACACTTATAGCTTAGTGAGTGGCGAAGCTAAAGTGGCAATGGGAGCCGCTGGGTCCAAGCGGCACAACATCGTATGGTGTGGAGAAACCGTGAAGAGATCTGTGTCCAGCAGTGGATCAAAAAGAAGGAGAAAAATGCAGATCCAAGGCCTAACATTTCTCCCCAAAAAGACTTGATTCCTTGCCCACCAGTGGGAAAGTTACTGGACGCTAATTACTTTTTTAGTTAGTAAAATACTATGGTGAAGGTCAAAAGGTGCTTCTGGTTGGCTCCAATCAATCCCAAGCTCTTATCTAATCTGAGGATTAAGGACCTGTTGATACTAAAAAGGGTAAAAAGATAAAGCGATAACTGAAGCATATATACTTTTACATCCATATTAATATTATAAATAAAAATTGTACTTGAAACGTGCTTTTATTTACCCTCTTTAACACAATGTGTTTTTATTCTCAAAAAAAAATTATCCTTTGATCGAGATATTGTGCACCTCGGTGAAATATGTAACTGTGCCAAATTTCAAAATATTAGTCCAGTGGATTAGCGATTAAAGCGTTTTTTGTATTGTGATTTTATTTTCCGATTAAACTATCTTATTATAATAGCTGTGCCTGCTGTCATGGACCACCTTCCGCACAAATGTGTCTATTTTGCACGAACTAAATGTAAGGACACGACTCTCATCTATCTGCCTGCAAAGAGTGCTTGAGTTCTTTGGCCATATCGCCCGAAAGAAGGCAATAACCTCGATCAACGCATGGTCACCGGCATCATAGACGGTAAACAACCTCGAGGGCGTACCCATACTCGGTGGACAGACCAGATTCGAACCGAACTTGGACACAAATCTACACTTGCTCTTCATTCGGCCAAGGCGAGGAACAAATGGCGAGCAACTGTCCACAAGATCATCACTAGGCACTAGGGATCACGACCCTCAGTAATGAGGAGAACGATGCGAGAAGGAGGACCTGTGCCTGCAGCTTCGCCTGCTTGAAATTAGTGTGCCATAAAGTTTTCCTGCGTAATTCCTGATCCCGTGGGAATTTAACCATAATGTACTCGTACTATTACTTAAACCTTCCTCAAGATTTGCACTATCCTTTACTAAAAACCGTTTAAATATCTGTTAAGTAGATTTTGAGAAAATCGATCACATACAGCTTTAGGACACACATACAGCTTTACTTTGTTATATAATAAGTATGGAAATTTTAGAATTGTTGCCCTTTTAAACCCCCAAACAATTTTTCCAATATTTAGAATTCGAATATGAACACGCCCTCCCATGAGAGCATCAGCACTATCATAACACCGTCTAGACATCACCTGACCCCGTGTACACATAAAATGTATACATACAGTGTATATGGGGACAGGGACGCCCGGAAACCGTACGAACCATTGGTTTGGAAACTAAATCTGCTAAACAAATCATCCAAAGCAGGGTTGTCAGATACAAAACCAAAAAGCGGAAGCGTCAGTAACGGAATAGTTAGAGTAAAAGATTTGCGATTGAGACGTCGTGGGTTCAAAACTCAAGTCATATACTACCGATGTGAACCCACTCCTAAGCATTTAGCTTAGCTGAAGGGGTTAACAAGTTTAGTAGTCATTTGTAACCTAAATTGCTAGTAACCTTTAAAAAAAACACTTAATGACTAAGACTAAGACTTAATGCGACAATAAACAACGCATAGTTGTCACGAATATACTCACAGCTAAAAAATCTTTATACAAAATATTCGAGGGACATCGAACCCGCACTAAATCTCAACAAATGGACCCGTGCCAACTGAGTCATAGAGGATAGCCTTGTGACTCAGAACTAACTTTATTATCGAACACATCTCTGTAGCGAAAAGCGAAGTTTTCTGCCCCTGTGGCTGAGTGGTATATTTACTAGGTCCACAAGAAGTTCCGGGTTGCTCTTTTCTCTTGATTAAGTCTACTAAGAAGAAGGAAAAGGTGTGAAAGAATTTCTTTCCAAAGAATTTTTTTTAAAGGTGTATACTGTGAGGCCGCACCACGGCTTAGGGCGAGGTGCAGTGGAGGGCTGGTGGTATGACTGTGACTAGTCATCACGCTGTTGTATGAAGCTCTACTAGCTATGGGGAACGTCGTCCTAAGGGTGCCTCCTGTGAGGCCGGACCGCGGCTTAGGGCGACGTGTAGTGGAGGGCTGGTGGTATGACTGTGACTAGTCATCACGCTGTTGTATGAAGCTCTACTAGCTATGGGGAACGTCGTCCTAAGGGTGCCTCCTGTGAGGCCGGACCGCGGCTTAGGGCGACGTGTAGTGGAGGGCTGGTGGTATGACTGTGACTAGTCATCACGCTGTTGTATGAAGCTCTACTAGCTATGGGGAACGTCTTCCTAAGGGTGCCTCCTGTGAGGCCGGACAAGGGCTTAGGGCGACGTGTAGTGGAAGGCTAATAGTATGAAGATTAGTCATGAGATTCGACGGTTAGAGAGGCAATGGTGGGGAGGTCAAGGTCTCTATGGAGGTCAACATTCCTCATGAACCACGGATAAGCAATCCTGCATCAAGAATCGATCCTGCAGTCTTTGGAGCGTAAGCAATCTGACTTTTGAAACGTGCGCGAACACGACGCTCGCAAAGGACATTATTAGTCTTATGCAAGTTTTGTAAAATGTCACTTTGTTGCGAAGTGATATCTTACTTTTCTTACTTATTTACGCGACATAATCGCGGCGGAACGTCGTGTAAAGAGCTCATTAATAAGTGCCCTGGATGGATTCGAAACTAGTCGGGCTAACCCGATAAGAATAACAAGTGAGTATAGCCGGTTCTATACATTAACTATGAATACTACTCTCTATCATCCTCCTGCTCTTATCCCACTCTAAGAGGGGTCGGCACAACATGTTATAAACATGCTGTCAAATGATTTGGCTGCGTTTTTACGACCGGCCGCCGTTTATACTACGTAGCTGAAGCGCCGGAGCGTCCATACCATATGGAGCGAAAATCCATTGAAGACATCTAAATTCAACAATTTAGTCCATCTGTTAAAGAAAGAGGCTCAATCTAACTTCTCGGTAAGAAATGAGGGTGGTAATATTCTATTCAGCCGGATACCACACGGCGTACTAATACTACTCACGATAGTATAAATTGGTAAATATTAATTCCTGTATAAAATAACCAACACACATTGGCTTCTGTTTACACTTTAATGTTAATAAAGTAAACCCACGCGCCACCAATAAAATAAAGTACAACAATACATTAGTATTTGAATAATTACCGACTACACGCGGCGGTTGCATCATAAACAAGCCGAGCTCCGCGCCCGATATAGCACTGTTTGTGGATCGATGTCCGGCCGGAACTGGACCGTATTGGTAACTGGGGTACCGTAAGCAAAACACTATCGACTACGAATGTTACGGAATTTAGACTGCAATTCCGAATTATCGGAATTTACGATTGAATTCAAATTTATTACTACGATTCCGATTAAATTTCACACTTAAACCGTATTATTATTGTATATGCGAATCTTTTACGCTGTATTAGCGTAATTAAAGGTTATTATACATCTCCTTCAACCGATGGACGTCCACAGCTGGACATGGACCCACACTAATCAACTGCCGAAGTTGAAAAAAATTAGACAATAGTCCAAAGCCTCACAAAAGTTCACGAAACAAAAATTAGAATTGCGATATCTTAATTGTTACTCTTAGAATATGAATTAGACTAAAAAGTGCGCCTATCGTCCCCGGGCACCCCTACATATATTTTCTTTTATCGCGAATTATAGCAAAATAATAGTTTCATGACTTTTGTATTATGGACCTACGCAAAGTAACGCCTAACTCTATAAATTATGAAAATATTCTTAGCTACTTAATTACGTTGTTGTAATATATGAGAGATATGAAATCTACAGTTGATAGCATGTGTACCACGCATCCCATAAAATCACTACAACACTGTCCATTTAAATATCATCAGGTGATCAGATCCTCTATAATATTAGGTAATATTTTACTTAAGCATTCCATTCGTGGGCTTTTTTATATCCCAGAAGTGAATAAATTAATTTTATTTTATTAACTATAAAATGAAATAACTAATTGTTAATTCTATACACTATTTTATAACGACTAGTGGGCCTCCTGTTAAATATCTCGCTCAATGTCGTTAAATAAGTAGATAATTGCAAGACGTAGGCATTGTTTTTTTATGAGTATTATACACTAGTTATGTCGGCAGCTTCGCCTGCATGGAAATAAATGTGTCATAAATTTTTTTGCGAATTGAAATTTTGTACATAAAAATAGTTATCGTGTGTATGAGACTTTTGAATAATAAATTCCGCAATCCATATTAGACCAGTCTAAAAAAGGTTTAAGTTAAGTATAAGAGATGTACTTGTGCGTAAAGCATATTACAAAGCTGAAGATTATTTGGATGATAAAAAATCTTTTCATCTTCATACAAAACTGCGGTTTCATTATGTAAAATTGAAAATGTTTAAAAGATTGACCGCTGAGTTTCTTTCAGGTTCTTCTCGGTAAGAGCAACATTCCGAAACAGTTGTAGCTTCATTAATCATATTGATCTTTGACGATTCAAAAGTGTTTGTAAGAGCTTATTTGAATAAAGATTATTTTGATTTGATTTGATTTGATTTGAAGAATGCCCTTGTAATTACATTTTCAGTTATTTTAATATTTGAGGTCTGCCCACCTCGTTAAAGATAAATCAACGTAGCGCTTACCGGTGCAGGGTTGTCACTTTTGGACCTCCATTTCGACATTAAACCCTAGCTATAAATAAAATTTGTGCTCATGTTTTCTATGCTATCGGTACCAGCTTAGCTCGTACAGAGACACACGTGAACATATTTATTTCTACCCGCAGCGTTCGGAGCATGAGTATCGGTCATCGACTACCGCCATTAGTGCACCGACACCATTATTTATTAGTCTTATGAAGAAGATAATATACTAATAACTTACGATTTTAGCTCCACACACAGGACTTATAGTAAAGTAACGGCCTATTAGTAATCCCACTGCTTGGCATGGCATAGGCCTCCTCTCTCCGTTTTTGGAGAGAAGGATTGGAGCTCAGACCTACCACGCTGCTCCAACGGGGACCTTCCGAACGGGGTTGAATCGGACGTACACCTTATAAGGTCCCCGCGGCAGTAGATGCATCTAGTGCTCCCGATGCATCGTCCAGCGGAGGGAGGGGCCCCAACCCAGAGGTGGCGCACTCTGGAGTACAGAGTTGCTGCTGGCGGGGATGGGGGTAATGTCTTCATAGGTACCCTATCCCAGCCACCAGCAGCGTGGTGGAGCACACAGGTTGTTATAGCCGGTGAGACTCCGACATAACCGTCACCTGTCCCCGTCGGGCGGCGGTTATACCCATAAGGGGATTTTCTTGTCCAAAAAAAAAAGTGTGGGAAGTAAAATCCGTTCTCATACAAGCAGGATTCCAATCACCACACTACAATTGCACTGCACACATTCACTAGGATAATTGGACAATAATAAAATATTGAATGGCTCGTTGGCGCAGTTGTGACCCTGCCTTCAGCTCCGCGGTTAGTGGGTTCGATTCCTACCGAGGGCCAACATTTTACCTAACAAAATTTGTTGGTTCTTCGAGCCTGGGGTGTATAAATGTATTTCAAATTATATAAGTATATATTTACCAGTTGTCTGTCCATAACACAAGTATTAAGTTACTTTCTTTCAAGACGGACGATCGTGTGTGTAAGTGATATGATAATGATAATCTCAAGATAACTTAACACCTTAAAAGAAGCATCATCAGCAAATAGGTTCCATCACAAAATCACAAAAAACTTTATGCACATAACATTGCATAGGTTTTTCTTCACAAATAAAAATGACTCGTAAATATAAATGAGGTACTTCAGTAGAAAAACGCATTGGTGCTCGCCCGGGTTTGAACCTGTGAATACGGTCCTAATCATAAATCAATACTACATTACACCGCTTCAGATGTACTTTATTAGAATTTAAAGAACCTACACGACGTTGTGCATTAGTTTTATAAATCTATCTACATATAGTCTACATACAAATATGAATAAATAAAAATTATGTTAAAAATATATAGTTTAAATTAATTAGTTAAAGTTTTGATTTGTACATTTTCACCATATTATAAAATACATTTATATCTACATATACATAGTAAGTTAGTTTAGCTTTTATCTGTTGCAGACGTCCGGCCACTGGCGGCCACTGAAAATCGGTGTTCAGGTTTCAAATTCGAACCAAAGCCGTTACCAATTTTATGGCGTCAAACTGCGCCTTTATAAAAAAATTTGTCATAATTATTGTGTACTTATATGTAAAACTTAGTGGTGTACGTCATAAATAAAGTTTTCCTTTCTTTCTTTATTTCTTTCTTTCTAGATAGTATACTCTGGCTTTGAACGCGACGAAAAACAAATAAAACGCCTCGGAACATTACGCAGTGTCTGATTCATAAGTCACAATCTAGCTAATTTAACGACTGATTTACACAAGACCGTAATACTCGAAGACACGAGGAAAAAGGACAAAAACGGTGAATACGCTTTAGTATTTCATCTATGATTAACCGGCAGAGTATCTTTAATATTTAAATGAGATATTCTTGTGGCCCAAGATCCCGTGAGCGCCAGACCTTCGTCATTTTATAAAAGCTGAAAGTTTGTCAGTGCATGCTCCCAACACAGGTAAGATCGATGGTAGTTTATGGTATTTGGATCATAGTGGCTTAGGGAGATACGAGGTACTCAAGGTTGCAAAATTCCGCATTAATTTCGTCATAGTATAAAGCGTGATCTTTTGATATTACCTTTAGAATAATATTAAAAATCACGTCAGTCAATGCCAGACACTTAGCATAGTGGAAACCCTCTGCCAGACACCCTTAAAATTCATGAAATTTGACTTCTATTTACGTCATAGTATTAAAAGCTGATTTTAATATATATTACTTGGATAAGAATAAGATGATGTTTCCCCTTTAGCCAGACATTTTCGATAGTTCCTACCCCAGCCAGGCAAGCATAAAAGGTTGCGGTTAGAAAGAACGGGAAGTATATATGCAATGCTATGTGCATAAAGTTTTTGTGATTTTGTGATGTAATTTGCTGATGATGCTTATTTTAGGGTGTTAAGTTATCTTGAGATTATGCTAGTGAATGTGTGCGGGGCAATTGTAGTGTGGTGGTTGGATTGATTGCTCGATTACATTGAATATATAAAAAGCTATTTTTGGCGTTAATTGTAAAGCCAGCGTAGCTTATTATGAGAACGGGAAAAGTATCGTTGCAGAGTCACTCTCGACGTTACGCAGTGATTTCAGGAATACAAGGGGTTCCATAAAATCCCCTGACGCTTGTCCCCTATATTTACGATCGCTGAGGCGGCTTCGCTCCCGAGGGAATGATTGTGAATAACATTTTACTGGCAATCACGAATTAAGTATTGAACCCGGAAGAACAATAAAAAAGAACCTTAGCAAAACTCTTTGAAAAAAATAAAGTAAAAGAGAAAAAAAAATCGGTTGAGTATTTGTAACATTATGACCGGCTCTCTATAGGTTTTATATAATAACTGTATTATATATATTATATACAACTGTACTAAAACTGTATTATATATATTAAATTATATAAAACCTCACGCATTAGTAAAGTTGTGAGAGAATTATGTTGCTTTAATCCTAGTTTGTTAAGAAAATTTATGTAATGTAAGAAGCAAAACCGTTCTTATACCTTGTATACGTAGCATTAGTTACCACATGCAGATAGGCTCCACGACAAAATGGTAAAGACGTAGAGCGTATCTCGTGATGACGCTTCCGTTACGAGGCGAGTTGGTGGTGGTGGTCTTTATATACGTGTGGTAACTAATACTGCATGTATAAGGTGTGAGAATTGTCTTTCCTTCCTACACTGAGCATTACAAAGATTTTCCTAAAAAAGGCGTCATCATTCTCTTGCCCTTATCCCACTCTAAATGGGGCGCAACATGTTATAAACATGTTAATACATGACCGGCCGCCTCTCTGAGGTCAACTTAACTTAGTCGCCTTTTGTGACACCTCGATAATAAATAAGGGTGGCCTATTCTACTCAGCCAGATACCTCACGGCTTTAAATCGCGTATTGGAACAAAATAATTCTATGATTTATACTATGGAATTCGGCAAAGTTGTGCCTACTTCTGTTAATTATTTTAAAAAAGCAGCAGTAACTTATTAGTCATCATAAACGCTCTCTTGTGTGAATCGCAATTACTGTTAATGAGTGATAAGGGATGGCCGAGTGCCAGCTGTGAATGCAGAGGTCAAGGTCGACAAACTGCCCTTGAGGGCAAGCGCTGCGTAGAAATTTTTCAACTGGAAAGCTCGATAGCGCGATAATGTTTGTGTATTGTTTAATATTTAAATGAGTTTATCTTGTTTGTATATATATATATATATATATATATATATATATATTTTTTTTTTTTTTTTTTTCGGAATCTCGGAAACGGCTCCAACGATTTTACTGCATTGTATTGATTTTTCAGCATGTAGGGGGTTGTAGTTTTGGGGGAGAAATATCGATCTAGATAAGTTTAGTTTTATTTAAAAGTAATGTCGTTTTATCCCTGTTTTCGGGCTCTAAAATTTTTTTGAAATTTACGTTGGATACAATAACAATTTTTCACTCAAATGTAAAGTCATGGTAGTTCATTTGGGGAACGGGCGGTCTAGAGAGGTGAAAATACCTAGGATCGAGCCCCACCAGCCCTATTATTTTTTCCTTTTTCTTTTCAATTTTTTTTTAATTTTATTTTTTTTTACATCAATTTTTTATTTTAACAAATTTTTGTTTTTATTTTAAAAATTACCGAGCAAGGCCCGTTCAACCAGGTACTTGTTATTATCTTTAATTGTATGTATATATATTCTGAATCTCGGAAACGGCTCCAACTATTTTCCTGAAATTTAACGTGTAGGGAGTTTTGGGAGAAAAAATCGATCAAGCTAGGTTTTATTTTTAAAAATTTCGTTTAATCCATGTTTTTGGGTATGGGTATGGGTAAAAAAAAATTAGAATTAAAAGCAAAGGATAATTTTAGCTGTCAAACGTAATGCGACAGCTGATGGGTAACGGGCGGAAATGTTCAAAACCCGGGTTTATATCCCGCAAGGCATCAACGCCTACTTTCATCTTTTATTATTATTATTTTTATATCATTAAAAAACACCGAGCACCGAATGTACACTACAAATTTCCTAGAAATAATTTATATGGCAATATAACATTTGCCCGGTCATCTAGTAATTGTATATATACATTATTCAGCAGCGAGTGCAGAGCGCGCTATCGCTGGGATGTTCATATCGCATCCGGCCGATATGTGTGTCTGTGTGCTGACATTTCTCCTGAATGCCAGGCCGAACCCGTCAGCTGAGGCAAGGACGGATAACAGTTATTTTTTGTATGTAATGACCCGATTTGACTGAAGGGTAAAACCACGTCGTGATTTCAAACCTAGTTCAGACACCAAAATATTAATGGGCGTTATTTTTTGAAGGTCCATAATACAAAAAATAATGAAAATGTTATTTTACTATAATCCGCGATAAAAGAAAATATGTTATGCTAAATGTAGAATATACAATCCGTTCTCATATCTCATACATGCAGAATCCGTAAAAACTACCCGCCACTAATAACGCAATGCACAAGCACTGCATACATTCACCACCAAAATCGTTTCTTCCCATAACCAAAGCATCGTTATGGTATAGAATCCAGGACAAAATCACATAACGCAGCATCTCCCAAGCAAGCAGAGTTATATAGTAATAAGTATAACCCCCACCGTTTATTTTGCCTTCAAACATATGTAGCAAATTGGAACTAATAAGTTAACAGGTAGATCATGTGGCTGTTATTTTGTTTATCTGCTGGATACCTATTTAAAATGGCCGTGATTTCTTTTTCATTTTTTTAGACATTTATATGCTACTTAGTTTATTTGTCCGTTAACTATACGACACTTTATCAGTAACTTGTCTAACAGGCCCTTAGTGCTGAATAAGCCTATCAGAAACCTGAGAAACGCAAAATTCCGAGATATGTGTCAGATATGTTCCGAATAGGCTAACTGACAGTTTATTGGTAACTTGTAAAACAGGCCCTAAATTTTGTAGATTTGGGAGACAGAATTCGTGACAGAAAATCACTGGTGTAATTAGGGCAATTTGGAGCGGGTAATAGACAACCTTGACCTAAGGGACATAGTCGGCTCGTTTGAGAAGGCAAGTTTAGGCTGAGGCTATATTAGTTAGCGCAGCGAGACGCGACAGCTTGTTAATACTGTAAGGACACATAGCGATACTGTGAGCCAAATATAGACAGCGTTTTGATATGTGTATATAACAATGGGATATAAATTTGAGTCGAATTATTTAGAAATTTATTTGTACGGCTAATACAAAATCATCCTCCTGCCCTTATCCCATTCTAAGTGGGTTCGGCACAACATATAACGTCAACTTACCATGGTCGAATTTTACGACACCTCGGTAAGAAAGCGGATGTTTGATATTATCCTAGTGACTGTGTGCAGTGTGTGAAGTGGTAGGTTCAAATAATAATATTCCGAATCTTAGAAACGGCTCCAACGATTTTCATTAAATTCAGTATGTAAATTCAGCAAGGTTTTGGGGGGAAAATTCGATCTAGGTTTCATTAAAAAAAAACATTTTATCCCTGTTTTCGGGCACTAAAATAATTCTTAAATGTAGATGTTGAATGCAAATTATATTTTTAGCTGTCAAACGTAATACTGTGATAGCCTAATGGGTAACGGGCGGACAAAACGAATTTTTAAAATCTTTTTCATTTATTAAAAAATTTGCTCGTCGGCCAGGTTCTAAATATATTAAATAATTGTGTTTTATATGAGCCTTTCTCTACTAACAGGAAAATCATAGTCCAAGCATTTTTTCTTACTTTGGCTATATTAATGCATAGTTTTGTTTATTAAAACACATAATATATGACCGGTTATTTAAGGAGCCAAGCTTTAATCAATATTTAGAATCATAATCATTTCATAAATTCGGTCTAAAAGCCACTAAAAACAGTCCTCTGTTATGTCCTAATTCCGCATCTAGTATTATTCGGTTCGGTTTTCATTAGTTGTATTTAAAAATTTAAAATCTTATAACTCTATAAACATAAAGAATATTGAATGCATGTAAACAAAAAACAATTATAATTTTAGATAATTTTTTAGTACCAAAAACTAGTGTTCGAATGTTGTCCAATACATTTTTGAACAGTCCTCTGTCACAATTTGAATATCACGCCACAAAAATATTAAACACTATTGTGGTTACATTTCTCGTGAAACCGAACGGTAACAGTGTGAAGTTTGCTTGGTCGTCATGCTAAAAAATTCGCCGTCATTTTGCACAATTAAAACTCCGCGTCTGCATGGGAGCCACGTCTCTGTAGTGTTCAGTGAACAGTCCTCTGGTCAGTCTATTTTACTTTGTTTTATGTGTTATAATTATATTTATTTAACAAAAAATTGCTTAGTGTGATAATTTATAGCTGTTTTTGTGTTATGAAGTAATATTTAAACTGATACGTGGTATGACATTTTTCACGTAAAATAACAGTCCTCTGTGCAACAGTCCTCTGGAAATTCATAACACAGAGGACTGTTCAATGTGACAGAGGATTGTTTTATTTGACGTCCGTGTATTTTATTAATATTCTTTATACTCTGAACTAACCTACTGCTTGTCGATAGCCTCCTTCTTTCTTACATTGGCCTGTCACGCTAATTCAGGTCTTTTGTTTTCTATTCTATTCAACGTGACACGTGCAATATCGTGCAAACATCGATCTGAAACTGTCAGCATTGCACAGGCGAAGAATTTTGACTTACAATAGTCACAATGCACTGCTTGAAAAGACATGTTGTAATCGCTATGACGAGCTATGTTTGTCGCGAACCTGCCAACGGTGTATTGACAAGAATCCTGACTACAGGGAGTCTGATGACAGCAAGCCTATTTAATGTAAAAAATGGATATCCTAGAAACAAACTTATAACGACCCCAAGACCAAGAATGTTCGAACAGTTATCAAATACCTAAAGAAAACGTTCACGGTTCGCCCTCAAGAACTAATAGAAGAGCTGCACGAGGATTTGGAAGCTTATTATCAACACGAAAGAAACATTACAATGCTATAAAGAAATACAAACAAAGCCTTACCGACGAAGACGCTATTATACATATTGATTTTTCAAAAAATTATTGTTCAAAATACGGTCAAGAAATACAAGCATTTCATTTTGGAGGGTCGAGACTTCAGCTAAGTCTTCATACTGTAGTAGTGTATACCAAAAACTCTATTAAGTCTTATTGTACTGTTTCCAAAAATCTTACACATTCACCAGCTGCTATATGGGCACATTTGCGACCAACTCTCAAACTTTAAAACTCTCCCACCTAACATAAAGAGCATCCATTTTATCAGCGATGGACCCGTAACTCAATATAGAAACAAAACGATGTTTTCATCCTGGCATCAAGGCTTCAACAAGAAGTTTTAAATGTGAAGAAGTTTACGTAGAACTATTCAGAGAGTGGCCGTGGCAAAGGAGCCCCTGATGGCATTGGAGCGACCTGCAAGAAAACCGCTGATGCCGTCGTCGCGACAGGTGGTGATATTGATAGCTTGGAATCATTTGTAGAGGCCATTCAACGAAGATGTTCCGCAATTACCTTGTTCACAATCGACGATAAAGCTGTCCAAGAATTGACAGAAGATCTTCAAAATGAAACAGTTAATTTAAAAAGCTTTAATGGCACTTCAAAAATTCATCAAGTAAAGGCTGAAATATTAAGTCCTCTGGAATCAGCTCCAAGTGCCACTAAACTCGTAATGAAAAGTTTAAGTTGCACTTGTGAAGACGAGTGCCAGCACTTCAATTTAGGAGTGTGACAGTACAAAAACAAGTCAAAACTTAACGTAGATGATATTTACACAGACTCTGAATGTGAAAACATGGACAACACACAGGATTCCACAATGGAGACCGACGACGACGCTGCACTGGCTGGACCTAATTCAATCAACCAACAGAATTACACCATCGGTGATTACGACTTGGTTAAATTTCTAGGAAGAAAAACTGAATATTGTTATGCTGCAGTAATCAACAAGATAGACACGGAAGAAGGCGAGCTAACAGTAACCTTCCTTAATATTTGTGATGACAAAGGACACACATTCAGAGTCGATGGAAATGATGTTTCTGATGTGTCCTTTGAGCAAGTATTAAAGAATTTGCCAAACCCAGATATTGCCCTAAAAGGAAAACGAATATTTTATTATTTTAATATACTTGTACCTGTTTTTGAGAAATAAGTCCGATAAGTAAACAAGACTGATTCTTAGTACCTAAGCTTAATTTTGATTTTAATTCGTTACTTAGAGAGCTGAACTCGCAATTTGTTCGTGATAAATATGTATAAGTATTTAAATTCTGTATGTGATACAGTATTCAATAATAAAGATAATTTATTAGATTAAATTTTATAATGAAATATCTGGGTGACCGAGCTTCGCTCGGTAATTTAAAAAAAAAAATGACCGAATTAAAAATTTTTACAAAAAAATGACAAAAAAAACTTAAAAAATAAAAAAAATATTTAGTTGGGATCGATCCTTGGCATTCACATTTCTCGAGGCTGCCCATTACCCGAATAAGCTACGTCGACTTGACAGTTAATGGCGAAAATTCAATTCAATATAAATGTTAGTGTTTTTTAATGCCCAAAAATAGGGATAAAACATTTTTTTTTTACATAAAACCTAGCTAGATCAATTTTCTCCCCCAAAACCTCCTACATGCTGAATTTCAGGAAAATCGTTGGAGCCGTTTCCGAGATTCGGAAAATATATATATATACAAGATTAACTCATTTAAATATTAAAGATATTGTGTTTTTCTTCATGTAAACATTGACATAAACTGTTCTCTGGGTGGAAAAAACAGTTCTCTGGGTGGCAAAACAGTCCTCTGCCGCACTTTTTTATAAAATTGCCTATAATTCGAAAAATAAGAGAAAATTACAATGGTTTCTTGTTTATATGTATTTATATTTTAACTATCTATCGACTTAACATATTATATTTTTAATTTTCTAGAAAAATAGGGTGTGGACAATTGTCAATAACCAAGTTTCCAGTTAGTAGAGAAAGGCCCATATAATAATTTAATAAATATTTAATAATTGTGTATTGTATAATTAAATATAATACACAATTTACAAATATTTCCCATATTCCACATTATTATCATGCAACCTACGTAACAAATTTCTCGCCTGCCTTTCCCTACCCCCACGCCATTACGTCAAATCAAACAACGTCATCAAAATAAGAGGATAACGAACCAAGTTTTTAGCTTCTGAGTGGACTTAAGACAAGTTTCGACGTGGTTAAAGAGCGATACAAGTACAAAACTTAAAGTTCAAAGTTGCCTAATTGGTATAACTCAAATATATATAACACAAAGTGATGATAGGATATGTTATCTCATTTGCATTATTTGAGATAATCTATATTCAAATTCAAATAAACTTGTAAATCGTCAACTCTACTGATGGTTCGGAAAGCTGTTCCTACCGAGAACAGCCAGGATTAAACTCGGCGGTTGCACTTTTTAAATATAATTCTGATTACTAGTTATAGTTAGTTATTATTGTCTTTTACAGGGTCAAATAGTAGCTACGTCCACGCATTCTAATCGTCTAAGACCTAAGTAATCCTCAATAGTATGGTAGGTTTTCTGTATTAGCCTTTTATGAATAATGTTTTTAAACTGCTGTAATGGCAAAGCTGAAATGAGTACTTTATAAAATTAGGTTTTTTTGTGAAGATCCATAAAACAATAATAATAAAATAAATTAGCTATAATCCGCGATAAACTAAATAGAAAAAATATATAATGCGAAAACATAGACGTTCACTATCACAAACTAACTATCGCGGGAAAATTGACTGGCTCGTTGGCGCAGTTGGTAGTGACCCTACCTTCAGCTTGTGGGTTCGATTCCCACCAAGGGCCAACATTTTCTAACAAAAATTTGTTGGTTCTTCGAGTCTTGGTGTATATTTGTATTTAAGTATGTATTTAAAAATTATACAAGTATACATTCACCAGTCGTCTGTCTACCATAACACAAGTATTAAGCTAATTACTTTGGAGACAGATGATTGTGTAAGTGTCCAAAAATTTCTAGTATTATACAAGAACTTCATCACTCATCACACGGATCACTTTTAGTGATAAGACCGCCCTTGCACTCTTAAATGTTCTTATTTCTCTTGTTTATATATATTATTTACCTGGTGTGCAATAAACAGTTATTCATTCATTCAAGAACGGGAATTTCTGAAATCTAAGCCGAATCCATACTCTTTTAAACCTCTCTCCATTTCGTAGTCCACTACAGATCCCTGCTATTAGTTCCAGTGGCTCTAATCTATACCCTGCGAAGGGCACGCCCTTGGCCGCTCCCAAGCTCAAATCTCCACACGTCACCCGCGTGCCGACGTTAATATGTTGTTTACTGGACCCTTATTTGATACTAGCATTCGCCAGCGGCTCCGTCCGCGTCGAAAGATTAAAATCGTAATATAGTATTTTGATAACCATAAAAATGGTTAAAGTGGGTTAACCTTAAAAGATAGACATATGCTGTCGAGGACTTTTATTTAGAACTTTTATTAGATGATTTTTGAATAACTTGATAGTTGCTGAAAAGCTGAAGAGTTTGTTTGTATGTTTGTTTGTTTGAACACGCAGAGATGAACAGGCGATGAGCAGCAATAAAAAACATTGCGAAAACAGCAAAATTTAAAGCTTTCATAAAATAAAATCCACGTTTTTCAATAATGTAATACTCAAGCAATGTGCTACATAAGTTACAGTGACTTACTCTACTTATTTTGCTGTGCGAAAACGTGTCAGAACGTGTTCCACTTAGGACAACCGCATAAGCTAAGCCATACCGTCAAGACGATTAAAGTACGTTGCCGTGAACAAGCCAATTAGTGCAGTGACTTCACATAATTGCCGTAACTATATATATCTTTAATATCTTTAATATTTAAATGAGTTAATCTTGTATGTATATAAATTTTCGGAATATCGGAAACGGCTCCAACGATTTTCCTGAAATCACCATGTAGGGGGTTTTGGGAGAGAAAAATCGATCCAGATAGGCTTTATTTTAAAAAACATCGTTTTATCACTGTTTTTAGACATCAATATAAAAAAAATATTAACATTTAAAATTAATGTTAAACATTAATTTTGACGTAACTTGTCAAGTGCGTAGCTTATTCAAGGAACGGGTGGTCTCGTGAAATGAAAATACCTAGGACCGAGCCCCACCTACCCAATATATTATTTTCTTCTTTTATTTTGGAAATAAATTACCGAGCAAGTCTCTGTCATCCAGGTACAATATCTTTAATATTTAAATGAGTTAATCTTGAATACATATTGCAAACTGATTACAAGAGGTTGCTGCTATCATGCGTATTACCAGTGTAGCTGATGGATAGCGAACTCGCCGTGGCTCCCAGTCATCGAGCGTCCTACGAACACAGCCGAGTGTGCTCGGCGTAATAAGCAATAACAAATGGAGGTTGCAATGGCAACGTCATAACAAGTCATCTAGTGACGTGACGTTTGCTTTGGAATGTGGTATTAATTACGAGTGCGGTAATACAAGTTAAATAACAGGGTTTAATTAATACTCACTTCTGGATCTTCTTTAAAACACTATATATATTTCTGAATTTTGGAAACGGCTCCAACGATTTTCATGAAATTCAGCAGGTAGGGGTTTTCAGCAAGTAGATTTAAAAGAGATTGAAGAAAAAAGATTTACCGCAGACTTCCTTGACAGTTGTTCTCGGTAATTACTTTTGTATTATCAATCTTTGCAAAGTAACGATTATTTCTATAAAGTATATAAAAATATAACGTAAAGTGGTATCCGGCTGAGTAGAGTAGACCACCCTCTTTCTTATCGTGGTCTCGCAAAAGGCGACTAAGGTAAGTTGACGTCAGGCGGGTGGTGGGTGGTCGTAAAATACGTAGCCAACTCATGTAACAACATTTTTATAACATGTTGTGCCGACCCACTTAGAGTGGGATAAGGGCAGGAGAATGATGATAGAGTATAGAACTGATGTACATGGTACACTAACGTCTTTTTATTTAAAGCTGAAAAACTCAAAGATTCCTCATGATGACATTAGTAAAGCGATTCAAATTCAAATTCAAAATATTCTTTATTCAAAAAACTTGTAAACAAGTGTTTTTGAATCGTCAACTCTACTGCTGGTTAAGCTGTTCCTACCGAGAAGAGCCAGCAAGAAACTCGGCGGTTGCTCTTTTCAAAATATAATTTTGATTACTAGTTACATTAAGTCATTACTATCTAGCTATATCCCCATATTCTTATCAAATAAGTAATCCTCAACAGTATAGTAGGCTTTTTGTATCAGCCTCTCTTTAACAGTGTTTTTAAACTGCTGTAATGGCAAAGCTAAAATTGATTGTGGAATTGACGGGATGACGACAAATGACATCACAAATGTAATAAACATTGCTCCAAAATGTAAAATGAAATATCCTCACCGAAGCCAGCCTCTTTTTAACTATGTGTTTAAACTGCTGTAATGGCAAAGCTAATGGATTAATCTCAACATTAGCGTTAATATAATGCGATGAGTCGTCAATCACACGTCTAGATCAATGCAAATCGACGCGGATCTAACTAATGGTAAACATAGCTAACGTGTTGAATAATTAAATCCCTTTACAAGGTTTATAGGTAAACAAAGTCCCCGAAAGCTGTCTGTCTGTATGTGATCGAATTTCTCAAAATCTACAAAATTCTTCCAAAATTCAGGTTAATGGTACATTACAGTTTTATGTAAATTGAGTTAAAGAGATCGCACAGTTGTAATAAACTCGCTAATGGTTGGATTCACTGATTGAATTGTGTTAAGTATGACATGCATATAAAAGGAGCAGCGACAGAGTTGAATGATAGGAGAGAATGGGAGAGAAATACATGTTGTGCCGACCCCACTTAGTGTGGCAAAAGGATAGGAGTTTATTTCTTCCCTTTTTGAAATGAATTGAATGTAATTAATTATCATCATTCTCCTGCCCTCTAAGTGGGATCGGCATAGCATGTTATAAACATGCTATCACATGATTTGGCTGCGTTATTACGACCGGCTGCCTGCCTGACGTCAACTTACCTTAGTCGTATTTTACGACACCTCGGTAAGAAAGATGGTGGTCTATTTTACTCAACCGGATACCACACGGCGGGTCAACTTACTTTAGTCGCATTTTACGACACCTCGGTAAGAAATGAGGGTGGTCTTTTCTACTCAGCCGGATTCCACACGGCGAGTCGACTTACCTTAGTCGCCTTTTACGACACCTCGGTAAGAAATGGGGGTGGTACTATTCTATTCAGCCGGATACCACACGGCGTCTTTTTGAAATGTAATTAATATACATATTTCTACCAATATCATATACCAACTAATTAATAAACATGTTATCATGCATCAATCTGCATATTAAAGAAAAACACATGAAAATTCGTCCAGAAGTTAGTGTATATATGGCAGTCAATACACGAAGTCAATAATCAAAAAGGTGCTGATACAGAAAACTTACTATACTAATGAGGATTACTTGATTGATAAGAATGCGTGGATATGGCTACTCTTCAACCTTGTTAAAGTTAGCAACGATAAAATGTATCTAATAACAATGATATTTTTAAAATACAAAACGCCGAGTTCCTCGCTGGCTCTTCTCGGTAGGAACAGCTTTCCGAACCAGCAGTAGAGTTGACGATTCAAAAGCACTTGTTTACAAGTTTACTTGAAATAATTTATAGAATTAGGCATTATTTTGCGGAGATCCATAATACAAAAGTAATAATAAAATTATTTTAAAAAATTAATATAAATAAAACATAGAAAATATGTATAATGCTAAATGTAGAGTGGACCATCCGTTTTCATATCTGATACATACATCTGATGCAGAATTCGTAAAAACCCATGCACAAACCTCCACCACCGTCACCACAATACACAAGCACTACATATCTTCACTATTACAAACTCAATTTTTACTCAAGTTTACTTGAATAATTTATAGAATTAGGCGTTACTTTGCGGAGGCCCATTATACAAAAGTAATGAGAATATTATTTTGCTATAATCCGCGATAAATTTATAATTTCTAATTACTTTTGTTTACTTGAATAAATAAAACTTTGAATATGAACACACCAATAGACATGATCTGCAACTGTATTTTATAATAAGTAGCGATTTAACTAGGAATTTAACACAATAGCGACACGCGTCATCTGTCAACAGTGCGGTGGGAAGATACCCGAATGCCTTCCAAAAACAAGTCCATTAGCGACTCCAATGTCACTCGTCCGTACAGACAGACGAACATCTGACACGACTCTCTACTAACAAGCGCCCACACATCGGCAGACGTCTTTGATATCTCTACTTTGATATATTGAAGAATATATCTACTTATATTTTTTTGAGGTGTCGTAAAAGGCGACTAAGGTAAGTTGACCCACCGTGTGGTATCGGTGATGTATACCGGTTAAGTAGAATATACCACCCTCTTTCTTACCGAGGTGTTGTAAAATACGACTATGGTAAGTTGATGTCAATAAATACGTAAGCCAAATCATGTGACAGCATGTTTATAACATGTTGTGCCGACCCCACCTAGAGTAGGATAAGGGCAGGAAGATGATAAATTTTTTAGGAGAGGAGCAGCGACAAAAAATAGTACAAAAACGGCAATATTCAAAACTTTCTTAAAACGGTAATAGTGATTCAAAAATCTTATATTACAAAATTGTTCCCCTCTAAAAGTTCTAAATAAAAGTCCGCGACAGCATATATCTAGCTTTTAAGGTTAACCCACTAAAACCATTTTTATGGTTAACAAAAGACTATATTACGGTTTTAATCTTTCCAGCGGGTAGAGCCGCTGGCGATTGCTAGTATACTTCTATAGATGAAAATATCACAAAATTACTATTTAGAGCCAAGAGTCATCATCCTCCTGCCCTTATCCCACTCTAAGTGGGGTCGGCACAACATGTTATAAACACGCTGTTACATGATTTGGCTGCGTTTTTACGACCGGCCGCCTGCCTGACGTCAACTTACCTCTGTCGTATTTCACGACACCACGGTAAGAATGAGGGTGGTCTATTCTACTAAACCGGATACCACACGGTGGGTCAACTTACCTTAGTCGCCTTTTACGACACCTCGGTAAGAAAAGAGGGTGGTACTATTCTACTCAGCCGGATACCACACGGCTAATTTGAGTATAAGGTATTAAACTTTATACAATTAATGTAAATCTATCCAATGGTTTAGTCGTGATGTATGAACAAACGTTACCTCCTATTTTATTCATATACATAATACACCGCAGCAAAGCAAGTGATAACGGAAGCAACGAGCATTTCTAATGTTATATTATACAAATTGTTTTATGCTAATTAATGTATTTTTAGTTTACACTTTTTTTGATAATCTCGTTTTTTATATTTCGATTTATCTTTGCAACAAATTCAAAACATTCTTTATTCGAGTAAACATGTAAACAAGTGCTTTTGAATCGTCAACTGTACTGCTGGAAATGCTCCTACTGAGAAGAGCCAGAAAGAACGCGTTTAGTCATTACTATGTTGTACATAATCGGACAGTAGCTATATCCATGCATACTTATCATCTAAGTAACAGTATAGTAGGCTTTCTTTATTAGCCTCCCTTTAACAGTGTTTTTAAACCAATGTAAAGTCGATAAATTTTATCGTACATTGCGTTACTTTGCGGAGGTCCATAATACAAAAGTAATGAAAATATTATTTTTCTATAATCCGCAATAAAAGAAAATATATGTAATGCTAAATCTAGTGACTATTCGTTCTCATACCTGATACATACAGAATTTGTAAACTTATGCACTACCCGCCACCAATAACATAACAACTCACAAACACATATTCACCACCACATTCTCAACAATGGTTTTTACAGATGCTGCATGTATCACTCTATATTAAGCATTACATATATTTTCTTTTATCGCGTATTATATCAAAATAATATTTCTATTACTTTTGTACTAAACTAACCTTATCGTAAAATATATCGTCATTATTTGCTTGTTTGTGTAAAAACGTCCAGTTTAAACCCGCGATAGCTGTGTCTCACCAATTCGATATAGTCACGTAAATCAGATTACCTCATCAGTAACTACATTTACAAAAGAATTATAAGATAACAACATGTTTAAACGTATTAAGTCTTCAATTTTAGTATGCTAATTTATTCATTTATTTTTATACAAATATATAGAAAAAAGAAAGAAAAAGAAAAAAAAACACATGTAAAAAGGCGACTAATCCCTAAAAGGGATCTCTTCAACCTTTGAGTAACAGAAGGAAAAGGACAAGAATTAAAGAAGAAAGAGAATACGGGTCATATAGAGATAAAGAAAAAGTTTATATAAATGTAACTATTTAATATATTAATTATTTTGGTAAAATAAATAGATGACAAGATGCTACTAATATGCTACTACTATATTTATTTGTATAACTATATCAACGTAAGAATTTATCTATCGTTCAAAAGTAATAATGAAATTATTTCGCTACAATCCGCGATCAAGCTGTGATAGCCCAGCAGTGACACCGTCCGACTCTGTAGAGACGATAACGGGTCAAACCTAGGGCGGGCAACAATGACTTTATCCATTAAAACTTATGTGTCTAATTGATAATTGCAATTTATCACACGCGTCCGTAGAAGGAAAATATCGCGAGGAACCCTGCATATCTCTAGAGAATCCTGGTGATATTGTAACCTACTTATCGTACTTATCCCTTTCATACCTAATGAAATGTACGATTCAAAACACATGAACAAACCTCCACCACCGTCATCACAATACACAATCACTACATACGTTCACTATCACAAACTCATAAGGACATAACATCACGAAATCACGGAGTCTATCTCTTGATGATGCTTCGGTTGCGGGGTGAAACGATTGTTGAGTTTGTGATAGTGAACGTGTGTAGTGCTTGTGTATGGTGGAGGAGGATTGTGCGTGTGATTTTACTATTCCTGCATGTATCAGATATGAAAAGAGATAGTCCACTCTACATTTATAACATTATATCATCATCTTCCTGCCCTTATCCTATTTTAAGTGGGGTCGGCACAACATTTTATAAACATGCTGTCCCATGTTTTAGCTTCGTTTTTACGACCGGCCGCCTGCCTGACGTCAACTTACCTCAGTCCTATTTTACGACACCTCGGTAAGAAAGAGGGTGGTCTATTCTACTAAACCGGATAGCACACGGCGGGTCGCATTACCTGAGTCGCCTTTTACGACACCTCGGTAAGAAAGAGGGTGGTCTATTCTACTAAACCGGATACCACACGGTGATTATAGCATTATATATGTTTTTTTTTTATTTTATCGCGAATTATGGCAAAATATTACTTTTGTATTATGGATCTCCGCAAACTAACGCCTAACTCTATAAATCTATTGTTTAAAAAAAAACCATCGAACCACACTAATTTCTATTATATAAATTCTAATATAACGTAGAAAAATTTAATTTTCAGTAAGCAATTTAAAATTTAACAACACCGTATACAAAGATTACCTCACAGTTGTATTTATGGCAAAATTGTACGAGAAACACAAATTTTCACTAATTCACACGTTTAAGTTATGTTTAATAATATTATATAGTTATTTCCGCGACACATGGTTTGTCTGTCGTATTGTTTTGAAATATAAAAAGCGCCCGTAACGCGTCCGAGCGGCGCTAAACACGCGAGTGGACTCGGCAGCTTTCAGGCGCCGCTGAAACTTTACCCAACTTTATTCCACGCTCCCTCTATTAGGGGGAGATTTGTTTATCACGCACAGTGATTTATCAATGCAAGTACATGGTAAATTACTTTATGGGTTTACTGTATAGGGGAATCGCAAATAATGTAGTTAATGGTGGCAGTATACGAGAATATTGCGTAAAAATACATATTAATCTTTAATATTTAAATGCTGTTAATCTTGTATAAATATTCTGAATTTCGGATTCGGCTCTAACTTGGGGGTTTTTGTAATAGATCTAGCTAGGTTTCAACTGTTAAATAATGTCTTTATATTCCTATTTTCGGGCACTGAAAAAATGCTGAAATGTTGAATAGAATGTAAATGATAGTTAAGCTGTCATTTGTAATGTTGTAATAGCCCCTGTTATTATTACTAACCTTTTTTTTTTTAAATTTACAATTATAAAAAAAATTACCGAACATGGCTCACCAAGATACTACTTTTAATACGACTAATATACAACAACTTTTTAACAGCTTTTATGTATTTCATAGTTGTAAGTTCGTTAGCGACTCTGCTCTAGGTGCTCTGATATGAGGCGTACTTCTTACTAATCCTATCCCATCCTACTAATATTCATCATCTTCCTGCCCTTATCCCACTCTAAGTGGGGTCAGCACAACATGTTAAAAACATGCTGTCATATGATTTGGCTGTGTTTTTACGACCAGCCGCCTGCCTGACGTCAACTTACCTCTGTCGTACTTTACGACACCTCGGTAAGAAAAAGGGTGGTCTATTCTACTAAAACGGATACCACACGGTGGGTCAACTTACCTTAGTCGCCTTTTAGGACACCTCGGTAAGAAATGAGGTTGGTCTATTCTACTCAGCCGGATACCACACGGCGGGTCGACTTACCTTAGTCGCCTTTTACGACACCTCGGTAAGAAATGAGGGTGGTACTATTCTATTCAGCCGGATATCACACGGCGACCTACTCATATTATAAATGTAAAAGTTTTTTTACTATGGATGTATGGTTGTTACTCTTCTACGGAGAATCCGCTGAACCAATATCGATGAAATTTGGTACAATCACGCGACAACAGTCCACGCGAACGAAGTTGCGGGTAAAAGCTAGTTTTATATAATGGCTTGGAGACACTTGCAGTCCAATACTTGCCAACTACTTACCAGGGGATAATCTATAGAATTAGGCGTTACTTTGCGGCGATCAATAATACAAAAGTAATAATAAAATCAAAGTTTTTATTAAAGTAATGAAAGTGAAAATATAAATGTGAAATTTGTCAGTGTCTTTCTGTAACGCTTTCACGGCTTATCAGCTGGACCCATGAGTAAAGAAAAGTAAGTAAGTAGCGGCCTGTTACTATCCCACTGCTGGGCATAGGCCTCTTCTCTCCGTTATTGGAGAGAAGGATTGGAGCTAAGACCTTCCACGCTGCTCCAATGCGGATTGGTAGGTTACACATATCTCCAGAAATCTCTGGAGAAATGCAGGTTTCCTCACGATGTTTTCCTTCACCGAAAAGGGTGTGATAAATTGCAATTATCAATAAGACACATAAGTTTTAATAGAAAAACTCATTGGTGTCTGCCCGGGTTTGAACCCATGATCGTCTCTAGGGATTCACACGGTCGCACCGGTAGGCCCTCACAGCACTGACCCATGAAATAAGGGTTAATTAGGGTTAAAGGCAAAAATAAGGTAAACAAATCGGGGTAATATGTACGATATAAAAGTCTCGTTTTTTCCGGGACCAAGGTAAAAAAATCCCATGGGTGTGCTATGACGTAGATTATAGCGAAGCTAGGATATGGTAATTTATTATGAGACAACGGGCCCCGGGTCCCGGGTTCGACTGCTAGTGTTGGCACAAAACACAGCAATGAGTGGACCGACATTCCGTCTCTCAACTATTAAACGCAAAATAACTTACGAGGGCGCGTCATAGCCGCTTCGAGAGGAACTCTAGGGCTGGCAACTGGCAAAATAGATTCGATGACTCAAAAACTTGTTTTTGTATTGTGTCTTATAGAATATTGTAATAGGGTAAATACGCGGCTATTGAAAAAAATGTATCCTGCGAAAGAGAGTCGGGAATTATTTATAATATTATATACTAGCAATCGCCAGCTCCTCCGCCCACCGCATGAAGAAATAATCTTTGGATAACCATAAAATTGGTTATATTGGGTTAACCTTAAAACTTAGACACATGTTGTCACGGACTTTTATTTAGAATTTTTAGAGGGGAACAATTTTGTAATACATGATTTTAGAATAATTTTTACCGTTTGCTCAGCGCACGTTAGAAAAGTTTTAAATTTTACCGTTTTCGTAATATTTTTTTTTACCTCTTATTCACCTTAGCGTGATGTTATATAGCCTATTGCTTTTCTGGATAAATGGACTATCTTACATTTAAAGAATTTTAAGATCAATCTGGTAGTTCTCAGGAACTACCAGAACGCGCTAATCTCAGGATTAGCGCGTCCAAACAATCAAATAAACAAACAAACTCTTAAGCTTTATATATTAGTTTAGATGCAGAAAGAGAGACAGGTAAAAAGCAGACAGACTTTTAAATTAACAATATTAATATGGATTTTATCATTTTTGACTAGCTTGTTGGCGCAGTTGGCAGAGATCCAGCTTTCAGCTCGCGGTTCGCGGGTTTGCTTCCCACTGAGGGCCAACATTTTCTGATTGCAACTCGTTGGTTTTTAAAATCTGAGAGTATGTATGTATTTAAGTATATATTTAAAATTATATATGTACAATTAAACAGACAGCCGTGTAAGTGGCCCATATATTAATTTATTAATTTATAATGTACAACATTTAAATAATTTTATATCTTAGCTTCAGATGCCGTGCTGCATAATTTTTGCTTGCGTGCTTAATAATTTTGTAAAGAGATTAAAGGATGTTGCACAGTAATGTAAATAGCACCTAATTGTTTTTTTTACACACATTTATACACACACAATACATAATTTATAGAATTAGGCGTTACTTTGCGGAGACCCATAATACAAAAATAATAAAATTATTTTGCAAAATAGTTATATTATTACCTTTACATTTCTAAAAAGGAAACTTTCAACGCTGTCTGACCGGGGTTAGAACCTAGATCTGGTATAATATCATTTGATTATATTAGATTATAACAGCTGGTAAATAAAAACAGTCGCCAACCCTAGCGGACAATTAAAAACCTATTTATAAGTATCGCAGAGTAGTAAATGACACGGCGCATGGAAGAGACTCGTGCAGAGCAAACAATAAAGTTGAAAATTATTAACACGACGTACACATTGTCGATATTTCAAACGAAAACGGAACTCCGCCCCCGCGAATGCTAAACACCATGAACACATCGGATATAATAGATAAAGAGTTGCAAAAATAAATTGGCATTTATTTTTAGTCGCAATAAGTAAGAACTCAGTCAATTGCATAGCGTTTACTACATTAGAGTTAAAAGCAGGACTGTAAATGCGATTATTCAACACATAATGAGTGAGGAAAGATAAGAGAATAATATTTATCTTTTTTTTTTAACAGGAAAAAACCCCTTATGGGTACCGCCGCCTGACGGGGGCATGCGACGGTTATGTCGGACTCGCACCGACTAAAATAACCTGTGTGCTCTACGCTGCTAGTGGCGGGTATAGGGTACCTATACGCTAAGACATTACCCCCATCCCCGCCAGCAGCAACTCTGTACCCCAGAGTGCGCCACCTCTGGGTCGGGGCCTCTTTAACAGTGGCCCCTCCCTCCGCTAGACGATGCATCGGGAGCACCAGATGCATCGACCGCCTTGGGGACATTTTCGGTGGGCGTCCGATAAAACCCCTTCGGAACGCCCAGAGGTCCCCGTTAGGTTGGCATACGACGGACTTCGGCGAGTCGTCTGCGCCTCACTCGCCTGCGGCGAATCGGATCCAAGGACTCAACTTCCCGGACCCGACCCGCCGCCTCCTTCCGCGAGATAACATCCTCGCAGAAAGAGGCCATCGCAGCCCACGATCCCTCCCTGTCCACCATGTGGGCAGGGAGAGATCGTGCCCCACCTGTGCCACGAGTTCTGCCCGCTGAACCGCCCAAGCTGGACAGTCCGCGAGAGTGTGCAGCGCCGTGTCAAACTCGGCGCTGTACACTCTCACAAATGAGTGCCGCATTCGTGGCACTCACCAGTCGCTTCGCACTGGGCCACCCGCCACAGATACGTCCCAAAGCAACCATGTCCGGAAAGCACCTGTCTCAGGCGGAAGGTGAGGACCCCATGCCTTCTGGTGACCTAGCCCTGGAGAATGGGCTAGATGGCCGAAATCGTCCAGGCTCCTGCACTGGGCGATTCCAGCCGCCGCCTCCACTGGCGGAGGAGCTCCTCCTGAGCTGCCCTCCGCCAGTCCACCTCTACCGCCGCTGAGTCTCCCCCCGGTGAACGGGCTTTGACTCTGCGGTGGTAGGCCTGAGCTAGCACCTTGGCCTCTAGCTCCCATGGAGGGGACCCGGCCAAGGCGCAGGCCGCCTCGCCGGAGATGGTCCGGTAGCCCCGCACAAGTCTGATCGCCATGACCCTCTACGCCCTGCACAGCAAGGGCAAAAAAAACTGTTTTTGGGCATTAAAAAACTACTAAAATAGAAATAGAATGATGAAGCTGTCAAATACAAAGCTGTGATAATCAAATGGTAACGCATGAACCGAAATAGTTCAAAATTTAGGATCGATTACCGCAAGTCAACTGGCGTTTTTTTACCTTTGCTTTTTTACAGGTTGCTTTCTCGTTTTTCTCGAACATCTTATTTGGGCTGGCTCTCCTACTTCAGTATAATAACTCTATGTCAATCGGTCATCGTGATGTCACACTGAAGGCGCGTGTCACGTCTAAACAAATGACACGGCAGTGCCAACCAAAATAACGATTCTATGTAAACATTGTCAGTCGAATAAGTTTTGGCGCGAACGAATAATTAATCAGCGTCCATGCGTTAAGAGATAGATTTATTTTTATTGTTTTATCGATGTTATTTTCGGAAAATATATAATCGCTTACTAATTACACATGTTTAGTTCAAATTTTATCTGTGTAATATATATTTTAAGCAGCATTTTATTTTATAATAGAGATATTACTTAGTGGGATTAACGGATCCGAGATTTAAATTTGAATGATATTAACAGAATCTCATGTCCCTATGTTAACCGTTGAGGAGTTCCCTCGTCTAAAGCCAATCCTGGTAGCATCAGGTCATGCTTATCATAAACATACATTGTTATCGGTACTGGACCACTATATAAAACTTCAGCTCAATAGGACACCGGGAAGTGGGTAACGAATTTAACTTGCAAGATTTCACCTTGTCATACATACATAACAAATTAAATAAAAGCTAAAAGTTAAAAACTCGACAGCCAGATGCATGAAGCCATCCACGTTGCGAGCAACCGAAACCGTTGGCGCAACATTGTCCGTGACAAATTAATCCGTGTAAGGGGTCACGACCCTCAGCATTGAGGAGATCGACGCAAGGAGGAAAAGTTAAAAAAGAAATATTAGTAGTCAATTTCGAAACAAAGTTTGAAATTTCGAAGTAAACCCCGTATAAATACAAACATTGTTTAGAACAAGTCAATTAATTATAATTGTACAAATTCCGAAATCATTCAAATGTGAAAAGATGTGTGAGATTCTAATGTATACTATTAATATAAACCTTTCTCGAAAATTGCATTAACAATTTTAAAACACCAACAAAAGAAATGACGTGAGAAAACCAATCACATACAGACAGACAGGTTTTGGGGACATTGTTTTATAATAAGTATAGATTCATCTTCATATTATATCAAATCAAAATAATCTTTATTTAAATAAGCTCTTACAAGCACTTTTGAATCGTCAAGGATCAATATGATTAATGAAGCTACAACTGGTTCAGAATGTTGCTCTTACCGAGAAGAACCAGGAAGAAACTCGGCGGTCAATCTTTTAAACATTTTTAGTTTTACATTATTAAACCGCAGTCTTGTATGGAGCTGTAAGGATTTTCAAATCCAGGTTTTTTATCATCTAAATAATCCTTTTGTAATATGCTTTAAGTATAAAAATATTTCTTTTACTTAATTTAAACCTTTCTGTAGACTGGTCCAGTATGGATTGCGGAATTTTATTGTAGAAGCGAATACCGATACAATCGAATGAGTTGCTAACTCTGGTGAGTCGCGACACAGACATATATTATTATCTATCTTCTTATTATATTAGTAGTCTATTAGTTTAAAAAATTGATTTAAAAAAAATTAAATATAAATTTCGGGCATTTCACTTATCTAACAAACCTTTAGTGTTTTGTCTAAAAATATATCACAACCGCACGATATCCAATAATAAACGACGACAACAGTACCTATGATAAGAACATAATAATTCATTCATATTTAGTTTCATTTTCAGTGATCTACATTTATTTCAAATTTAAATTCAAATTCAAAATATTCTTTATTCAAATAAACTTGTAAACAAGTGGTTTTGAATCGTCAACTCTACTGCTGGTTCGGAAAGCTGTTCCTAGTGAGAAGAGCCAGCAAGAAACTCGGCGGTTGCTCATTTCAACATAATACTTATAACTAGTTACATTAAGTCATTACTATAGTACAGGTTCGTACAGTATCTATATCCACGCATTCTTATCACTTAAATAATCCTCAACAGTATAGTAGGCTTTCTGTATCAGCCTCTCTTTAGTAGTGTTTTTAAACTGCTGTAATGGCTTAACTAAAATCGATTGTGGAATTTTATTTTAGAATCCATCCAAGGATTCTTATAACACGAGTGTGTTTTATAGTATCACCCAAACTCTCGAACGACTTAAATACATTACATTTAACACAGAAATACTCTTATTTAAAAAAAGCATTAATAATCAATGAAAGGTTTCTAAGTCACTTACCTAGGCATGCGGCAGGTGTCAGGGTGTGGTCCCACGGAGGATCATCTTCCATCTTACGGAAGCTGCGCTCCACTGAAACAACGGATTATATTAAGATCTAGTAGTGCCGATTCTCAAATCTAGTGAATATGTATATAAAATTTCATAAGAATCGGTGAAGCTGTTTCGGAGGAGTATGATAACTAAAACGAGAATTTTATATATAAGTTTTGGCAACACCATTATCAGATCAATGCACCAAGCACCATTGTTCAATAATTTTAGCATTAAGATAATTTATGTATGGTGATAAAAATATAAATCAGCTTAGCACTGACCAAGGTATCCAATAGTGTTCCGAGTCTCGACAGAAGGTTGGCTCCCTGACTACCTGCACTATTTCTACAACTATTCCTCCTCTAAACTAAACATCAGACTAATATATTCATATACTTGTTGTCACCAATGACTTCCGCTTTGTATTTCATAGCAACACAGTCATGAAACAAGAGTATCGCGATCTGTTTGACTAAAATGGTGGCAATACTGTGCCGTTATTGTTTCCGGTGGGGTCTTCCTATTCATAAAACGTTTCAGTAACATTCATTATTTGTTCGTTATTCAATAGAAGTGTATCTCGCAGCCGGAATAGTGTTGTACTTGTATATAGTGTGCGTTAACATCAGATGTGCTTAAAGAACATACGCCGCAGATTGCCCACGAATTGCCGATATGAGAAGAACAAAAAAAAGTTTCACATCACATATTGCAACGACTTGCGCAGAGAAATAGGAAACTTTGGATACAATATGAGAATAATGACTTATAAGCCGAATGTTTGTCTTAGACGAAGGATAGCCGAGTGGATTCAATTGTAACAGAGATCCAAAGTGCACACTGTTGCAATGGTTGCATGGTGATACACGTTTAGAGTGGCCTTAACAACCCAATGACTCATATTCATTTTGTAGATAACTTATGAACAACAAAGTTTATTTGTTCTGTTTATTTATCTTGTCTAATATATTCGCTTCAGACAAAAGATACCAGGGTGGATTAAATTGTGACAGATATCCAAAGTGCACACTGTTGCAATGGTTGCTTGGAAGTAGTTGTACGACCGCAAAGGTCTGACGAGCCCAAACATCCACGCTGTTTATCCGAAGTTGCCATATAAATTATTTTTAGAGAATGTCTAATTTATTTATTTAATATACTTTATTGCACATCAAAAATTTCTAGAGTACAAAAAAAAACTTATATCTAGAAGACATGTACAATGAGGCGGTCTTATCGCTTAGCAGCGATTTCTACCAGACAACCTCGGAGAAAGAAATTATATTATAAAGAGTCGGGTAGGAGGTGCATAAACTTACATACTAATATTTAATTAAAATACATAAATAGTTACTTACTATACAAAATTCAATACATATAGACAAATAAATAGTAGATAGATAAAAATAATAATAATAAATAAACATACATAAACATACTAAACATACATAAATAATAAAGTGAATAAAATGATCAACATCATCCATAGCAAAGCGAAAGATAAAAATCCTTGACTTCAAGTTTGAATTTATGTAATGATTTAGTCTTACGAATATTTACCGGCAACGCATTCCATAGGTTCACCGCCGTTACTGTGAATGACCTGGCATAAAACTTTGTGTGCTGCTTAGGCATTTTAAGTCTAAGGTTTTCAGCAGCTCTGGAACCCTTGCTACTATGCAACCCAAGAAATTGAAATTACGCTTTTAAGTAAGCAGGAGACGTGGGGTGGAATAACACACAGTACAGAAGAGAAACGATATGAAAATATAATAATAATGTACATTATAAAAGAAAAAAAAATATGGTACGCAAATATTTTCGGTGCCGATATCTTTTATTGTATTTTTAATAGCATATTTGTTACTCACTGTTCAAAAAGTGCGCGCTGCCCGACGATTTTCTCGACTTCTTATCACTGGAGTCCAGACCTGCATGGAACAGACGTACATTTTTAAATACAATGTACTAGTGTAGCCGCGATTTCGTTAGCGCTATCTAAAGCGTCAACTAATATACTAATCTAAAGCGTCTGGCGTCAACTTACCTTAGTCGTATTTTACGACACCTCGGTAAGAAATGAGGGTGGTACTATTCTACTTAGCCGGATACCACACGGCTATCCGCCTTTATACATATGTTTTTTCAATTTTTTTTTCTCTTTTCTAAATATATATGTATAAAAAGAAATAAATAAATATGCCCCAGCAATGAGATGGGCCTTCGGTTCCCTACTCACCGGCGGGCTGGTTGGGGTGGATCTTCTCTATGAACCTGGATATCCTGTTGTTGTGGTGCTCCCCGTCCAGGCAACATCCTTCCTCCACGGCGCGCGCGCACTGCCGGTGCACGCGCAGCTTGCAGTCTAACACAGAGATTCAAAATCAAATTCAAAACATTCTTTATTGAAGCTATATAGCTTCAAACAAGTGCTTTTAAGGGTGTATATTTGCACAGCTTAAGAGTACAGCGCATAGAATGAGGGTGACCATAAGCGTACAACACTTGATACCAAGTATGCTTGCGAGAAAAGAGGAGTATCAGAGGCTTACAAATATTATAAACAAAATAATGCTTAAAAGAGAGCAAAAAAGAAGAAAGAGGAGAATAAAATTAAAGTAAGTCAGAAGAAAAAATGAAACAACGGTTCCGTGCTGTTTGGTCGGACACTCCAAATCCAACCTTGTTTCCAACGAGCAAAGTAATGATATTATTAAAAATCTATGTAACCCTAAGTAGAGTGCACTATCAATTCAATTCAATTCAATATATTCTTCTTTTTACTTTATTTGCAAGTTTTGAACAAGCTTTAGGATCATCAGGTTCACTGCTACATAGACGAACGTGGTAAAACACCATGGTTGAGTGGTCTGTTGGTTTCGAATGACCTAAAAAGATTTCGCTATTTCTAAAAATGATGTGTCCAATGAACCCCAAATTACACAGTATCCGCGCTTGACAAGTAAAAACTACTCACCGTTCCTCTGGAACGTACAGCTCCCGAAATTGGCAGGAATATCACGCACTAGGATATCACTAGTCACTACGGGATTTAGTTCGGTCAACGGGCACACGGTACCACACAGTTTTTTAAATAGGCACGGACAATTGCTATGGCGGTCGGACAGGTCAGCGGTCAAAAGACGAAGCGAACGAAGCGGTCGCGTGTCCATTGTACCAGTGGCGCTCTCGACAGCAACCCACCAATACGTTACCACCGAGCGATCCCATTGGAGCAGTGGCAGAATTTACTGCCAACCGCAGAATGTGCAATATGAGTACTGAACAGTTGGGGACCCCACACCATCACAAGGTGGACGGTTTAGCAACGGCAGCTTGCACGCAACAAATGCGTGCGCGTACGCAATTACTTTAATAGAATTTGATCAATCCAAAAGTATGTACGTATTGTAAACATTTAGGTATGATATATGTGAAGGTTGGCGAACCTCAAAGTGCTTTTACAAAAAAACCTATTTATTAACTAGAATATAATAGGAGTGCAGAGATGATAGTAATGAAACTTTTAACATTCAAGTACGTAATGTTTACTTAGCAAATCATATAATTACCGGCACAAACGTAGGCCTGCGGCGCCAGACCCTCAATGACCAGGTCACAGTGGTGACAATGGCCCACGGATGTAAGCGCCTGAAGCTGCAGATGGTGGCCGCGCACCACGAACTGGAACAATTGAAACCACATATTGCCACCACCATAAAATAAAAAAACCGTTCATCCACCACACTCTCGAGTTGTGCCAGCAGTGAGACATTGCCACTATTTCAAGAGAGTTACGGGTTAAGACTGCTCGGTAGGTAGCTGTTATTTTTTAATTAGGCACATACTTATATGCCTAATTGATACGTGCAATTATTCACACAGTTTTCGATGAAGGAATACATCAAGAGGAAACTTGTATATCTCTAAAGAATTATGGGCATAGGTATAACCTATTCCAACCCGTATTGGAGAAGCGTGGTCGTAGCTCTAAACCTTCTCTCCAAAAACGGAGAGAAGAGGCCTATTTCCAGCAGTGGGAGAGTCACAGGCCGCTACTTACTTTACTTAATACTAAGCGGGCGATTTGTAGACGAGTTTTTTTCCCCTATTTTAAGTAGATCTCAGTCAGTCAGTGGTATTTTTCTCCAATGGCGAGAAACGCCGAACTTGTGTCCAAACTCGCTACAGGTCAGGTGTGACAGCTTCCGCTATTGGATTCGTCTACCGCCGCCCCGCCTGTGCTTTGCGGATGAGTAGAAGACCCTTTTACGCTGTAGGGGATTGCATTTGGGATAATGTGGAAGGGAGGATTTTAATCTAGAGCTTACTTACTAAAGGGTTGAGGGAAGGGTAAATTCTTAGTCTAACACAAATCATCTTAACTCTAAAGTCTTAGACTATTCGCAATGTTTTATCTGTTTATCTCTATTTTAGACTAGCTCATTAGTCTTCAACAAATAATCAAAACATTTGGTTCTATTTAAGGGCCATTGCTAAGATATACTCACGGGCTGCGGATGCTGCTTGGCGATCTGCTTGAGCCGCGTCTTGTAAGGTTTGTCGCGTTGGAGGAACGAAGCGCGCGCGCCGCCCGCCGCCGCCGCCACAGAGGACGGCCTGAGGAAAACCAACAGAAACTCTTCACATATTCAACAATAGCAATGTTAACAGACATTTTTAACCCTTCATAAATCTAACCGCCACTCGGATAGAGTTCAGAAAAAACGTTATTTGTATAAGTAGATAGTTATATTTATAGTCGCGGAATTCCCAAAATAATCCAGATATTTTATAAATATATGGGACACTTCCACACACGGTCGTCCGTCCCTGAAGTAAGTAACTTAATACTTGTGTTATGGACAGACAACTAGTGAGTATATACTTACATAATTTTTAAATACATACTTAAATACAAATATACACCCAGACTCGAAGACCAACAAATTCAGTTATAGAAAATGTTGACCCTCAGCGGTAACCGAACTCACGACCCGCGGAGCTGAAGGCAGGGTCACTACGCACTGCGCCAACGGGCCAGTCAAAATATTCTTATTCAAGTTCAAATTCAAAATAAACTTTATAGAAAAAAACTTGTAAACGAGTGCAACATGTTAAACAGTGCAGGCATCTAAAGCAAATGAAATGTTTAATTTTTAATTCTCATATAAATGAACAGTATCAGTTCTTTTATAAAAAATAGATAGAATAGAATAATAGATCTTTTATTGAAAAAAGAAATAAGTTGTCTTTAACTCGAAACGTTTAGTGAGCATCATATACACAAATTCAATTTTGAAAATTGAAAATATTTTCGTCTTTTTTTTATAAATGTAAGCTATTATTATAAAATTATTGTATTCCATGGGCAATTTTATAACAAAGAAAATGGTATACAAATCATAGGTATAATTATTATACAGTAAATAACATGATCTAAAAATGTATGTAAAAATTCGTGCATCCCCCCTCACATTGACGGTCAAAGGGTTAACATGGCATTTTAATAATAAATGCATGAATTAAAAATTAAAATGCCATGTTAATTGCATTAATGAAGTCATGAGAAAAAACCTAGTTAGGACAATGATATAATATATATAATAACACACATGGCCTTACGTCCCCAAAGTATTTTAATACTTGTGTTATATTTCACTTCACTTATGTCCATTAAATTAACCATTGTGAATTTAACACTTCACAGTTCACAAACAGGACCCAAAACTAAGTAATATAGTACTTAAATAATCACTATATTATAATTCCATCAATTCAAGTAATACGCCTTTATACGTATCTTTCAAATAACATATGATTAACTTTTTAAAAAATGCGTCGCAAAAGAAATCACAGTTTCACAAATCTACAAACGTTTCTTTATTTCTTTCTTTTTATATTTTTATTTAGAAAAGAGAGAGAAAAACTAAAAAAGCACATGTATAAAGGCGGACTTATCCTTAAAGTTTATATAAATTTAACTATTTAATCTATTAATTAATTTTGGTAAAATAAATAGATGAAAAGAAGCTACTAATATATAATTACTTAAGTTAACCAATATGGGTAAAATTAGAAATTACAACACACAACGCACTATCCCGTGGCACTAAACACTAGCAAGTAACAACAAACCGCGCGTCTATCACTGGCCGACCGCAAATAAACAAATTTACTATTGTTATTCCCCACAAAACATTTTCAAAGTTAATCAACATGATGTTTGTTTTTAATATGATTCACGGGATATTTTCGAACTTGAGACATGCATCTTTAAGTATTACAAAAGAGTACTCAGAAACAGTACTCTAAACAAGAATAAAAATTGCGTACTTTTATCCTATTTGTCTGAAAATCAGCGCTGTAGTCTACTATACTGCAGCTTAATGCTGAGGCGACGGCCTTTTCAGCAAAGTACAGTAGACAGTTTTTAATATTGTAATATTCGAGGGTCCAGATTCTACTTCCAAACCCGACTACTTAAAAATGAGGAGATCCGTAGAAGAATCAAAATTACTGGAATCTATAGGGGAGGAACAATGTTGCCATCACTTACCGACAGTGCAAGCAGAGTGCGGCGGCGACCAGGGCGGCCACCAGGGCATTGTGGGCCTCGGGAGATGAAGCACCCCCACAACCTCCAGATCCTGAGCTGGCTACCGAACTGAGCCTCTGGCACATCAGCCTCTCCACCACCACCAGTTCCTGGAGGTAGAAATTACTTGATTCAGTTAGGGGCTAAAATTGTCCTTTGAGATATGTGCAGGGGTTAGAAAAACGCAGCTATGACAAATGTTAATATTGCTGTTAACCTTTTAACATTCGATACATACATAATCAACTAATTTTAACATTTGGCACAATGGCAGATCTTAAAGTTTCGAAATTCATACAAATTATTATATAAACTACCGGGTCACATCGCGACAACCTCGAGTTACCTTTGTATAAGGTTCGACGTTTTTGCAGAGTTGCATCCACCGTGGTCACGAACTGATTGTGGTGGATGCAACTCTGCCGAAACTTCGACCTTATACAAAGGTAGCTCGAGGTTACCCGTTTGTTTATATAATAATTTGACACAATCATTATTAAATCGCCTCATACTAAGAATAAACTCACATTTTCTATGTGTGGGACATGTGACTTTATTCTATGGATGGGACGATATGTGTATTAATCTAGCATTAGGCAGATTCAGTTTGGTGTACCCAGAGAAGGAGAGCGTGAGAGAGGAAAGTATGGGATAAAGAGTAGAGTATGAGTGAGAGTGATGTATGAAAGAGTTGAAGTTGAAGTGAGTTGAGAAAATTGTACAGAAAATGAGCAAAACAAGTTAGTATGAGAGAGTGAATATAAAAATTTTGACACGTCGCTTTAAGCCGTGGACCGGCCTCACAAGAGGCACCTTTAGGACGCCGTTCCCCATAGCTAGTAGAGCTTCATACAACAGCGTGATGACTAGTCACAGTCATACCACCAGCCCTCCACTACACGTCGCCCTAAGCCGCGGTCCGGCCTCACAGGAGGCACCCTTAGGACGCCGTTCCCCATAGCTAGTAGAGCTTCATACAACAGCGTGATGACTAGTCACAGTCATACCACCAGCCCTCCACTACACGTCGCCCTAAGCCGCGGTCCGGCCTCACAGGAGGCACCCTTAGGACGACGTTCCCCATAGCTAGTAGAGCTTCATACAACAGCGTGATGACTAGTCACAGTCATACCACCAGCCCTCCACTACACGTCGCCCTAAGCCGCGGTCCGGCCTCACAGGAGGCACCCTTAGGACGACGTTCCCCATAGCTAGTAGAGCTTCATACAACAGCGTGATGACTAGTCACAGTCATACCACCAGCCCTCCACTACACGTCGCCCTAAGCCGCGGTCCGGCCTCACAGGAGGCACCCTTAGGACGACGTTCCCCATAGCTAGTAGAGCTTCATACAACAGCGTGATGACTAGTCACAGTCATACCACCAGCCCTCCACTACACGTCGCCCTAAGCCGCGGTCCGGCCTCACAGGAGGCACCCTTAGGACGACGTTCCCCATAGCTAGTAGAGCTTCATACAACAGCGTGATGACTAGTCACAGTCATACCACCAGCCCTCCACTACACGTCGCCCTAAGCCGCGGTCCGGCCTCACAGGAGGCACCCTTAGGACGCCGTTCCCCATAGCTAGTAGAGCTTCATACAACAGCGTAATGACTAGTCACAGTCATACCCCCAGCCCTCCACTACACGTCGCCCTAAGCCGCGGTCCGGCCTCACAGGAGGCACACTTAGGACGACGTTCCCCATAGCTAGTAGAGCTTCATACAACAGCGTGATGACTAGTCACAGTCATACCCCCAGCCCTCCACTACACGTCGCCCTAAGCCGCGGTCCGGCCTCACAGGAGGCACCTTTAGGACGACGTTCCCCATAGCTAGTAGAGCTTCATACAACAGCGTGATGACTAGTCACAGTCATACCCCCAGCCCTCCACTACACGTCGCCCTAAGCCGCGGTCCGGCCTCACAGGAGGCACCCTTAGGACGACGTTCCCCATAGCTAGTAGAGCTTCATACAACAGCGTGATGACTAGTCACAGTCATACCCCCAGCCCTCCACTACACGTCGCCCTAAGCCGCGGTCCGGCCTCACAGGAGGCACCCTTAGGACGACGTTCCCCATAGCTAGTAGAGCTTCATACAACAGCGTGATGACTAGTCACAGTCATACCCCCAGCCCTCCACTACACGTCGCCCTAAGCCGCGGTCCGGCCTCACAGGAGGCACACTTAGGACGACGTTCCCCATAGCTAGTAGAGCTTCATACAACAGCGTGATGACTAGTCACAGTCATACCCCCAGCCCTCCACTACACGTCGCCCTAAGCCGCGGTCCGGCCTCACAGGAGGCACCCTTAGGACGACGTTCCCCATAGCTAGTAGAGCTTCATACAACAGCGTGATGACTAGTCACAGTCATACCCCCAGCCCTCCACTACACGTCGCCCTAAGCCGCGGTCCGGCCTCACAGGAGGCACACTTAGGACGACGTTCCCCATAGCTAGTAGAGCTTACTCTTCGCATTTTTAACATCAACGATGCTTTAATAGCCGTTAGGGCTACCAGCATATAGTTCTAAGGCTATGACAGCTAGATCTCATGAGGTGTGCGGTACCTGCGCCTTGTCCAGGTCGCAGCGCTCCAGCACGGCGTCCTCGGGCCCGTACAGCGTGCCGAGCCCCACCTGCCGCTTGACCTGGAACTCGCTGAGCTGCCGCGCCAGCTCCTCCTTGGCCTGCCGCCGCGCCTTGCGGAACACGTTGCGCAGCAGCTCCTCCTTGTCGAACTCTGCATGACAGGTACGTTGCAAATTTATAAATAGGAATGCACGAAAGATTAGTCTAAAAATTTACATTTTAATTGTTAAAACATTAGTCTATTGAATTGATATTCGTGTGGTATCCGGCTAAGTAAAATAGTACCACCCTCATATACTTACCGAGGTGTCGTAAAAGGCGACTAAGATAAGTCGACCCACCGTGTGGTATCCGGCTGACTAGAATAGACCACCCTCATTTCTTACCGAGATGTCGTAAAATACGACTAAGGTAAGTTAACTTAAGTGAGGCAGGCGGCCGGTCGTAAAAAGGCAGCCAAATCATGTTACAGCATGTTTATAACATGTTGTGCCGACCCCACTTAGAGTGGGATAAGGGCAGGAGGATATATATTAGACTATTGAATTGACTCTTGACTATTAGGGCATGTTTTACAAGTCACTGATAAAGTGTCGGATAGTTAACCTACAAATAAACTAAGTAACAGATAAATATCTCTAAAAAGAGACTAAAAAGATAAAAATTAAAAAAAATGGCGGCCATATTAAAATAGAGTTTTGCTGTTCAGCAGATAAACAAAATAACAGCCACATCTACCTGCTAACTTATTAAGTGCTGAATAAGCCTATCAGAAACCTGAGAAACGCAAAATTCCGAGATATGTGTCAGATATGTTCCGAATAAGCTAACTGACAGTTTATTGGTAACTTGTGAACTATTAGAGCATTATACCCGCGAATTGACTTCAGTTTGGCGCTTGACTTGACACAAAACTATTCTTACCTAAATAATTTATAGAAGTAGGCGTTACTTCGCGGAAATTCATAGCACAGAAGTTACAATAGAATTATTTTGATGTAATCCGCGTTTGTTACATAACAACAAACGCGGATTACAGCAAAATAATTCTATTCTAACTTCTGTGGTCCTAGCTGGACCCTAAACTCTAGGGTATATTACACGTTTAAAATGTCTGGTAACAATTGCAATATAAATAATAAATGTTGTTCTTCATACATACCATTCACCAAAACATGTTCAATTTCATTGGCCATGTTCTCATCCACTCCGTTAAGCTGTAACACCTGGAACGATATCACATGTGATGAATACAGGAATAAAAGGACTTTGAGAGCATATAGGGAGAAAATGAAAAAATAATTAGTTATTGGATGAGTAAGTTGATGCATGGCAGTTGGCTGGTAAGAGGGAATTATTGTTGAACAGTGTTTTTTCTTTCAGTACTGTATGTCTTTAAAAAGATCACCACATGTTTGTGGAATAACGGGGACTTGGACGCCCAATCGGAGTTGGTCCGGTATTCTCGGTGCGTCGATTAAAAATTAAGGGGCAACTGTTTAGAGAGGCTCGACCAGGAGGAATCCCGTTCCCGCTATCAATAACGTGGTGGAGAATTAGCAGATTTTTAGTCGGTATACCCCTTCGACCGTGGGACTGCGGTATCCATAAGGGCTTTCACTGATATATGGTTGAGTCCCGAGTTGATGTATGGAGATGGCGTGTATCTTGCCAAGAAAATTAGATAACGTTATACTCATACGTAGTGTAGTGTATAGCTCGGGTACAGTAGGGGTGGTCGCTTCCGCGATGGGATATGTCCACCTACTTTGTAATAATCAATACAGATATGTTTGATTGTCGTGGTTGTTCTTGTTGGTTAACAGTTGTATTATATTACTGAGAGGTTGAGTGCTGGACTAATGTGTGGTGTAATGATGGCATGGACGCAATTGTGTCCTCATTAATTAACATTTTTTTTTTGCCTATTTTAATAGTTTCGGTGAAAGTTACTTGCTTAATTCTTATTTGAAATATTGCTGGAAAACATATCATTTTTGGGTCAGAATCGGCCAAGTTTGGATGGTCGTTAACGATGGCAGATGTCTACCAGTATGGTATGTTTAGTTTCGTCACTGCCAAGAAAGATCTCATTTTTGGGTCAAATTCAGGGCAAGTTTGGATGATCGTTTCGGTGATGACATATGCTGTATGGTGTTCATTGGATGTAGTTATGGTTGGTTAGCAGTTGTATGTTGTATGTATGTTAGTGTGTTGTTACCGCGTTGGGCATGAGGAAGGTGGACTGGATCTCGTAGGCCCAGCGGCGCAGCGTGTGCGTGGCCACGCCCGCCGCGGCCCGGTACGAGTCCGTCAGCACCAGCAGCAGGCTGGCGCACGCGCACCTGACACACACATACACGAACTAAGTAAACTGACTGTGGGAACATGTTCTGGCCCGTTAGAGCAGCTGGTAAAACTCAGCCTTTAGCCCGAGAGCCAACAATTTAACTGACTGTGGGAACTTGTTCTAGCCTGTTGGCGCAGCTGGTACAATTAAGCCTTTAGCCAGAGAGCCAACATTTACGAAAAACATTTTTTTTTATTCTTAGGATATGGATTTAAGTATTCATTTAAAAGTAATGTGTGTATTATGTATATTTACCAGTTGTCTGCCATAAAAAAGTGTTAATATATTTTGGGAACGAATGATTGTGTTTAACTGTCACATATATTTATTTATATCGTTACTAGCTTTTACCCGCAACTTCGTTTGGTGGACTGTTGTCCCGTGATTTGATAATAGATGGCGATTTTCAATTTTATCCTATTCCTGTAGAATTAACAGGATTTCTATAGCCTGGTATATAAGGAACAACTGTGCTAAATTTCATCGATATTGGTTCAGCGGATTCGCCATACATCCATACTTACAAACATTCGCATTTATAATATTAGAAGAATAAGTAGAAATAAAAGGACTAGTAAGATTCAACAAAATTAAATCCATTCTAATATTAATACGAAATCCACCTGTCTGTCACGCTTTCACGTTGAATCCGCTGCACTAAATTATACACCGTGCTAATATAAAGCGTAAAAAAATCGTTTATTTCTTGGGAACAGTGAAAAACATTGTATCACTGAAAATAAATAAATATAAGGAACACTTACACACACGGTCGTCCATCCCCAAAGTTAATAACTTAATAATTGTGCTATAGTAGACAGACAACTGGTGAATATATACATACATAATTTTAAATACATACTTGAATATAAATGTACACCCAGTCTCGAGGACCAACAAATTCATTTACAGAAAATGTTGTCCATCGGCGGGAATCAAACCCGCGACACACGTGGAGCTGAAGGCAGGGTCACTACCCACTGCGCCAACGAGTCAGTCAAGATAGTTAGAAACTTAAGTTTGCGAGAAGGGAGTCGCGAGTAGCGCGATTTCCTTCAATTAAAAAAATGGCCAATCACCTCCTCTCCCCTAACAGCCAGTTGATGAGAACAGCGGTCCTCGCCCTGGACTCCCGGACAGATCGCAGGTTCGAAAACAGACCGGAATACGTGGACGTGTCCTGGGAAAAAGAAATTATGCAAAAATTAAATTAAGAATGAGGCATTACTTTGCAGATTGCCATAATACAAAAAATTAAAAATTATATGCGACTGGAGAAAATCTTTAATATTTAAATGAGTTAATCTTGTATGTGTGTTGGTGTGTGTGCGTGTTTGTGTATTTATATATTAGGGAAATGAAAGTATCTAAGATTGAGCCCCACCATCCCAATTATTTTTATGGAAATCCCTTTTTTTATCTTTGTAAAAGATCACAGGTACTATATGTAATAAATTAAATGTAAGTGTTTTCCGATTTCACACATTATGTATGTAAGGTTCCATAACTCGTCCATCTATCTACGGCCTATGCCGTTCGAAAGACTTATCTATTGAAGGCAAAACTTGTTTATTTTGCTTACTTCTAGAGTGTTATGTCCTATGCAATATTGCTATGGGGTAAATGCGCGGATAATTAAAAAATCTTTGTATTACAAAAAAGAGCCGTACGTGGCATTTACATTTTAAGACCGCGTGATTCCCTGCGAGAGAAGTTTAAGGAAATAGGTATTCTTACATTAGCTTCACAGTGTATTTTAAGTAATTTGATTTTTGTATATAAAGATATAAAGAATTATGAAACAATAGGTGATGTATATAATAGACAAAGTAGGAACCGACATAAGCTTGCGGCTCCTGCTTTTTGCCTTGAAAAAGTACGTAAATCGTTTCGTGGGTTTGGGTATAAGATTCTATAATAAAATTCCGTCATCATTTTTAGCTTTGCCATTACAGCAGTTTAAAAACACTATTAAGGAGAGGCTGATACAGAAAGCCTACTATACTGTTGAGGATTATTTAGACGATAAGAATGCGTGGATATAGATATTGTTCGACACTGTAAAAGATAGTAAAGACTTAACGTAAATAATATTAAAAATTATATTTTTAAAAGAGCAACCGCCGAGTTTCTTGCTGGCTCTTCTCGGTAGGAACAGCTTTCCGAACCAGCAGTAGAGTTGACGATTCAAAAGCACTTGATTACAAGTTTATTTGAATAAAGAATATTTTGAATTTGAATATATGTCAAGAGATGTAAACTGTTACAATAACTTTAAACTACAAAATAGATACCGCCATGGTCACAAATGTTTATTGTACCACAAAATGTAAAATGGTATGTAAAGTGGTATCCGGCTGAATAGAATAGTACCACCCTCTTTTCTTACCGAGGTGTCGTAAAAGACGACTAAGGTGAGTCGACCCGCCGTGTGGTATCCGGCTGAGTAGAATAGACCACCCTCTTCTTACCGAGGTATCGTAAAAGGTGACTAAGGTAAGTTGACCCACCGTGTGGTATCCGGTTTAGTAGAATAGACCACCCTCTTTCTTACCGAGGTGTCGTAAAATACGACAGAGGTAAGTTGACGTCAGGCAGGCGGCCGGTCGTAAAAACGCAGCCAAATCATGTGACAGCATGTTTATAACATGTTGTGCTTACCCTACTTAGAGTGGGATAAGGGCAGGAAGATGATGAAAATGTAAAATGAAATGTCCTCACCGAAGCCGGGGAGTCGTCCTCTTCCATAGAGATGATAGCTCTCTGCGGATCCGCACATGGCTGGAAACAATTTGAACATTGTTAAGCTACCCGTAATTACGTTATAACGTTAAATTCCACCGTCTTAATAATGGTCCTCATAAGAGGAGCGTCCATTGGTTGACAAAGAAGAAGAAGAAAAACACCCGCAGAGCTATGTCGCTTTGATCACGTAGAGATACTCCGAGCATAGCTCGCTCTATCGCCCGCTAGGCGACTCTGAGCCTTCATGGGGCCTTCTCAGCGGGTTGGGGTCTTAAGGTGTTGGAATGACGACCCCGCACCGGAAAACGCAGCGTCGGTAGACCCCATACTAGATGGACTGACGACCTCAAAAAGGTCGCGGGGAGGCGCTGGGTCCAAGCATCACAAGATCGTGTGTGGTGGAGATCCCATGAAGAGACCTATGTCCAGCAGTGGACGTCCATCGGTTGAATAAGAACAATAATAATTAGTGAGAGTGAAGTTATAACTTTGCGATAGCTTCTAAGATATTACAAGATTGCGATGATTGTGAAAGATTGACATCAATAATTTTGGCATATTTTATAAATGGTCATACAAATTATTTACCTGTGCAAGATGTGCGGGGTGCGGGTAGGGCGGCGGCGGCGTGCCGGGCGGCGGGGTGCCGCGGGACCACGCCTCTTTGTCACTACCACTCAGCGCCCCACCCTGGCCTGGAATAACAATATCATTTAAGGTCATACACACCACTTAAACTAATCAGTAAGAACTAAAAAGTAACCAAAAGTAAATGCTGAGTAAGCCTGTAAATGATAACTATAATGGCACAAAATAAGTTCAATTTATCACACGCTTTTCAATGAATGAAACCATCGTGAAGAATGATCCACATCTATGAAAAAAAACTCTGAGGATATCGCTCTATCCGAAGAATAAAGTTACAATAAAGTAAAATAAAGTGCCCAGAACCAAAATATTAGAAAAATAAAACCCACCGATAAACAAAACTTATTTGATTGCAATCAATTGGATATTGTAATAATATTTAAGTCTTAACACTTACTGCGTTTGGTTATTTAAATAAATAATATTTTAATTTGAATTTGAACAGTTAACTCATAGTTTTGAACCCGTGACATTCTGATAGTTACATGCTCTCAACATCCCTCTTTATAATTTTTGTAAGAATAGCAGTTACTTTAGTTTTATTATTAAAGTTGTGTATTGTGTTTTTGCATAGAAAAATGGTAAAAGTTAGAGATTTAATTTTATGTCCTGTTGTCGCCAATGACTTCCACTTTGTATTTTATAGCAACAGAGTTATGAAACAAGAGCATTGCGCCCTTTTTGATGAAAATGGTGGCAACACTGTGCCGTTGTTGTTTCCGGTGGAGTCTTCCTATTGATAAAACGTTTCAGTGACAGTCAGTCTTTGTTCAAGAGAAGTGCATCTCGCAGTGGGAATAGTGATATTCCTATTATATCGTGTTATTGTATAGTTTGTGCGCTAACAGTCCCATTATAACAAAAAATTCAAAAGCTATACATACTTCTCGGCATCTCATGGTCCAAATGCTCTGGAGACGACTGACTCCGGACATGCAGCACCGGAACCCCGGTCCGGTTGTCCGTCTGTATGTCACGACACGAAATTTGTCATTTCATAAATCACTTACTCAATAACATAATTGAGGGGGTTAGAATGAAACCTAGCTATATCCAAATTAATTAAAATTGAGTAAAATGAAATTTTTGTTTTATGTGTTCAATTCTTGGAGTTTCGACAAATAAAAAATATTAAACAATCTTTACTTTTCCCCTTATTCTAATCCCCTCATATATACATAAATTAAAACCTTTAAACATGTATTGTAACCTGTGCTTTGGTAATATGGATACTTCCCAAAATTTTCGACTGTTTTTAGTATACAAATTGATCTTTACTGTGTAAATATAAAAAGTAAAGTAGAGGCCTGTTATTATCCCACTGCTGGGAATAGGCCTCCTCTCTCCATTTTTGGAGAGAAGGGTTGGAGCTAAGACCTACCACGCTGCTCCAATGCGGATTGGTAGGTTACACATATCCCTAGGATTCTCTAGAGATATGCAGGTTTCCTCACGATGGTTTCCTTCACCGAAAAGCGTGTGATAAATTGCAATTATCAATTAGACACATAAGATTTTTAATAGGAAAACTCATTGGTGTCTGCCCGGGTTTGAACCCGTGATCGTCACTAGAGATTCACACGGTCGCACCGCTAGGCCATCACAGCTTCTGTTTCCCAGCAGTTTCCTGCAAACTGACAAATATTTAATATTAGCTAAATTTGATTGTGACTTTAGGATTTACCTATTTTTCATTCTACTCCCCTCATATACACATAAATTCAAACCTTTAAACATATATTGTAACCTGTGTTTTGGTAATGTGGATACTTCCCAAAATTTTCGACTGTTTTTAGTATACAAATTGATCTTTACTGTGTAAATGTGTTGATCATAATTTGGACTGATCTAAAAGCATGTAATAACTTATATATGACATAAGTTGTACCATCATTTAGAATTCCCGAAGCCAACAAATAAAGAAAATTTTGAAATTGCAAGAATTTCGATTTTTTCAATAATACCAATATTTATTAATGTAATGTTTTTAAAGAACATTAAGATCCAAAAACAACGTAAAACACCTATTTGTTAGTCACAACATAAGGATTTGATATATAAAAATATATATTAAAGGTTATATTTGAGACTATCTAAACACAAATATAAACACTAAGAAAAAACCAATTCACAACAACGTAAATTTTAATAAACGATATACAGATATATCGTTCATTAAGTATATGAACAAACTGTGTACCAATATATTGCCTAAATAAATAATATATTATAGAAATATATATTGTTCTTCATATATTTATCAATAATTTACTTTATTACCAATTATAACATTAAAGAGCAAAAGTGAACTAAATATTTTAGCTAAATTAAGACAAAGCTCTAGGCGAATGATATGGCGGATGAAAAAGTTTTGAAATATATTGTGAAGCGAAAGCAAAACGTCCATGAAATATACAGATATATTTCTAGAAAATTTCACCTCACTTAAACACTAGAATAACTGATTGAGCCCTCGAATAGAATGTGTCTATGATTATAATAATTACCTAATAATTAGTCTACACAGTAGGGTTTACACAGCATCTTTTTGATATGATTAGGTGAAGACCAATAACCTCACGAAATAACATAACAAATTTGAGAAAAGCTAAATTAGGTTTTTTGGTTTAGTTATCTTCAAATAAAAGATTTTGATTTATTTTTGATTATACAAATAATTGGAAAAGATTTTCCACAATTATTTGTATTTATAAAAATAAATACAAACAAACACGTTTTAAGATTAAAATGCTAAGTTTATTATTACGATATTTATAATAAAAGATTTTTTTGAGTATGAGAGAACGTTGTAACAAGATTCTTAAATTTTCTTATCAAATATATTATTAATATTCAAAACATACACCTACATAAAAAAAAATCAGCCACAGATTACTTTCCGTTTGAAAAATTTGCTTAATGATAAATAATACATTATAACGCGATATTTGAATACACCGAATTATGCCAAGAATAATGGAGAACCAAAAAGCCGCCCTTGCGGTACACCAACATTGATCGTCATTACATTTCAGAAATACTATCACTGAGAATAATCCCATGCAACAAAGGTTAAGAGTTTAGTTAAACAGTGGAGTCATTCAATAGCGTTTCATTGGTACTGCTATGTATATGCCGTTATGGAACCGTTAAGAGATAAAACTGCGATAGTGTATCAAAGGGCTCAATCAGTACATCGTAGTTACCTGTAGGGGGGGTGGAGGCGCGTTCACCAGGGGGTAGCTCATCTGTAAGGCGATGGAATTCGGCTGCGGCCCCTCCAGCTCCCCGTCCAGAGAATGGGACGACCTCCGGAACCTTTCCTCGCGGTACGGCGGCATGGACTGGTGCATCGGGTAGGGCTTCCTGTAGCACTGCTTGTGGGGGGTCGCTGACGAGCCGGGGTTCAGCTTGGCCATCGGGTTCACCGGGCCTATCGTCGGGCTCAGCGGGGTCCGCTTGGCGCGCTCGACCCGCGGCGGCAGCGGCGGCGGGCTGTTGTCGAGGCAAGTGGTGGGCACCATCGGCACGGTGTTGTTGTGCACGTGCCGCCGCTTGTTGTTCGTCTCGTCCGAGTTCTGCCTGACCAGCGGCTGCGAGTCCTGCTTCTGCCGCGACTGTCGCAGGTTCCTCAGGCTCTGGCCGGTCAGGTTGCTCAGCGAGCGCGGCAACCCGCTCAGGAAACCGGTGTTCGGTATCTTCTCTGAATCTTTTGCGCGGGAGAGCTTCGGCGTGGTGGGCGGCTGGACGGCCTCCGGCTATAACGGTGAATTACTTTATCTTGGGTGGGTATTTATTTTGCCTTTCCGAATTTAGCCAAATCCCCACCCAACATCTCCCCCATGCATGCATATCTACACAGCACAGATCCCGATTCGAGAGGCGAAAATGAATGACGCATTAAATGTGACATTGTTATGTTTATCTGATTCTATGCTACGTGCATTTCTCTGCAGTTTGTGTTTTATTTCGTGATAGTTTTTTTACATTTTTATTTATTTTGTACTATATATATTACATACAGGTTTACTTACAAACTACAAATATTATCGATATAAGATTAAATTATATACAATGAAAATAACAGTTTACTTATTTTAATAATGAGTAAATTCAATGGTCCGTAAAACAGTGATCCCAAAGTAACGTATGCAAAAAAAAAAAGAAAAACTAAAATTTTATCACATTATACAAAAGCATATAAATTATTTTATCCTTTTAAAACAAGAACCTAAAAGGCTATTTACATTTGATAATAATAGACACACCTTTTCAATATCCACATATTTAACTCTTAACCATATTACGTAATTTATAAAGTGGTAAATAGTGATCTCCACAAAGAAACGCTTATTTCTAATAATTAAATTAAATATAGGATATATTTAATTATTAAAAATAATTATTGACAATACATATGATATCTTTCAACATTTAATAAATATGAATGTTCAATAACTTTATTTTTGCAATTAACAACAATCAACAAAAATAGACGTCATTGTATGTAATACACAAACATTGCGCAAGCATAGAAGCAGGCAAACCGACAAACGGAAAGTTATTGACCACCTGTCCCGTTAAAGGTTAGTAATAATTATTATTAACTATTAATTATTAATAGTACTGCCCTGGGCACACGTCGAATAAATAAAAGGCAGACGGAGTACACGGGATTAAAGTGAAACATTTCAAGACTAATTCAAATAATTATATACAAAACGCAAGACGTAGCCGACGTTATTTTATTTTCGTCCTTATTTTATAAATTTACGAAGGATTGTCCCACACAAATTTCAAGAAAGCACTTAAATGATTTCTCCATCTTCCTATTTCTTTGATCTGAATGTCACACACGTCATTATCTAATTGTGGTTTATAAAAATACAAATGTAACCCCATCAAAAAAAAACCTTCAATTTTTGTAATTTAATTTTAATCTCGTGCTTGACTCAATATTAATTAGGATGGAGCCATTATATGGCTCAATTTTATAGAAACTGGCAAAAGGCAGATTTGTAGGTCTTTTAGTTATTCAATAACGGAAGTGAGGTTTATTTGAGTAGGATGGTTACATTTGTGGGTGATGATTAGATTAGATTTCTTTCTTATAATTATTTTAAAGCGACTATACTAATTATAAATTATAATGTCACAGCTGGGCAAAGGTTGAATAGGGAGAGATTGCAAAGAAAACAGCCCTTCTTAACAATTTCTGTAAATAATCAAGACAGACAATCTTTCTTTATAATCTATGTAGATATCCAAGACAGGCTACCTTTCTTTGCAATATCCATAGATGTTCAAAAAAGCTAACCCTTCTTTGCAATCTCCGTAGATGTCCAAAACAGACAACCTTTATTACCAATCTTTATAGATATTCTAGGCAAGCACCAACTCTTTGCAATCTCCGTACATATCCAAGACAGGCATCTTTGTCTTTGTAGATGTTTCTTTATTTTTTATATTTTGTACTATATTTATTTTGGATTTCAAAGAAAGGCAGCCTTTGTTATTATGCTATTATTAAGTGTATCTGTAGATATATCACACGCTTAGTATTAAAGTGACCTAATTCAAAAAAGTTGTTTTGTGGCTTAATGCAATAAAACGTAGCGCCTATAAAACTCGTGAGTGTTTAAGAGACTCATAACTTGAAAGATCAAAAATACACTAGCCTTTTTAATAATTATTAGCGTGATATCATAAATAACATCGAAATAAGGATTACAATGTGCTGGAGGTAATAGACTTTAAGTTTAACGATAATAGTATATAACTAGATTAGGTCTTTTTTCTGTCAAATTTAGTACATGGAGCTGAACAAACTCTTTTTCATTTAATCTTACTCATTAATCCCTTATTCCCAAACACTTTAATAGTCAGCGTGCAATATATATAAATAATGCAATGAATATATCTGTATATATCTAAATCACAAGCACATTGACGATATAACAAAATGATGATGACATATAAAACATGGCTGCAAAGTAAATGCTGCGAATAAAACGTGATATAACATGATGTGAAGATGATGAGAACAAAACTAGATCACCTAAGTGATGGTGGATTGGTGATTCAATTGCTACTCCATGATATATACTAGTATCTTTAATATTCAAATGAATCTTGTATGTATATAAATATATTTTCGGAATAGAAGTAGAATAGACCTCCCTCATTTCTTACCGAGGTGTCGTAAAATAAGACTAAGGTAAGTTGAAGTCAGGCAGGCGGCCACTCGTAAAATACGTAGCCAAATCATGTGACAACATGTTTTTTTTTAATTTGATACAACAATATATTATAGATACATTAACAATTAATAATTAGATTAATTCTAGTACCATTATAATTATTATTTACAGGTGTATACAGCAGGTTTTTTTTTTATATTATTATTTTTATATAATTAGCTCTTAAGTATTCTATTTTAATTATATCAACAATTAAATCTAAGGTTTCTATAAATCAAGTCTTTATAATAACATGTTTATAACATGTTGTGCTGACCCCACTAAGAGCGGGATAAGGGCAGGAGGATAAAAATGATGAATCATTTGAAGTATAGATAGTATAGTATATATATGTATCACCAATCCAATCACCAAATACTATAGCAATATCTATAAAACTTGTCAAATAAAACTAGTGCTTGTGACAATGTGATAAAGTATATATTCACCTGCGCGGCTATGATAGTGTCGATTTTGTGCTGTAGTATGGAACAGCGTTGCTCGGCGGACTCGAGTTGCGCCTGTTTCCTCACATCAGGCACTTTTAAGAGCTCATCTGACAGAAATAAACGTTTTTCTTATATTAATTGTTTTCGACCTGTTGGCGAAGGTGGAAGTGAATCTGACTTTAGCTACGCGGTAAAAATAGTAAATAAGTGGCGGCCTGTTACTATCTCACTGCTGGGCATAGGCCTCCTCTATACTTGTTTGGAGAGTTGAGTTGGAGCAATGACCCATCACGCTGTTCCAATGCGGATTGGCAGGTTACACATATCCCCAGAATTCTCTAGAGACATTCAGGTTGCCTCAAGATGTATTCCTTCACCCAAAATCGTGTGATATATTGCAAGTATCAATTGCCTGTTCGGGGATTAAACCTGCGACCCTATAGAAAGATTCAAAATCTCACTGTGCTATCACAGCTTTTGTATTTAAAATAACATATGTTATATTCACCACTTGTCTGTTACAAGTAATAAGTTACTTTCTTCGAAGACGGACGACCATGGGAGTAACTGTCGTAGTTTTAGTGCGTATTGCCAAAGATGCAATAGATCGAACAATTTCTCTTAATGGGCGATTGGAAAGTTCTACACTCAAAGTGTACCAATGTCATCAAATCAAAACTTAGTAGCAGATTTTAAGGGGCCCATATTTTGCGTCCCAAATGTAGGTCATAGGGAGGATTGATCCGAGTAGCACAAGACTATCAATCTTTCTTAATAAATTAAGATAAATGTGTTTAAAAAAAGTAGCGGCCTGTTACTATCCCACTGCTGGGAATTGGCCTCTTCTCTCCGTTAATGGAGAGAAGGATTGGAGCTAAGACCTAACCACGCTGCTCCAATGATGGGTATGTTACACATATCCCCAGAGTTCTCTAGAGATATGCAGGTTTCCTCACGATGTTTTCCTTGACCGAGATGTGTATATAAAGTGAATATCGATAATAATAGTAGATTAATGTATACGTCACTCACTCCTTAGATCTCTTATGTACTTCTGCTCCTGCTCCAACATCAGCCGGACAGTGTGCGCCTTGGACACCTCCAACTGGCGCTGCTTCTCCGACTGGAATATATTTAAAAAAAATATTAAAAAGAAAATGAATACCGCCGCTACTTTACTTTTTTAGTTTAAAAAAAATGTCTTTTTATCCCTGTTTTCAGGTATTGAAAAACTGATAAACTATAAATAGAATACAAAGGTTTATTTCGCTATCATTTTAAATTTAACTGAGTGACTGAACATTACTCGGTAATATTTTGAAAATATATAAAAAAAATGCAATTAATTCAATGGAAAAGAAAGAAAAGGCCGGTGGTATGTTGGATTTGATCCGAGGTATTTTTACTTTTTTAGTCCGCCCGTTCCCAACAGAACTATTACAACTTTACAAATGACTCCAAAATTAACCTGTGTATTCTATTTATAGCTTAGCAGTTTTTCAATGCCTGACAACTAGGATAAAAGTAAAGTAGTGGCTTGCCACTGCTGGGCATAGGCCTCCTCTCTCCGTTATTGGAGAGAAGGGTTGAAGCTAAGACCTACTACGCTGCTGCAATGCGGATTGGTAGGATACACATATCCCTAGGATTCTCTAGAGATATGCAGGTTTCCTCTCGATGTTTTCCTTCGCCGTAAAGCGTGTGATAAATTGCAATAATCAATTAGACACATAGGTAAGTTTCAATAGAAAAACTCAATCGTTTGAGCATGCAACTACCACGAAAACAGTCGCACGGTGGCACCGTTGGGCTATCAAAGCTGTAATTTTAAATATAAAACCTAATTTTATCGATTTACCACTCCCGAAACCCACTACATAGGTACTGAATTCTATGAAAATCATCGAAGCTGTTTCCGAAATATTGACCCGTTGGCGCGTTGGGCAGTGACCCTACCTTCAGCTCTGCGGGTCGCGGGTTCAATTTCCGTCGGGGGCCAACAGATTCTATAAATGAGTTTGTTGGTCTTTGAGCCTTGGTGTACATTTGTTTTTAAGTATGTATTTAAAATTTTATAAGTATACTAGCGGCCTGCCCCTGCTTCGCACGGGTATAAAATATATATCCCATGTCAGTCAGTGTAAAAAAAATGATTAAAATTGATCCAGTTGTTTTGATTTATTCATTACTGCCCGTGGCCGTAGTTAATTTTGGAGAAAAACAATTTCCTTTCCCTATACCAAAAAGATTTCCTGCTATCTTTGGAATATCTAAATTCATATAGTACATTATTACTTATTTACTTTTATATTTTCCCTATGTATTTTATTTTCACAATTAATTACAGAATGTCTTTAAACAAACTCTTGAAAGAGCGACATCGCTGCTACAGTCGAAGTGTTATAGGGCGAAGCGCGGCCTCCTCACGGCATTTTAAATCTGTAATATCTCCGAAAATGTTCACTTAAATTACATGCTGTAAACGGCCATATTGATCTATATTAAATCAACTATTTATTTAAGGTACTCAATTGGATAAGGATTAATGCTGTATTGTATAAGAATTGCTTCAAAAATAAGGCATTATTTTTCGTAAAAAGTAAACGACAAAAAAGGCTTTAGTGGGTTATCCATAAGCGATAGACATATACCATCGCAGACTTTTCTGTAGGCCTTTTCAACTGTTTTCAAAAAAAATGTAATTATTTACAGAAACCTCAAAAATTACATTATTTCTCTACTTCGTATTGAATGTTATTATACGTACAAACCTTCCTCTGGAATCACTCTATCTATTAAAAAAACCGCATCAAAATCGGTTGCGTAGTTTTAAAGTTTTATGCGTACATACGGAAATATGGACTTTGTTTTATAATATGTAGTGATGTAGTGATAGTGATAAGTATATATTCACCAGTTGTCTGTGTACCATAACACAAGTATTAAGGTACTTCTTTGGGGACGGACGACCGTGTGTTTTAGTGTCCCATATATTTATATATTTTATATATAAATTAAAGATAATAGATGTGGTGAGAGATCGGCCGGTCACGATATCGAAAGACACCTGTTCAAGCCCAAATATTCCCATTCTGAACATTTTTTTTAGGTTTGTTTTTGTGTATATTAAAAAAAATACCGAGCAAAACTCAATCATCAAGATATAAAAATGTAAAGAATGCAATATCAGAGCAATAGTTCTGTTGACACAGCTGTCGACCGCGAGCCGGACAGTTCGCAAGGCTATCGCACGTATGAGAGAGCCCGTAGCGAGGACGGCATTTCTATTGATTGTATTTACTTATGTAACACTAGCTTTTACCCGCAACTTCGTTCGTGCGGACTGTCACATGATAGATCGACATCAAGCTTACTCTCCGGGTGGGGGGTTAGCGAGGTACGGGCCTCCAAGCGAATCTCTTTGTCCGGGCACCAAGGCAATCTGTCTGGCCTGTGTTTCGGTCGTAGGCCGAGGTCACCTAGGTGACCTAAGGGTGTCGGTATTCGGGCCGTGAGCCCAGGTCACCTAGGTGACCTGAGGGATGTCGGGAGTTCGGTAAAGGTTTTTTTTTTAAAAAATCATTTAATCCTTGATTTTTGGAAAATGCTAAAATTGCCAAACGCTGCAATGCTGTCAAACGTAGTCATGGTAGTTCATTTTGGGAACGGGCGGTCTAGACAAGTGAAATTTACCTAGGTTCGAGCCCCACCCACCCAATATTTTTTTCAATTTTCATTTGTTTTTATCTTTTTTTATATCTACAATATTAAGCTATTATATGTATTTTTTTTTACTTACATTGACTGGGACCGGCGCTGTGATTGGTGTCTTATGTCGGGAGCTGTTCTGCTGTACCGTCAACACGGTGGTGGGGTTTGCTGGAAGGGGCATTAGAAAGATTTTAAAGGGGTATTAAAAATAATCATTGGTACATAGTACACTATAGCAGTACAACAGTATCGTGGGACGCAACATGCGTTGATACGTTAGCCTCGTCCCATATCAGGGAAACAGCGTCAAGGCCTGGAGCTGCGGCGGAAATGGCCGAATCCGGCAAACGGCAGAAGTATGCATCTCTCATCGAGAGTTATATATTTGTGCCGTTTGCAGTTGAGACCCTAGGGACATGGAGTCAAAGTTCAAAAAAAATTCTATCCGTTTTAACACCTCGGTTAATTGCTTCTTCAGGTGACAAAAAGGCTGATTCCTTTTTCGCACGAAGAATCAGCTTAGCTATTCAACGCGGATACGTTTTAGGTACTTTAAGTGCTGAATAAGCCTATCAGAAACCTGAGAAACGCCAAATTCCGAGATATGTGTCAGATATGTTCTGAATAGGCTAACTGACAATTTATTACTAACTTGTAAAACAGACCATAAAGAACATACTGAATAACTATACGAAATTACAAAAAAAGCGATTAAGCTTGGGTATGATCTGCAACCAGCTATACACCAGATTCTATTGTAAACTTATTCGACTTTGAAAAAAAAAAAATTTAAGACTGCCAAATTAAAAAAAACCTCTTTCTTTCTTAAATACACTTACCCCGTATCATGTGCACGACTTGCTGGTGGGTATGCTGATGGACTGGTATGGAGTCGACGCGCAGTATCCTGTCCCCAGATCGGAGTCCAGCTCGCCACGCCGCCCCATGCTCCTTTACCGACTGGACATACACTGGATTGTCACCTGCAACGTTGAAAAAGGCACCAGGTGTAATAAGGAACGAAAACGTTGTTATAATCATCCTTCAATAATTCTCTCCATGGTAAAAGCAGCGTCGGTAAATGATTAGGTAGATAACTATTAACTTAGGTAGGTAAATAACTTGAGGAAGTTATAATTTCCACTTATTCATAAAGCTTACTATACTGTTGAGGACTATGTTGGTGATAAGAAAGCATAGATTTAAATTGCGACCAGCTACGCACTAGATTATATTGTATTTTTTTAAATTTGTTACTGATTAAAAATACAGTATTGTAATACTTAATTTTGAAAAGAGTGACTGCCGAGTTTCTTGCTGGTTCTTCGTGGTAAGAGCACCTTTCCGAAACAGTGGTAGCTTCATTGTAATTTGACGATTCGAAAGTGCTTGTAAAATCCAATTTGAATAAAGAATTAGTTGAATTTAATTTTCAATTTATCAGGGACTCGCTTGATACAATTACCGTAAGATCCTGCGTCTTAGAATTTCTACACTCCCTGATGCATTAAAATTTAGAAAAAACAAAAATTTAAGAACCGCTGAATATAAACCAACCTATTTCTTATTATTTTTTAAATTATTATATTAATATTAATTCTTTCGCAAATATGTAAATGTTATTACGCGTTACAGGTAGTCGGAACTGGGTACAGTCGGAATCCGTTCGAAGCAGTCAAATTGCACTATAATTAATGCTAATGTGTAACCGACATAATTGCAAAACCTTCGTGCAGGACTTGCTTAAGAATAAATTTTAATTAACAAATATACCTTCGAACGGATATTGCCGATGATATTTGGTTCAAGACGTGGTATACAATTCGAGAGAGAGGCTTCTTCCTGCCCTTTTCCCACTGAAAGTGGGGTCGGCACAACAAGTTATAAGCATGTTGTCACATGATTTGGCTACTTACGATAGACCGCCCGCTTGACGTCAACTTACCTTAGTCGTATTTAACGTCACCTCGGAAAGAAAGGGGGTGGTATATAATACTTAACCGGCAACCAGACGGTGGGTCAACTAACCTTAGGCGCCTTTTACGACACCTTGGTAAAAAATGAGGGTGGTACTTTTCTATTCAGTCGAATGCCACACGCGTTGTGTCTGAAAGTACGGCATACGCCACTAAAACTATTATTTATTGTTTAATCTTCAAAAGAATTTAAAAAAGATTGTGACATATTCCGAATGTGCCCGATCCATCAATATCATAGACGTCCTGTGTGTTATATTGAACTGGTGCCAACTTTTAAGGTAAACACTATTACGTTAGAATATCATCTAAATGTACCTGTAACACAAAGAATATTTAATTCTTCATATAGTACAGTCAAAAGTACACTATACTCAGAAGTAGGTGTCCTGATGGTAAGCTTTCGCGTTTGCCAAATATCCCTAGCACTTAATGAAATGTCCAAGATGGAAGAGCTTAATAAGCTCTTCGATTAGATGAACACAGTAATTTGGAAGTTCTATCCTCTATTGTTATTAGTGCATTTATCAAGCATATTGTTACATGCCTAGATTTGAAAACCTTTTCAGCTTCATACAAGACTGCGGTTTAATAATGTAAAATTGAAAATGTTTAGAAGATTGAACGCCGAGTTTCTTTCTGGTTCTTCTCGGTAAGAGCAACATTCCGAACTAGTTGTAGAATGTTATTGTTGTCATTATACATATTGATCATTAACGATTCATAAGTGCTTGAAAGAGCTTCACTACATTTGTATAAAACAATGTCGCTTTCCCTGTCTGCCCCTAAGTCCCTATACCCTCCCTTTGTATGCTTAAATCTTTAAAACTACGCAATAGATTTTGATGCGGTTTTTTTAATACATAGAGTGATTGAAGAGGAAAGTTAATATAGAATTTTTTGTCATTTACTTATTACGAAAAATAATTCGTTTTTCGAAGCAATTGTAAACAATACAGCATTAATCCTTATTCAATTAAGTACCTGAAATACATTGTTGATTTAATATAGATCAATATGACCGTTTACAGCATGTAATTTAACTGAACATTTTCGAAGATATTACAGATTTAAAATGCATAACGGTTTTTGTTTTACTCCAAATTTAACGCGTGCGGGCCACGGGCAGTGATGAATAAATCAAAACTACTGGATCGATTTTCATCATTTTTTTCACTGAGTGACATGGGCTATATATATATTTTATACCCGTGCGAAACCGGAGCGGGCCGCTAGTATTTGAATAAAGATCATTTTGATTTGATTTGAACACAATTTGTAAATAGACGAAAGTTGTAAAGTAATAACGTCATGCGAATTGAAACTCTACGGTTAAAGTATACTATCCACCCTATCTGTTTCCACAGCGTCGTCTCAATCGAACTAGCAATCGGCGAGAGTCGTGACCATACCTGAGACCTTCATCCCATAGCCGTGCTCGTCCCTGACGACGGTGACGGTGAGCAGCTCCTCGCCCGCGGGCGGCGCCGCCCCGACCGCCCCGCCCAACATCACCTGTAAACAACACAACATACATAAAACACGTGCCACCAAGCTTTGGAACAACTTACCACGTCCTATACAAAGCTGACTTACTTCGTAATCCAAAACTACTGAGGATATTGTTTTGCTATAATCCGCGATAAAAGAAAATATAAAAAAGTAAGTAACCCCACTGCTGGGCATACGCCTCTTCTCTCCGTTTTTGGAGAGAATGATTGAAGCTAAGACCTACTACGCTGCTCCAATGCGGATTGGTAGGTTACACATATCCCCAGAATTCTCTAGATATATGCAGGTTTCCTCACGATGTTTCCCTTCACCGAAAAGCGTGTGATAAATTGCAATTATCGATTAGACACATAAGTTTTAATAGAAAAACTCATTGGTGTCTGCCCTAGACCTAGTTTGAACCCTAGACCTCCTCGAAAGAGGCGCACGGTGTAACCGCTGGACTACCACAGCTTTATTACAGGTACAATTAGATGATATTGTAACGTTAGTGTTATAGTGTTTACCTTAAAAGTTAGCACCAGTTCAATATAACATACAGGACGTCTGTGGTGGTGAATGTGTGCAGTGCTTGTGTATTGTTGTGTTATCAGTGTCGGGTAGTGCATGAGTTTTTTACAAATTCTGCATGTTTCAAGTATGAGAACGAATAGTGCACTCTACAATTAATTAAAAATACAGATTCATTCTTTTATTGACTGAACAAAAGTCCTAAGTGCAAAGCCAAAGCCAAATAATAGAAATAGTTACAACGAATCGTCTAGACACGCGCTGCGTCGGACTTCCGGACAAAAGCCGCAATGCGAATCCGCATTATGCGACGCATCGTCGGGTTGGAGTTTCACATAATTTATATAATCCCCAATACACGGATTAATTGTACTTAAAATATACGATAATTTGTCAAAATTCATTAAAAAAAAAAGTAAAGTGTCCTAACAAGATGGAGATGGCATATTCAGCATAGTTTATAATACTATCACAATGTCACCCTCACAAAATTTATTTATTTATTTGGTGAAATAAATGGTGGTTTAAATGATGGTGTACTGTATAGATTAGAAATATTAATGACACTAGTTTAAAACGCAGTTAATTAAAACGCCGGAAAACGCAGTGTCGGCATTTTAATACCCACGAGACGGACCGACGACCTCTAAAAGGTCGCGGGGAGCCGCTGGGTCCAATTGGCACAAGATCGTGTGTTGTGGAGATCCCATGAAGAGACCTATGTCCAGCAGTGGACGACCATCGGTTAAGAAAGAAGAAGTAGAAGTTATTTAAAACTTATGGTAATCGTGATATTGTCTGTTTGACCAATCCTCCAGACAAATGATTTTCGATGAAGAAAAACATTGTGAGGAAACCTGTATATTTCTAAAGCACTTTGGGAATATATGTAACCAGAAAGCGTAGAATTGGAGAAGCGTGGTAGGTCTTAGATCCAACCCTTCTCTTCTAAATCGGAAAGCCTATGCCCAGCAGTAGGATAGTCAAGGCCGGTGCTTTGCTAATATTAGAAGCTACGTAATGATATGTATATAAAAGAGTGTAGTTGTGTTTAATCTTTAATATTTAAGTGAGTTAATCTTGTATATATATTTTCTGCATCTCGGAAAAGTCTCCAACGATTTTCCTGAAATTCAGCATGGTAGGGAGTTTTGGGGGCGAAAAAACGATCTGGCTAGGTTACACTTGAAAAAAATACTTTTATCCCTGTTTTGTATTAGTAAAAAAAATACTAAAATGTTGAATAGAAACTATATGACACTTTTGGCTGTCAAACGTAATGCTGTGATAGCCTAATGGTAACGGGCGGACCATAAAAGTTCTAGGTTCCGAATTCGAGCCCCACATGTCACCGGCGCTTTATTTCTGTTTTTATTATATTTTTTTATAACTTTTAAAAAAATACCTCTCGGTCGGTCACAAAGGTACTATTACACCACCATTAGTACATTAATGGTGATCTAATTTAGAAAACTGTATTTATAACAACAACCGTCAGTATAAAAGAATGTAGTATACCAAAATTAGTATATAAATCTGTCAATGACATTTTAAAAAAACGAGGCTAAACAGACCATTATAAAAGCATCATCCAATTTGTTTTGGACGAATTATAATTTCTGCTACATATAAATAAAGTTTATCGCCACATTCATTTACGCCCCCTTCGTCTTATATACTATCGCTATCACATATTAAATCAATATACCCGAGACATGTGCTAAATTACACTTCCTTAGTGTGCATCCATACTAAGCGAATAAATTGTCGCCGAAAAAAAGTCTTAAAATTCATATAATTCTTTATTCAAGTTGACTTTTAATAAAGCTATCATTCATTCTCCTGCCATTATCCCTACTCTAAGTGGGGTCGGCACAACATGTTATAAACATGCTGTCACGTGATTTGGCTGCGTTTTTATGACCGGCCGCCTGCTAAAGATCAACTTACCTGTCGTATTTTACGACACCTCGGTAAGAAAGAGGGTGGTCTATTTTACTAAATCGGATACCACATGGTGGGTCAACTTACCTTAGTCGCCTTTTACGACACCTCGGTAAGAAATGAGGGTGGTACTATTCTATTCAGCCGTATACCACACGGCTATAGTAAATTTTTAAACTATTATATTTTTTAAATGATCATATCAACTATATATTACTATTATTTTAACGTTGTACTAGTTATATGTTATAAAGAATTTAAGAATTTGTTCGAAATTTATCATACAGAGAATATTAAACCTGCAAAACTTATTATTTTCTTATTATTCCAGGAAAATCATTTTTCATTGCTTGAAAAATTCCATTTTCGTCTATAACGACATTACATATCTCTGCATTGCAAGCAACGGGTACCGTAGGGAGTAAGTATTTCTTCTATTATTGTGTATATGATTGAACTCTTCTTAAAATGCGTATAATTACAAGAGAGCTCGTCTTAAAATGTATTTAAAAACAGACTATTTTTTTTTTGGTCATAAAAGCTAGGGTTAATCTCTTTGGAAGCGCGTAAGACCCTGGAGTCGAGATGAACACGACAGCTGTGCGGTAGTCTTATCGCAATGTATGCACACTGCCTAAGGCCAGTAGCTGTCGCTGTCATCGTGCCCTGTCCGCGTCCAGCGCCTGAAATATAGCCGTCGGTCTATTTTGGCGGGACTAATTTGAAGACGTGACTCTCAGATAATAAGGCGCTTTTGGCACCTGTTACAGAGGAATTTGGAAGAATTCATTTACTTCACTACAAAATATACACTTGGGAGAGACATAAATAACACTGTATTCCAGTTTCCTGTTTTGTTAGCATTACGTCATACGTTACGTTTGATTTAAACAAACAGGCGTACTGTGTGTAACTGTATGACAAACTCGTGTTATTTTGCTGTAATGTTCATGGGAATTGTAATTATTGGTACTATTTTTGTAAACCTTGCGGTAGGGTCCTCTTTCCCGTCACGAGTTCGAACCCTGCGCAATACTGCTACCAATGAGCTTTTAAAGTGAAAACTTATTTAGCAGCGTTGTAGACTTTTTAACTTGTCATGTTTGTGTACGATAGAATTAACCGTGAGGCGATAAAAAAAAGTTTACACGGCGGGTAAACTTTTTATTCTCTTTTTTTGTGTCAGGAAAACCCATTATGGGTCATCAACGCCCGACGGGAATATGGCGGCGGGTATGTCAGACAAGATCTTAACGACTGACGAAACCTGACAGTGCTCCACCCCGTTGCTGGTGGCGGGCCATAATACCGTTGTACACATTGCCCCCATCCCCGCCAGCAGCAACTCTGAACCCCAGAGTGCGCTATCTCTGGGTCGGGGCCTCTCTAACATTGGCCCCTCCCTCTGCTAATCGATGCATCGGGAGCACAAGATGCATTGACCACCTCGGGGACTCGTTCAGGTGGGCGTACCATAAACCCCGTTTGGAACGCTAGAGGTCCCTGTTAGGGCGGCATACGACGGTCTTCGGCGAGTCATCTTCGCCCCGCTTGCCTACAGCGGATCGGATCCAAAGACTCGACTCCCCCGGTCCGTCCCGCCGCCTCCTTCCTTACGTCCTCTTATGCAATGTATGCAGCGCCTGACGTCATCTTATCTTAGTCGCTTTTACGACACCTTAGTAAAAAATGACGATGGTCCATTCTACTCAACCGGATACGACACGGCGAGATTTTAATTTTTACTATGAATAATTATTTTTTTGTATATTATTTAAGTAACTATTTTTTAAAAAGATTGACCACTTAGTGTCTTACTGGTTCTTCTCAGTAGGAGCACCTTTTCAAACTAGCGGTACCTTTATTATAATTTGACGATCCAAAGTGCTTGTAAAAGCCAATTTGAAGAAAGACTATTATGTATTTGAATTGATGATAAAAAGTAAGTAGCGGCCTGTTATTCTCCCACTGCTGGGAATAGGCCTCTTCTCGAGAGATATGCAGGTTTCCTCGCGATTTTCTCCTTCACTGAAAAGCTTGTGATGAATTGCAATTATCAATTGGACACATAAGTTTTAACAGAAAAACTCATTGGTGTCTGCTCGGTTTGAACCCGTGCCATCCTCGAAAGAGTCGCACGGTGTTACCGCTGGGCTATCACAGCTTACAATTTGGCTTGGATTATGATGATAATCTATTTGATAATGCCAAAAGTAATTAATACCCAAGTGCATTTCTAGGTACGTGAGAAAATTAACTGACGCTAAGCCGATTCTTATAACAGATTTAGGAGTTCCGTTTAATGGATCGCTGACGCGGCCCGTTAGCGATTCTGTGGAAGATTAGCATTTATAAACACGATTGTGGACATATAATAAACTTGATAGCCCACGCACTCTTTATGTATTGAAACCCTTTCATGTATCGGTAAGGAAAATTAAGGGACGCAAAAGTTATATCGGGATTCCTACAGTCTTATATACTTTATAGAATTAGGCGTTACTTTGCGGAGATCCATAATACAAAGGTATTGGCAGGTATTCCTTCTGACAATGTTCCAAAATAGATCAGGCTGGTCGTAATATTGAATCCCGTTTTAAAGAACATATAGGTAAATTAGATTTAGTAAAATTTAGCCATCAGAAGACGCAAATTTGCGCGTTATCAGCAAAAACATCACCGACAAATTGTGATGTTTTTACGGTTAACGTCATTCGAGAATATTCTTTTAGGTGACTCGAGTAGTATTAAAATACTGGGTCTCGACATCTCCAGTAACTGCAAGTATTTATTTAATTATTTATGTACCATAAAAAAATGTTGGAAAAAACATTATTATTGGTAAAAAAAAGTGTACAAAGGTCAACTTATCCCTATGACAGAGATCTCTGCCAGCTTACCCACGAAGTGAACCAAGTATCGTTACAGACTCTCTTTATCGAGTTCAAAATTCAAAGCTTACGGCTAACCGTTAGCAAAACAAATAACCGGTGTAAGTAGAACGCGTTTGTTAATTACAAACTACGAGCATAAGCGATAACGACAGGGGCTTGTAAAACAATATTTATCTAAAATAGTTATTGGCTTGCAGCTTAACGGGACTGGTACTTAGCGAAATGTACGGACAGACGTGACATAAGAAGTAACGGCTTGATATTCCATAGCTGGGCATAGGGTTCTTCTTTCTGCTTACTTTTCTATTTTGGAAAGAGGAGTTGGAGCTAATACCTACCACGCTGCTCCAATGCGGATTAGTAGGTTACTAATATTCTTAGGAAATCTGCAGAGATATGCAGGTTTCCTCACAATGTTTTCCTTCACCGACAAGCGTGTCATAACTTACAAACATAAATTAGACACATAAGTTTTATCATTAGCGTGTTTTATCCGGCTGAGTTTACACTCACCCTCATTTCTTACCGAGGTGTCGTAAAAAGGAGACTTAGGTAAGGCAAGCAGGCCGGTGGTAGAAAATTTGCAAAATCATGTAACATCATGTTTAAAACATTGTTCTGACTCCACTTAAGGTTGGATAAGGGCAGGAGAATAATGACACATAAATTTTAACAAAAAATCTCTACATTTATCTTTAAACAGTATTTTTTTCTGACTATAAAGCAAAAAGATATTTACTCTTATAATAAATAAACTACCCTTATCTAAATATCTCACCCCTAGCGTGATTAATAGAGCATAACTAATTAAAATAAACAAAACCATTTTCTATTTGCATTATTCATTGAACTGTGAGATATTTAGAGAGAAAATTTATTTATTTATTATCTTTATTGAACATATAAAATACTATGAAACTATGTTAGAATAGAAAAATTTTAGAAATGAAAGAAATCATAATAATTCCGTCATAATTTACAATCTTTATACCCCAACGCTTTTAATTCAAAGGGATTCATTAATTCTGTACCTGGGTGACTGAGCCTTACTTGGTAATTTTTTTAAAGATAAAAGCAAAAAAAAAAGAAAAATGCTTTAGGAAGCATGTGGGAATCGATCCTAGGTTTGGACATTTTTAGGTCCCCGCGTTACAATTAGGCTATCACAACTTTTCATTTGACAGCTCAATAGCATTTACTTTCTATTCCTATTTTAACAGTTTTTTCAATGTCCAAAAACAGGGATAAACAGACATTTAAAAAAAAATTAACAAAACCTAGCTAGATCGAAATTATCTTCCCCAAAACCCCCTATATGCTGAATTTCAGGAAAATCGTTGGAGACGTTTCCGAGATTCGAATATATAATACAAGATTAACTCATTTAAATATAAAAGAAATGGTACGGCGATAGATGAGCTGAAGTATACTACTTTCTATCACACACACAAACACACATAAATCAATGCATGTAAATTCGCGATCAGATGCTAATTATAAACCATACACCATCATCATAGGACATAAGATTAGTAACGTCCACGTGACAGTGTTGTGCCGCACGAAATCATTAAACCGGTAAAACCGCTGTAACATAAAAGTAACAAAAATAGTCTAAAGTAATAAACTTTTATATTGCCAGCAGTAATATTGTGCACAGGTCTCTGTGTGTTACGACATAGCCGAGATCAAGTAAAGGCATCCGTTGGAAGCTGGATCGACGTAACGCGTTAGAGGTGGGCTAACCACGTCGTCATACATAACAGGATAGCTCACTTAGTAATCGGGAAGGGTCGATTTTCAGCTATATTTCTAGCCAAGGTAGTTTGAACCGATTTAGATTTTTTAGTGACAAATAAAACATTTTGGAATTGTTGTGGTAAAGCTATAATACAAAAGTAATATTAAAATTATTTTGCTATAATCCGCGATGAAGTAAAATAGACTATATAGAGTAGAAATAGTAGATAGGGCACTACTATATATATATATATATATAGTAGTGCCCTTTTATTGTGGTGGCGGTGGTGGAGATTTGTGCAGGTGTTTTTACGGATCCTGCATGTATTAGGTATAAAAACGGATTGTCCACTCTACATTTAGCATTATAACATATATTTTATATTCTACTTCATCGCGGATTATAATAAATTTTTTTTATTATTTTATTTAAATTTTAAATTTTATTTATATTAAAAATAATTTTATTATTACTTTGCAATTATGGATCTTCGCAAAGTAACGCCTAATACTATAAATTATGTAAAGCCATAACTTATCACTTAGTGCAAATAGGAAAACGAGTAGAACAGCCACGTAAGTAACGGTCTGTTACTATCCCACTGCTGGGCATAGGCCTCCTCTCTCCATTTTTGGAGAGAAGGGTTGGAGCTATGACCTACCACGCTGCCCCAATGCGGATTGGTAGGTTACACATATCCCTAGGATTCTCTAGAGATATGCAGGTTTCCTCACGATGTTTCCCTTCACCGAAAAGCGTGTGATAAATTGAAATTATCAATTAGACACATAAGTTTTAATAGAAAAACTCATTGGTGTCTGCCCGGGTTTGAACCCATGATCGTCTCTAGAGATTCACACGGTCGCACCGCTAGGCCATCACAGCTTATGGCAAGCTTCAGCTTGTGGCAGAACAGCCACAAGCTGAAGTATTTCTAGTCAATTTGGGTTCAGGGATTTTTCTAATAAAGACATTTCAAAATCTAAGTTTTGATTTTTTTAACCCACATGGTTTTGTCTCCTTTTATTCCAGCTATTGTGCATATGTTTAGTAAGTTATCTTAACCTTCGATAAATATTATTAAAGTTCATTGAAATAAGTAGTAATATCATCTTTCATATCGCTAAGCTATCACTGCGAAAACATCTCAGCTAACAAGAAAAAACAAACAGCAAACTCTTTTGACGATATATTATTAAAAATTAAATTATTATTAATTTTAATTATTTATTAAATTATTAAAATCAAAGAAATAACTTATGAATTCGCTATGAATAATACTACATATATACTTTCTGAAATCATGTCCTGGTAAATCAGGAGATGTGGCAACCCCGCCCAACGACCCCGCGAACAATCATTAATTGAATTATCCAACGATCTAGAAACGCAGTAACATTGGCAAGTAAACAAACAATGTTTTCATAACCTGTAAGGTTACAATGATTAAATTGTTCATTTTATAAGTTACGTCAAAAACGAGACGGCATAACGGCCTTGCGGTCTTCGGCTGCGGGCAGATAAGGAAAATTAAAAAAGCATATATCGCGCGCCCGTTGTCATTCTCGCACCGTGACTCATAGCAGGCGGACGTTTGTGTTGTTTCAAGTTTATCGAGTTATCACGATGATAACCGGCTCCGTTACTTACCATTATTTTGTAATGTGAAATGTATATTTAATTTTCATAGCCCACTTGTATTTATCGTACCACAAAATGGTCATGCTAAGATCCACGATATCCGCCGTGTGGTAGCCGGTTGACTTAAATATACCACCCCCTAGACTGAGGTGTCATAAAAGGCAACTAAAGAAAGTTGGTGTCATACAGGCAGCCGGTCGTAAAATGCCTAGCCGAATCATGTGACAACATGTTAATATCATACCCACTTAGAGTGGGATAAGGTCAGGAGAATGATGATTGTAAGATCCACGAAAAATTTTAACTTATGTATTAAGCTTTAATCCAAAAATTATACCGAAATAATATTACCATTCCATACCATTCTTTTTATCCGCAATCAATTTTTGTTATGTCATTACAGCAGGTTAAAACCATGTTACACAAAAAAGGGGTTGACACAGAAATTCTACTATACTTTTGAGGTTACATAGATAAGAATGCGTGGATTTAGCTACTCTTCGACCCTGTACAAGACAGTATTGACTGAATGTTTTAATTTCTATTCCGCCGCATTTCTAGCTGGCTCTTCTTGGTAGCAAAAACTTTCCGAACCAGAAATAGAGTTGACAAATAAAAAGCAGTTGTTTACAAGTTAATTTGACCATTTTGTACTTATTATAGATCTCCCACAAGGCCTAATTCTATAAATTACGTCAATCTGTTTAAAAAAAAACATCATTGTCCTTGCATTTTCCCGTTATACGGGGTCTGCTTTCCCAATCATGTGACGCCATTTTTCCCTACAATAGGCATCTTCTTCGCGGAGTCCTAAATTTCTCATGTCCCTTTGGTCAGTCGTCAAGCACGTGGCGAAGGCGAACGTGTTTAAAAAAACAAACAAATGATGATATGGAATCAAAATAACCATGACAGCCGCGTCATGTAAAACATAGAAATAACCTCAACGATTATTCACACGCACTACTCATGGCATTGAATCTCATGATAGCCAGTAACTGATAATGACTTGATGACTAATTTTACATCGAATACCGACACATTAAATAATTATTTTTAAACTTTTACGATTACACTTTACTGTTTTTTTTGGGCAAATAACACGAACGTGCTGTTTTTATACGCTTTTATTTAACTTCGTGTATGTATGTAAAGGTGGAATCTTGAAAGTTAAATTTGATCCACTTCCCGGTGCCCGATTGAGCTGGAATTTTATATACTGCTCCAATTGTGATGATAATGCGTGTTCATGATAAGCATGGCCTGATGCTGCTGTCAGGATGGTTCCATACGAAGGAACTCCTCGACGGTTAACAGTAGGTATATGTAATTTTGCTAACAGCTTTTTAACTTGATTTGTTCAGATACTTTCGACGCTCCGGCAAAGTTACATCAGGAATTTCTCTCTTTTTAACCGATAGTTGCACATAGGGCTCGTCAATGCAGATTCCTGACCTTAGAGACGTTTCTAAGGTCGTATTTACCTAGTGGAATCTACGTTCACTACGTTTTCCAGCAGGTTTTCCAAGGTCACCACACTAACACATTGAGGCCCTAACGTCAATCGGTCTTAAACTATGTGCCTCGCCCATTATTATGTAAGATTCGCGGTAATTCATTATGGTTCTGGTGTGACACTTACCAGAAAGTCGAAGGTTCGAAGGCCGGACAGACACGGTAATAAGGTTTCTCTACAAACATTTTTGTCCCTAATTGATATTTACAATTTATTACGCGTTTTTCGGTTAAACTAAACATCGTAAAGAAATCTGCTTCTCTCTGGAACATAGATAAGGGTTAAAGCACCAATCTTTCTCTGGAAACATTCCAAGGCAGGTTAGGTATTTTGTTGTCCGACATGTCCGCGGCTCGTCCCCGTCGGGCGGTGATGACCGATAATGGGTTTTCCTGACATAAAAAAAGAATTAAAGCACCAATCCTTCTCTGAGAGGAAAGAGAGCAGTAGCAGACCGTTACTCCTCAGCTCTAAATAACACTTTTCCAATAATTGATTAAAAAAATGATGCCGTGTCGTAACCGGCTGAATAGAATAAACAACCCTCATTTCTTACCGAGCTATCCTAAAATACGACTAAGGTAATTGACATAGGGCAGCGGCCGGTCGTGAAATACGTAGGCAAATCATGTGACAACATACATGTTTATAACATGTTGTGCCTGATGATGAGGATGAGGATGATGATGTGTCGTATTGCGAATTAAATTGTGTTAAAATCGAATAACTACTCGTTGAAAATTACGAACGTGATTTCCTGCCACAATCACACCTACAATGGAGGAAAAAAGTCTGGACCGCTCTCAAAAACTTCCTGATGCTTCTATATATGTTATATTAAATTTCGGTCACCAATATGAAACATCATTTTATGTGCCGATGATGTCACCGATTGGCTATGGTACAAGTCGCAACTGCACCATACATAATGTGATGGCGTATGTCTTCGGCACGTTAACATAGAGTAGAGAATAATTTATAGAATAAGGCGTTTTAATAGAGAATTAAATAAAAATAAATTTTTATAGACATTTTTTCAAATTTTAACTATAGGGTGTATACGCGTATAAATACGGCCTATATTTATGGTTAACTAGACGTGCCAGCGGCTTCGGCCGCTTCGAAATCAGTAACAAATAGCGTAGTATTTTTACCTAGTTAATGTATAGAACCGGCTATACTCACGTCTTATTCTATCGGGTTAGGTTAGGTTCCAATCGCTTTTTTTATATACTAACTAAAGAGAAAACTTGCTTATCATCATTCTCCTGCCCTTATCTCACTCAATGATACATATTTTGGCTAGTTATTTTATGAAACGCCGCCAACCTGACGTCAACTTACATTAGTCGCCTTTTACGACACCTCGGTAAGAAATAAAGGTGGTTTATTCTACTCATCTGGAAATTACACGGCGGAGAGAAACATTGCTTATAAATGCTGCTATTTAAGATACTCTACCACCATATTTATTCTGTTTATCTTCTCTCAAGAATTAACTTTAATTGTCCTAGACTGAATTCCAGATACAAATCAACATTAAAACTAACGACGAAGTTATTATTCTTCTGCTGGGCATAGGCCTCCTCTGTCCGTTTTTAGAGAGAAGGGCTGGAGCTAAGTCCTACCACGCTGCTCCAATACGGATTGGTAGTTTATTATTAACCCATTACTAAAAGGAAAAACAAACAGTCAGATTTTCATATCAATAATATATGTATACATCATCATCATCATCATTCTCCTACCTTTATCCCACTCTAAGTGGGGTCGGCACAATATGTCTTCTTCTTCCATTCTCTTCTATCATTCGTCATCTCTGGTCCCACTTCCTTAATATGCATGTCATTTTTCACACGATCCATCCATCTTTTTTTCGGCCTCCCCCTAGCCATACATCCATCCACATTCATATTCATTAATATTAGTATACAGTATGGAGAGGTAAATCGTGCTAATATCGTCGTGATAACATTTGAACAGCTGTAACTTGTAGCCTTTCAGTTAATGCAAATCGAATACTTGAGAACTGTTCACTCAAGGATACATTCGATAGTTAATACTAAACTAGACTATTCATATTAAGAACCGTGGTGACCGGTATTTTTTTTTAATATATAAAAAAATCCAATAAAGAAAAAGGACAAATGTTATCTGGAATCGATCCTAATATTCTGAATGGTAAACGGGGGGTCTCAACCCCCGTTACCCAAATAAGCTATCGTGACTGAACCTCACAGCGCAATTAATTAACCTTTGCATTGTCATAAAATTGTAGAAGTTTTTTAGTGCCTGAAAACAGGGATAAAACGACATTAAATAAAACTAAACCTAACGAGATCGATTTAGAAATTTTACATACCTACTAATGACTGAGTTTGAAATGAAGTCTCAATAAGTCTGAATTTGAAATGCAGGAGAACGCCTCCACTTTTCTTTTTCTTCGGTCTTTCTCGTGATGATGCTTAAATCGCGGGGCGAAGTGATTGTCGAGTATGTGATAGTGAACGTGTGTGGTGCTTGTGTATTGTGGTGGCGGTTGTGGAGGTTTGTGCATGTGTTTTTACGAATCCAGCATGTATCAGGTATGAGCACGGATAGTCCACTCCACATTTAGCATTATAGATATTTTCTATTAAATTAATCTTCACAAAGCTTAACTTTTTTAATTTATACTTTTGAGACAATCAAAAACATACATAACTGACCGCACGCCTCTTTTTATTAAAAAAAAAGTATAACAACTCAAAAACTATTGTAACTAATATTTCTGGTCCTTAAAACCGGACTTATATGCGACTTCAGTCGAAAGCATCATCATTCTCCTATCCTTCTCTTTCATTCTCTCCTATCATTCAACTCTGTCCCTACTCCGTTTATACGCATGTCATACTTCACACAATCTATCCATCTCTCAGCCTCCCTTAAGTCACATATTCATCCAAATTCATATTTAAAAATTGTTCGGTTTAATGGTTTTAAAACCTCGATGTCTATTCCATTTTTATCTAACGCTTCTTTTTTCTATAATGGTCGTAACTTTTATACTATTAAACCAATCACCTCATCAAAAATAACATTAGGGTGTATCACGATCAATACAAGGTAATAATTAAATCAAAACATGGGTAAGGCACGCGAAACATCTCGCTGATCAAGTTTTTTGCAGTTACCAAACCGCAGCCTCACATTCCACGATGATACCACGGGAAAGGAATCCCGCGGGATAAGGGGCTACGTGAGTCATACGTACGTGTATAAAATTATCATATTCTATAAAGTACTTGGATAATCTGGAGGTTTCTTAGAAGATATACCTGAGTTAGGAATTAAATAAAGGGCTCGGAAAGGAAATAGGGAAAATAATCGGGCTGGAGAGATTCTGGATTCGAACCGGGGTCTTCTCATTTCGAGACCACCCTATTTCTTAAATGAGCTATTATAGAATATAATGACATTGTAGTTTTTCACTAGCCGAAATCGTATAAAACGAAGTTTTCTTTAAATTAAATCTAGCCTCTTGCGTGCTAAATTTTACGTTCGTTAGTACAGTTCATATTATATTTAGCGTACATTTTTACCAAACTTCCATTTTTCATCAATGTATATCACATTTTCAGCAACCAAATTTCATCAATATCGATCTAGCGAATTAGCCGTGAAAGGAAACTTTCGCATTAAATTAATATGGATTATCATACAACTTTATAACAATAAAAGCCACCTCAAACGCTAAAAGTTGCCTGTTACTGTTATGTTGCCTTTAAGCTGGCACGTACGACGTATAAACTAGGTCAAATCTACATTGTTTTTTACAACAAACCTTTATCCGAAATCACGATCGACGTTATTGTTATGTCTACGCTCGTGGGTAGCATGAAATTCGAAGAACTTTACTAAAATTTATTTCGTAGTATACATAAATTAAATCCAGATAAATAATTCTTCACATTGACGTAGTAAGAGATAAAATGTCCAAACGAGTATTAAATATTAATTAAATATCTCTACATTGACCTTCAATACCGCAGTCTTCTTCTTGCGGGCTATCCTTATGCACTTATTAACAGGCGACACAGGCGACCATTTAGGGAAGGGGTTTGTTATTTTATCCAGCAAATTTCTTCCAGAAGCCAAGAACTCTGCCAAGGTTCCTCATATCGTGTTCGTATTATTGAGCAAGGTTTATCAACCACCTACGCCCTTATCAGATCATGTTCCAAATACATATATCAAGTAGTAAACACTGCGAGTTACGTCATACAAAACAAACAATATTAATATTTATAATAACGTTTGTATGTAAAGTATTTCGAACAGGATGTGCGACTGGCGATGTTAAATTTCAAAGGACATCTGTATTCAATCGGCAAGTGTACAACCACCGTGGGAGCAAGAACAACACTTGGTGTATGCTAATATCATAATCGCTTTCACTCATTGCCGTGCACACCACACACATACAACAGACAGCCTTGCCCCATCATCATCAGCTTTGCTAAGTGGTAACCGTTGTACTCGAAATTCTTTTCTAAGTAACTTTTGATACTTTGCCCCTTTTTCAGAGACCTATTGAAACGCCACCAGACCATACCACGCCAAAAAATGCAAGATTTTGTCCGAAAATTGGGAAGAGTTCGCGCGTCATAGAGAGCAGTGACACTTTATAGCTTTATATTGGGGCATGCATTTCCGATATTTGTAAGATGCAATTAACTGAAATTCTTATGGTGTTCCAGCACCTTGCGTGCGTCTCCACAGTGGAATACGAAACGTTGTAAGACCTCAAATGGCTTGCAGAGAGATGCGTCTTATCTTCTTTTCTACTACTTACGAAGAGATCTAACGAAGAGACACATATCAAGCAGTAGATATCTACTTTTTCTTTTTCAACCGATAAAGGTCCACTACTTGGGGATCTCTTCAAAAGATTTCCATGTAACACGAATATGTGCTCCTATCTATGGATCTAGCAACTTCCTACCACTCTTCCATGTAGAGCTGATCTTCTTGATTGCTATACTTTTGACAGAGCAGATCGTAGTCTCAATCAGTCTCAATCATAATCTGTTGAGGTTTGGTGGCGCGCTTTACCATTCGAGTCCATTCTTTTCGGGACGCTGGCTTGATGAAAAATGATCATAAGTTGAATATAGAGAATTACTTTAAGAAAATAATGGTTCGCAAGAGGTGAGATAAATTGAGACAATTATTATACAACAGTACACGCAATTAAAATTCACGAGATATATCCCCTCCCACCCCCTACTCAGCCACCGTGGGAGCATGACGTCAGCCGTGGTGTGATGTGGTAGTTTTAGAAGTGCAACCCGCGTGACTCACTCCAAGATACCACTAGACATGGCTCCAGATGCAGAGATGACTGCATTGCTTTAATTATAATCGCGATGTTCGTTACACTTATTGAAGACTACAATTATATATATGACATTATTTAGAATGAGTATGGCAGACTTTTATTATTGCCGGGCAAATGTTCCACTCTCTTTTCATTGTCCCTCCAATACAGAATGGCATGGAATGGAATGCAATGCAAAGCAATGGAACACGCATATAGCAGGATTTTTAAAGAATTTGTACGTTTAATCACTAATTTACCAACGAATAGCGAATATCAGTTTTATGCAACACATTGGATTCTCCCCAGGATTTGAACGCTCAAACAAACTTTGAATATCGTACCTTATTTAGCATTATTTTCGGTTAAAGATATATCTACGTACATTATTAATTATAACTATTAATCACTACAAATATCCAGGAATAAAGATGAAACAGAGGTGAGTTTATCAGAATCAGAACTGATTCTATGGAAATTTCATCAATTTTGCTCCAGAGGATTAGCTGTGAAAGGGTAACAGGTGGACAGACTTCCACGTTAATAATCTTAGTATGAGTATGCAATTTAATCTAATAAAACTGGATATTATCTCAACAGTACACAACAACAAAATTCACCTAAAGTAAGTATCCGCAATAAAAACAATTCAGGACACGCGATATAATTCGCGACATAACGACTGAGTCATCACAACAAATGGACATCTCCAAGATTTAACAGACGCAGGATGTCCTCAATTACTTAAAGAGTAAGGACCCGAATTATGAAACAACTATCGTTTATTGTAGCAATAAACACTCTACATGGGTGTTTAACACTAAATTGAATAGTCGCCTATTTTATCCGTTAATGTATTTGATTAACAACTTGTGCTAAGCGTAGTCTGGAAAGTTGGACTGTTAAAATACGCTGAAACATCAAAACTTGTTTATTTTGCTTATTTCCACAACATTGTGTCATATTGAATATTGATATGTGGTAAATACGATGATATTGAAAAATTCCCAAACATAGATTGCGTATGGCTTATACGTGGTATTTATAAAGCAAGATATAGCATAAATCTCTTTGAGTAAAATTTTAAAAAGATATGTTTCTTCCATTAGTTTCACAATATATTTAAAAAGTTAGCGATGTTATGTAAACTGTTTTACATCTTACAAAAGTACGTAAATTGATTATGTTATTTTTATAGGATTCTTTAATATAATTCCACTATCGATTTAAGTCAAGTTTTAAAAAGCTGTATACCATAATTTCACGTCCCTACTTTCAACCATTGAGGAGTTAATCCATCTTGAAAAATTTCATCTAATTTATACTTCAGCTCAATCAGACACCGGGATTTTAATTATCCGGAATCGCTGATTTTGATGGGACTTTAACTATAAGATTGAAGTGGTCGTGTAGCAACATGTAGGTTAACTTTTTATGCAACAAGTCCCGCGTCGGATTTACGCCAGAAAAACTTTGTGACACACCAATTTCCACGCCGACGAATCTGCGAGAACGATAAATTAATAAATATTGGTTCAGTGGGATAGCCGTGAAGGTGTAACAGACAGACTTTCGCATTTACAATGTTAGTATGGCCACGAGCGGCGGCGTCAGGCCGTCTGCGACGCGTCCGACGCCCTCCCGCGGTAACAATAACACGCATCCTATATTTGGACAGCTGCCGGACCAAATATCTCAACGGAAGATCTTCATTAACGTAATTGGCTGATACGGTTTTTATCATAAACTCTACGGAGATACCGCCGGTCATTAGTTATTGCATGCCTTATTTGTAATATGCTATTGTTAGAAATTAAGTCTAAATTCAATTAAAAATAAATAATAAAAAATAAACGAATGCGTTTAATCACGCCGGGCACCTTACTGTGGACCGATACTTTTCACTACAAAATTCAACGACAGAATGATTCTACCACCAGTTCGGAACACTAATCCACTTGAGAAGAACTGGCAACAAACTCAGTGGTCGCTCTTATCACGAATAGCAATTATTTGAGGTTAGATTCTGATAACACGAAATACAAAAGAGGTCGATGCCGCACGTCAAAAAAGAGCGAATGACGTCAGCAGTTGTCTTATATAGGCTATCACAGCTTAGAAATATGGATTCCTAACACTATTATATATTTTTTATTACACAATAACATCGATGTATTACTCTATGTTTGTATGTTCGATTCTAAAGCCTAAGTAAACATTCAATTTCCATGAATGGGGTGTCAATTAATTAGAAAAAAGACTTACCTACCACTTCCTTAGCATCAACTTTAAAAATTAAATTAAAAAGTATGGTTTTTTAAATTTTTTAAGAGGATACAAAATATAAAAACAAATTGTTATGGCCTGTAGTTTAGAGGTGAAATAGGTAGGTACAAAAAGTAGTATAGGTTGTCGGAGTCTCCTGCCCTTATCTCGCATTGAGTGGCAGAACATGTTATAAACGTGTGGGCACGAAATTTAGCTAGATATTTTTCGACCAGCCGCCTGCCTGACGTTAACTTACCTTAGTCGCCTTTTACGACACCTCGGTAAGAAATGAGGGTGGTCTATTCTACTCAGCCGGATACCACACGGCGGGTCAACTTACCTTAGTCGCCTTTTACGACACCTCGGTAAGAAATGAGGGTGGTACTATTCTACTTAGCCGGATACCACGCGGCTAATGGATACTGTTAAAAATGTAAATGTTGTTCAAAGAAAAAAAAATTCAAACCGCAATACTGTCAATCACCCGAAAAAGCTTTCCGTTTTGCGATTGCTTTATTTCGCTCATTTCAATATCATGCATATGCAAACAAGCGGACGCATATTACGCCGTGGATGTGCCGAGATAACATCTGAGTTACGAGATCTTTTGCCGGATTTGGATTCGCCGCGCGCACAGTGCCATCAACGACAGACTTAGAAATCGGTTTTGCAAAATCGCAATACTCGTACATATTATAATATCTGGGTGACCGAGACTTGCTCGGTAATTTTAACAAAATAAAAAATAGAGACTTCAAAAAAAGAAAAAATAGGTAGGGTAGGGCTCGATCCTAGGGAGTTTCATCTCTCGCGACTATTCTACTCAGTCGGATACCACACGGCGGAATGTTTTGTAAATTAATGAGGATTACAAATAGACAGAGAGCGACGAGGTATCTTGTTTTATAATATGTAGTAGGTAATAATTAAAGAAGCTTATACGAAAGGTTAACAACGCCGTGTTGTATCTGGCTGAATAGAATAGTACCACCCTCATTTCTTACCGAGGTGTCGTAAGAGGCGACTAGGGTAAGTCGACCTGCCGTGTGGTGTCCGGCTGAATAGAATAGACCAACCTCATTTCTTACCGAGGTGTCGTAAAAGGCGACTAAGGTAAGTTGACCCACCGTGTGGTATCCGGTTTAGTAGAATATACCACTCTCTTTCTTACAGAGGTGTCGTAAAATACGACTAACGTAAGTTGACGTCAGGCAGGCGGCCGGTCGTAAAAACGCAGTCAAATCATGTGACAGCATGTTTATAACATGTTGTGCCGACCCCACTTAGAGTGGGATAAGGGCAGGAGGATAATGATAATTATAGAAGCTCATATGCCAGGTTAATACAAATGACAAAATCTCAAAAAACAGCATAATTGAGGGTATTTTTACGCGTAAGTTAACGCAATCGAAATAGCAGCTTTCACTACTATGTTATACATGTATCGGAGTGGATGTTACAAAATGAATAATTTAGTTTAAATGTACTTAGGTTAAATTACTAACGACTTCCGCATCATGTAAAGCGAGATAGTTATCTCAGAATTATAATAATAACCATCGTCCATACATTAAATATAGCATCTTAAAATACAACAGATATTATTTAAGACAGAGTCATAAATATTTAAATTCCCATCATACGTAAGTGCAAGATTAAAAGTTATGCAGTATTATATTTAGCACGTTTTCTACTTATAGAGAGGACAAAACGCACGCTGAATATTAAAGTGACCGAATTCAAAATTAATCTTAACTTTTGCAATCATTTTAATTTTATTTATTTTTCTTTTTATGAAAAGAGAAAGAAATATTTAAAAAAACATGTATAAAGGCGGACTTATCCCTAAAAGGGATCTCTTCCAGTCAACCTTCGAGTAACAGAAGGAATAGGACAAGAATTTAAGAAGAAAGAGAGTACGGGTCATATAGAGAAAAAGAAAAAGTTTATATAAATTGAACTATTTAATCTATTAAATAATTTTGGTAAAATTAATAGATGAAATCCTTAAATCCTTAACTCTACTTCTGCTTTAGAAGATTTTAAAGTGACCGAATTCAAAATTAGTCTTTATTAAGTTAGACCCTTTATAATCCATAACTCTGCTTCAGAAGATTGCCTCTACCGAGAAGAGCCAGCAAGAAACTCGGCAGTTACCCTTTCAGAAATTTAATTGTAATAACTAGTTACATTTCGGCGATGTTAACCATATGTTAACCATACTGTCGCACATACAATAGAGTGGTTAAATGATAACAATTTAAAAATTAATGTGGAAAAAACAAAAATAGGTACATTTAAAACTGCCAAAGCACAAGATATTCCTATAGCAATAAAATACAAAGATACTAAAATTTTGGAAGTGGAATCAACTAAATTTTTAGGTATAACCTTAGATAAATATTGTGACTGGAAAAACCAAATAGAAAATGTGTGCTGCAGATTAGATAAATTTATTTTTGCACTTAAAAAAATTAAGAAGAACAGCACAGAAAGATGCAGTTTTGTGTGCATATCATGGGTATATTTCTTCAGTACTCAGATACGGGTTAATAATCTGGGGTAACTCTGTAGAGGTGGACAGAGTATTTAAAGTTCAAAAAAAATGTATCCGCGCAATATGCAATGCTCATTACCTTGATAGCTGTAGGCCATTGTTTAAATCGCTTAACATTCTTCCTCTGCCGTGTATGTATATAAAGGAAATGTGTATATTCGTAAAAAAAAATCCCGATCTTTTCAGTACTCACGAAACATTAGGAAAAGTTACAAGGCATAAAGATAGACTAATTGTACCAAAAATAAGATTAAGTTTATATAAAAATAACTGTTACTGTATGGCTATAGAAATTTTTAATAATCTACCAGTACATATAAGGTCACAATCATTGTTAACTTTTAAGGGAATTATTCACAAGTGGCTTTTGGATAAGTGCTTTTATTCTGTTAGCGAATACTTACACAAAATATGAAATTTTTATTGTAATTATTAAGATGATTTTTTATTATTTTCTTTTTTTTTAATTTATTTGTATTAGAATGTTTAATATGAATATTATTATTATTGTTTATTTTGACATATATTTTGGTTTGGTTAATAACTTTTTTAGGTAGTAATAATGTCTGAGCTGTAGAGTCATAGCTATAAGCAATTTTTTTTTTGTATAATGTTTTAAAATTTGCACGCTATTTAATAGTATAATATACAAATAAATAAATAAATAAATAAATAAATAAATGATGCTCTTGTACCGGGTCGAAAAATGGATATATCCACGCATCATTATAATTTATGTAATTCACAATACTTAGTTTTTCTATTTATCGTTTTTTTTCATTCTTGTAAACAGCGCATCGGATTCAGAGCCTTTGATGATTGCCGCAAAAGCACGTGTCTTTTGCATCACTGTGACCCTCCGTTATCTCATCATCTCGGCAGTTGTTTATGTAAACAGAGCGGCTACTTTGTTTTTACAAACCAATACGCAGTTATCTTTAATTATATAGGTACGCAATTATCGACTATTAGCAGTCTCCAGTGGCTCCGCCTGCGAGGAAAGATTAAAACCGTAATATAGTATTTTGATAACCATAAAACTGGTTAAAATGGGTTAACCTAAAAAGCTAGACATATGCTGTCGCGGACTTTTATTTAGAACTTTTAGAGGGAAACAATTTTGTAATACATGATTTTTGAATAACTTTGATCGTTTACCCAGCGCACGCAGCGACAGCTTTATTTTTTGTCGTTTTCGTTATATTTTTTATTGCTGTTCCTCTCCTATTCATCTTAGCGTAATGTTATATATATGTCTATAGCCTTCCTCGATAAATGGACTATCTTACAGTCAAAGAATTTTTCAAATCGGTCCAGTAGTTCTTGATATTAGCGCCTTCAAACAAACAAACAATCAAAAAAACAAACAAACAAACAAACTTCAGCTTAATATATTGGTAAATAAGATGCTTATTACATATATAAGAAAATGGAACACGTCGCCCTATCCCACGGGATATGGCGACGTGTAGTGGAGTGCTGGTGGTATGACTGTGATTAGTCAATACACCGTCCGAAATTTCCACTCCTCTTCACCAAAAAATACGTTATGACGTCGAACCAAATAAAAAAAACAACGGCGATATATCGCGACTTGACCTGTATAATTTTGTAATTGTATACAAATCGCTATTACGTAATTATTTTCAAATATTTGTGTATAGAAAGCTCATTACACAATTAACGATCATAAAAAAATGTTAAAAACACATTCAGCAGTTAACTAGACCGCAAAAATTACATGTTACTAAAGTTAATAAAAAGAAAGGAAAGCATGACAGTATTAAAAACATTCTCAAATCCACACTATAATTATAAATGCTAAAGTCTGTCTTTCTGTTACTCTTAGGCTTATGCAGCGGAGCAGTATTTAATAAAAAGTATAGTATCGGCCTGTTACTATCCCATTGCTGGGTATAGACGTACTCTCTCCGTTTTTGGGAGCTAAAACCTGCCACGCTGCTCCAATGCGGATTGGTAGGTTACACATATCCCCAGAATTCTCTACAGATATGCAGATTTCCTCACGATTTTTTTGTTCGCCGAAAATTGTGTGATAGATAGCAATTAGCAATTAAACTTCTTAATAGAAAAATTCATTAGTGCCTGCTCGGGGTTTGAACTGTGTGTCCACTCGTTAGAGTAGCACGGCCATACCACTAGGCTATCACAGCTTGCTTGCTACATAAATACTGAAATACATAAACACACCCAGGTACGAAGATACAAAATCACACGGCTTTAAATGCAAACACTACATGAAAATATAACTTAAAACAATACAATTAATTGAGACTGTAGTAGTGAATGTTATGCAGCGCTAGTAGTACAGTTTGGTAGTAGGGGATCACAAATCCTAAAAGAGAGAACACTAAAAGTACTTTTAACATTACATACATTTTGTCCAATCACGGATTATAGCAAAATAAAATTCTTTCTTTTGCAGATTTAACAGCATACGCCGTGTGGTATCCGGCTGAATAGAATAGTACCACCCTCATTTCTTACCGAGGTGTCGTAAAAGGCGACTAAGGTAAATCGACCCGCCGTGTGGTATCCGGCTGAGTAGAATAGACCAACCTCATTTCTTACCGAGGTGTCGTAAAAGGCGACTAAGGTAAGTTGACCCACCGTGTGGTATCCGGTTTAGTAGAATAGACCACCCTCTTTCTTACCGAGGTGTCGTAAAATACGACAGAGGTAAGTTGACGTCAGGCAGGCGGCCGGTCGTAAAAACGCAGCCAAATCATGTGATAGCATGTTTATGACATGTTGTGCCGACCCCACTTAGAGTGGGATAAGGGCAGGAAGATGATGATTGTTATGATATATTAATGTTTCTTTTAATTTTATTTATTGTAATAAATCTTATTTTCTTCTTTCTTTTACTATTTTCTTTTTTTTATTTATCGAGCAGAACGTTATTGAGCTTTTTTTATTTAATTATACATATCGAGTTAGCCTTTAAGTGAGATATACAGATATATATAACAGAAAACTATTATTGAGAAATTCATATAAGTTTTTAAATAAACCATATTGTAATTCACGTTGGCCTAAATAAGAAATTAAAATAATAATAATATGGACACGGTGTAAGGCCTCAGCGGGTAACCGAAACCTTATAAACTCAGTATTGAAAGACAACTTTCGGCCGAGTGGTGAGGGCTTCAAACAGGAATGTCTGGTATCGATTACGATGTCTTGAATTGCGTACAGTTAACACACTTGTATTAAAGAAATGCAATAAAATACAGCGAAAAGCACTCAATTTGACATAATAATAACCTTTTAGCACATTCGTAGTTTGACAGGCACAGGGGGTAGTGATCCTTATACCGGAAGTCTGGCTTACAGGTCCCCGAGGCGGTCGGTGCATTTGGTGCTCTCGATACACCGGTAAGCGGAGGGGGGCTTCTCTTTCGAGAGGTCCCTACCCGGAGGAGGTGCTCTTTGGGATCAGAGATGTCGGCGGGGACGAGGGCAATATGTACAACGTTACCCTGTCCTTGCCATCGGCAGCGTGGTGAAGCACAAAGTCGTCGGTGCGAGTCCGACATAACCGCCGCCCATCCCCGTCGGGCGGCGGTACCTATAAGGGGTTTTTTCCTGTATAAAAAGGGGTAACAACTTTTTCCAACAACTATTTCTAGATTCCTCGAGTATGTAAGTATTTAAGTATTTGCGTCTAGTATGGACGGCGCCTAATTCTATGACAGAAGAGAGTGGAAGTTACCAAAATTTTGAATCACGGAAAATAAACAATTTTTTAACAACTGCTAGACAGCCAACTCCAGCTAAGCTAAATGCTTGTGTTAGGAGTGGATTCACGTCGGTATAATGGCCGGGATTCAAAGCCACGACCTCTCAATCGCAAGTCCCTAGTTAAGTTACCCTAACCATTTCACTACCGTTCATCAGTTTCACTGCCTTTAGCTCTGGCGGTCGCAGAGTCAATTCCCGAAACGTTAGTCCTAGTCGGGAATCGAACCCGCGACCCCCGACTGCGACCGCCAACGGGCCAATTGCATATCATAAGACCGCTTATACATTTGTGAAAGTACATCGTAAAAACCATTACTGACGGATGTATTCATTTTTTTATAGCCGAAGAAAAAGCCACTAAGATTAGCAAAACGAATGAATTCTGCAAGGGATTGTAAAAAAAAATCTATAGACCAGGGGTAGCAAACTAGCAGCTAGTGTAGTGCAGCTGGGTAGACTAATGGTAAAACTCATAGACTCAAGTTATGACTTGAAAGAGTAAGAAAGAAAAAGAGAAAAACTCTTTTTTAAAAGCTCGTAGCTTGATGTCTTAGATGACATTGAAAGAAGAATTACAATGTATCTAACTCAAATGAGCCTTATTTTGAATTCGGTCACTTTAATACTAAGCGTGTGATATATCAAAATAAATTTAATCTCCCTATCACGATTTTTTTTTATTTACAGCATAAATGTACAAGTTATACCTATCTTAAATTACGCGCTGGGACTAGAAACCATGTCCACGTGGAATGATTCCAAGAATGCTGGCAGCGTGTCCGCGCTGAATCGCCTGAAGAGGCAATTAAATGGATAAAAAATGCACTTTGACTCCATGGCCCTAGGGCCCGTCCCCGTTCCCAAGGAACCAGCGTCAAGCCGTATGGCCTCTTGCCATCATCCCGACATATCCCCGAAGGCTCAAGAAGAGCAGGAATGTCGATGATAGCAAGAGCTCTTTTGATGGTATCATTAAGAGAACCATGACGGAAAAGCCTACCAGATCTCCTAAAGCATGAAAGCCCGTGTATGCCAAAACTGTCTACCTTTTTTCCAAGTGGACATCGATGCTTAAGGCACCATGTGGTTCCCAATCTAAGACCTAAAGCTACTCTGAAACTTTCGTTATCTAGTAGTGAAAATAAAAATATTTATTTCTATAAACACTTTGGTCCATCTAAAGTTAAGCATTTTTTTACTTGGTCAAGTTAGATCTTGGGTTTGACACCCCTGCAATACACGAAATTAGAGTCGCATATCAATGAGATTTGGTAATACGGAAAACAAGGCCACGCAGATATCTATCTACCTTTTAGACACGGGTCAGTCTGTTACGATGTCTATAAGGCACCAGTATTGAACAATTATACGAGAGATATCTTGAGAAAGCTCGCTTAAGAATGCTCGCTCTTTTAACATACGCTTTAAAATATTAAAAAAAAATAAAACGTTACTATGCGAAATCCCATAGTACAAAATTATGCTAATCAAGTCATTTTTATTCAAATCAGCTCTTTCAAGCACATTCGAATCGTCAAGGATCTATGTGATCAATGAAGCTACAACTGGTTCGAAATGTTGCTCTCACCGAGAAGAACCAGCAAGAAACTCGGCGGTCAATCTAATAGACATTTTCAATTTACATTATTAAACTGCAGTCTTGTATAAAGCTGAAAGGATTTCAAATCCAGGCATTTTTTAATCTAAATAATGTTCAAATTTGTAATATGCTTTAAGTTTATATGCATTAATTAAGGGTGACGCGAAAGTGTCCCATATATTCATTTATTTATATTTCTTACACTTAATTTAAACCTTTTTGTAGACTGGTCTAGAATGGATTGCTGAATTTTATTGCAGAAGGGAGTAACGAGACAAACGAGTGAGTGAGTGACTCCGCTGAGTCGCGACACAGGAATCACAAACTTTAACTGACCTCTCTTATGTCTATAATATACATCAAATCTATGATATAATCGCGAATCATAGCAAGGTAATGTTATTATTAACCTTTTGTTATACGCTAGCTTAAACGTACGTGTTTTAGTTTATAAAAAATGGATTTCCCGCTCAACCAGACGCATCGCAAATCGCTGTCTAAAATAGTCGAAGCTTTATACAACGACCATCAACCACTCTAGACTTATTAGCAATATAATGTGCATGAACTTGGCAAAGTGTACACAGTGAATTCTCGTAACATCGCCCATTACAGCAGTCAATTGATCTGACCTTACAAAACGCTAAATAGATGCATCACGCGTACAGCAGTTGCAAAATTAACCATCATAATAAGGAAACTGGAACGAAAATGAGCCTAGTATTACGCAACAGCTCAGGCCCAATTGGAAGGAGGGGGCTGTTTAGAGAAGATCCGACCTGAAGGTGGTGCACTCTGGGATCAAGAGCGCTGGCAAGGATGAGGACAATATGTTCAACACTATTTATGAATATCTATAAACACTACGAAATTGAATTTAATCGAATATTAAGGAGTAAATACGCGGACATTGAAAAAATGATTGTTACGATAAAGAGCCATATGTAGCAAAAATTGATGATGTATATAATACACAAAGTAGGAACTGATATTGGCTTGCGGCTCCTGCTTTGCGCCTTGCAAAAGTTCGCCTTGTAGTTTCATCCATCATGCCGTTCCAAAAGCGGCAATTTTTTAGAGCCATGATTATTTCCTTTATATATGATCGTCCAATAGATTGTGAATATTATTTTAATGAACGGTATTAAATTAAATTAAATATATGGGACACTCTGTCTTTGGAGAGAAGGTTTGGAGCTAGACCTACCATGCTGCTCCAGTGCGGATTGGTAGGTTACACATGTTTCCAGAATTCTCTAGAGATATGCAGGTTTCCTCACTATGTTCCTTCACCGAGAAGCGTGTGATGAATTGCAATTATCAATTAGACACATAAGTTTTTATTCTGTGTGTGTTATTTCTAGTAATTTGTATAAATTACAAATTGTAGCGTCAATCTGTCGCTCATTCAGTCAGAAGTAACTTCAATACTAATTTATATAATTCTAAATTATAAAAATGAGTATTGAAGTTACTTTTTCTTCTTCTTTCTCAACCGATGGACGTCCACTGCTGAACATAAGTCTCCTTAAGGGATCTCCACAACCCATGATTTTGTGCCGCTTGGAACTAGCGGCTCCCCGCGACCTTTTGAGGTCGTCAGTCCACCTCGTTGAGGGTCTACCAACGCTGCGCTTTCGTGCGAGCCATTGTGTTCCATTCCAGCACTTTAGGACTCCCACGCCCATCGCTTCTACGTACTATGTTCCCCGCCCATTGCCAATTCAGATTCACGATACGGTGAGCTATGTCGGTAACTCTAGTTCTACGGATCTCCTCATTCCTGATTTGATCGCGTAGAGATACATCGAGCATAGCTCGCTCCATCGCTCGCTGTGAAATTCTGAGCTTTCTAATGTGGCCCATAGGCAGCGACCACGACTTAATTATTTTAAATGACCTAACAAAATCAACAACCCTATATCCTACCTACCTACGTATGCAGCGACCTACAAAACTTAACGCTATAATTAACTATTTAATGTTGACGCAAACAGAAAATTTTATATTATAATGCGTCGTAATTTTTTTAACCTCCAAATTCCATAACGTTTCGGGACTATTGATAAATATATTTTGTTTTCTGAATGAACATCATAATTTTTTAATACTTTTATAAAGCGTTTTCATTTATTCTTCATTATTATCACATGATCTTAATCTTTATACGAAATTAACGGAAAAGAAAGACTTTTTAACGCCGTGTTTCTATCTCACTGATGGGCAAAGGTCTCGTCTGTCAATTTTTGGAGAAGGGTTGGAGCTAAGACCTACCACGCTGCTCCAATGCGGATTGGTAGGTTACACATATCCCTAGAATTCTATGTGTTCTTCTATTCTGTAACGCCGTGTAAAGAGCTCGAGAATAAGGACCCCGTATGGACTAGTCGGGCTCACCCGATAAAATAAGACGTGAAAATGATGAATGATGATGATATAGCTATACATCATTATTCTTCTGCACTTATCCCACTCTAAGTAAGTACAATATGGTACAAACCTGTTGTCACATGATTAAGTTAGGTATTTTACGATCGGCCACCTTATAATATTAGTAGGCACAAACTTTCGCATTATTCTCCTACCCTTATCCCACATTAAGTGACCCAACATGTTATAAAAGTGTGGTCACATGATTGGGCTAGATGTTTTACGACCAGCCGCCTACCTGACGTCAACTTACCTTAGTCGGCTTTTATAATACCTCAGTAAGAAATGAGAGCGGTCTATTCTACCCAGCCGGATACCACACGTTTTTATACTATTATTATAATACATACAAAAGTCTGACTGTTTTTCTCTGTGTCTGAAACGCTTTCACGGCTTGCCTGCTAGATGAATATTGATGAAATTTAGTACAATTGAAGTTTATATATCAGACTAACGTATAGGATTTCCTATACACATTTTTCCTTCGGATAGAGACAAGAAAAAAATTAAAAAGGACGCTATTTTAACACTAAAGTCAACGCCAACGAAGTCGCAGACAACACTAGTTGGTAATAAATCGATCACATCATATATGCTGGTTGCGTAAGCTCAGTAGGTACACGGACCGGTTCGGCACGAGTGGACCAACGCTCCGTTGTACACCACTAAGGCTGAGGCTATGTTAGTGAGAGACGCGACAAGCGATACGTAAGCGATCAAGACAATAACATAACGAACATTGGTTGTAAGCGCATTATTTTTCCGTTACACCGTATTATCATTCCGTATGCCAAATGATCTATTTTGTTTGTGACGAAAATGTTATTTTATCCGTCACATGAACTATTCTATATCGGACCTTGCGGCTTCGTTCGCTTAATCTTCACTTAAATGTCAACGTACGCTCAATTAACGTTCCCATTTTTTCGGAATATAAGCCTTATATGTACTGAATTCCATCAATATTGGCCGTGAGAGCGTTACTGACAGTCATGATATTAATATGAATTGTCTTGTATATTAAGTCATTTTAAAATGTAAAATGTACGTGTATAATGCACATATTTTGTTTTTAGTGCCATAAATTTTTTATTTCGTTTCTAAAAAGCTACTTACAAAAGTAATGAGAATATATTTTGCTATAATCCACGATAAAATAAAATATATGTAATACTTAATGTACAGTGTACTATTCGTTCTCATACCTGATACGTGCAGAATTTGTAAGAACTCATGCACTACCCGACACCGATAACACAACAATACACAAGCACTGCACACATTCCCCACCATAATCTAACAATTGTTTCGCCCCGTAGCCGAAGCATCGTCAGGAGATAAACTCCACGACAAAATCGCAAAGCAATAATATTCTCATTACTTTTGTATTAGGATCTCCGCAAAGTAACGCCTAATTCTATAAGTTATTTAAAAAGCTTCTTTAGTCTCTCAAATCGCTACCTATTGTAGCCTAGCAAATCCGCAAATCGCCATCTCTTGTAGACTCACAAATCGTTAACTCCTGTATCCGTAGCTTAAGAGTAAGGCTAATACATCACCAAGTACCGTTCATGTTATTTATCCGCTCTTTATGAGTAATATAACGTTATTAAAATACGATAAATACACAGTTCGATTCATCAACTCTGCTCATATTTAATGGACGACGTCGCATTAACGGTTTTTCTTAAACAGAAAAAGTTTATATATAATTATTTATTTATACTTTAGACGTGCTGCATGACAATATCGCAAAGCTTTGCAATTTTTTAACGGCATGAATTTAATTTCAGTAGTTTTTGAGTTTGTTGTAAAAAACATATATAAATAAAGTGGACGATTTGTTTTATTATATTATTTATTTGTATCTCCAGTCCAGTATATAAAATTTGAGCTCAATCGGACATCGGGAAGTTACAAATTTAACTTGCAAGATTCCACCTTCACAGTGGGGTCGGCACAACATGTTATAAACATGCTGTCACATGCTTTGGCTGCGTTTTTACGACCGGCCGCCTGCCTGACGTCAACTTACCTTAGTCATATTTTACGACTCCTCGGTAAGAAAGAGGGTGGTCTATTTTACTCAACCGGATACCACACGGTGGGTCAACTTACCTTAGTCGCCTTTTATGACACCTCGGTAAGAAATGAGGTTGATCTATTCTACTCAGCCGGATACCACACGGCGGGTCGACTTACTTTAGTCGCCTTTTACGACACCTCGGTAAGAAATGAGGGTGGTACTATTCTATTCAGCCGATACCACACGGCGTACACGGCAAATAAAATCTTTTGATATATTAGAAGAGGGAAAGTCGAAAAGACACAGCAACGAGTGGCCGGGTCTAGTAATAAATAATTCTCATATACTTTGGATTGCAGCCAAGGGCGACTATATTCACATTTTTCAACATTTCGTCACCGCTAATTCAATTCCGTCGCGAACGGATTGGTTATAGATGAGAACGACTACGCTATCAGTTTTATACAGGACAGTCCCAAACTTACTTACACACAAAATCTATCACCTCATAGGATTTAACGCAACGCTGAATACGCCGGAAATTCGAAATAAAGTTAAATTTGACGAAGAACAATACAAGGTACAAAATAATGTAAAGTTGCGGCTCAATTTTGAATTTTATCGGACGATTTAACAGCTGATTCTCAATTTTTTGCCTTAAGAAGCATTATTTAGCTATATTCCGTGATAAATAATAAATTTGTTATATAATAAGTACCTAGGTGACAAAGCCTTGCTAGAAAATTTTTTTGCAAGATAAAAAAGATGCAACTTGAAAAAAAAGGAAAAAAATAACTGGACAGGTGGAGCTCGATGCTAAGCGTTTTGAGATCTCTAGATCGCCCGTTCCACTAATAAGCTACCGTGACTTTATAATTGACAGCAAAAATTGTCTTTTCTCTTTAATGTAAATTTTAGCATTTTTTCAGTGCCCGAAAACAGGGATAAAACGACATCTTGTTTAAATGCAACCTAAAAAATACCTTATAAACGCAACACCTATAAATACATGAGACGCTCACACGTTTCATAATTATACAAAATACAAAAAATTATGAATTTAAAGTTAACGTATGGAATATTGGTATATATCACACAAACGCATTCATAACAGACACACACACATACAATACATTACGAAAATATAAGATGCCAATAGTGAATAAGATTGAGTAGATAATAACCGGTGAAATACGGATTATAAATAGAAATTAATAGAATTAGGCGTTACTTTGTTGAGATATTTTTTTTTCATCTTTATTGCACTATTAAGATATAAAAGTACAAAAGGCGAACTTAACACTAAATGGGGCGTTCTCTAACAGTCACCCTTAGAGTCAAACGGAAAATTTAAATAGGTGCCAATTGCGACACTGCTTGAGCTTGACACTTACTGGGATTAACACTGATGCCCAATTGTTCAGACCACTTACGGATGTATTCTAAGCCTTGATTTAGTAGGGAAATAGCTAAATCTAGGTCTGCTGTACTAGTATGCGTGTAAATTTGTAGATCATCGGCGTATAGATGATAGAAACACTGGAGACGCTCCGTTAGATGGTTAATAAAAATAGAAAACAGTAAGGGGGAAAGAATAGCACCTTGCGGGACGCCGGAGGATAAATTACGCCAATCAGAGGAAGTCCCTGCTTCGTGTACCATTATTGTGTTATATCACTGTTCGGCGTATCATTATTGTGTTATATCACAGATTATAAATATTTACTATTATGAGTACGAGTAAATTATTATTACGAGTTTTTAAGGGTCGAGTATAAAGACAAAAAATCGAATGAAAATCTTGAATACTTTTTATTAATCAGATATGTTAATTTATTTTACCCCAGATTACGGAAATATAATTGTATTGTTCTTATCGTACATCAAAAGCTAACAGTGATATTAAATTTAATTATCACTTAACAAAAATTAATTGACTAGAAACTGTTACAAATAATATATTCTAACGATTACTTAATTAAATCGTTGCCGCAACGTTATTTTTTCATACAGTTTCCTCTAATAGATTTCCTTCAGGCGTAGGTTATTGTAACAAAAATAAACAGCACAATATTATTTTGATACGACGCGGTGTGACGGTCATCCAGATCTAAATTTATGGACGTTGACCACAGAATACAAAACAAAACCAGGCACTGAATTACCTACTCCTTACATCTTGAGACTATTAATACAAATGCGTAAGTTAGTCTGTTACGCTTTCACATCTAACTATAAATCTATCTAAATATATCATTTAGTATTAAAGTGACCGAATTCAAAATTAGGCTTTATTGCGTTAGATCCTTATTTCAATGCTATCAATGACATCACGCTTAGACCTAATAAAACCACTAGTTTTTTTTTCTCTTCCAGGCTATGGGTCACGAGTTTTTTTTTTTTTTTGCAATTAACCAAAAAACATCTATTATCAAAATTAGTCACTTTAATACATAGCGTGCGATTTATTTTATTTTATTATTTATATATTAAATTATATATATTTTTTTTTAAATCCTATTTTTTTCATTCGGATCAGGAAATACATATACTACATATTTTTGTATTAATTTTAACAATGAATTTTAATTTTTAACTTTTAATTATTTTTAATATTTTAATGGGCTTGCAATTTTTTTTTACGAAATAAGAGAAACTGTTATCGCTGTCTATCTAATGTACCTTATTTCAAGCAATAAACGATTTTTATTATTATTACATTATAGAGAGTAATAAAGCAGTTAAGTTGGCACGAACAGAGTGGTACCATATGACCACAGTTTTAACCTCGACTTTGAAATCAATGTGACACAAAATATATCCAGCATTGTTCCCGATCCCGCGGTAATTCTAAGAAAAAAAGTATGTTTTTCTATAACCTTCTCTATCTTATTTATAGTCCCATCGAATCAGTTTAGCCGTTTCGGAGAATGTACTATTAACCTAAACCTTCCTCAGGATTTCCACTATCTTTTAGGAAAAATCCATTCAGTAGATTTTGAGAAATCTAACAAACACAAACAGTCAGGTTTTCGAAATATTCTTTATTCAAGCTAATTTGTGCTTTTGAATCGTTAACTCTATTGCTGGTTCGGAAAGCAGTTCCTGTCGAGAAGAGCCAGCAAGAAACTCGGTTGCTCTTTTCAAAATTAATCAGTTAAATTTAGTCATTACTTATTACATATACAGGGTCGAATAGTGGCTATATTCACGCATTCTTATCAAATTCAAATTATTCTTTATTCAAGTAAACTTGTCAATAAGTGATTTTGAATGGTCAACTCTACTGCTGGTTCAGAAAGCAGTTCCCATCGTAAAGAGCCAGCAAGAAACTCGGCGGTTTCTCTTTTTAAAATATAATTCTTATTCCTAGTTACATAAAAGCCTTTTAGAACCAAATTGCATTCTTAGATCGAATTTTAATTTTTAGGTACTTAATGCCTATTTACTTCAAGTGTTATTCAATTCAATTCAATTTATTACTGTCTTGTGTCTCTTAATCCTCAACAGTATTAGCTCAACAGGCTGGATCCAGAGGCAACAAGACAGAACAGAGAGGCAACAGTGTTTTTAAACTGCTGTAATGGTAAAGCTTAAATTGATTGCGGTATTAAAAAACTTTCTACCCAAACCTACAAACGACTTACGTACTTTTGGTCGTTCGGAGCCGCAAGCTTACTTTGGTTCCTACTTTGTCTATTATATACATAGCCAGGTTTTTTAAAATTCTGTTAAAAGCAAAGCATAGATATACAGAAAACTGCATCTAGTCCGCTCTATATTCTATATCGTCAAACGTAAATCGCCGATTACACCGTAAACTGACATGTTGGTAACTGGCGTCAGCTACAAAGCTAGTCGGTACATTAAATTTAACTGCGTTGTCGTAAACTTTTCGTACGGTTTGCGTTGTCCGCTGCCCGTCTTGGCGGCGGGATCAAACGATGCTTGTTTCCTCATTACTAATTCAGAATTTGAATGAGTTGACATTGGGATACGTAAACTCATTTGTTCAAGGCTTGTTGTTGAAATGTTTTGTTGACTCTAATAGCTCCGGTAACATCTCGAGAGTAATCTAAACCTAACGAGTATATTAATTTCATACTTTTCTTCGTTAAGCCAAATTTGGACTCATTGTTATGTGTAGTGATCCTGCCTTCAGCTCCGCAGGTCGCGGGTTCGATTCCCGCTGAGGGCCAACATTTTCTATAAATTAAATTTGTTGGTTCTTCGAGCCTGGGTATTTAAGTATGTATTTAAAAAATATATATGTATATATTCACCAGTTGTCTATCACCAATCACACAAGTATAAAGTTACTTTAGGGACGGACGACCGTGTGTGTCAGTGTCCCATATATTTATATTTATATCTACCTCGCCGTGTGGTATCCGGCTGAGTACAATAGACCGCTTACATTACTTACCGAGGTGTCGTATAAGGCGACTAAGGTAAATTGACCCATCGTGGGATATACGGTGTGGTATACGAATGAGTAGAATTGACCACCTTCATTTCTTACCGAGGTGTCGTAAAAGGCGACTAAGGTAAGTCGACCCGCCGTGTGGTATCCGGCCGAGTAGAATAGACCACCCTCATTTCTTACCGAGGTGAAGTAAAAACAACTAAGCTAATTTGACCCATCGTGTGGTATGCGGCTGAGTACAATAAAACATCCTCATTTCTTACCGAGGTATCGTAAAAGGCGACTAAGGTAAGTTAACGTCAGGCCAAAGTCCAATGTTTTTAAACATGTAACAACATGTTTTAAAAAAACTGTGCCGAGCCTAAGACCGGGAAGGGCAAGAAAATGATGATGACTGTGCATGTAATCCGGAAAACCCGAGATGTACACCAATATTGATAAAGAAATCATCTGTGATGATATGAGCGTTTTGCATATCTAATAAATAAATCTAATGGAAAAATGACGATCTCAATCTAGTTCTAACTTATACTGTCAGATAACTAGATCTTTTGAATAATTCACGCGAGATAAATGCAGATAGTGGGTCGTAAATATTAGCAAAATTACAAATATTTCTTTATTCAAATCGGCTTTTACAAGCACTTTGGAATCGTCAAATTACAATGAAGCTACGACTGGCTCGGAAAGGTGCTCTTACCAAGAAGAAACGCAAGAAACTCGACGGTCACTCTTTTAAACATTTTCAAGTAGCTTCATATTCATTTGTAGCTTCATTAGTCATATGGCTGTGGTAGCCCAGTGGTAACACCGTGCGACTCTTTCGAGGAGGTCTAGGGTTCAAAACCCGGCAGACACCAATGAGTCTTTTAGTAAAACTTATGTGTCTAATAGATAATTGCAATTTATCACACGATTTCGGTGAAGGAAAACATCATGAGGAAATCTGCATATCTCTAGACAATTCTGGGGATATGTGTAGCCTACCAATCCGCATTGGAGCAGCGTGGTAGGTCTTAGCTCCAATCCTTCTCCCAAAAAAAAAACGGAGAAAAGAGGCCTATGTCCAGGTAGTGGGATAGTAACAGGCCGTTACTTACTTACTTACTAGTCATATCGATCCTTGACGATTCAAAACTATTTGAAAGAGCTTATTTGAATAAAGAACATTTTGATTTGATTTCATACATGACTGCAGTTTAATAATGTAAATTAAAAATGTTTAAAAGATTAACTGACTAATGTAAGTTGACATCAGGCGGGAGGCCGGTCTAAAATTACCCAGCCAAATCACATCGCAACATGGTTAAAACATGTTGTGCTGACTCCATTTAGAGTGGGATAAATAAATAAATATATGGGACACTTACACACACGGTCGACCGTCGCCAAAGTTAATACTTGTGTTATGGACAGACAACTGGTGAATATATACTTATATAATTTTTAAATACGATCTTAAATACAAATATACACCCAGACTCGAAGACCAACAAATTCGTTTATAGAAAATGTTGGCCCTCGACGGGAATCGAACGCGCGGCCTGCGGCGCTGAAGACAGGATTATTACCCACTGCTCTAAGGGCCAGTCTAAGGTCTAAGATAAGGGTAGGAGAATGGATGTTGTCGCCATTAACTTCCGCTTTGTATTTTTTAGCAACACAGTTATGAAACAAGAGCATTGCGCCCTTTTTGATTAAAATGGTGGCAACACTGCCGTTGTTGTTTCCGGTTTAGTCTTCCTATTGATAAAACATTTCAGTGACAGTCAGTCCTTGTTCGTCATTCAAGAGAAGTGCATCTCTGAACGGGAATAGTGGTATTCCTATTATATCGTGTTATTGTACATGGTGTGCGCTAACATGATGATATATTTATTTTTGGCTGAATAACTCTTTATCATTCTTCAGATATGTTGATATTAGAAAGACTCTGTTCTCTGTAGCAAGGTCACATTTACAAGTTCCAAATGTTGTCGTCATTGACTTCCGCTTTGTATTTTATAGCAACACAGTCATGAAACAAGAATATCGCGCCATTTTCGATTAAAATGGTACCAACACTGTGACGTGTTGTTTCCGGTTGAGTCTTCCTATTGATAAAACGTTTCAGTGACATTCAGTCTTAGTTCGTCATTCAAGAGAAGTGCATCTCTGAACAGTAATTGTGGTATTCCTATTATATCGTGTTATTGTATATAGTGTGCGCTAACACAAACCATATAAACATTAAACTACTGGACAACTTGCATAGCACTTGACATAATATAATTGCACCATTTGCATTCGTCGAGCAAATCTCACTTCAACAGTCAAACATATAGGACATACAATTCTATGTATCATACATAATTATTGATATTGCACTAACAAGTATTTTGTTAACTTTAGTTTCACTAGATCTGTAAGCATAATTGAATAAAATACACAATTATGAATGAAATGTGTATGATGCAAGTACAGTTATGTAAAGCAGAAAATATTTGGTTCGATTACAAACATTGTGGTGTAACCTGATTTTATAAATTTAATGTTAATATAGATGTATAATCTAGCCGCCGTGTGGTATCCAGCTGAATAGAATAGTACTACCCTCATTTCTTACCGAGGTGTCGTAAAAGGCGACTAAGGTAAGACGACCCCCCATGTGGTATGCGGCTGAGTGGAATAGACCAACCTCATTTCTTACCGAGGTGTCGTAAAATGCGAATAAGGTAAGTTGACGTCAGGCAGGCGGCTGATCGTAAAAACGCAGCCAAATCATGTAACAACATGTTTGTAACATGTTGTCCCGACCGCACTTAAAAGGCAAATGGAGCAAAAATATGACAAATTAATGTATAGAAACCGGCTATACTCTCGTTCTATTTTATCGGATGAGCCCGCGGCGTAAAGAGCTCATGAATAAGAGCCCCGTATGGGCTTGAAACTAGTCGGGCTCATCCGATAAAATAAGACGTGACTATAGCCGGTTTCTATACATTAATTATGAATACCACTCACGATTTAAATTCAAAAATATGACAGTCTAGTACCCCTAGTACTAGAGAAGGTAACAGCAGCAGAGGTCGCAAAACAGAATGATACAAGGATGACCTAAAAAAGAACCTGGGCCCCTTTTGGTTAAGAGTGGTGGGGACCAAAGGCCATAGAAAGAGCTGGAGGAGGCCTTTGCTGTAAGGCACCTAAGGTAAGTTGACCCGCCGTGCTGTATCAGGCTGATTAGAATATATCAACCTCATTTCTCACAGAGATGTCGTAAAAGGCGACTAAGGTAAAATGACCCACCGTGTGGTATCCAGTTAAGTAGGATAGACCACCCTCTTATCGAGGTGTCGTAAAATACGTCGAAGGTAAGTTGACGTCAGGCAAGCGGCCGGTAATAAAATACGAAGCCAAATCATGTGACAAATTTTTTATAAAAAGTTGTGCTGACACAATTTAGAGAATAAATAAAAATCTTGAAAATACATGTAACAAACTGAAGTGAAATAACAATCACAATATTATTTTGTAATAATCCAAGATTAGTTTTTAATTTTAATATTATCAAGGCTTTTGTAATATAGAACTCTACTTAGCGAAACTAATATTCCAAAGATATATATCTTTGAAAATAAATCATTACAATAGAATGTTAAAATATGTAAAATACTATTTGAATACAATGGATAAACATATATAATTTGAGATAATATAAATTTTTCCTTAGATAAAAAAAATATTAAATATAGAAACTTTTTTTTTTGTTATTTTTAATGAAAACTTGTTCATTAGCATAGATATTTGTTCAAGAGATGTTTATGATATAAGTATGAGCATATCATTAGTATTAAAAAAATGGTCATTAGATACTGCATATATAAAAGGGAAATACATAAATATAAATAAATAAATAAATAAATATATGGGACACTTACACACTCGGTCGTCCGTCCCCAAAGTAAGTAACTTAATTCTTGTGTTATGGTAGACAGAAAACTGGTGAATATATACTTATATATTTTTAAATACATACTTAAATACAAATATACACCCAGGCTCAAAGTCCAACAAATTAATTAATTGAAAATGTTGGCCCTCGGCGGGAATCGAACCCGCGACCCGCGGAGCTGAAGGCAGGATCACTACCCACTACGCCAATGGGCCAGCCAAATAATAATATATATGATTAAGTTTTTTGTTTTGGATAACTTTAGAAATATATAACAGTAAACATTATTTTAATCGATTTATTATTTATATTAATTAATTTCCCACAGTAACAAGCCTTCACATAACATAAATCAATGCAAAACAGAATGTTTGAATGAAAACAATTTTGTTAATACAGATGTAAGTATTCCACAGATTCAAAGTAACCATTGTCATTTAAATACACCAAAAACTTCATTACTTAGCCACTTAACAAAACATTATACGGAAATATGCAGATACCTAGGAACTCTAGAATATGGGTGAGCTTGCTGAAATATATATCCTCCTGCGATTATCCCACTCTAAGTGGGGTCGGTACATGTTATAAACATGCTGTCACATGATTTGGCTATATAATATGATCGGCAGCCTGCCTGACGTCAACTTACCTTGGACGTATTTCATGACACCATGGTAGAAAGAGGGTGGTCTATTTTACTCAACCGTATTATACCACATGGTGGGTCAACTTACCGTAGTGGCCTTTTACCACACCTCGGTAAGAAATGAGGGTGGTCTATTCTACTCAGCCGGATACCAGACGGCGGGTCAACTTACCTTAGTCTAAAGCTTTGCGATTTTGGTCGTGGAGTCTATCTCCTGATGATGCTTCGGTTGTGGGGCGAAACGATTGTTGAGTTTGTGATAGTGAACGTATATAGTGCTTGTGTATTGTGGTGGCAGTGGTGGAGGTTTGTGCATGTGTTTTTATGAATCCTGCATGTATCAGGTATGATAACCGATTGTCCACTTACATTTAGCATTATATATATTTTCTATTTTACTTCTTCGCGGATTATAGCAAAATAATTTTATTATTACTTTTGTATTATGGATCTCCGCAAAGTAACGCCTAATTCTATAAATTATTTTTCTTAGTCTCTTTTCTTCAGTTAATGTATCAAAATCTCTCTTCTTCTAAAAGGTTTCTAAGGTAAGTTGACCCACTGCATGGTATCCAGTTGAGTAGAATACATCATCCTCTTTCTTACAGAGGTGTCATAAAATACAACTAAGGTAAGTTGACGTCAGGCAGGCAGACAGACCTAAAATATATAGCCAAATCCAAAATGTTCATAACATTTTTTGCTAACACCCCCCCCCCCCCCCCTTAGAGTGAGATAAGAGCAGGAGGATGAGGATGATAAGTGGGGTAATTACATGCTGTTTTATTACAATTTTCATCTATCAAAACAGAGAAAACATTATGGCCAACAAACCAGATTTAAATCAATTAATAACTAATATATTATAAGCTTTTAAATCATAATTTACAATAACATTTAATTTGAAACTAATCTTATCTGTCAGTGTAATGTAATAATTAACAATGTTGTGAACTCAAAAGTCATAAGAAGTTGTGATTATTTATTTCATTATATATTTGCTTGGTGATAACAAATTAGTTCAGAATAAACATTCTATGCCTGTTATTGCCCCGACAACAATATATAAATTAGTAGGCTACCAAGTCACATCTTTGTCATCCAAGTTACACAGTGGCTGACCTAATCTATATCCTTCAATAAACTAAGTTACTAATATGTGAGTGTGGGAGGTTACGGCTACATACGAAAGCAGTCTCAATATGTTATGATATGTAAGGAATTAAATATAAATTTTAAAAGAAGAAGAAGAAGATGTCACTCCGCACGTTGGTGCGACAACCTACGCGACTTATGTCACGCTTAATCTTAGAGGGTCGGTCTATAATTGCCTGTGGCTGACCCTCGACCTCGCAACCTCTCTATGAAACTAATATTTCGTAATAGGTTGCCACCAAAACAATAATACTCGACACACTTTCCACAAACGCAGGGAATGACACAACTCCACATATCTCGCTACTAAATAGCACCTTCTCGTTCGCACTCGTTCTACAAAGATAAAAACAGGCGAGACAAAAGGATCTGTCAAAACTTTTGAAAATTATTTACACGCATCAAAGCAACAATAGTTATGTGTAATGTGAGTTACTAAAAACGACCGTGTAATTTAATGCATGTGATACTAACCGTGGCCAAATAAACATAAATCCAAAAACGACAGCAAGTTGATGATCTCCGTGAAAACAAGACACAAAACACTTACAAAAACTTTATTTTATTTCGTGTTATCACAACGTTAAAACACAGATAAGACACAACATGCACTATCACGGGACACCACGGCGATCACAACACTTCTACTTTAATGTTTATTTACATTTATTACCCTCCGACAAAAAGCATATTTAAAGGGACGTCTACCGCAGTCCAACGAGTCTCGGCCATTTTAAGTTATTTTTTTTAATTTGCTGAACACAAAGTTTGCAGCTTTGGGTTCTAACTTTTTTGCGTACCATTATTCTATATATCTATGCCAACTTATTCGAGAAACAAATAAATAATGAAAGTAACATTAATCTTAGGTCGAAGCTTCAAATTTTCAATTCCTTCTCTCCTTGTCAATTAATGGCTGACAACTGTTAGTCATATATCTGATCAATAAATTCTTAAGCTAAATCATTTAGTATTTATTTATTTTGCATATAAATCTGAGTATTGAAATAATAGTACTATGGTATTCTCTTCATTCTTGAAATTTAATTTTTTGTTATGGACAATAATTACAGCAGTACAAACTGTTTTGTATCAATAAAACAGTTTTTTAATTTATTTTAATAATATATTTTATTTTATATGTAACTAGATGTTTTATTTCCAGACTAAGATACTAATTGTTTAGGGCCTTAAAGGACTGGATTCCAAGCCGTAAATAAAATAACTTATAGAGCGGGACATTTAAATTAACAATTTTAAATAATGACCATATCGACAATTCTTAATTACATAATTATTTTTAAATTACCATAGAAAATGTACAATAATCGTCAAATAATAGCTTTGATGTTTTTCTTAATAGTAAGTAAATTTAACTTAGCATATATAAAATGACAAATTTTCTTGGAAAAAGTAACTTGTATTTTGTTTATGCAGGTCAAAGTAATTAACGGCGAAAAATCTTGGGAACATGAGGAGCATATACTTGTAAAAAAAGGTACAATAGCATATAGAAATCATATGGATGTTCATTTCAAAATTAAATACTTCAATATTATATTTTATTTAAGACTCAACACCAACACCAGAGTTCCCTCTTGACCTTAGCGAAGTACTGAGTGAAGCAAGCAGTATTTTTGGGAAAGTTGTGAGGAAAATGGTTGCGAAAAAACGAGTACTGGGTTTTGACTCCAGTAATTGGTACTGGTGACAGAATAAATGTGACCAGTGTATAAAATTCTGATGTTATTATAATATTTCTAGTAAATTATACTGATTTTCAATAATTTTTGTTAACTTATTGGATAATTTATAGAATTAGGCGTTACTCTGCGGAAGTCCATAATACAAAACTAATGATAATATTATTTTGCTATAATCCGCGATAAAAGAAAATACATGTAAAACTAAATGTAGAGTGTACTATTCTTTTTCATACCTGACTAGATATACGAATTGTTCAATAAAAATTCAAATTATTATATCTTGCATGTTGCTCTCTTGTGTTTTTCTAAGCTGTCCTTAGTTTTAAATTCACAGTTACACACAGAGCATTTAATATTTCTATGACAACGTTGTATGTGTACCGATCGACGTGATGATGAAATAAATGCTGCATCACATTCAAAGCACTTATATGGTCGCTCACCAGTGTGTATTCTAGTATGATATGTAAGAGATTCTTTTGTAACAAAGCTTTTATTACATATATTACAAAGGAAATTCTTCAAATGTGTATGCTTAACTATATGAGCATTAAGACGACTTCTAGCAGTAAACTTTTTATCGCACCAGTCACATTTGTACGCTGTGCTGTTTTCATGTGTAATTTTTATATGGATCTTTAAGGATGCCTTATGACAAAACTGTTTTTTACAAATATCGCATGTGAACCTTACATCAGAGTGGGATTTTCTCTTTCCTTGACTACATATATTAGAACTTAGGTGTGTGTTGAAAGTTTGCTGTGTCTTATAGACACGGTTGCATAACTCACATTTATAACGAATTTTATGGCTCAACTCATGCATTTTTAAATAGTGTTGGTTGTTGTAAGTTTTGCCACATGTGCTGCAAATGGCATCCAAGTGACTCTCTGATTGATGCTGCTGCAGAATGGCACTTGAACCAAAGTATTTAGGACATTTTGCACATTTGATGGTTTTAGGTCCGTGTACTCGAATGTAATGTTGTCTAAAATTTGATTTGGTGGGAAAAGGCTTTGAGCAAACTTTACATTTTATATTTAATGCAAGGTCTTTTTCACACATTGAGTCAATAGCTGAATGGTTATTTCTCTTTCCGGTTTTTTTACTCTTCCGATTGTTGTTTTCTAAAGATTTAGTATCTAGTACTGACGTTAGCTCACTTGAAATATTTTCATCATTGTCATATTGCTCCTCTAAAATTGATTTAAACCTGACTTTTGCTTCTGTTACTGACTTTAAATCATATTTTGTATCATAGTACTTTCTGAAGATCATACTTTTACTATCATTCCACAAATATATTGCTTTAACATTATCCCAATCTTCTTCTACAGAAGTTTGTAATTCAGATGTTAAAATTTCTGTAATATTTGATAAGTAATTTATGTTATCTTTAAACTTTTTTATAAATAAATAGCTTGATATTGCTGATTCAGCACATTTATGACATACATTGCTAGTTGTATAACCATTAGAACCCTGTAAAAAACAATAAATTCTATTAAAAAAATTATTGTCATAGTTAAATTATTTTCTAGTAAGACTATAATCTGTAGTAGTAATTTTAAGCACTGTATAACTACAATTACAGAAATTACCAGTAATGTAGTGTGTAGTGTATATAAACTAATGTTGTATGAATACAGTACAGGCTCAAGCACGCACTAACAAGTAACAACATGTCACTCCACTCTCACCAAAGGCTCTCATGTTACTGTTGTGGTGCATCATGAAACTGTGTATGTAGTAGTGTGAGTTAGTATGACTATGTTCATGTATGTATTATATATATATATATATATATATATATATATATATATATATATATATATGTGTCTTGTATGTACATGTACAAAGTATGTTACACACGTCTCAACCTGCATACACTACATAGTGTATTCTACAATAAGAAAAATCTATTCAGAGGCATAATTAACATATTATAACATGTTATTAACATATCTTTATTTCATCAATCTTAATTTATCAAATTAGTCAAAAATTAAATCAAATTAGTATAAATTATAATGCAACACCAATATTAAATATATTGTATAATAACAGAAGTAAAAAAAAAACTATTAGTTTAATTTTACTGCTCTTTGCTCCTTTTTTTTTGGGGAATAAGCTGAAAATCATAACACAAATAAACTTGGTATGTGTATTAAAAAAAAAACATTTCGATAGAATGTAATTCAGTAGCATCAAACATTTGTCAAATTAATTACGTTCTCAAGACGACATTGGCTGTTTACATTTTGAAGAATAGTAAACCAATGGTTAATTAATGTAAAAAAAAAAACGATTTTTTAATTAAACAATTTTTTTATAAGGGTCAGCTTAACTAATAACAACAAATCATTATCAGCAACTTACATAAGGCCTAAGAACAAAATTTAAAATTTCTAAAAAATTAATTTCCAGTTCACTTTTCAAAATAACTTGATCTGTTAACTGTAGAACTTTTTCACCTGAATCAATACTGGTGAAGCATACGGAACAAAAGTTTTTTTCTCCACTTGAGAAATATTGTAAAACATTTTTGAATTTAGACATAGTAATCTTTTACTGCTTGGTTATTTTAAGCCGTAAGAATAACAATATTTTAAAAGAATGCAAACAAATCAACCATTAAAATGTATTCAAACGTAACGACTTTATTATTTTTAATGACAATAAGAAATAAGTATATCCCCCGTATTCGTTTTCGTCAGATACAAATTGTGATTAAAAATATATTCTATAGTCGTTTGCCATATGGACAACCATAGATTTGTACAACCACATAGTACAACGTACATACATAAAATTATTATTATTGAATTAGGCAAAATAATTAATGCCACAGATAAATACTGAAAAATATATCTAGAAAATGTACTGTATGTGTAAAGTAGTTTGGTATAAAGTTATTATTAACAGTGCTGCCAACGGTTCAATAAGCTTCCCACTAGATTCAACTTTCGAAACCACCAGAAAACCACTAACAAACAGAAATTTTATACTCAAAATGACCGCCAACCACTAAATATTCCACTAAAACAATTTTTGTTTTATGAAAGAAAATAAATATACAAATAATTAGTTTCCTTTATTATGACTTATTAAAAAATTAACAAATTAATATCACAAAATTTACATTTTGCTACTCGACCCGTAGTATTTCAGATACCTACGAGCCAAGAATCTCGTTGCGTATATTGTGATTTTTGCATAGTTACGCGTTATTAATTCGCTCAGTTAATACAAAACAAAATTAATAATTATGAGCCCATGAGCGTTACAGAACGATGAACCCTTCTAAGTTCTAAGTATAAGTATTCAGAATATGAAGTGAGAAATCCCCGCGTATAAAGTTATAAGTTTAGAAAAATATTAGGTGGAAAATCCTCGCGTGTAGAGAAACATGACGACTAATTCTTGCCGATCAAATATGCCTACTCAAGCAAAGTAAATATCTACAAGATATACAAGCTAAAATCCGCTTTTTTTTCTAAAAAAAACCATTTTTTCACAGGAAGGAAAAAAGATAACTTCATTCAAAATATACATTTTTGTCATCTCTCAGGTAATATATGGATAAAAAAATTGTTCGTTTTTCGAGGCAAACCACTTTTCGAGACAATTTTGGACGTCTCGCGTAAGATTCGAACTGCCGCTCAGCGAGCAAATGGCACACCGATGAAAACAGATGATAGTCGGATGAGGCCAGTTCTGGTGAATAAGCGGTATGGAGTAGCATCTAACAGTTGAGCGGCTCTAAGTAATTTTGAACCTTTTTGATGTGTGTGAGCATTGTCATGGAGGAAAATTAGCTTATATTCTGGCCTTTCTTCCTTCATAGCACCTCACAATTTTATTATCTACCTATCTTTTATTTTCTATTATCTATCTATTTTATTATAGTTTTAATAGATTTCAGCTCTTTATAATAGATAATTATGCCCCGCTGATGGCACCATACGCGCAGCATCGTCCTCCGCCCGAAGTGATTGCGTCTTGGAGTGGATGTTGAAGGTCGGCCGGGATGAAACCACGGTTTTTTTGTTTAGGATTCTCATGAATTAGGATTTTATATGATATGACAAATAATGTTGATTCAATATTGTTGACCGAGGTCGTACTTTTAAAAATAAAAATTTGGCATGGTCCTATCCGATTCATATGTTCATTAACATTTAACACCAACCATGAGCAAACAGCGGATTTAAGCTTGTACACCAATGTATATATGCATATTCAAAAAGGAAAACGAAGAGATATATAAAAATCATCGTAAAATGAAAGTAAATCTAACTTTTTAACTGCTAATATATTTTACCAAGACCACCAAAAAAAACCACTAGCCACTAAAAGAAATATTTGGCCACTAAGTGGGTAGTTAAAACCAGTTTTAGTGGAAAATCCACTAAGATGGCAACACTGATTATTAATTTATTGGGCCACCACCACCACAGATAAATATTGAAATATATGTCTATAATATATTTGCAGATAACGCTTTACTTTACGCAAAATACGTTTAATATTTTATTCAAGACTCAATATCCATTTTTTTGAGGCATCAAAATACTTTTTTTTACCCATAAAAAAAGAAATCAATAAGTCAACAGAAAAAAATATAATAATAAAAATATAAGGGAGTTCAAAAAAATGGTTATAACATAAAATATAGAATAGGTAAATAAAAATAATTTCATAAATCTTTTATATGTTGCTTTCTTAAATTATGCGTGGCACGATAGATTGGGATTATTCATTATAAATGCTCAATCAATCAAACATCATTTTAATTTTAGTCTTTATTATGTAATTTATTTTATTATAAAAATGGTGCAAAATGGTATGCTAGTGTTATACATAGATTATAAACTAAAATGTGTTATATACATAAAATTCGATGCATTTAGTACTTATAATAGATAATCATTTTATATTTTTTACTTATAACTACTCTGTAATTCCCAGAGGCCACAAGTCACAACAGATAAAATTTCACAAAAAAGAAACTCATAGAGTAGACAAGAATGACTTATAATATATTTATTCAAATTTTTATGACACACCGTTATTAAGTTATTATTAATACAGATTTTTATTGCATATTAGCAACGAAATTTTAAAAGATATAAGATTGTACTTGTAATATATTTCAATAACAGTCGTTAACCTTAAATTTTTAAGTTGGATATAAAATGGCGTCACAACTTCATAAGCATGAATTCTTGAACGAAATATTGTGAAAGCGCGCGTATTTTTTGATTAATTGTGAACTTTGTAGCATCATATATTAAGTTTAATATAATTGATTAATAATGTTGGAAGAACCAAATATAAGTGCAATTGTATCTAATATAATTAGTGAAAATCACTACAGCCACTGCAGGTTATGTTTAAAAGTTATAAAGGATCACTACGTCCGTTTTGATGATGCAGTCTCAATATATCCTGCTGGGGATGTTGTTCAACCTTTGTCAGATATTTTAACAAAATTATTAGGTGACAGTGTAAGTTTTGCAAAATAGTCATAAATATATATATTTTTACTTTTTCATTATATATTAATTAACTCCAAGCTGACACAAACAGATCAGTCTAAAACTATTTTTTTTGTCCTTTCGGAATTGACTATCAATAAAAAAAAACTAACTATTACATTTCCAGATTTGTGATGAAATTACTGGAATTGAAGCAGTTTGTCCTGACTGTGTAGAACATGCGATTCAATCAGTTCGCTTCATAGAGAAATGTCAAAAATCTGTTTACATTATAAACCAAGTTTTTGAGAACCTAACAGAGTCTTTTAGTGCAGATTTCAAAATAAAAGATAGAAACAAAACATTGATTCTATTAATTGAAGATCTAGAATCCAAGGTATTGCTTTTAGATAGGTCGAGAAAAAAGCAGAATATAAATTTTGTAAAACGCCCATTTGAATGCACCCCATGTTTGGAGTATTATGATACAATTGCAGAAATGAAAGCTCACAACCTAACAGTACATGGTACTTTTACATGTGATAAATGCTTAGACACATTTGAAAGCAATTCAGACTTAACTATTCATGAAGGGAACAATCATAAATACAAATGTCCTGATTGTCCTCAGTACAGGAGGACAGAAGGAGGTCTCAAATCACATCAGGATATGTTACACAATATATATGTTTGCAAGGAGTGTGGGAAAACTTGCCATGGCTTAGACAGATTACATGCACATGAAGAAAAACACAGAGTAAAAAATACTTGTCCAAAATGTGGAAAGACCTACACTACAAGAGAGTTTTATGGAAAACATGTAAAGTTATGTCTTAATAACTTAATTGATCCACATCCTATAAGAAGCAATATGGAGAAATCATTCACTTGTGAGAAATGTGAGAAAGCGTACAGTACTCCAGGCGGTCTTAGAGTACATAATAGATTTGCCCATGGCAATGCTAAGCCCCATGTTTGTAAAGAATGCGGAAAACAGTTTACAGCACCTAGTTACTTAAAGGTTCATATGATAAAGCATACAGGAGTAAAGAATTTTAAATGTGATATTTGTAACAGTAGATTTGTATCTAAGGAAGCTCTGTTATATCATACTCGCCGTCATACTGGTGAAAAACCATACAGTTGTAAAATTTGCAATGAAAGGTTTGTCAATGCCTCTGCCAGAGCTGAACATATTAAATTCAAACATGTTGGACCTACATTAATGTGCGAGATTTGCTCAAGAAAATTTGTTACAACACACTTTTTAAAACAACATATAAGTAGACATCATGATCCAACCAGCAAATTATACTATGGCAGAAACATGATACCACCAAATTTGCCTGTCGAGCAAAATATGAGAATTGAAAGATTCATTATTGAGACTGAGAATTAAGATTTGTTAAGGTTTATAATTAGAAGAGTTAAAGAGCTTTGCAAAGATTGGATATTGAAAAGCAAATAAAATGAAATTTTAAAAGAACATTTAGGTTATGTGTTTATGCTTAAAGTGGATGTAAATAAGTTTATAACAGCAGTTGTGTTCAAAAATACCTTGTCCACTTAACTAAAAAAAGCTTTAACAAAATGGTAATAAATTACCTCATCAACAGCAAAAGAATGCTCTGTGAGTAAACTAACATAGTGTTACGTAATTTCTATAAATCATTATATTTTTTTACTGAATACATATTTAAAGTATCGCTATCAAGAACATATTTTAAGCAGACACATTAATAAATTTTTAATCAATTTGCTATTGCGTAATTATACACTGTTAAGGTTAAGAAATTCTCTGTAAAGTCATAAATTCAATCTTATTTTGCTCTGAAAGATGTTTAATATGCATGAATAACAGACTAAAATATAAACAAAATTAGGGTTTTTTAATTGTTTTTATTTAATTTTTTAATTTCCTAATAAAAATGATCAGTCTATGAGATAAAGTTTACTGGATGGATTGAAATGCCTCTTTAAATGTTTTCTTCGTTCAAATGAACTTACAAACTTAGCGGTGCACAAACTGCATTTATGTGCTGGTTCAAAATGTTTTCTATTTTGATGTGCTACTCTTCTAGAAGCAGATAGAAAACTTTCATTGCATATACCACAGGGGTAAGGCTTCTCACCTGTATGCAGGCGTATGTGATTAGTCAATGACTTCTGCGTAACAAACTTACCACCACACTTATCACAGTGAAATTTCTTTTCTTTGGTATGCTTTACAATGTGATCATTCAACCTGCTGACAGCATCAAACTTTTTATCACACCACTTACAAGATATCACATCTCCAAATCCATGTTCGGTTCTCATATGAGATCTTAAGCCAGTCTTTGCTTGATAAACTTTCCCGCAAATATCGCAAATATGCTTGTCTGGATTTCCAACCCTTCCACAGTTATTCTTATGTAATTTGAAGTATTGCATGTTTGAATATTGTTTGTTACAGTGTGGGCAAGTGTTTAATTTGTGATGAGTTAAATGGTATCGGAGAGCCTTTTTTGATGGAAATTCTATTTTGCATTCATCACAGTTTGTAGGAATATGCTCTATGGCCAAATGATGTTTTAAAACTCGTATAGTACTAAATTTTTTAGGACACTTAGTGCATAATAAATTTTTGCCATAATGCACTCGTTCTGAATGTGCTACTAAGTATGTTCGTAAGCGAAAAACTTTCGGACATTTTGGACATTGATATTGGGTGTTTTGGTGGCTTCCCAGGTGCTTAGTTAAAAAATATCTTTCACTAAATGTTTTTCCACATTCATCACAAATAAATTCAGTCTCGTTTGCAGCTTTGTTTTTGTTTCTTTGTATGATTTTATTGACTTTAGCCACTCTTTCCTGTTTGTTTCTTGTCGTGCAGGATTGACGACTAGTAATAATTAATTTTTCGGTTTTATCAATCACGATACAAGCACTTCGTATTTTTGAGTTTAAAGTTAGTGGTTGGGACAATGTTTCACCTAGAGCTTTTATAACTGTGTTCCATCTCTTAGACGAAAATTCGACTAAGTTTTGAAATATATAACAATTTACTATAATTGTGGCACAGTTGTTGCACACGACTTTCGGCAGCAAGGGTTCTAAAGGGACCTAAAAAAACCATAGTAACTATATAATTTTAATTAATAATGTGTAAGAAAAGTTTACATAAAAAATAGTACATACACCCAACTTGTTAAGCATTGAGCGAAATGAAATAGTACTGGGACAATATGATGTTTTTACTTTTATACTACTCTCGAAGGAAATTGGTGTGACATCTGATATTAGAGAAAGACATAGCCTACATAATTTTAGTTTTTCTCCGCTAAGGAATCTTAGGGCAAATGAGTTTATCTGATGGTCTGATTCCATATTTTATACTTCGGTACAACAAAGTATGGAAGTCCGATGATATTAACTAGATTATTGTGATTTGTTGACTTTTGTAAGTAGCATTTCAAAAACTTAATTTTCAAATTGGATTCTAATTAGGGGTGGAAAAAATCATCGATTTTTATATTAATCGCTTATTTAATTAAAATAATCGATTTGTAATAATAGATTTTTCATAAATAATTTATTATTTCAATTAGCCTCATTTTCTCCATTCATTTTACTCATTATATGCTTTGTTGTAAGGAACAAATGTAGACAAACTACTCATTTTAATCGAATTTTACAAACAGTGCATCTGTGATTATTTATTAGTAGTGGTCCACTTAAATAACAAAGCCTTTATGTATGTATTCTAATTAATTATTAATATTAAAAAGGCAACTTTTGAAATAGTCAGAAAAAACGATTATTTTGATACGAACTACTAGAGTTTAAAAAAATCGATATATTTTACAGGGAATAATAGCGATTATTAATTAAATCGATTCTACTCCTACTCCAAGTTCATCCCTAGTATACAGAAGTGTTAAGAAAGTTCAGATTTTATAGGACCGTAGATTAGGGTAGTAAAAAAGAATCGATTTTTTATATTATCGATTTTTAATAATCAATTTTCTATTTCGGTTATATGTCTGTGATATCCACAGTGACGTAAGTGAAGTCTCATAAAAAAAGTAAAGAATTTCATTAGAATTAAAAAGATATAATAAAAGTTTAATCTTTTGTCTTGTATGTATGGGTTTAGTAAAATCTGATTTCTGGCAAGTTTCGGGTACTATGAATAAGTGTACACAAATTTAGAACTCTATGGTATACAAATGGTACATATTAGAGATATGACCTGAAAGTGAAAAAATCAATGTTTAAAAACGATTATTTCCTATCTAAAAAATCAAAAAAAAGAAAAAGTATACTAAATATAAAATACATATTTTAAACAATCGATTGTGATACTAAAATCATCGAACAATACAAAAATCGATTATGTTTTGACATCCCTAGTATATATGAAGATGACATAAACTCCAAATATATTGACTCAAGCTTTAATTTTTTTTTGAAATACATATTGCGCTATACAGGCCATAAAGCAAGATAATAAAATTAATAATACATATTTGAAATTTTAGTGTGTATCTTGGAGCAATAATAAGGTGATTAAACAAGATAGTAGTAAAACATTAATTATTAAGTTTTGTCCATTCATTGTATGTATCTTTTGAAATTAATTCTATTAAAATATTGTTTGGGTTTTTCTCAAGTTAATATTTGACAAATCAATAGTATACGAAAGAACCTTAATTATTGAACTAAACCAAAATATTAGACGTTCATAGTTATTCCTGTTTCAGTTGGTAGGTTTCTTTTTACCCTGTAGTAAAACAAAATACACATAGTATAGTACTACTAGTCTACTAGTAATAAAATTGCATTGCTCTATGTTTATACATAGAACATATAACTTTATTTTTCGGATGGGGCGATTTATTTCACTTGTAAACAAATACAGCAAAATAATTTTATCATTACTTTTGGTATTAAATTCTTTGCATGGCTTATGAAATATTAATACTGTAATTTATGAGTACTGGCTTGATATTATTGATGTCCTATTACATATCAATAGTTTTTTTTAGATGGACATACCCTTACCAATAACACTAGAAGGATCAAATCTTAAATTCAGGCATATTTATTTCAATTCATTAGTTAACCAATCTTTTGAGAAACATGTTCCATTTCAAGACATTGAGGCCACACCAGAAAAATCAGCTATTGATCGATTATTCAAAATAGATTTAGCATCGAAATATAAAAATGTAGAATATATATTACTAAATCTTAAAGATGACAATATGTTGTTCGTAAGCCGATCTCTTAAATGTCTGTGGATCTTGGAAACTCAATATCGTGAGATCATTAACCCTTCTTACCTAGAAAACAAATTGTACCCTGAAATGATACAACCAGCAGTAAAAAAAATGAAATATTGGATACAATTGCATTTAAAAGACCCAGAGAGGTGTCAGGAATTTTATAACTACTACAAAACAAACTTTCAAGAAGCTTTCAATTATCTTTGGCATTGTTCCAATGAATTTATTACGTGCGAATTACCAAATACTATTTCTAAATTAACATCAAAGCAACTAAAAAAAATTTGCGACAAATATCCTTCAGCATGTAGACTTTACTTTGACATTCTACCAAATGACCAAACTGCACTTTCCAATTATGTTCAAAACTCACAAAAATACTTTGATAGTGTTAAGAGTATTTTGAAGTATGATGGTGATGTATTCCTGGACATTATTGAGAAACATTTCGATAGAAATTCATTTAGATCTTTGAGTGCATATGCAACAGAATATATAATGAAAAATCACAGAAATAGATTTGAGGCTAAGAGTGAATTATATGTTTACTCTTTTCTTGATATGGAAACTGTGGCTGCTAATTTGACAGATAATCAAGCTAAAGACCTGGTTATCAGACTTGCACAGGCAAAGTATCTTGACCATTGGTTTTCATATAAAAGAGTTGAACCATTGATAAAGCGTTTGACACCACAGGATAGAGTGGATCTGAAGAAGCAGGTGTTTGTTAATAAATCTTTTGGACAAATAATAGAAGAGTGGCCTTATCCATTGCCTCAACCCTTAATGTTGCAACAGAAGGCACATGTATTTACGGATGTCAATCAGAAACATAAATATATGTGTTTAGGTGATATCGTAAATAGATGTGGATATTTGGAAAACAAAATGTGTGAATTTCGATGTGCGGGTAAATCGCCTCTAGACCAATTGTTCAATCGATACCGTTTTAAAGGGTTTGAACAGACATTCTTTGAGCTCAGTAAAAACTTGTTGACAGAAAGTACAAAAGAAGGTAGACTCAACATGATGCTGGTCCTTGTTAGTAAGAGTGGAGGTGTCACGAAATATGTCGAAAAACTTCTAAATCTTCTAGTAGAAAGGCACAGAAACGAACCCAGCACACTGCGAGCTGCAGTCATAAGGTCTCTCATTAAACGAGAGTGTGCTTGGCGTTTGCCTGATAACGTTTGGTCTCTGTTGTTAGAATTCGGTAGAGACATTGGCCTGGATGGGGCAGACACAGAAACCATGTGTCGCGAGGGCCTCCATGCCGTTGTCATACGCCATTTAATAGCCGATACGAAATTGCCGCCTTCTCTACTTGAAGGCTTTATTCGAGAATTTTCTACGCTCTCCGAGTACAAACTCAATGCTGAAGAGACAATGATTATCGCTAAAAGATTACCGCCTCTCATTTTACCGTTGAATTGTCATGCTTTTTTAGATACTGTACTTAAATATAGAGTCAACATAAAAGATATTGTAGATGCTGAACCTACTCTTCTCAAAGCCGCTAAACACGATTCTGAATTAGTTGCTCGTCTCTACGATGCTAATATGTTCCGTCGTGAACTGATTAGCGAAACATTTGCTTTCAACACTAATAACGCGTCCTATGTTAACGCGCTGCGACATGATCCGGCTATTTTAAAGAATGGAAAGAAATTTGCCTCGCTCGTCGCCGAAGAACGCCCAAATCACGATCGATTTCTGCAGTCTCTTAGTACATATTTTGGTGAACCAGGGGGTCTAGCAGAACAACATAGGATTTCTTTAGAAGAAGCTTATGCATCACATCCAAAGATATGGTTCGGCCGCTCTCTATGTTTTCTTTTATCCGATGATCGGTTATTAAGTTGTCTTTCCGAGCTCGAATCTGAGAGGCCGCAGTCTAAAGGACAAATGTTGATGTCTGCGGGTCTAAGAGCGAATGCTCATAGGACCAAACCACCCTTGAATATTGACACATTAAATTGGCAATGGATCGGTGCTAAGGCAGTCGCAAATAAAGCTGTAGTCTGCAGGACAAAAGATCGGGAAATATACATAAAGAGACTGATGGAATGGGCACGTACGGCGAAAACTGCTGTACGTCTAACTGAATCTGTAGATACGTTTGTTTCTTTTTGTGAGTTACGGCCATTTGCCGCCATAAAAGTAGCGTTTTCATTATATCTGAATAAGGATTATGTAGAGCCTTCAGTCTGGAATGCCATAAAATCAGTATTAGAAAATAAAGACATTTCGAAGAAAAAGATGTTGTTAGATAAATTATATGATCCATGCCGCATTCCGAATAACATTCTGGCTGACTATTGGGTGGAAATTTTCAAAGTTAACATGAAAATAGATGAACAAAAAACTACGGCTACGCTTTCTCGTTTGGAAAGTCTATTACCTGAAGTAGATCAAAATTTTATCACAGGTGTTATTAAAGATTTTCTCAGGACTAAACTGAATTCAAATAAACTTTCTAAAGATAATTGCGATGAGAACGAAACGAATTACACCGTACGCATATATGTTAGGATTGTTGCAAAACTTCTACTACTAAGCAAATCTGAAACCGTACAGAAAGAGTTAATAGAAAGTATTTCCAATCCCTTTTTTGACGCTTTAGACATGTTAAAGACTTTGGAATGTAAAAAGCAGGTGACTGATCTATTAAATGACTTTATCTTTTCTTTAAAATACAGCAAAGTGTTTTTATGTAGACAATACGTGTGTTGTTTGCCGGTATATGACCATATTCTCAAACAGCTACGTAAAATTTTACCTGTCGAGGAATACTTTACTAAATATGCCGAAATACACCTGACCATGCTGTATTATAAAACATTACAGCGAGCTATTCAATTGCAACCTGATATGTTCGACAATGCGGAACGCTGGCATCAGGCTACGGAGATCGTGGGCAGAACATTTGGGAATTACATTGGTCGCGAAATGGATCGTCTCGTGGCTAAATACTTCAAGTCTATTGTAGACCTGTACAAGATAGCTTTGAACGAATATTTGACTAACTACTTCTGTTACAACGAAGCCAGACTACATTTAGTTTCGTACGTCGTAAAGGGTCTTTTGGAAGTTGGTTCAACGGAAGCATCTATTCTGGCGGAATATATTTTTCAGAAGGAACATTTTATTCCAGAGCCGCATCGTGATGAAATTTTGAAAGTTCTAACAAATTCTAAAGATGAAGAAGTGAGAATGTTTGTTTTTGCCGACGTCATTTGTGCACCTTAAGCTACGTAATGTGGGGTTCATCTGACAACGCGTAGACTCGCTTAACTTTACCGGAATTAGCAAAAAAGCAGGCAATTTATTAGAAAGAAAAAAAGTTATGAATAAATTCAACCAAGAATCATGGGCTCTTGCCCATCTTGAGCTTTGTTCGACTGTTTTTATCTTCTTTGTATCCTGTACTAGCGGCCTGCCCCTGCTTCGCACGGGTATAAAATATATATCCCATGTCAGTCAGTGTAAAAAAAATGATTAAAATTGATCCACTTGTTTTGATTTATTCATTACTGCCCATGGCCATAGCGTTAAATTTGGAGAAAAACAATTTCCTTTCCCTATACCAAGAAGATTTCCTGCTATCTTTGGAATATCTAAATTCATATAGTACATTATTACTTATTTACTTATATATTTTCCCTATGTATTTTATTTTTACAATTAATTACAGAATGTCTTTAAACAAACTCTTGAAAGAGCGACATCGCTGCTAAAGTCGAAGTGTTATAGGGCGAAGCGCGGCTTCCTCACGGCATTTTAAATCTGTAATATCTCCGAAAATGTTCACCTAAATTACATGCTGTAAACGGCCATATTGATCTATATTAAATCAACTATTTATTTAAGGTACTCAATTGGATAAGGATTAATGCTGTATTGTATAGAATTGCTTCAAAAATATGGCATTATTTTTCGTAAAAAGTAAACGACAAAAAATGCTTTAGTGGGTTATCCATAAGCGATAGACATATAAAATCGCGGACTTTTCTGTAGACCTTTTCAATGTGTACAAATACTTAGTACATTATTTTGATAAATCTCGTAGGGTTTAACTTGCGTTTAAAAAAATTAAATTATTTACAGAAACATTTGATCATTGAGTGTTTTAAATTCGCTTAGAACAGTCGTGTATCTACTCGCGCTATAGTGTAAAGCGCTGACGCGCCGCGTTATTCGTCGCGTTGCCACCGGCCGCGTGCCGCGAACGTAGCTATGGCCTACTTGCGATTTGCCGCGTAAGGCATAAATACTAACTTAAATAAATAATTTCAATACTAGTATTATACCGCAAATATGACTTCGCAAACTCCGATTAAACTTAAAACGGAAACGGAGCATATGTTGTTTAATGCTTATACCGAACAAAAAGCTGAAAAAGAGAATCTTCAGTGCGTAATACAGGAATTAAAGAATCAAATTTTGATTCTTCAGGAACAGATAAAAACCCTCAATGAACAAAAATTGTCAGAAAAAAATGAGAATAAGATTTCTTCCCAGCCTGTTGAATACCAAACAGATGAGGAAGAGTTAGCTAAAGAAACGGAATGGATTAGAGTTAAAAGCAGAAAAAAGCGGAAATTAAGCACTTCACCTATTCAGTCCCATAATCAAGAGTCCGAATCATTAGTAAAGGATTCAAATAAAAATAAAAAAATACCGCAGCCTCCGCCCATAATGGTGTCCGGTGTTGAAAATTATCAAACATTTTTTGATATGCTATCTAAAAATATTAAAGAAGAGGGCTCTTTTATTTTAAAAATGTTGAGTGGAAACAGCGTAAAAATAAACGCTAAATCTGAGGATGCCTATAGATCAATAACAAAGTTATTGTCTGAAAATAAATTTCTATGGAATTCCTATGAAAATAAACAACAAAGACCAATAAGGGTCATGGCTAAAAAAATACCTTCGACGTGTGAACCCACTAGAATAATTGAAGATCTACTTAGCAAAGGGTTCAAAATCGAACACGCAGTGAATAAACTAAGATGGCACAGCAAAGAACCACTTAACATGTGCACCTTAACGTTTAAAAATGATGAAAATATTACAAAAATCTACAACATAAAGTACATATTGGGATGCAAAGTTGAAATACATCCTATTAAATCATCTAAACTGGTACCCCAGTGTAAGAAATGTCAGGCATATGGTCACACGCAAAAATATTGTTCAAGAGACGCTAGGTGTGTTAAATGTACTGGAAAACATTTAACTCGAGACTGTGATAAGTCTCCTGATCAAAAACCTAAATGCGTACACTGTGGTGATGCACATCCCGCCAATTATAGAGGTTGTGTAGTTGCTAAAGAAATGCAGAATTTAAAGAATAAAAATGTTAGTAAGTTATCAGCAATAAAACGACCAGAAAAAGGTAATAAAGCTTTGATTAATAATCCAGGAAAAGTAATAACTTCCTCGCACACAAATAATTATACATCGTACGCGCAGACAGTCGCAAAAAATTTACCTCAGTTATCTCAGTCAAACGTAGAGAATAAATTAGATGAAATTCTTAGATGTATGTCTGTGTTTGACGAACGCCTAAGCAGACTTGAAAATAGCGCTAAAATTGCTACAATTAAAGCTAAAAAATGAATAATACGCTTAAAATCATGGCATGGAATTGTAATGGACTGATGCAACACAAAAATGAATTGCAAGTAGTCCTAGATACTGAAAAAATTGACATTTGTCTAATTTCTGAAACTCACTTTACTAAACAATCGTTTATTAAATTCAAGGGTTATAAAATTTATCATGCATTACATCCTAATAACAAAGCTCGAGGAGGAAGTGCTGTTTTAATAAAAGAATATACTAATCACTTTGAAGAAAGGAAATATGAAGAGCAAGAAATACAATCTGTAGCGATAAATATCCAAACTGCTAGATACCGCGTCTCCATAGCGTCAATTTATTGTCCACCAAAACATTCCATAACCAAAGATTACTATGTAAATTTTTTACAAAAATTTGGAAATACGTTTATTATTGGAGGAGACTTCAGCGCCAAAAATACTTATTGGGAGCCTAGATTAACTACAACCAAAGGTAAAGAACTGTTTCAAGCTATTCAAGACGTAAAATGTGATGCCTTAAGTACAGGCAAGCCTACTTATTGGCCCACTGACCCGAAAAAAATTCCAGACCTCGTCGATTTTTTCATTTATAAAAATATATCGTCGAAATATTTGAGCATAGACGATGCATGTGACTTGAGCTCAGATCATTCACCAATATTATTAACTCTTAAGTGAAAAGATTATATATAAGAATTCTACTATTACTTTAGCTCATAAATATACAGATTGGGAGAGTTTCAAAATAGATTTGGATGTCAATATTAACTTAAAGGTTCCTCTAAAAACAACCGAACAGCTTGAAATCGAAACTAGCAAGTTTATACAAGATATTCAACAATCAGCTTGGAAAAATACTCCAGAATTTTAAAAAAAGGTTAAAGGAGCAACATATCCAATACAGATTCTTAACCTTATTGCCGAAAAAAAGGAGACAGCGTAGAAAATGGCACCAATCTAGATATCCAGAAGATAAAAGGCTATTTAATAACCTGAGCAAAAAGTAAGAACCGAAATTAAAATGTATAATGAAGTGACATTAAACACTTATCTCGAAAAACTTACAAATAAACATAACTCTGATTATTCAATATGGAGAGCAACAAAAAACAACAAAAGACCTCAAACACATAATCCGCCCATTAGGGATAAAGACGGAAAATGGACCGTTAATAACGAACAAAAAGCAAAAAGATTTGCACAACACTTGGAAAATACATTTTTGCCAAATGAAGATGATAGTGAGTATTTCTCCACAAACGTTACGAAACAAGACGATTCATCCATCAAACCAGTAACGGTAAAAGAATTATATAATGGAATAATTTTAAAGCTTAAGCCAAAAAAATCTCCTGGATATGATCTAATTACCGTTGAAATCTTACGTAATCTTCCAAGGAAAGCAATAGTTAAATTAACGACATTGATAAACGCAGCTTTCAGATTAAGGCACGTTCCCGACTTGTGGAAAGTTGCCGAAGTAATAATGATCCCTAAACCAGGGAAATCACCACATGATGTTGCATCGTATAGACCTATATCACTTTTGCCTATTATTTCAAAAATTTTTGAGAAATTATTACTCATAAGACTAAAACCTATTTTAGACAGACACAACTTGATTCCAGAGTATCAATTTGGATTTAGAGAAAAACACTCTACAATTGATCAAGTTCATAGGATAACGAATTTAATCGAAAAAGCTTTAGAAGAAAAGAAAGTTTGTACAGCTGTCTTTCTTGACGTAGCACAAGCTTTTGATAAAGTCTGGCATAAAGGCCTTGTACATAAACTTAAAGTCATGCTGCCTAAATCATACTCCGAAATATTGGAAAGCTATTTAAACAATAGAGCGTTTAGAATAAGACAAGAGGAGAGTTATTCAGAACTAAAACCAATCAAAGCTGGGGTGCCACAAGGAAGTGTTCTGGGGCCTGTCCTGTACCTCATATACACTTGTGATATGCCAATAATGGAAAACAGTACGATAGCAACGTTTGCTGATGATACTGCTATTTTAGCGGTAGGAAATACTCATCAGGAAGCAGTGGAAAAGGTGCAAAAATCTGTAAATAAGCTTTACGAATGGACTAAAAAATGGCGAATAAAACTTAACGAGTATAAGTCTATTCATATTGACTTTACCAACAAAAGACCACAGTTTTATCCTGTTTTTATAAGTAATTATAGGATACCCTATGGTAACACAGCTAAATATCTTGGGATGTCTCTTGACGCTAAGCTGCGCTGGAAAGCCCATGTCAAGAAAAAAAGAGAAGAACTAGACATAAGATATAAAAAAATGTATTGGCTTATCGGCAGACATTCTACGTTATCAACTGAAAATAAGGTTCTCTTATACAAACAAGTCCTTAGGCCAATATGGACTTATGGTGTTCAGTTATGGGGCTGTGCTAAAAAATCAAACATAAATATAATACAAAGATTCCAAAATAAAGTACTGAGGGCTATTGTTAACGCACCCTGGTATGTAAAGAATGAACACATTCATCAACATCTTCAGGTTGAGTTTGTTAATAAAGTAATAAAAAAGTACGCTGAAGCCCACGAGCAAAGGCTTCATCATCACGTGAACATCGAGGCCATCCAGCTTCTCGATAACACTGGACTCGTAAGAAGACTTAAAAGGACAAAACCTTTTGAGTTAGTTTAATATAGTGATAGTGTAGTGTAGTGCTAGTGCTACTTGAAAGAACACAAGAACAAAGTGTCTCACATAGCAAGAAAGACTAAGATAAGTCACTGGACCTATTCTTAGATATAAGTTAATTTATAAGTTTAGGTAATCTTTAAGTTGCTTATTAGCCTCTTGGCTAGATCGCAACATCAATAAAGTACTTCCTTTTGGTTGTTCTTTATAATCATCATCTTCCTGCCCTTTTCCCACTCTAGTGGGGTCGGCACAACATGTAATAAACATGCTGTCATATGATTTGGCTGCGTTTTTACGACCGGCCGCCTGCCTGACGTCAACTTACCAATGTCGTACTTTACGACACCTCAGTAAGAAAGAGGGTGGTCTATTCTACTAAACCGGATACCACACGGTGGGTCAACTTACCTTAGTCGCCTTTTACGACACCTCGGTAAGAAATGAGGTTGGTCTATTCTACTCAGCCGGATACCACACGGCGGGTCGACTTACCTTAGTCGCCTCTTACGACACCTCGGTAAGAAATGAGGGTGGTACTATTCTATTCAGCCGGATACCACACGGCGTTTTTGTTTTGGTTGTTCTTTATAATAGCAAAAAAAAAATAAATTTACAGAAACCTCAAAAATTACATTATTTCTCTACTTCGTATTGAATGTTATTATACGTACAAACCTTCCTCTGGAATCACTCTATCTGTTAAAAAAAACCGCATCAAAATCGTTTGCGTAGTTTTAAAGTTTTATGCTTACATACGGAAATATGGACTTTGTTTTATAATATGTAGTGATTTCTATATGTTCCTCTGCAGTTATGAAAGATGTAAAAAGAGATATGGATGATTTGCAAACAATTTGATACTGTTATTTTACTGTATTTACTTTATTTTCTTATATTGATTTAATCTACACAGCAAATTATATTTTTCTCAATTACCTTGTAGTTTTATTGGCTTATTCTTGTCTTTATTCGTTCTTATTGTCTTTTTACGCCCTACTGGAATCAAAGATATAACTATTTTATAACGTTTCAATTGGTTTTATCACTTCAAACATCAATTTCATTGCTAGCTAAGATTCTTAACAGTATCTTGACAAATCATCATTGGCAACATGCACGGCATTTGGACTCTAAGATTCATAAATACATTATATAGGATATAGATGAGAAAATCTATCCTTTTATTAGTAATGAGAGTATACAGTTTTACGTCCCGTCTCAGAGATGTCCTTGGAATGCTATCCTAAAAATCCACCAGATGGCACTGTACTACATAGTTATAGTGATCTATTTAATAAATAATATTTTTTCTGAATATGTGTAACCTACTAATACGCATTGGAGCAGCGTGTTAGGTCATAGCTCTAATCCTTCTCTCCAGAAACGGAGAGAGGAGGCCTATACCCAGAAGTGGGATAGTAACTAGCATAACAAGTTAATAATAGAGAATTGAGTTATATTTAATCACACCAAAAAGAACCACTCCATTTCTCTATCTTCAATGTATTAAAGGAAATAAGTTATCAAATGACTATAGGCCTTAAGATGTTCCAGCATAGATGAGACATTTTAATACTTCAGAGTAATAAATAACATACAGGATAGTTAGTGTATTGAAACCAGCTGCATTACCCTTTTTTTCTAGTGGGTTAGCCCAAGTCGAAACGATGGATCGTCCTTAATTTTTGTAGGACAGAAATTGAAGTTGTAGTTTATTTTGTTTGAGATTCTTACTGTTTATATTCAATCATGAATTATGTACATAAATATACTTATGCAAAAAGATACTAATATCCTTGTGTATATAAACGGAACCTTACACTATCTCTAGCGCATTACTTCAGTAACCCCAGAGCCGCGTAATAATTAACAATAATTTATGATAGAATGTTTTGCAGCGACTTCAAGCCATAAAGGGCGTCAAGTATTAATAGTCGTAAATTTATATTAGGCTAATCTAAAAATATTTCTACATTTAGCTTTAATCTGCAAATGCTCAACTCTATGTTGTGGACCCCTTTCCATCGCTTAACCTACTATGTACTACAAATGCGTCGCTAACATAAACCTGACGTGCACGTGTATATTAGCGTACAATAGACTAACGTACTAATTACTTGTCCATTGCTTGTTTACTTTGTTACCATCCCAAGGAGCATTCATACAAAGCCTGACATGTATTTAGCAAATCAAATCATCACGATTTCTCGCTCACGGTTGGCGATTCGCTACTACTAAATATTCGGGTATCACGAATACGGGTATTAGCCTCTTACCGTCTCTAATCGTCCCTATTATTGAGTGGAATAGATGGCGCACACGGCGACTAGTAGCGACGCGATTATCTTGGATGCCTATTATTTTACTAATATCTGGTAACAGGTTACTTTTAAACCGCTTATTATAATACGATACTATGTGGGCTGTATTATAATCCATATACCTATTACGAATATATTCATAACATCTCTAATGGCCACAGTGACGCAAGACGCAAATTAAATAGATAAAAAGATACAAAAAAATTTAATCTTTTGTTTTGTATGGGTTTAGTAAAATTCAATTTTTGACAACTTTCAGGTACTATGAATAACACAAATTTAGAACTCTATGGTACACAAATAGTACATATTAGAGATATGACTTGAGAGTAAAAAAGTCGATGTTTTAAATCGATTATTTCGTATCTAAAATTCGAAAAATAAAAAGAGGATAGGTACTAAACAAATAGGATTTTTAAAAATCGGTTATGATAAAATCACCGTATAATACTAAAATCGATTATATTTTGTCATCCCTAGTAGTATATATGAAGATGACATGAACTCCAAATATATCTCAAACTTTAAATTTTTTATGAAATACATATTTGAAATTTTAATTTGTATCTTGGAGGAGTAAAAAGGTGATTACTAGATATATTAGTGAGACATTATTTAGGTTTTACTCCATTAATTGTATCTTTTGAAATTAATTCTATTTAGATATTGTTTGAGTTTTTTTAAGTTAATATTTGACAAAAATACAAAAGAACCTTAATTATTGGACTAAACCACAGTAATAGACGTCCATAGTTATTCCTCTTTCGGTTGGTAGGTTTTTAAATCTGTTATAGTCTACTAGGAAAACTAGAATAAAGTTATATGTGCTATGTTTATACATAGAACATAACATATAACTTTATTTTTAGATGGGGTGATATATTTCATTTGTAAATTTAGCCGGATAATCATGTATGTAATGGTTCTATGAAATTAAAGGTGCTAAAATTTAATAATTTAGAATTAGGTGTTATTTTGCAAGATCCATAAGACAAAATACAGCAAAATAATTTTATTATTACTTTTGGTATTAATTTCTTTGCATGGCTTATAAAATATTATTACTGTAATTTATAAGTACTGGCTTGATATTATTGATGTCCTATTACATATCAATAATTTTTTTTAGATGGACATGCCCTTACCAATAACACTAGAAGGATCAAATCTTAAATTCAGGCATATTTATTTCAATTCATTAGTTAACCAATCTTTTGAGAAACATGTTCCATTTCAAGACATTGCTGCCACACCAGAACAATCAGCTATTGATCGATTATTCAAAATAGATTTGGCATCGAAATATAAAAATGTAGAATATATATTACTAAATCTTAAAGATGACAATATGTTGTTCGTAAGCCGATCTCTTAAATGTCTGTGGATCTTGGAAACTCAATATCGTGAGATCATTAATCCTTCTTACCTAGAAAACAAATTGTATCCTGAAATGATACAACCAGCAGTAAAGAAAATGAAATATTGGATACAATTGCATTTAAAAGACCCAGAGAGGTGTAAGGATTTTTATAAGTACTACAAAACAAACTTTCAAGAAGCTTTCAATTATCTTTGGCATTGTTCCAATGAATTTATTACGTGCGAATTACCAAATACTATTTCTAAATTATCACCAAAGCAACTGAAAATAATTTGCGACAAATGTCCTTCAGCATGCAGACTTTACTTCGACATTCTACCAAATGACCAAACTGCACTTTCCAACTATGTCCAAAACTCACGAAAATACTTTGATAGTGTTAAGAGTATTTTGAAATATGATGGTGATGTATTCCTGGACATTATTGAGAAACATTTCGATAGAAATTCATTTAGATCTTTGAGTGCATGTGCAACAGAATATATAATGAAAAATCACAGAAATAGATTTGAGGCTAAGAGTGAATTATATGTTTACTCTTTTCTTGATATGGAAACTGTGGCTGCTAATTTGACAGATAATCAAGCTAAAGACCTGGTTATCAGACTTGCACAGGCAAAGTATCTTGACCATTGGTTTTCATATAAAAGAGTTGAACCATTGATAAAGCGTTTGACACCACAGGATAGAGTGGATCTGAAGAAGCAGGTGTTTGTTGATAAATCGTTTGGACAAATAATAGAAGAGTGGCCTTATCCATTGCCTCAACCCTTAATGTTGCAACACAAGGCACATGTTTTTACAGATGTAGATCAGAAACCGGAATATGTGTGTTTAGATGAATATTTAAGATGTGGATTTGTGAAATCACGTAAAATTAAGAAAAGGTGCGAATTTCGGGGTGCAGGTAAATCACCTCTAGACCAGTTGTTCAATCGATACCGATTTAAAGGGTTTGAGCAGATATTCTTTGAGCTCAGTAAAAATTTGTTGGCAGAAAGTACAAAAGAAGGTAGACTCAACATGATGCTAGTCCTTGTTAGTAAGAGTGGAGGTGTCACGAAATATGTCGAAAAACTCCTAAATCTTCTAGTAGAAAGGCACAGAAACGAACCTAGCACACTGCGAGCTGCAGTCATAAGATCTCTAGTTAAACGAGAGTGTGCTTGGCGTTTGCCTGATAACGTTTGGTCACTGTTGTTAGAATTCGGTAGAGACATTGGCCTGGATGGGGCAGACACAGATCCCAAGTGTCGCGAGGGCCTCCATGCCGTTGTCATACGCCATTTATTAGCCGATACGAAATTGTCGCCTTCTCTACTTGAAGGCTTTATTCGAGAATTTTCTACGCTCTCCGAGTACAAACTCAATGCTGAAGAGACAATGATTATCGCTAAAAGATTACCGCCTCTCATTTTACCGTTGAATTGTCATGCATTTTTAGATACTGTACTTAAATATAGAGTCAACATAAAAGATATTGTAGATGCTGAACCTACTCTTCTCAAAGCCGCTAAAGAGGATGCTGAATTAGTTGCCAGTCTCTATGATGCTAATATGTTCCGTCGTGAACTAATTAGCGAAACATTTGCTTTAAACACTAATAACGCGTCCTATGTTAACGCGCTGCGACATGATCCGGCTATTTTAAAGAATGGAAAGAAATTTGCTTCGCTCGTCGCCGAAGAACGCCCAAATCACGATCGGTTTCTGCAGTCTCTTAGTACATATTTTGCTGAACCAGGAGGTCTAGCAGAACAACATAAGATTTCTTTGGAAGAAGCTTATGCATCACATCCAAAGATATGGTTCGGCCGCTCTCTATGTTTTCTTTTATCCGATGATCGGTTATTAAGTTGTCTTTCCGAGCTCGAATCTGAGAGGCCGCAGTCTAAAGGACAAATGTTGATGTCTGCGGGTCTAAGAGCGAATGCTCATAGGACCAAACCACCCTTGAATATTGACACATTAAATTGGCAATGGATCGGTGCTAAGGCAGTCGCAAATAAAGCTGTAGTCTGCAGGACAAAAGATCGGGAAATATACATAAAAAGACTGATGGAATGGGCACGTACGGCGAAAACTGCTGTACGTCTAACTGAATCTGTAGATACGTTTGTTTCTTTTTGTGAGTTACGGCCATTTGCCGCCATAAAAGTAGCGTTTTCATTATATCTGAATAAGGATTATGTAGAGCCTTCAGTCTGGAATGCCATAAAATCAGTATTAGAAAATAAAGACATTTCGAAGAAAAAGATGTTGTTAGATAAATTATATGATCCATGCCGTATTCCGAATAACATTCTGGCTGACTATTGGGTGGAAATTTTCAAAGTTAACATGAAAATAGATGAACAAAAAACTACGGCTACGCTTTCTCGTTTGGAAAGTCTATTACCTGAAGTAGATCAAAATTTTATCACAGGTGTTATTAAAGATTTTCTCAGGACTAAACTGAATTCAAATAAACTTTCTAAAGATAATTGCGATGAGAACGAAACGAATTACACCGTACGCATATATGTTAGGATTGTTGCAAAACTTCTACTACTAAGCAAATCTGAAACCGTACAGAAAGAGTTAATAGAAAGTATTTCCAATCCCTTTTTTGACGCTTTAGACATGTTAAAGACCTTGGAATGTAAAAAGCAGGTGACTGATCTATTAAATGAATTTATCTTTTCTTTAAAGTACAGCAAAGTGTTTTTATGTAGACAATACGTGTCTTGTTTGCCGGTATATGACCACATTCTCAAACGGCTACGTAAAATTTTACCTGTCGAGGAATACTTTACTAAATATGCCGAAATACACCTGACCATGCTGTATTATAAAACATTACAGCGAGCTATTCAATTGCAACCTGATATGTTCGACAATGAGGAACGCTGGCATCAGGCTACGGAGATCGTGGGCAGGATATTTGGGAACTACATTGGTCGCGAAATGGACCATCTCGTGGCTAAATACTTCAAGTCTATTGTAGACCTGTACAAGATAGCTTTGAACCAATATTTGTCTAACTACTTTCTTTACAACGAAGCTAGAATACATTTGGTTTCGTACGTCGTAAAGGGTCTTTTGGAAGTTGATTCAACGGAAGCATCTATTCTGGCGGAATATATTTTTCAGAAGGAACATCATAATATTCCAGAGCCTCAACGCGATGAAATTTTGAAAGTTCTAACAAATTCTAAAGATGAAGAAGTGAGAATGTTTCTTTATGCAGACGTCATTTGTGCAGCTTAAGCGAGTCCACTTGGGGTTCATCTGACAGTTAATTTTATAAATGTTCAGATTAACTTATCGAATCTAGCTTTAACGCTAAGTTGGAGGTTACGGAGGAACTTACCTAATTTATTTGAAAATAAATAACTAAATCACCTTATCTAATAATCATTGGAAACATCGAGGTCTGTTCGACTTTTGTCTTGCCTCGTATCCAGTATTCTGCTGCACTAAGAAGGCCAAAGATGTAAAAAGGAAGATGGTAGATTCGCAAACACTTGTATGATATTGTTATTTTACTGTATTTTTCTTATATTGATGAAATGTACACAGAATATATTATATTTCATATTTTTAAATATATTTTTGTCAATTACCTTGCAGTTTTATTGATTTTTTCATACTTTAGTTCTTATTATATTTTTAAGCCATACTGGGATTGAAGGTATAAAGCCGTGTTGTATCCGGCTGAGTTGAAACTACTTCATTTCTTACCGAGGTGTCGCAAGAGGTGACTAAGGTAAGTTGACGTCAGATAGCCGGCCAGTCATAAAAAAGTAGCCAAATCATGTGATAACATGTGCCGATTCCACTTAGAGCGGGATAAAGGCAGGATGATGGGATCAAAGGTATAACTATTTGATCACGTTTAGATACTTTAAGAAGTCACGGTAGCCCAGCGGTAACATATTATCTTTGGGAAACACCTTGCGAATCTTGGGTAACACTTTCGAGGAGGTAAGGGGTTCAAACCAGGGCATACACCAATGAGTTTTTCTATTAATTCTGTTAAAACTTATGTGTTTAATTGATAATTGCAACTTATCTCACGCTTCACGGTGAAGGAAAACATCGTAAAGAAACCTGCATATCTAGAGAAATCTGGAGATATTTGATACCTTCCCGCATTGGAGCAGCGTGGTAGGTCTTAGCTACAAAATTTCTCACGAAAAACTGAGAGAAGAGGCCTATTCTCGGCAGTGGGATAGTAACAGTCCGCTACCTACTTAGATACTTCAAACATGCATTTCATTGCTAGTTACGGTTCTCACGACCAACAGACACTGCTTTTAAACCGTCAGATTTATCAAGGAGTTAACAAATAAAGACAAAAGTGTTTTTTGTGCAACGTTTTATTATAAATATAACTTAATCGAGATTAATTTATTAACAAGTACATCGAGTGAACCAATCTACAATATACAATGAACTACTTCTCCTTGTTCAACGCCTCTATAAACTCCTCCAGCTTCTCTTGGACTTGTCTCACTCGCTCTGGAATGATAATATCTTACTTGAGAAGAGAGTAACAATTAGAGAGATAATATATTATCTCTCTAATTGTTACTCTCTCCTCCATAGGTGAAATTCACTGAGATAAACAGCTACAGAGACAGAGAGAGATGGAGAAAGAAAAAGATTGAGGTAGCGAGTGTGAGAAAGAGAGTCAATATTGTTGGAAAAGAAGGCAAATATCAGCCCCGTCTAAGTGTAACGTAAAATAATAGTATAATGAAACTATGTGACTGTTATGTTTTCTCCATTCTCCTGTACGGCGTTGAAGCATGGACTCACGGAATCGATGAGCAAGAATATAGAATTTTTCGAATTGTGGGTGTATAGGAGAATTTTAAGGATACCCTGGAGAGATAAAGTAAAAAATATGACAGTGTTAAGTCGTATGAACATAAAAGCAGAAGTCATATATTTAGTGAAAAAAGAAAGCTCGAGTACTTTGGCCACATCATGAGAAACGCTAAATATGAATTGCTGCAGCTTATCATACAAGGCAAAATGAAAGGAAAACGGAGTGTGGGCTGACGAAGAATATCTTGGCTAAAAAATCTACGCCATTGGTTCGGCAAAAGTACTCGCTCTATTCAGAGCAGCGGTATCAAAAGTTAAAACGGCCTTAATGATCGCCGAACTTCACAAGAATATGAAACGTTAAGAAGAAGATGTGACTGGCCCGTTGGTGCAGTGGGTATTGACCCTGCATTCAGCTCCGCGGGTCGTGGGTTTGACTCTCACCGAGGGCCAATAAATGAATAAATGAAAATGAAAATATTTTCTATAAATTAATTTGTTGGTCTTTGAGCCTGGGTGTATATTTGTATTTAAGTATGTATTTTAAAATTATATATGTATATATTCACCAGTTGTCTGTTCATAACACAAGTATGAAGTTACTTTGGGGACGAACGACCGTGTGTGTGTGTCCCATATATTTATTTATGTGTGTAATGTATTTAGTATGAAATGGAACCGAGAAGATTTGAAGGGGAAAAATGGAGTAATATTTCATGGAAAGTAAAGGATAGACTTTGAATGAGAAGATGAGAAGGGTAATCAAACATTCAATTTCAATTTGAACATTCAACAAGAGAAGGTAAAATCAACTTACTTAGTTCTTCAGCGAGCTCTACTCTTCTACCCGATAGAAGTTTCTTCTTTAGCTCAGGGTCTGATGACATCTTTAAAAAACATTTTATATTTATATCATACTAATTTTCTTTCTGCTGTGATCAGCGATAGGGTCTCAAGTTCAAACCCCGGGCAAACATCAATAAGCGTTTCTATTAAAACTTATGATCTAAATGGTAATTGCAATTTATCACACGCTTTTCTGTGAAGGAAAACATCGTGAAGTAACCTGCATATCTCTAGAGAATTCTGGGGATATGTGTAACCTACCACTCCGCATTGGAGCAACGTCCTAGTTCCAACCTTTCTCTCTAAAAACGGAGAGAAGAAGCCTACACTCAGAAGTGGGATTGTACTAGTTACAATTCCACTTCTGAGTATTTTTTATTATTTTTATTCTGAAGGTTATACCAAAAAATCAGTAGTAAAGTAGATTGGTATTCCATACATCTTGAGTACCGTGTATCTCCCAAAGCCACAATGACTCAAATACCATCGTTCTAACTTGTGTTGGGAGCATGCATTGACAAACTTTTAGCTTTTATAAAATGACGAAGGGTTTCACGGGCTCTCGCTCTATTACAAGGTAACAATTACATTGATTCATCTTTTTACATGTATACATTATTAACTCGTATAATTGTAAAAAAAATCATTAATTATTGTGCTTACTAATTCAAGTCAGGGTCACTGAGAAATGTGCCATTGGGCTAGTCAAGTCAGATGTTTCCATTTTTGTCAAATATATAACGTAACGTAGCAAAAGTTATGGTCAATCTCGTGTAATCAAGTTTCCCAGTGTTAACGCACATTATATACAATAACTCGTTATAAAAGAAACACCACAGTTCCCTTTCCGGGATACACTTCTCTTGAATAACGAACAAAGACTGAATGCAACTGAAACGTTTTAGCAATATATAGGAAGACACCACCGGAAACAGTGTTGCCACCATTTCAGTCAAAAGGGCGCGATACTCGTTTCATGACGGTGTTGCTATCAAATACAAAGCAAAAGCTATCGGCGACAACACCAGTGATACGTTACCTCGTCCAGCACCTCCCTGAGGTCCCGGTCCAGCCGGGCAGCCTCCCTGTTGGCGATCTGCTGCCGTAGCGCGTTGGCCGTGGTCCGGAGAGCGGCCTGTACTCTCCAGAACATCACCACCTCGCAACACTCCTTCTGTACAATTATATGTTATGTTAGTTATACACGTAACAGGTTAATAATAGAGCATTGAGTAATATCTAATCAATATTGAACCCAAAAAAACCATTCCCATTTCTCTATCTTCAATCTTCTTTTTTTTTTTTTTTAATATTCTTTATTCAGGTGGACTGTTTATAGTACTTTTGAATTGTCAAATATTTTAAAGAAGCTACCACTGATTCGGAAGTTTTCTCCTACCGAGGAGAACCAGCAAGAAACTCGGCGGCTAATCTTTTAAAAAATTATTACAATTTGATGGTTACAAGATAATCGTTGCAGCTGGATGCGTAGCTGACTGCAGTTAAGATATGCTATCACTCAGATAATCCTCAATAGTCTAGTAAGCGAAGGCGAAAGCGAAGCGACTTCAAACGAGTATCTGTACTACACTTGCACTGCACTTAATCTTTTACAGAAGTGCGTCACTGAATGTAGCGTTGTCTTTAATTTTAAACACATTACCCCGTGAGACGTTCAAAAAAGCTTCCAAACAATTCAAATGAAAAAACTTTTTATTCAGCTCCAAGTTAGCTGTTTTTCTGGGAGTAACCTTTGATGCAAAGCTGCAATAGGGACGGCATATAACAAATCTTTGTGGTAAACTTAGTTCCGCTGTTTAAGCCGTTAGTAGGATTAGGCAATAAGTTATTATTGACACAGCAAGACTTAACATGTGACATTAAAATAACAAAGCGTTTTGCTTTGCAATTACAGCAATTTAAAAATACTGTTAAAGAGAGGCTGATACAGAAAGTCTACTATTCTGGTGGTGGTATATATAGCTACTGTACAAGATAGTAATGAATTAATGTAACTGGTTATAAGTATTATGTTAAAAAGAGCAACCACCGAGTTTTTTGCTGGCTCTTCTCACTAGGAACAGCTTTCCAAACCAGCAGTAAAATTGACGATTCAAAAGCACTTATTTACAAGTTTAATTGAATAAAAAAAATTTAATTTGAAAGACAATCTATAATCATACATGGACAGTGCGCCATATTTAGTATCCCTTATTGGCCGCCATTTAAATCTAAATACATACCTCAGCGCCATTCTGCTGACTGTACAAATAGAAACTCTTCTTGCAATCTCTTGCCCGCGCCTGCGCTCGCAACAAGAAGTTTCTGCAAACAGAAAATGTTTGCTTTAATTTGGCAGATATTTTATTCTATTCATCATTCTCTTACCCTTATCCCACTCTAAGTGGGGTCGGTACAATATGTCTTCTTCTTTCATTCTCCTCTATCATTTGTCAATTCCTTTAACATGCATATCATTCTTCGCATAATCCATCCATCTTTTTTTCGTCGTTCCCCTAGGCATACATCCATCCACATTCATATTTAAAACTCTTTTGGTCACATGATTTTCATCCCTCCTCATTACATGACCATACCAACTTAGTCTCGCACTTCTCATCTTTTCTGGCGCAACTTTCAGACTTCCCCTAATATACTTTATTCTATTCTAGAACTTGAAATTCTAGAAATTCTTGAAGCAATCCATGTGATCATGTGTTTACAAAATAAGGTTATAATAATAGTTAGCTCACATTGAAAGTAATAATAATTTAAAAACTAGACGCAATGGGTGCCGTTCTATTGCCAATAAGGTTCTAATCTAACACAATTCATTCCGGAAATCTTAATATTTAAAAGAGTTAATCTTGTATATATATCTTTTTTGAATCTCGGAAAGGGCTCCAACGATTTTCATGAAATTCAGCATGGGTTTTGGTAGGGGGAAATGGATAGGTTGGTGGAAATCGATCCAGCAGGTTGCTTTAAAAAAAAAATCGTTTTATGCCCGTTTTCAGGCATTCAAAATAATGCTAAAATGTAGAATTGAATGCAAATGATATTTGAGAGGTCGAATGTAAAGCTATGATACTCAAAAACAGGGATTTTTTTTTTAAATAAAACCTAGCTAGATCGATATTTCTTCCCAAAAACCCCCTACATGCTGAATTTCAGGAAAATCATTGGTTTCCGAGATTCCGAATATATACATACAAGATTAACTCATTTAAATATTAAAGATGGTGGTAGAGTCACGTTGCCAACATGCGTTGGTTAACCGAATGGGCAGACTCGACCGGTTTTATACCACCCTCACACAGAACACCAGCGTGAAGGAGCGGCTTGCCGCTGCGTTTCGCATAGGTGAGTGTTGAGCACCGGAGCCCCCCCCCTTCCCTCCCCAAATATGACAACGGTTCGAAAAAGAGTTTTAATACCCCAGGAGGGTACCGACTCTGACGGAGTTGGAGAATCCCTCCCTGAGCAATCTCGCTCGGGCTGCCCGTCGTATTCTGGGGCGGGCAACGAAACGTTTAATGTCAATGGCAGACAAGGAAATAATACTGCGGCATCCCATCCTACTCTCAATGTAGACTACTGTAACATCCGAGGTCTACATTCCAACTTAAATGCTGTCCACTACCATCTCGAGACATCTCGGCCTGCCTTGTTATTTTTAACGGAAACGCAAATATCACGTCCAAGTGACACAGCGTATTTACACTTCCCCGGCTACAAACTCGAACATAACTTCTTGCCTCATGCCGGGGTTGCTGTGTTCATAAGGGAAGATATATGCTTTCACCACCTTGGCAATTTTGAAGGTCGGAACCTGTCAACCATCTGGGGGCGCGTGGTCTGTGGCGATCATTCCAGAGTTTATGCGTGCCTCTACAGGTCCCATAGTGGTAATGCGGAAACGGATAGGCTTATGGAACATTTACAAGCGGCTATTGACGATATACTCTCACAGACTTCCTCTGCTGAAATCGTAGTTCTTGGCGATTTTAATGCCCACCATGCTGAATGGCTTGGCTTCTCGGACACCACAGACCATGCGGGGAGAGTTGCTTTTGACTTTGCAATGGCGAATGATTTATCCCAATTGGTTAAGGAGCCAACGCGACTGCCGGACGTGGATGGTCAAAGCCCCTCTCTGTTGGATCTTTTTCTGACTACACATCCCCTAAACTATCAAATCTCGGTCGACCCTCCTCTAGGCTCTTCCGACCATTGCCTAGTAAGGTGTGTAGTGCCTATCGTACGTCGTCGCCGCAGATCACTCGCGACACGCCGTGTTTGGCATTACAAGTCAGCAGATTGGGATGGTTTGCGTTCCTTCTATTCGTCCTATCCATGGAGGCAGGTCTGTTTCTCCTTGAGTGATCCTAACTCATGTGGTGCATCTGTCGCCGAAGTGGTGCTACAAGGTATGGATAACTATATACCTAGCTCCGTAATTCCAATCGGTGGTAGATCACAGCCATGGTTTAGTGAATCTTGCAAGGCAGCAGCTGATAGCAAACGGGTTGCTTATCGGGCTTGGGTTGAGGCGTTGACTACCGAAAATACCAACCCCTCATCGCTCAAGAAGAAATATAACCGTGCCTCCAGGTTCTTTAAGAGGGAAGTCGCCAGAGCGAAGTCAAAGTATATTGTCAAAATTGGTAAGAAGCTTGAGCAGTACCCATCTGGAACGCGTCGGTTCTGGGCACTCTCCAAAGCGGCGCTTGGTAACTTTGACCAGCCTTCACTTCCACCATTGCGCACAGAGAACAATGCATTGGCTCATACAGCAAAGGAGAAAGCCGATCTTTTGGGAGACTTCTTTGCCTCAAACTCGACTATGGATGACCAAGGAAACCCACCGCCTACTATTCCACAGTGTCAGAGCTCAATGCCAGATATTAAGTTCAGCCAAAAAGCTGTTCGGCGAGCCCTGTTGTCTTTGGATGTTCATAAGTCGAGTGGGCCTGACGGTATCTCTGCAATGGTGCTCAAAATGTGTGCTCCCGAGTTAACTTCTGTGCTTACGCGTTTATTTCGGCTCTCGTACTCACAAGGCATAGTCCCGGATACATGGAAGTTAGCCCTGATCCACCCGATCTCAAAAAAAGGCGATGCTTCAAATCCGGCTAACTACAGACCTATTGCCATTACCTCCCTCATCTCCAAAGTTATGGAGATGATAATCAATAGCCAGCTTCTGTCTTAGTCTTCTGTCTGTCTACCTCGAAGATCATGAGCTGATCAACGACCGTCAATACGGTTTTCGACACAGCCGATCAGCTGGTGATCTTCTGGTTTACCTGACTCACCGTTGGGCAGCGGCTATAGAAAGCAAGGGGGAAGGTCTTGCGGTTAGTCTGGATATGGCGAAAGCCTTCGATCGTGTATGGCATAGGGCACTTCTTTCGAAGCTACCTTCCTATGGGCTTCCAGAAAGTCTGCTCTTATGGATCTCCAGCTTTCTCACAGGACGTAGCATACGTATCGTTGTCGATGGTTTCTGCTCTAATCTTAAGCCTGTGAATGCCGGGGTTCCACAAGGATGCGTGATATCCCCAACACTGTTTCTTCTGCATATCAATGACATGTTAGATGACCCTAACATTCACTGTTATGCAGATGACAGTACGGTGGATGCCGTATACACCGCTGGCGCAAGACTTTCTTGGACAAAGGTCGATGAGTGCCGAAAAAATCTTGTGTCTTCCGTTGAAGCCACCCTACGGAAGATCTCTGAATGGGGTAAATTAAATTTAGTAAAATTTAACCCCCAGAAGACGCAAGTTTGCGCGTTAACCGCAAAAGCAACACCTTTTGTCGCGTCACCGTATTTCGAGAATACTCTGTTACGTGACTCGAGTAGTATCGAAATACTGGGTCTCGACATCTCCAATAGCTGCAAGTATCGCGATCACTTGGAAAGGAAGGCTAAGTTGGCCTCCAAAAAATTAGGTGTTCTCAATAGAGCCAGACAGTACTTCAAGCCGGCTCATAGACTAGCGCTTTATAAAGCACAAGTCCGGCCTCACATGGAGTACTGTTCTCATCTCTGGGCCGCTGCACCCCAGTACCAACTTAAGCCATTCGATCGCATACAGCGTAGAGCAGCTCGAATTATTGGGGATAAGGTGATCTGCAAACAACTTGACTCGTTGGCGATGCGTAGAGACGTATCATCACTATGCGTTTTCTACCGCATCTTTCACGGAGAGTGTTCCACCGAACTACATGACCTGATTCCTGCTGCTAAATTCCATAACCGCACTGTACGTCATAGGTTAAAATATCATCCCTACCATCTGGATGCTTGGCGATCTACTACAGTGCGGTTCTCAAATAATTTCATTCCGCGCACCACAGTTTTATGGAACGATCTCCCTTTGGCAGCGTTTCCAGATCAGTATAACATGAGCACCTTCAAAAAACGTATTTTCCACCATTTTAAAGGACGGCAACGCACTCGCTCTGAGAGAGGTAGTGGGCGGCGGTAATTACTTGATTGGTAAGCCGCATGCTCGTTTGCCATCCTATGCCATAAAAAAAAAAAAAAAAGAGATTTAGGCGCCACTTTTTTATGATTCCTGGTACAAAAATAATTAACATTAACGATCTGCGATTAGAGAAAATCTGTCTAATGCTAAATGTAGCTAGTATTCTCTGTTCTTTATACCTGATACCTACAAGATTCACAAACAAGCTCACCTCAGATATATAGGTCTCCAGGTCTCCCGGATATACTCGTTATCGACCTCGACGCCGCGCCGACGGAGGTTGTCCCGGACCGCCACTACCTAAGGAAGATTTGCTGCTATATTTAATATTTCACTAAGCAGGTATAAACGGCCAAAGCCAGTAAATGTAGGTCGGAATCCCATGTAAGTACCGGCCTGTTACTATCCCACTGCTGAGAATAGGCCTCTTCTCTCCGTTTTTGGAGAGAAGGATTGGAGCTAAGATCTACCACGCTGCTCCAATGCGGATTGGTAGGTTACACATATCTCCAGAATTCTCTAGAGATATGCAGGTTTCCTCACGATGTTTTCCTTCACCGAAACGCGTGTGATAAATTGCAATTATCAATTAGACACATAAGTTTTAATAGAATAACTCATTGGTGTCTCGTAAGAGGTAAGAGGCGACTAAGGTAAATTGACCTCAGGCACTGTCCAGTCGTAAAAGAACTAGCCAAAACATATAACAACAAAAGTAATAGTAAAATTATTTTGCTACATAATCCGCGAAGAAATTTCTTCTTCTTTTTTTCGCGGATTATAGCAAAATAATTTTACTATTACTTTTGTATTATGGAACTCCGCAAAGTAACGCCTAATTCTATAAACATATAACATGTAAGAACATGTTTAAAACATGTTGTGCCGATCCCACGAATGGAATAAAGGCGGGAGAATGATGATTTTTAATATATTGAGGTTTTATTGTAAGGGTAATTGTTGGAAATTTCGTGAACGGTCAAGCCGTTGGGAATTTTCATCAAATCGCTGCCTCATCCGTTTGAGAAATAACAAAACAATATATAGTAATGATATTTTTCTTTTACTAAAAACGCAATACACAGACAAGTTAGTAGATTTTGATACTGAATGTGTTACCTCGTCATAAGACAGTGCGGGTCTGCTGGTACCGAGCTTCTCCAGCTCGGAGCGCACTTCGGACCTCCTGGTCTGCTCCTCGCTGGTGTACTGCCAGTGCAGCCAACGCTCCCGGAACCCTGGACCTACCAGAGAAACCAATAAAGTTTCACATTTAGCCTTTTCACTACGTTGAACGATGTTTTAGCGCTCATGTGTGAAGCAACATCACGCTAATATGAATAGAAGAGGAGCAGCAATAAAAATATTACGAAAACGGTTAAATTAAAATCTTTCCTTGCGGTCGCTGAGTAAACGGTAAAAGTTATTCAAAAAAATATGGGTGTATATTTGTAAGTAAGCATGTATTTAAAAATTATATAAGTATATATTCACCAGTTGTATGTCCATAACACAAGTATTAAGTTACTTACTTTGGGGACGGACGACCGTGTGTGTAAGTGTCCCATATATTTATTTATTTAAAGAATGTACTACAAAATTGTTCCTCTAAAAGTGCTTAATAAAAGTCCACGACATCATACGTCTAGCTTTTAAGGTTAACCCACTTTAACCATTTTTATGGTTATTAAAATACTATGCTACGGTTTTCATATTTCTACGCGGGCGATTGTTAGTAATATGTAAAAAATATGTGACACGTTTCGATTAATTATAATAACGAGCTAACTACCTACGATTGTACCTTTTTGTCTGACCAAAGACAAGTATAACACGATGTAGACACGTGAGCATCTAATAATTGTTCGAGTCACGTTTAAGGACTAGATTGATTTTGACACGGCAACCCGAACACGCAGTGTTAGACAATTTACGAGATGCAACTCCAAAAGTGCGACCTCAGGAAGGGCAGCCGCTAGATTTAAATGGCACAATCTTGTAGTAATAGTCCCAAAATCCCTTGAAGAGACCTACGTCCAGGAATGGATGCCCATTGGTTGAAGAAGTAGATTTTTTCATGGAATAGGATGGCAAACGATCATGCGGTTCAACTTAAGCAATCACCGCCGCCCATACGAGTGCGTTGTGGTCCTTTAACAAGGTGGAATTCAAATTCTATTTCAAAATATTCTTTATTCAAATAAACTTGTAAACAAGTGCTTTTGAATCTTCAACTCTACTGCTGGTGCGGAAAGCTGTCGGAAGCTGTCAGCTTTGCCATTACATCAGTTTAAAAACACTGTTAAAAAGAGGCTGATACAGAAAGCCTACTATGCTCTTGAAGATTATTTGGAAGATAAGAATGTGTGGATATAGCTCTCTTTGAACCTGTACAAGACAGTAACGACTTAATGTAAATAGTATTAAGAATTATATTTTTAAAAGAGCAACCGCCGAGTTTCTTGCTGGCTCTTCTCGGTAGGAACAGCTTTCCGAACCAAATCAAAATCAAATCAAAAAACCTTTTATTAACAACAGTCACACTTACCCTACATGAACATTTACACTTACAAAATAAACAATATAAAATAAAAAATTCTACCTATGCAGAGAAATGTGACGTTGCAAAAAGGAACACCACTCAGTATACGTTGAGGTGGCCCCCAACACTGGTTTTCAGTGGCGACCATACCCTAAAACTAAACTAATCCGCCACCAACGCCAGCGACAGCTTAAACAATGAAATGTAACTTTGTACATCCCATTGTTCACCTATTTACATCATATATTATATTATAGTAAATAATAAAATTAAAAAATAAAAATTATATGAAGTATATACTATAGTTATTTATTCATCTTTTAATCAGAAAATAAGCGACTCTTTTGACATAATTATTTCGGCGCCAGCGATTTTGGCGCGATCTTAAATTTTTTAGAAATGGAAATAGTCAAATGTCAACTCTTTATTTTCTTAATACTAAAAACCCGGTATCCACGTGACCAAGCAGAGGGACTTGACAATTGTCTATAAAATAGCCGAGCGTGCTATACCGTGAGAGTCTTGCTGTGAAATTTAACAAGTACGGTTATTATACTGTTACGCTGCTGGATCGTGCCATCACTAGGAGTCTAGCTCCACCAGTAGAGTTGACGATTCAAAAGCACTTGTTTACAAGTTTATTTGAATAAAGAATATTTTGAATTTGAATTTGAATTTGTTCCTACCGAGAAGAGCCAGCAAGAAACTCGGTGGTTGCTCTTTTAAAAATACAATTCTTAACACTACTTACATTTAATGGTTTCCATCTTGTACAGGGTCGAACAATATCTATATCCACGCATTCTTATCGTCTAAATAATCCTCAACAATATAGGCTTTCTTAATAGTGTTAAATCGTTTTAAAAGTGTGGAAAATACGCTTTTTGACTGGTTTTGATACTTATATACCCATCGTACCTATTCCAGTAATGATGGCAAAGGGAGATCTTAGTTTTCTTTCAAGGAAGTACGTGGATATGAACTGCAAATGGCACATTTGGGTCTATCATACCTGTCAAAGTCCTCAAATCGCCCTCGACGGCCTGTAGCCGCTCTCGGAGGGCCGTGTCCATGAGGGCCACGGCAGCGTCCCACTCGGCCCGGGAGCGCACGCAGCGATCCTGCAGCGCGTTCACTTGCAGCACCCTGAGAACCTGCAGAGCACTTGGTGGGGTTAATGTCTTTCATTTTCCTAGGTTCTAGGTCAAATTAACTTTGGGAAATTGGCTCCAACATCAATTTGCTGTTACGGAAGGTCTACTAGAAGTGGTCGTCTCACTACATAGTATAAAACTACGCAACAGATTTTGATGCGGTTTTAATAAGTAGAGTGATTCAAGAGGAAGGTTTATATGTATAATAAGCATTCAATATGGAGTAAAGAAATACTGTAATTTTTATGATTTCTAATGTGAAGTCGTAAATAATTACATTTTTTCCGCTTACATTGCAAACGCTGGCTGAACCCTACGAGATTTATCAAAATGATGTACTAAGTATTTGTGTACCTTGAAAAGTTCTACAGAAAATTCCATGATGGTATATGTCTATCTCTTAATACCGTGGAGAACCCACAATAGCATTTTTTTGTCATTTTCTTTTCACGAAAAATAATAATGCCTTATTTTCTAAGAAATTTTAAACGATACAGCATTAATCCTTACCATTAAGTACCTTAAATAAATTGTTGATTTATTATATAGATGGTTATATATGACGTCATATAATATGACGTCATATAATATGACGTCACACAGATCTCGGTAAAAGTACCAGGGCAACATAAATTGAAAAGACATGTTCGCTAACAGCACCTTCTGATATAACGCACACTAATGTAGTATCAACTAGGATGATGGACAAACGTCAGACGATTGTTATATTATATGACGTCACTCAGATGTCGGGAAAGTACCAGGATCATTCATTAACAGCCCACTTTAGTCCACTGCTGGACATAGGCCTCTCCAATTTTTCGCCACTGAGCCCGATCCTGGGCTTTTCGCTTCCATCCACTGCCCGCTGTCCTACGTATATCATCACTCCATCGAGTCTCAGGGTGTCCTACACTACGTTTACCGATTCGCGGTCTCCACTCCAGAACACGTCTACCCCAACGGTCATCGGTTCTGCGACAGATATGGCCGGCCCATTGCCACTTCAGCTTGCTTATGCGCTGAGCTATGTCGGTGACCCTAGTTCTCTGACGGATTACTTCGTTGCGAATATGATCCCTCAGAGAAACCCCGAGCATAGCTCTTTCCATAGCCCGCTGAGCAACTTTAAGCTTGTGGACCGCCTTAACTGTGAGTGTCCACGTTTCGGCACCGTAAGTCATGACAGGTAGGACACACTGGTTGAATACTTTAGTCTTTAGACTCTGTGGGATGGGTGATGAGAAGACTCGACGTAGTTTTCCGAATGCTGCCCAGCCTAGCTGTATTCTTCTCATAATCTCACACTCGAAATTGTTTTTACCTAGTTCGAGCGTCTGCCCTAGGTAAATGTATTTATCAACAATTTCAAGAGTGACCCCATCTACCGAAATCGGACCCGGAGCAATGTGCTCGTTGCACATGATTTTTGTTTTATTTAAGTTCATCCGGAGACCGATCTGTTGAGAAGAATCAGCCAGTCCATGCAGCATCAAACCAGGATCACATAAATTGAAAAGACGTGTTCGCTAACAGCACACTACTGACATAACGCCCACTAATGTCATTTCGACTAGGAACTAGGAAGATGGACAAACGTCAAACGATTGTTATATTATATGACGTCACTCAGATGTCGGGAAAGTACCAGGATCACATAAATTGAAAAGACGTGTTCGCTAACAGCACACTACTGACATAACGCCCACTAATGTCATTTCGACTAGGAACTAGGAAGATGGACAAACGTCAAACGATTGTTATATTATATGACGTCACTCAGATGTCGGGAAAGTACCAGGATCACATAAATTGAAAAGACGTGTTCGCTAACAGCACACTACTGACATAACGCCCACTAATGTCATTTCGACTAGGAACTAGGAAGATGGACAAACGTCAAACGATTGTTATATTATATGACGTCACTCAGATGTCGGGAAAGTACCAGGATCACATAAATTGAAAAGACGTGTTCGCTAACAGCACACTACTGATATAACGCACACTAATGTAGTATCAACTAGGATGATGGACAAACGGCTAACACAAAGCACCATCTGCAGAGAGCTGCACTCCTGGTATGAAGACAACGTTTGTTACCAGTACTAAGCGATTTCAATCTTTTTTTATTACAACATCCTTACTAATATTATTAATGCGAAAGTCTTTCTGTTTGTTATGGTTTCACGGCCGATCCGCTGAACCAAAATCAAAATTTTTATACAGAAGAAAGACATTTTGTAGCAAAAACCGTTTTATACGTATCCTAAAACACCGCCACCAACAAAACACTACAAGCACTACACATATGACTACGACAATCTCTACACAATCATTTCGCCCCGCAACCGATGCATCATCAGGATAAATTGTACACTTAAAGGCAAATATTGGAATTCGCTTTGTGGTATCCGGGTGAATAGAATAGTAAGCTACCCTCATTTCTTACTGAGGTGACGTAAAAGGCGATTAAGGTAAGTCGACCCGCCGTGTGGTATCCGGTTTAGTAAAATAGACCACCCTCCTTCTTACCGAGGTGTCGTAAAATACGACTAAGGTAAGTTGACGTCAGGCAGGCGGCCGGTTGTAAAAACGCAGCTAAATCATGTCACAGCATGTTTATAACATGTTGTGCCGACCCCACTTAGAGTGGGATAATGACAGGAAGATGATGACAGCATTAATCCTTATCCAATTAAGTACCTTAAATACATTGTTGATTTAATATAGATCAATATGGCCGTTTACAGCATGTAATTTAAGTGAACATTTTCGAAGATATTACATATTTAAAATGCAGGGGCATAGCGGTTTGTTTGCTCCAAATTCAACACATGCTGGTCACGGGCAGTAATGAATAAATCAAAACAACTGGATCGATTTTAATCATTTTATAGTGACATAGGCTATAATATTTTATACCCGTGCGAAGCCGGAGCGGGATAAGCTTAAGAGTGGTATAATAAGGGCAGGAGAATGATGCAAGTAAAACTTATCTGTGGAAGCTTGTAATTAGCTTTTAGCTAACTATAATTTAGACTTAAATTTTTGTAAATAGCTGTAAGCTTTCTTTAATAAATAAATAAAATAAAATAAAACGATTGGCATATTATATGACGTCACACAGATCTCGGTAAAAGTACCAGGGCGACATAAATTGAAAAGACGTGTTCGCTAACAGCACACTACTGACATAACGCACACTAACATTAGTGTGGACTAGGATGATGGACAAACGTCAAACGATTGGCATATTATATGACGTCACTCAGATCTCGGGAAAGTACCAGGATCACATAAACTGAAAAGACGTGTTCGCTAACAGCACACTACTGACATAACGCACACTAACATTAGTGTGGACTAGGATGATGGACAAACGTCAAACGATTGGCATATTATATGACGTCACTCAGATCTCGGGAAAGTACCAGGATCACATAAATTGAAAAGACGTGTTCGCTAACAGCACACTACTGACATAACGCACACTAACATTAGTGTGGACTAGGATGATGGACAAACGTCAAACGATTGGCATATTATATGACGTCACTCAGATCTCGGTAAAAGTACCAGGGCGACATAAATTGAAAAGACGTGTTCGCTAACAGCACACTACTGACATAACGCACACTAACATTAGTGTGGACTAGGATGATGGACAAACGTCAAACGATTGGCATATTATATGACGTCACTCAGATCTCGGTAAAAGTACCAGGGCGACATAAATTGAAAAGACGTGTTCGCTAACAGCACACTACTGACATAACGCACACTAACATTAGTGTGGACTAGGATGATGGACAAACGTCAAACGATTGGCATATTATATGACGTCACTCAGATCTCGGTAAAAGTACCAGGGCGACATAAATTGAAAAGACGTGTTCGCTAACAGCACACTACTGACATAACGCACACTAACATTAGTGTGGACTAGGATGATGGACAAACGTCAAACGATTGGCATATTATATGACGTCACTCAGATCTCGGTAAAAGTACCAGGGCGACATAAATTGAAAAGACGTGTTCGCTAACAGCACACTACTGACATAACGCACACTAACATTAGTGTGGACTAGGATGATGGACAAACGTCAAACGATTGGCATATTATATGACGTCACTCAGATCTCGGTAAAAGTACCAGGGCGACATAAATTGAAAAGACGTGTTCGCTAACAGCACACTACTGACATAACGCACACTAACATTAGTGTGGACTAGGATGATGGACAAACGTCAAACGATTGGCATATTATATGACGTCACTCAGATCTCGGTAAAAGTACCAGGGCGACATAAATTGAAAAGACGTGTTCGCTAACAGCACACTACTGATATAACGCACATAATGTAGTATCAACTAGGATGATGGACAAACGGTTAACACAAAGCACGATCTGCAGAGAGCTGCACTCCTGGTATGAAGACAATGGAATGTTGGTTCTTCCAAAGTTCTCCAATATCATGGTATAAGTAAGACTCACGTCCTGGGCCCTCTCCTCCCACTGGTGCCTGGCCAGGGCCTCCTCCACGGCCGCCTTCTTCACGGGCTCGTACACGGGGTCCGTGTCGGCGGACCTCACCAGCAGCTCGTCGAACTCCTCGCGCAGCGCCTCCCGACCAGCCTCGATGGACTGGCCGGCCAGCTCGCTCTCGGCCCATTCGCGGAGCTTTATGTCAACCGAAGTGTTGAATTTGTCTGAAAACAATAAAATAATAATAAGTAAATAATAAATAAATAAATATATTGGACAATTACACACACGGTCGTCCGTCCCCAAAGTAAGTAAATTAATACTTGTGTTATGGACAGACAACTGGTGAATATATACTTATATATTTTAAATACATACTTAAATACAAATATACACCCAGGCTCAAAGACCAACAAATTCATTTATAGAAAATGTTTGCCCTCGGCGGGAATCGAACCCGCGACCCGTGGATCTGCAGGCAGGGTCACTACCCACTGCTCCAACAGGCCAGTCTAATAAAATAAAATAATGATATAAGGTAAGGGCACTAGTAATTGACTTGTACTAGTTGACCGTTTTGTATGAAATTTTAAATAATAAGCGTTTTGTTTGTCGTAGCTAATGAAGAATATTAGTTAATAATATTAAATTTTAAATATTTAACAATGGGCTACAGTTCTGAGGTTTTGGGCAGTTGTTAATAGATGGCAACAGGTAATTAGAATTTTTTTAGTAGCTACAACCAACAAAACGCCTTTTAATTTAAAATTTCATACAAAGTATAGTAGCATACTAGTACAAAGTCAATTACTAGTGCGCTTACCTTAGATATGGGACATTTCGACGTCCCCAAAGTAATATAGAGTAATAATAATTAATAATAAGTAATATAAGTAATAACGCCGTGTGGTATCCGGCTGAATAGAATAGTATCACCCTCATTTCTTACCGAGGCGTCGTAAAAGGCGACTCAGGTAAGTCGACCCGCCGTGTGGTATCCGGCTGAGTAGAATAGACCACCCTCATTTCTTACCGAGGTGTCGTAAAAGGCGACTAAGGTAAATTGACCCACCGTGTGGTATCCGGTTGAGTAAAATAGACCACCCTCTTTCTTACCGAGGAGTCGTAAAATACGACTAAGGTATGTTGACGTCAGGCAGGCGGCCGGTCGTAAAATACGTAGCCAAATCATATGACAACATGTTTGTAACATGTTGTGCCGACCCCACTTAAAGTGGGATAAGGGCAGGAGGATGATGAAGTAATATAAGTAATAAACATAAAACTGCTAACTAAATTGCTTCACAATTTAATGTGAACAATATCAATGGGTCAATATAAAAATTCAAAATTAAAATCATAAAATGCTATTACTCTATGGTTTGAAAACAAATGACAAATACTATTAGACTGTAATGACAATGAAAAAAATATCTACTTTCGTCTATGCCACTAAATTTAAGCTTATTTACTGATTCCATGGTAATTTAATTTAAATTCCATTTTCTTTTACCACTTTTAAGCCGTGTGGCATCCTGTTGAGTAGAATAGACCACCCCTATTTCTTACTAAGGTGTCGTAAAAGTCGACTAAGGTAAGTTGACATAAGGCAGACGGGCGGTCGTAAAATCACATATTCAAATTATGTGACAATATGTTTATAATATGTTGTACCGACCCCGTTTAGAATAGGGTAAGGGCAGAAGGAAGATTTCTTCGATCTAATAATTTTCCAAATAAAAAATTAAATAGAATAATTGCTGTACTAAAGCATGTTAAAAGTTCGCAAAACTAAAGTAACTGACAAATATCATCATCCTCCCGCCCTTATCCCACTCTAAGTGGGGTCGCCACGACATGTTATAAACATGATTTGGCTGCGTTTTTACGACCGGCCGCCTGCCTGACGTCAATTTACCTCTGTCGTATTTTACGACACCTCGGTAAGAAATGAGGTTGGTCTATTTTACTAAACCGGATACCACACGGTGGGTCAATTTACCTTAGTCGCCTTTTACGACACCTCGGTAAGAAATGAGGTTGGTCTATTCTACTCAGCCGGATACCACACGGCGGGTCGACTTACCTTAGTCGCCTTTTACGACACCTCGGTAAGAAATGAGGTTGGTCTATTTTACTAAACCGGATACCACACAGTGGGTCAATTTACCTTAGTCGCCTTTTACGACACCTCGGTAAGAAATGAGGTTGGTCTATTTTACTAAACCGGATACCACACAGTGGGTCAATTTACCTTAGTCGCCTTTTACGACACCTCGGTAAGAAATGAGGTTGGTCTATTCTACTCAGCCGGATACCACACGGCGGGTCGACTTACCTTAGTCGCCTTTTACGACACCTCGGTAAGAAATGAGGTTGGTCTATTCTACTCAGCCGGATACCACACGGCGGGTCGACTTACCTTAGTCGCCTTTTACGACACCTCGGTAAGAAATGAGGTTGGTCTATTCTACTCAGCCGGATACCACACGGCGGGTCGACTTACCTTAGTCGCCTTTTACGACACCTCGGTAAGAAAAGAGGGTGGTACTATTCTATCAAGCCGGATACCACACGGCGTAAAGTAACTGACAAATATAAATTACAAAAAAAGTTTCTAACAAAAAGTCTACATTTTTTTTTTTTTTTTGTTTTTTTTTTCTAATTAATTTAATCTAATTGTTTTTGATAATACAGATAATGGGCTAATTTCCAAAATACATTCCAAAAGAAACGTATAAATTCCTTACTAAAATCTAAATCGTAAGGGTCCATCCATGCCATGGTGTTGGCCACGGCGTCCACTTGCTTATACTTAACTTGACGGACAATGGGATGAGCTGGGATTGAAGGAAAGGGATGGGTAAGATTTAATTATTCTCCTGCCCTTATCCCACTCTAAGTGGGGTCGGCTCAACACGTTGTTAAATGATTTGGCTAGGTATTTTACGACCGGTCGCCTATCTAACCTACAAAATCTTAGTCCCCTTTTACGACACCTTGGATGAGGATAAGCTATTCTACTCAGCCAACACGGATTTGTAATACTTAAGTAAGTAAGTAGCGGCCTGTTACTATCCCACTGCTGAGAATAGGCCTCTTCTCTCCGTTTTTGGAGAGAAGGTTTGGAGCTAAGACCTACCACGCTACTCCAATGCGGATTGGTAGGTTACACATATCTCCAGAATTCTCTAGAGATATGCAGGTTTCCTCACGATGTTTTCCTTCACCGAAAAGCATGTGATAAATTGCAATTATCAATTAGACACATAAGTTTTAACAGAAAAACCCATTGGTGTCAGCCCGGGTTTGAACCCGTGACCTCCTCGAAAGAGTCGTGCGGTGTTACCGCTGGGCTACCACAGCTATTTGTAATACTTAATATATATTAATTGACATAGGCATAATTGACTTTAAACTTAGTTTGCTTGAAATCCTTTTTTCGAAAAACAGTAAGGTATGTGTAAAAAGTATTCTTGATTATTATAAAATTAATGGATTTATAAAGAATTTACGCCGTGTGGTATCCGGCTGAATAGAATAGTACAACCCTCATTTCTTACCGAGGTGTCGTAAAACGCGACTAAGGAAAGTCGACCCGCCGTATGGTATCCGGCTGAATAGAATAGTACCACCCTCATTTCTTACCGAGGTGTCGTAAAACGCGACTAAGGAAAGTCGACCCGCCGTGTGGTATCCGGCTGAGTAGAATAGACCAACCTCATTTCTTACCGAGGTGTCGTAAAAGGCGACTAAGGTAAGTCGACCCGCCGTGTGGTATCCGGCTGAGTAGAATAGACCAACCTCATTTCTTACCGAGGTGTCGTAAAAGGCGACTAAGGTAAGTCGACCCGCCGTGTGGTATCCGGCTGAGTAGAATAGACCAACCTCATTTCTTACCGAGGTGTCGTAAAAGGCGACTAAGGTAAGTCGACCCGCCGTGTGGTATCCGGCTGAGTAGAATAGACCAACCTCATTTCTTACCGAGGTGTCGTAAAACACGACAGAGGTAAGTTGACGTCAGGCAGGCGGCCGGTCGTAAAAACACAGCCAAATCATGTGGCAGCATGTTTATAACATGTTGTGCCGACCCCACTTAGAGTGGGATAAGGGCAGGAAGATGAGATGGATTTATAATGAATTTCTAGAATCAGGCGTTACTCTGAGGTGATCCATAATAGTTTGATATAAATTTTTAGAGCTAAAAAAGTAAAAAAGCACGCGCTAGAATCGCCGCCGCATTACAAAAGGACTGCACGCATTCACTATAACAATCCTAACAATCGTTTTGCCCATAAAAACCTAAGGTTTATTACGAATATTCCGACAAAATCTCAAAGCGACTGAGTAGTAACTATAAGGAATATTTATTACAAGTGATAAATGAACTAATGCTGGATTATTTGGCAGATGGCCACTTTATGGGTCATAGGTCGACCAACGGCGGGTATGTCGGACTCGCACCGACTAAAAACCTGACAGTGCTCCACCACGCTGCTGGTGGGGGGACAGGGGACACATTGCCCCCATTCCCGACAGCAGCAACTCCGAACCCACCGCCTCTACCACCTCTGGATCAGGGCCTATCCATGTCGTAACATTTCAACACTTTTTGAACGCTTTATTTTACCAATTGATAGCCCAGCGGTGATACCATGCAACTCATTCAATGGAGTCACGAGTTAAAACCTCGGGCAGGTATCAATGAGTTTTTCCATTAAAACTTATCGTGTCTTGATAATTGCAATATATCACACGCTTTTCGGTGAAGGAAAACATTGTGAGGGAACCCGCATATCTCTAGAGAATTCTGGAGATATGTGTAACCTACCAATCCGCATTGGAGCAGCGTGGTAGGTCTTAGCTCCTAACCTTCTCTCCAAAAACGGAGAGAAGAGGCGTATACCTAGCAGTGGGATAGTAACAGGCCGTTACTTTCTTTACTCTTACTTACCAACATCGTCGTGTGCTTGAGCAGCGGAAGGTAAGTATATTCCACTGAAAATCCTCTCAGCAGTGGAGGACCAGAGTGCGTTGTGTAACCTCTGTTCCCAAGCTGCTGCTGGCACTGCCGACAGTTCCGCAGACTGGTCCAGAAGTTCCGCCCGAGCTCGCTCGAACAGTTCATCGCGATCCAATTCACGCTGTCTGGAATCCAGTAACATTTTTGGTGCACTCAATAATTGTTATTAAGTTCATCATCCTTATCCCACTCTAATTGGGGCCGTCATAACATGTTACAAACGTGTTGTCAGATGGTTTGGCTACGTATTTTACAACCGGCCACCTGCCTGATGTCAACTTATCTTAGTATTTTACGACACCTCGGTAAGAAAGGGGGTGGTACTATTCTATTCAGCCGAATAAGATATGGTGTTCAATAATTATTATTATGTTATATATAATAAAATAATTGCTAATAAATTCAAATTAGAAATATTCTTAATAAAAGTGTACTAAATCAATACAAACCAAGTGTTTTTGAATCATAAACTCAGTAGAGTTAGAAATGAGAAAAAAAAGTAAAAAAGAGTCTATTATAGCTACTCTTCTGGTATATTTGATGATTCAAAATATTGGCCAAAATTTTCTAAAAATAATTTGTTAGTTTTATCAGTGTGGGTGTATATTTGTATTAAAAAATTTATTCAAATATAATATATGTATTTTAAACGGATATTGCAAGAGGTCGCTACTATCGTACGTATTACCAGTGTAGCTGATCAATTCCGAACACGCCGCGGCTCTCTGTCATCGAGCGTCCTACGAACACACTCGAGTGCTCGGCGTAATGTCCAATAACAAATGGAGGTTTCCATGGCAACGGAATAACAAGCCACCTTGTGTGATGTGACGTTTGCGTTTGAAGAGTTCATTAATACTAATATTAATATATATAATGGACAAAGTCGGAACCGACATAAGCTTGCGGCTCCTGCTTTGCGCCTTGAAAAAGTACGTAAGTCATTTGTGGGTTTTGGTATAAGATTGTATAATAACATTCCGCAATCAATTTTAGCTTTGCCATTACAGCAGTTTAAAATTAAAGAGAGGCTGATACAAGCCTACTATACTGTTGAGGATTATTTGGACGATAAGAATGCGTGGATATATCTACTTTCCGACCCTGTACAAGATAGAAACCATTAAATGTAAGTAGTGTTAAGAATTGTATTTTGAAAAGAGCAACCGCCGAGTTTCTCGCTGGCTCTTCTCGGTAGGAACAGCTTTCCGAACCAGCAGTAGAGTTGACGATTCAAAAGCACTTGTTTACAAGTTTATTTGAATAAAGAATATTTTGAATTTGAATTCATTCTGAACTTTTTTAACAGTATATATTTACTGGTTATCACCCCATAACACAAGTATTAATTTCATGTAAGTTTGTGTAGTAGAAGTTTGTACTCTAGTTTGTAGTTACACTCACCTCGGGAAAGTGTTCTTCCACTCCGTCTCCAGGTTGAACCTCATGGCCTTGAATGCGTCGGCCTGCTGCTCCACGGAGTCCCGCACCATCCTCCAGAAGCAGTCGGCCACGCCGAGCGCCAGGTTCCTGGTCGTGACCTGCGCTGCCGCTATCAGACCCTCCCTGGTGATATCAAGTCATTGTACGCTCTATATTGTACTGTTATAAATAATGTATAAGTCTTTAACATGTAAATGAGTTAATCTTGTATATATAATAGGTCTACCGGAAAGTTTCGTCCGATAACGCAACGTTAAGTTAACACGTATGTGCATATTTATTTGAGACATATATTGAGACATACATATAACGGGATTTCTTTATAATAAAACCTGGCTAGATCAATTTTTCCCCTACATACTGAATATCAGGAAAATCTTTGGAGCCGTTTCCGAAATTCCGAAAATATATACAATACATATATAAAGCTCAGATAAGATATGTTACTTTTATAATAACTAAAAATATCTGGGTGACCGAGCTTCGCTCGGTGATTTTTTGCAAAAAAAAACTTAAAAAAAAAGAAAAAACAATTATTTAGTTGGGGATCGATCCTTGGCATTCACATTTCTCGAGGCTGCCCGTTACCCGAATAAGCTACGTCAACTTGACAGCTAATGGCGAAAATTCAATTCAATATAAATGTTAGTGTTTTTTAATGCCCGAAAACAGGGATAAAACAATATTTTTTTTTACATAAAACCTAGCTAGATCAATTTTTCTCCCCCAAAACCTCCTACATGTTAAATTTCAGGAAAATCGTTGGAGCCGTTTTCGAGATTCAGAAAAAAAAAAAAAAAAATTAATATATATATATATATATATATATATATATATATATATATATATATATATATATATATATATATATATATATATATATATATATATATATATATATATATATACAAGATTAACTCATTGAAATATAAAAATAAAGCACGGCAAGCACTGCATGAGTTTTATGCCTCTAAGGACAAAACCTTCTTCGAAAATGGAATTTATAAATTGCCACAACGCTGGCAAGAGGTCATAGATAATAATGGAAATTACATTTTCCAATAATTATTGTTAAAAGTATGAAAATGTTATTGTTGTGTTTTATATTAAAAATGGACAGAACTTTCCGGTAGACCTAATATATATTTTAAATTCTCGGAAACGGCTCCAACGATTCTCCTGAAATTCTGTATGCAGGGGGTTTTGAGTGAGAAAAATTGATCTAGCCAGGTTTTATTAATATTTAAATGAGTTAATCATGTATGTATATATATTTTCGGAATTTCGGAAACGACTCCAAAGATTTTCCTGATATTCAGTATGTAGGGGAACAATTGATCTAGCCAGGTTCTATTATAAAGAAATCCCGTTTTATCCCTGTTTTAGGGAAAATACTAACATTTTTATTGAATTCAAAAGATAAATTTTGCTATTAAATGTCAAGTCACGATAGCTTAATTGGGGAACTAGCGGTCTAGAGAGGTGAAAATACTTAGCCCCATCTCCTCAACTGTTTTAATTATTTTTATATCTTTAAAAAAAAATACTGATACAATACCTTAACAATTAATCGCATCCAAATGTCGTAAAAAAATATAGTTCAAAGAGCAAACACCACGTTACCATACCACATTGACTGAAAAGATAGCCAAGGTACGTTCCAACTCACTTGAACAGTTTGGAGGACCTGAAGAACCTCTCCTCGTACTCCCGGATGCTCTGGATGGAGTCGTCCTTGCGGCTGCGGCCGGTCACCACGGCGTAGTAGCCCAGCGCCTTCATCGGGAACAGCTTGCCCTCCAGGATACGACGGATCTGAAGCATTCACCAACAGGTAAAGAAGTCTACATCCTTCAAGAAGGATCTTCATCTCTTATTCCAACCGATGTTTAACTCCTGGCAGATCCTAACGTGGAAGATATTAGGATAGAAGATATAAGGATCGAAGATATTGGAAAGGAAGATATCTGGATGAAATATATAAGGATGCGTGATATTCGGATGGAAGATGTAAGGACGGTAGATGTAAGGACGGAAGATGTAAGGACGGAAGATGTAAGGACGGTAGATGTAAGGACGGTAGATGTAAGGACGGAAGATGTAAGGACGGAAGATGTAAGGACAGAAGATGTAAGGATGGAAGATGTAAGGATGGTAGATGTAAGGATGGAAGATGTAAGGATGGAAGATGTAAGGATGGAAGATGTAAGGACGGAAGATGTAAGGACGGAAGATGTAAGGACGGAAGATGTAAGGACGGAAGATGTAAGGATGGTAGATGTAAGGATGGAATATGTAAGGATGGAAGATGTAAGGATGGAAGATGTAAGGATGGAAGATGTAAGGATGGAAGATGTAAGGATGGAAGATGTAAGGATGGAAGATGTAAGGATGGAAGATGTAAGGATGGAAGATGTAAGGATGGAAGATGTAAGGATGGAAGATGTAAGGACGGAAGATGTAAGGACGGAAGATGTAAGGACGGAAGATGTAAGGACGGAAGATGTAAGGACGGAAGATGTAAGGACGGAAGATGTAAGGACGGAAGATGTAAGGACGGAAGATGTAAGGATGGAAGATGTAAGGATGGTAGATGTAAGGATGGAAGATGTAAGGATGGAAGATGTAAGGATGGAAGATGTAAGGATGGAAGATGTAAGGATGGAAGATGTAAGGATGGAAGATGTAAGGATGGAAGATGTAAGGATGGAAGATGTAAGGATGGAAGATGTAAGGATGGAAGATGTAAGGATGGAAGATGTAAGGATGGAAGATGTAAGGATGGAAGATGTAAGGATGGAAGATGTAAGGATGGAAGATGTAAGGATGGAAGATGTAAGGATGGAAGATGTAAGGATGAAAGATGTAAGGACAGAAGATGTAAGGACGGAAGATGTACTGCTTGAAATTTTAACATATTGCGCATCGGAAAACGCAAGGTTCGTAAGCCCCCTCAACGCTGGACAAAAAGATGACCTTCAATAGGTTTTATGCATTCTTTTACATGTTACAATTAATAATTAACACAGAATAAATCTTGTCCTATCAAGATGGCATAAGACAATTCTATAAAGAAAAAAGATCTGGTTTTCTTACCCGGTTGGGATTGGCGAGGTTCTCCTCGGCGAGGTCCACCTTGGTCAGCACGAATATGGTCCTCTTGCCCTGGGGGTCGCAGGAGGCCACCAGGTCGGTCACGTTGCTCCTCTCCGCGTCCACTGACCCGTCCTACACGGTATACTTAATGTATAGAAACCGGCTATACGTCTTATTCTATCGGGTAAGCCTGACTAGTTGCAAGTCCATCAGTGGTCCTTAATCATGAGCTCTGACTTTAAATTGAAAAACTGATGGTCTATATAAATTTTTTGGTACATCATTCTAGGTGTCAGGAACATCCTTCTATCCCACTCTAAGTGGGGTTGACACGTGTTATAAACATGTTGTCACATGATTTGGCTACGTATTTTACTTTATTTTAGTTTTTATTAACGTCAACTTTTTTTTTCCTATTTTTAGTGGGTCTTAGTTGTGTTCTTTGCTCCACTGGCGAGAAACGCCCAGCTTGTGGCCAAAGTCGCTACAGGTCAAGGGTGACGGCTTTCGCAATTGCATACGTCCACCGCCACCCTGGATTGTTTGTTAGACGTTAACTTACCTTAGTAGTATTTTACAACACCTCGGTAAGAGGGTGGTCTTCCTACTGATACATACTTGATACCACACGGTCGGTCAACTTAACTTAGTCGCCATTTACGACAGCTCGGTAAGAAATGAGTGAGGTCTATTCTATTCAGCCAGATAAAGCATATATCAGTCTTGGTGTATATTGGGTATTAATATGAAATTATATCATAATTATATATTTACCAGCTTTGTCACCCATATTCGGTTTTAATTAATTATTAATTTGGGATGGACAACCGTGTGTGTAATTTTCTCATATATATAAATATATTTTTTATAATAAATCATTATTACTTATAACAGACAACTGTGTTGAAAAGGATAAATATTCTATACACAAAAAAATTTATACATTTGGTCAATTTGTAAAAATTACCTGTATGCAAAGTATGATCGCATTGGGGTTGTCCATGTACTGCTTGGTCATTTGCTTGATAGCGTCCCTGGTGTCCGACGCCATGTCCACGGTCTGCGTCTGTAGATCCGTTCAAAGAAACCATCAATTAATAGTAAACTTTCATAACTAGTAAGTATGGGTCAAAACTAGATATCCGGCTCATAGGACCATGTTCAATCATCGAGCCAGTAAGCGAGCGAGAGTTTTTAAGTTGATGAAGGGAATTAGTTTATCTTATACTAGTAATCGCCAGCGGCGTTGAATTGATTAAAACCAAAAATATAGTCTTTTTATAACCATAAAAATGGTTAATGTGGGTTAACCTTAAAAGCTAGACATACGCTGTCGCGGACTTTTTAGAACTTTTAGAGGGGAACAATTTTGAATAATTTTTTCCGTTTACTTAGCGCAAGCAAGGAAAGCTTTTAATTTTGCCGTTTTCGTGATACTTTTTATTGCTGCTCCTCTCCTAATACTTAGCGTTATGTTATATAGTCTATAATAGCATTACTCGGTAAATGGACTATCTTACACTACAAATAATTTTTCAAATCGGTCCAGTAGTGCCTAAGATTAGCGCGTTCAAACAATCAAACAAACTCTTCAGCTTTATATATTAGGATAGATAGCAACTTTGATATAATAAACCTAACACTAAATCAATACTGTTGCGTCGTTTTGCTCAGCTATAATCAAAGAAACTCAACAAATTAAGCATATTTGTCACTCATAGCTTTATTTGGTCATAAAAAGTCCCTGCAATCCAAAATAGCTTCACTAAGCCTGAACAAACCCCCAACGCCGCAGACCAATTAGTGTCGGAGGTCATGAGTCTCCAGGTTTGTTCAGGGGTTAGTTCTTTTTGTTGTGAAGTTCTAGTACCTTTTTTTACATCAGGAAAACCATTTATGGGTCGTCACCGCCCGAGGGGGACGAGCGGTGGGTATGTCGGACTCTCATTGACTTAAACTCTGACAGTACTCCATCGCGCTGCTGGTGGCGGGGACAGGGTACCAGACACATTGCCCCCATCCCCACCAGCAGCCGCTCTGTATCCCGAAGAGCGCCACCTCCGGGTCGGGGACTCTCTAAAAGTGGTCCCTACCTTCGCTAATTGATGCATCAGGTGCATCAGATGCATCGACCGCCTCGGGGACCTAACTCCAGCGAGCGTCCTGTTATAACGTATTCCACTACTGGCGATCCCGGTGACCGGATGAGCTCATCGCTCCAGACAATGCTGATGCAGCGGTAGTGCATCAGCACTTTCACTAGCATTCCTAAGATATAACAGTCCGATAAAGTTCCCGTGCCCCTGGACTCCCTGCACTCACCGAGATGACCCCGGGCAGGTCCACCAGCACCATCCTGGGCAGGCCGGGCCCGCGCACCGACATGGCGATCACGTCGCTGGACACCGTGCGCCCGCCGCGGACGCTGTTGCGCATGCGCAGCTCCACCTCCCTACCGACACGCACGCACATGTCAGTTAACGCAAATCCCCGAAAGGGATAAGTGATGTAAAGTAACGACCTGTTACTATCCCACTTATGGGCACAGGCCTCCTCTCTCCATTTTAAGTGAAGGGTTGGAGCTAAGACCTACCACGCTGCTCCAATGATTGGTAGGTTACACATATCTCCAGAATTCTCTAGAGATATGCAAGTTTCACGATGTTTTCCTTCATCGAAAAGCGTGTGATAAATTGCAATTATCTATTAGACACATAATCTAAATTATATTTTAGTTGCTATCTGCTGAAAAATGGTTTAATAATTATTTCCTCTTGTCATTACGATGAATAGAGCCAGTAGCCAATATTTTAAGCAGATACGGCTGAATAGAATAGACAACCCTTATTTCTTACGTAGGTGTCGTAAAAGGCGAATAAGGTACGTTAAGTTGCCGTGTGGTATTCGACTGAGTGCAATGGACTACCCTCATTTCTTACCGAGATGTCGTAAAGTGCGACAAAGGTAAGTTAACATCAGCAGGTGGCCAGTCGTAAAATACGTAGCCAAATCATATAGTGCCGATCCCACTTAGAGTGGTATAAGGGCAGGATGATAGTGTGTTATGAACGGTAATAAATGGGCCATAATTTTGCCTATATTCAAGTATCGGGACTAAACATAATCAATATTATTAGTTATTTGTCAGGTATCAGTGTCAAAATCTACTTATCTTACACCAGAACCAGGAAATCAGCTTGGAGATGTCAAAAACTGTGTCAAAACAAGAAGCAGTAATGAAATTTTAATTTGAAACCTCGTAATAATAAGTGCAATAAACTCACTTTCTCAAGTCAGCAAGATCAGACTCCTTGTTGAGGTCAAATTCTCGAGAGGAATCTCTAAACTGCGCCACGTGGTACGGACCCTCTGATAGGGTCACTTTAACAGGTGCTCTGAAAATCATATTCTTAATTTTGAGTCGTTTTCAATATATATTTGTAGGGCTGCACACTGATAGCATAATTTTGAGATATCTCAAGCAATAACGTATATTTCAATTTCATTCTAAAACATCTTATGGGTTTTATTATATTGATTGATTTTGAGTTTTATCCGGCTCAAAGGACCAAAAGATGATTAAGTCATGAATAGACATCGTGAGGCGAGCAACATATGCCAACCATAAAAATACTGAGTGGTAACCACGACCACTCTGTCAAAAGTGTTACGACTGAGAAGAAAGAGCATTTAAACTATAGAGTGTCTGAAACTTTCTATAAGCTATTTGTATGAATAAGACTGTCTTTGTCTTTTAATTACGCAAAATATCGGCGATATATGTGATGTATTCTGTGTTTGTAAAAAAACGGTTGTGGAAACGGCAAGTTTGTTAGTGATGTTGGGTTACCGGGTGCACATCTCTCCGGCGCCGCGCGGGAAGATGCGCGCTTGAGCTATCATCTCGAGCACGGACGTCTTGCCCGCGGACTGGTCGCCCACCACCACCACCCGCGGGAGCCGGCCCGCCTCGCCCGCCTCCCAGCCCGCCAGCTCGTCCAGCACCGCCGAGTACATGTCGATGAGCGAGCGCTGGACACAGGGACCAAATACTTACGACGATATTAGATGACGTTGTTCGACAATTGGACAAAAAGGAAACAGAGAGATATGATAGAAAGATAGGGGGGAGAGAATAATTGAAGTTATATACAGTGATAGGAGAAAGAGGTGAGGGGAGAATAAGGGTGAATTGATAGCTAATTTCAGTGTCCAAGTAATTCAGTGTCCAAGACAGAACTACGAGACTAATCCAAATGCGGTGAGGTGTGCGACAGAGAGATGTCATCTCCCCGAAGCTGTGTACTGCTGCATTGGAGGACGTCTTTAAGCTTTTGGATTGGAACGGACACGGCTTCAATGAGGTATGTACTCGCCGTTAATGTTGGTGCCTTATATTTGCCGACGACATAGTCGTTATGGCAGAGACCTTTACACAATGCTCGAAGACCTCAGCAGAGTATATCAATAGGCGGGCCTTAAAATGAACTTCCATGTTGCGCTCCACCCCGTCATCGTTGAGAACTCTGCACTGAAAAAGAGGTGGAACGACGACATCAAAAAGGTCGCGAGGTTCCCAACGGCAAAAAAACCTTGAGTTGTGGAGATCCCTTAAGGAGACCTAAATCCAGCAGTAGACCTCTATCGGTTGAGAAAGAAGAGCTAATTTCAGTAAGGGAAAAAAACAAACAGATATGGGGAGAAAAAAGGATAATAGACGCTAGATAGTGATTGGAGAAAAGGGGGAGAGGACGGAATAATGAAGGTTTTAATTTTTTTTTCTTGTTAAGCAATTTATTTGTTTATGGTACCAAAGATCGGCAAAAGTAAAAACAAAAGAATAGAGGGCAGGAGAATAACAGAAGTTAGATAGAGTGAAAGACAACTAGATAGATTAGTAAAGGTTGGAGAAGGAAAGAAAGCACGGGGAGCTTTTGAAAGTTTTAGTCAATAACAACAATGTTCTGGGAGTAATAAGAGTCCAAAGACTATATTTTAAAAAAAATGTGTCAACGTGCTTCTAAATGACTTCTATAGCGTCACATTTGGGCACCGAGGAGGCATTGCTAGGAAGTAGGTCAAGTTACCTTCATCTTCTTGGCGGGCGGCTGGCGGCCCTGCCTCAGCAACATGTTCTGCTGGCGCAGCTCCCTGTTCTCCTGCTCCAGCCGCTGCAGCTCCCGCTGGTAGCGCGCCTGAAGACCCAGGATTTCCTCTTGGAGGGCGTGCACTCTTTTCTCTGTTTCATTATTTTGTAATATTATTTTTATATGCTTTTATTTAACTTGCAATGTATATATGTGAAGGTGGAAACTTGCAAGTTAAATGAAAAAGCATGTTTTTGATAAGCTGTTAGATTGGCTCTAGACGAAGGAACTCATCAACGATTAATAGTAGGGACAACAATTCAAGTAGGGACATGAAATTTTGTGCATATTACATAGTAGCTTTTGCCCGAGACTTCGTGCCCGTGGACCTCAGTCCCGGAATAGAAGTACCCTCTGTCAACCCTGCAAATATCTCCATCACAAAATTTAATCGACTCTTGGGGTTAATTTGAATGATGCCTGATTTAATAAAAAAATGGTCATATATGACCGAAAAGTCATTTAAATTTTTTTACACTTCATATCACGAAAACAATGTCCCCGCAGCGTCTGTCTGCTTGTAATAAACTTAACAACTAATCAGCGGTCATCACGGATCAGCGGTTTCTGAGATTAGCGGAAACAAACGCACGGCCATACAGACAGACTCACAGATAAACAGATTCACAGATAAACAGAAAAAAATTTGAAAAACTATTGTTTCATGTTTAGAAGCGTGTTTTGAGACGACAACACTCTAATTTTTTCTTAAAAATATGAAATGTACAGATTTTAACACCTCTACGATTTTATTATATGTATTGATGATATTGATTGATGATGATGATGCTATGCACATCATTGCATATATAATAATGAAACTTTTATTTATGAAAAGTTTTTATTATCTTAAACTTATTTTTAAAATTTATTATCTTAAACTTATTTTTAAAATTTATTATCTTAAACTTATTTGAATACTAGCGGTACCCGCGACTAAACACGATAAACCAAATATCGCCAGTTGGAAAGGCACCCAAAGAATTTGATATGCTGTAAGCACAAGTAATACTAAAATTATTTTGCTATAATTCGCTACGAAGTAAAATAGAAAATATATATAATGCTAAATGTAAAGTGGACAATCCGTTTTCATACCTGATACATGCAGGATTCGTAAAAACACATGCACAAACCTCCACCACCGTCACCACAATACACACACTACACACGTTCACTATCACAAACTCAACAATCGTTTCGCCCCGCAACCGAAGCATCATCAGGAGATAGACTTCGCAACAAAATTGTAAAACGACGAATTACCCAAGTTAGCTTAGTTATATACTAATTGGTTCAACCCCCACCATTTAGTTTTCTTTCGAACACATGTAATAAGCTTGAACTAGATACATTTAAAATATATAAATTATTTATGCTGTCTATAGATTATTTATGCTATAAGCCTTAACAGAATCTAACAGGCAGCTTAAAAGTGCTTCTTACCGTATGTAGCCGCTTCTTCGCTAGCTGATCGAGCTGATGAAGAAACTGGTGCCGGCTTGCTTTGAAGATTGTTCACAATCTTCGGAGCCGGTTCTGGTAAATTGAAATTATAAATATTCTCTATTCAAGTGAACTTGTGAACAAGTGTTTTTGAATCGTCAACTCTACTGCTGGTTCGGAAAGCTGTTCCTACCGAGAAGAGCCAATAAGAAAGTCGGCAGTTGCTTTTTTAAAATATAATTCTTTTAATTGCACGATATGACTACGATGAAACTAATCATAGTCATCTTGTGCAAGGTCGAAAAGTAGTCCTCCAAACTCCAAACATTACTCCAAGTACTCCAAACATTTTTATAATTTGTATAAGCCTCGATTTTAAAGTAGGCTATTTGTATCAATCTCTTTTTGATAGTTATTTAAAATTGCTGTAATTAATCATATTATAATGTTAATATAGGTATGTAATATAATTATTAAATTCAATACAGTTAGTGCTATTTTTGATACCGTAGACTACCATAGTTTACATTTAAACTAAACGGAAATAACTATTGGTTTACATCTATGGGACAAACAAATTTACTATTAGTATATTTTCTATACTAAACTACATTTAAATTTAGTCTCATTTTATCTACACTACTGGGGAATTAAATTAAATTGCCAATATTTAATGAACTCCAGATCTTAATCATAACAGTTGCCCGGTTGCAAGCAGTGCTTTGGCACACCATATCTCCCCCCCCCCCCGATTACTAAAAGGTAAAAAAATGCGTCCTCCCAACCCCATTTTATTTATAACCCTGACGAACTTCGTACCGCTTTGAATGAGCATTCCTCGCTTAATATTTAGGTACTAATTTTTTACATTTAAATAAAAAATATGAAACCGAGGATCGATCCCAGGAATTTACATTTCTCGACTGCCCGTTCACCGAATAAGCTACGCTGAATTGACAGTTTAAGGCAAAATAATGTATTAATATAAATTTTAGTATTTTTTAATGTCTAAAAACAGGGATAAAACAATTTTTTTTACATAAAACCTAGCTAGATCGATTGTCTCCTCCAAAACCTCCTACATGCATGTACATGCATGTGCATACATGAAGTGCAGGAAAATCGTAGGAGCCGTTTCCGATATTCCGAATATATCAAGAAAAATGGCATGGAAATGGCATCATTCAACAAATATGGTATAGCACCATCACACGCAGTCGCACTTACCAATGTTGCTTGCGTTATTAGCAGCTGCTGCCGCCACAGCATCCTCGTATCTCTGGGAGAGCCACTCCCTGAGCTCGGCCGCCCGCGCCACTCCAGCCTCCCGCAGCCGAGGATCTGAGGTCACCGACAGCGTCAGTGGGACCCCTAGCGGCACACACTGGCTAGTACATTCCGCCGAGCCAGGGGTATGGCTCTTTGCTACTTATAAGACCCTAATTAATGAACCGAATGCCCTAAATAGGTCACAGTTTTAAATACTGGGCAGGCATCAATGAGTTTTTCTCTAAATCAAATCAAAATAATTTTTATAAGCACTTTTGACTCGCCAAGGATCAATTAGATCGATGAAGCTACATCTACTACATCTGGTTCTGAATAATGCTCTTACCGATAAGAACCAGCAAGAAACTCGGCGGTCAATCTTTAAAACATAAAATTTACACTATTTAACTGTAGTCTTTTAACGCTAAAATATTTTTTCAAATTCAAGCATTTATATCATTCAAATAATCTTCAATTGTGCAATATGCTTTACGTATAACCATAATTTGTACACTTAATTTATTTAAACTTTTCTCTCTCAAAACTAATGTGTCCAAGTAATTGATATTTGTAATTTGTGACTAAACATCGTGAGGAAACCTGCATATCTCTAGAGAATTTGTTGGATATGTGTAACCTACCAATCCGCATTGAAGTAGCGTTATTAGTCTATGCTCCAAACTTGCTCTTCAAAATAAGAGAAAAGCTCTATGCCTTTGTATATGCCTCTATGCCTATTGTATATTGTTTTTTTTATGTTGATTTTTAATGTCAATTGGTGATATTGATTAACCGTGCTAATTAATTCAAATAAATAAATAATTCGTATGTATATTTATACTAGCACCCGCAACTTTCTTCGCTCCAATCATTTTCAATATCTATTCTTTCAGTTTCTGAAAACTGGGAATGTTCGTGCTTATGTCACGGTATATTGTACCACATTATATCAGTTTTGCTCCGGATGTTAGGCCTTGAAAGCACTAAAATATAGACAGACTTTCGCATTGATAATATTAGAATGTAAAGGTTTCGAAAAAAATAACCTCAGGTTTCTCAATTCACATACTGTTGTGAACACAGCCACAATATGTTTGCACCTTTTTATGTCTGTGTGCACCATTTCGCAAAATTTGAAATTTGACAAGTTGTGACGGACATTAAAGCTGATCGGAATCATCTTTGTATCGTCTACTAGCGCCTAAAAATAATATCTTCGCAGAAACAGAGCAAGAAACACATACATTGTCTATGCTTTTAAAGTTTTATTTAGATATATAGATAACATCTATGGAACATTATTAATTTCTTAGTCAAAGGGAATCTTATTTAGTAATGACTATATACTCGACAATCAACAAACTTAATATAATTAATACTAAATATGTCTTCACATTACATTATTTACTAATATTTAATTAAAATAGCTAATTACTACATACTTTAATATGTAATTGAATGATTAAATTATCAAAACAATGTCAAACTATGTACGATTTGATGAAGACAATTGGCAAAAAATCAATTAAAGCATTTTTTAGTAATTTTTTTAGTTGTGTATAAATGTATTCTCTTTGTATCAATAACAAAAGAACCAGGTTAGATGTGTTACAAACATGCAAAAGAATTCGTAATGTATGTGTCATAGAGTTCCGATTCGCTTGACGTTGATGTTTGGAACATTAACGTTGTTTACAAATCGTGTTCCGTATCCCCGTCGCGACTCGGTGAGTAATCGAGAAGCAGAATATTCTCGAATGGTGAGTTCACTATATAAAGGGTTGTAACGTGCCTCGGCGATTCAGTTTGTGAATAAAGATCGAAGACGAATTTAGAAGCTAAATAAATTTGTAATAATATTGACCTTGACTTTGTTATTGAACAATGGTACAATGTAAGTTCCTATTTTGTAGTGAAAATAATTTTGTACTGAATAAAGTTATTTTAAATGTGTCATCAGATATTTTTATCCAAATCTACGATCCCCTGTACGTAACAATACAAAGCCTAAATAAATTTCATTTTTATGTTCGGTGGTGTGACGGATTCGTCATTTTTGTTTGAGTGAGATTACACTACAAATAACACTATACAATTTCCTTCGTTCTACTCACACTAAACACTGACTAAGAAGAGTAAAAGCACGAAACTCACCAATTTGCAATTGATCGCCTATTTTATCTTTGGCTGAGATGAGGGTAGTGGTGAATTTATCCCACTGGTCGTTGTCTGGCAGTAATTCATTGAGCCAACCCATATCTGGGAGTCCATCTTTCCATTCCGCATATTTCTGTGCAAAGTAGAAAAAAAACTAATCAATTAAATAATTAATTTTATTGATTGTAATACCATATACAAAGATAATTAAACTGAAACCAAAATTCTTATGACAAACATTACGTACAGGCCAAAAATAAAAAATTAAAAAGTTTTATTACGATACAGGTCTTGTATAGACACCTGTATCGTAATATAACTTTTTAATCATAACGATACACCTATACAACCTACAGCTGGACTAAGTAGGTAGAACCTTTACCTTAAAAAAAAGGTTTCAATGAACGAGTCCGCGGCGACGCAACACGCATGCGCAATCGATGTTTGTGCCTTGGCGCTAACATTTATTTATTTATTTATTTATTTATTTAAAAAAGGCCATCAACAATATAAACACCACATAGATACAACTACACAATGTAAAACGATTATTATAATTAAGTGCTATATTATTTATAGATGGCAACAGCATGCGCAGATTGACAACAACTATATAAAGTGACAATGAACATAAACAACATAATAAATTTGAGAAAAAATAAGATCTAAATATAAATACAATAAATATATATAATATAGCGGCAAAAAAGAACAATTGAAAACTATAAATATAAATATAAATATAGGAGCTATGACTGTAAATTTAAAATAGTATTTCAAGATCTCTCCTCCTTGTCTAGGAGGAAATACTGAATAATTTTGTTTCTAAAAAAGTACTCTGAATCACCCATAATATCTATAGACAGATTACTTGATAATCGGTTAAAGTTACGCACAACCCTGTTAAGAGGAGAGTGATGCCCTAGATTCGTCCTAGCGACATTCTCCCAGAATAATTTCCGCGTCCCTCTAGGATACTTGCTTGGAATGGAAAAATTAACTTGCATCAAAAGAGACGGACAATCTATGGCATCTCTCAAAAGTTTGAAGAGAAACATGTTATCCAAGACACGTCTTCGATTCTGAAGCGAATTTAATTGAAAATATGTAAGCCTTTCATTATAGCTTTTCAATTTGCTTGCCATATTGGTTTGAAATGCCAGGTGCCAAAGGAATCTCTTCTGTACAGATTCCAGGCGCTTAACGTATACGTTGTAAAAAGGGTTCCATATCACACTACAGTATTCTAAACCCGATCTGACCAGAGCGTTGTAAAGGATGATTTTTGTTTTGGGGTCTTTGAACTCTTTGCTGTTACGTATGAGAAATCCTAGAGATTTAAAAGCTTTAGTGACAATTTGGTCTATATGAGAATTAAATTTAAGTTGTCCATCTAAAATAACTCCAAGGTCACGGATTTTATCGATTTTTTTTAATTCAACATTGTCTAGGAAATATAATTGATCCACAGGACTATGTGATCTGGTGAATCTCATATGATAACATTTATTTATGTTTAGTTGAATGCTATTTAAATTACACCACACTAATAATCTATTTAAGTCACTTTGTAAAAGTTCTGAGTCTGATGAACATTGTATCGTCTTGTAGATTTTTAAATCGTCAGCAAACAAAAGACCTTTGGAGTGAAGAAAATTTGAGCCAATATCGTTTATAAAAATATTAAACAATAATGGTCCCAAATGTGACCCTTGCGGTACTCCTGATATGTTACAGAAATTGTTAGATTCGAAACCATCAAGGACTACTTTGGAGTATCTGTTATTTAAGTACGAACCACACCAATTGAGAAGTAACCCAGATATACCGATTTGTTCTAGTTTCTTTAAAAGAATGCTGTGTTGTACCCGGTCGAACGCTTTCGAAAAGTCAGTATATATAACATCGACAGTGCCGCGTGAGTCAACAGCTTTGGTCAAATCTTGTACCATTGACAACAAATTTGTCGCAGTCGATCTGTGTTTTACAAAGCCATGTTGAAGGGGTAAGATACATTGCCTAAAGTGCCAAGAAAGTGTTGGGTGCAAAAGTTGTTCAAATATTTTAGCAAAGGTGCAAAGAATAGAGATTGGCCTATAATTTTTCACATTACTTTTATCATCACCTTTGAAAAGGGGAACGACTCGAGCTTCTTTCCACATATCAGGAAATATGCCCTCTTTCAAAGAAGTGTTGTATATATATGTGAGCGGTTTTACCAAAGCAAAGCAAAGCATTTTTAAAATTTTGAAAAGATTTTTAAATGTCAAAACATTTGACATTTAAAAATCTTTTCAAAATTTAAACAAAGTTTGGTTTTTATTAATGTTGTTTACGTATTACAGTATGAGAGTAGATAAAGTAGTGTATGACACCGTACATAACTTGGTCTTATAACACTCGTGTGATACAATAAAAATGTGTCATGCACTGTGTTGCACTCAGAAAGTACTGTAATAAAGTTTTCTCCAATACACAGAGTGATTTAGAAAGAAGTGTTTAATTTATTGCTCGGTTTTAAATTAGTTGAATTCTAACAATTGCAAAATTTTTGGAAAAACGGTTCATAGGTTTCAACAAATCTTATGCCGAATGCTTTAGATTGTGTCTCCTCTCCTCCATATCCAGAGAATATAGTTACAAGTACATATTTTGATTAACATTATTTATCCGGTTGGTCTAAGATAACTAAGATCTTTATCCCAGCTAAGCTTTGAATGAACTTGTGTTTATTTATTTATTTATTATGAAAAGCCAATAGTATTTTACACATACTGTCATAGGGCAAGTTCTAGGTAAAAGACTTTAAGGCGAGTACAGCGTTATCGTAGGTAGTTAGGTAGAAAAATTATTTATATAACTAAAAGGAGACAAATTAAATTATACTTACAGGATTTTTTTTATAAATCTATTACTAAAACTTAACAATTGTGTTATAGACAAAATCTTAAACTACCTTATTTAACGTCATTCCTCCACCCACAGCACCGCCCAGCAATAGGTATCGAATCTTCAGCATGCCTCTCACCGCTCTTGCAACCAGCATACCATACTTTCGTCTCGGTATATGATTTGGAGGTTTGTACAGAAGTAAACTCCGTCCGGACCATATTGAAAAAGCTACAGCTCTCTTGTCTATCGGCGACCAAGATTTCTTTAACGATACCCTGAAATGATGTTAAAATAAACTATAGTAACCAAGCTGTAATAGAAAAAAGGGTTTTACCTTTTTTCTAACTCTCTGTTAACCCTATTTGCATGTAATATTAAAGAAAATATTATAAAGAAATCTGCAACTTTCTGATATTTTTACCTTGAAATCCACATAGGAGCAGCCTCAATCTGAAAACGTGTATCTGCTTATTTAAAAAAACAAAAGCCTAATTTTAGTAGTAGGTCAAGTAGTACCAGACTCTATGTAATTTGAACTTTTAAAGTAAAGATCTGTCATGAAGCCACTTGGTTATGTATTGATTATTATAACATCCAGTTATATCATTAATTTACCATTAATAAATAGCTTCAGCACATCAGCTCTCATTTAAACAGAGATAAACAAAACAACTTCCAAGTAACAATTAAATTTGAAATAATTGGGTAAGAATATAGTTCAAATCGAGTGTAATAAACTCTCTATAGATATACAAAACTAAGAAAGGGCTGATGCTACAAAAACATTGCTAAAAACTTGTTTTTGTTTTAGGTATTAAGTACAATATCATAATAAAACTTATAAAACTCTTATACTAGATATATAAAATATAAATTAAGCTTACATTAACAGATAGTTAAGTAATAATAATTTAACAAAAAAAATGTAGTCTTTTTTAATAATGATAATTTAATTCGGTAATTTGAGTATATTTTCACATATATCATATAAAGATTGTGATCTAAAATAAAGTGCCTGTCGAGTGTAAATTCTGTATTTAATATGACACGGTAATAATGTAAATTAAATGAATAATAAACATTTAGTTAATTTGGAAATGTTGTGTTGAAATTTTATTAGGAATTAGTCCATGGTCTTCTTACCTCATACGATGATTCAATATTCTCGACATTTTGTTTAATTCCTGGCTTTATAAATTACGGCTAAACAAGACGATTTATTTCTTAAAACATAATAAATAACCAAAAGGATTATTTTATTTGCAAAGCTAACAAATTCATAACCTACGCCGGTAACCTTTCTTAAATCAACTCGTTACAATAATCAAATGATGTATAAGAAATAAATTAATTAAAGTAAATATATTACACAATCAACATGTAAATCATTAAAGATAACTTCATATTTTGAAAATTTGACAAATTAGTGACTGAATGCAAGGGTAATTTTCATTTTCTTTGCGTTTCGTTTTGCACCAAACAAAAAAATTAGTTTTTTATGTAAGGGTTCTATTAAAATATATTTTACCGAAACATTTCTGCATTCAATATTTTAAATTTTTATGCCTTATTCTAATATATATGTATTTTTCTATCATATTAAGTATGTAATTAAATTAAAAGACGTGTATAAGTGCAAATTGAAGTGTATGCTATGTGGCAACCCCATATTAGGTAAAACGTCAAAAATGGACAGAGTTTTGCTATTCGTTGGAGTGTTTGATAAATTTATGTAAAAAATAAATTTATATGGACTTAAAGAGTGACCATAGTTTATATGTGACGCAAAAAAGAGTATCAGAAATACGTATGTGATAAGTGATAACAGTACTGCTAGAGAGTCAGGAAAATGACCTTTGTAGTTGAATGACATCCCATCGAAATTTTACCTATTTTGTGAGTATTGGAAACAGCACTGGCCCATGTCAAGGTTGGGCGGTGTTTATTCTACATTAATTAATGGAGCGGTAGGTCTTAAGATGAGGGAAAGATCATATCATGGTCGGTTCTTTGAACTTTTATCTCGAACAATGTGAACTCGCGTAAAATCTGTGTAGGGCTTCGTTTGATTTATTTTTAGCTTGTATGCTACGTAAAACTTTAAGTGCATAAGTTTGCTCAGTCATGCATGTTTACAAAGATCCCTTTATACAGAATGTTGTTAAGATTTGTTTGTAAGGTAAATAAGTATGAGTTCATGTTTGTATTGATTTATTTCATACTAAAGTTGTTTTAAGTTGAACATATTGGCTTAACTTGAAACTTGGATCTCACTTTTAGTTTTTCTCACACTTTAATGTAAATCAATTGAAACAGTAAGAAGATATCCAAAAAAGCTTAAATGTTTTGTTTCTATATAAATATAGTAATTACCAAATTGACAAGTAAAATTTGTATGACTTATGATAAATGAAAGAGAATTCTTGAAAGAGAAAGAGAATTGAAGAGAAGATGTTGGTAATTAATTAATTCAAAAGAATCTTAATATTGTCTATAAGGTTATCTCCTACATTTTTGTAAGGACCTACAACACAGTTTAGGCATTACTTAAGTTGTTATAATGAGATAGATGTATACTTTTTGAACTTTAACCTCTGAACCTATATAAGGTGCCATATGTAACTAAATAAGTTAATGGGTTATTGCTGTTTATTAACTGGAATTGATATATATAAAGTTCTAATTTATAGATTTATTTGTTAAGCCATTTCAATTCCCCTCAAAACATATTAATGTGAATGCACTCATTATTTAAATTACTTGTAAATATCAATTAACCACATAATTAAGACATCTCATGAAATTTATTTTAATTTTTTCTATTATGTAGATTATAGATTTGTTCATTGGATTCTTTATCATACATAAAGCAAATGGTATTTATATGAAATGGCAAAAAAATTGTTGTCAAATTGCGCATGCCATTGCCATCTATAATTAATATAGCACTTAGCTTAAAATAATTTCTCAATTTGTATTTGTAGCTCTACACGGTGTGTATATTGTTGATAGCCTTTTAAAGTAAAATATCTGGGTGACCGAGCTTCGCTCGGTAATTTTTTGCAACAAAAAATCTTAAAAAAAAAAGAAAAAACAATTATTTAGTTGGGGATCGATCCTTGGCATTCACATTTCTTGAGGCTGCCCGTTACCCGAATAAGCTACGTCGACTTGACAGCTAATGGCGAAAATTCAATTCAATATAAATGTTAGTGTTTTTTAATGCCCAAAAAACAGGGATAAAACAATATTTTTTTTACATAAAACCTAGCTAGATCAATTTTTCTCCCCCAAAATCTCCTACATGCTGAATTTCAGGAAAATCGTTGGAGCCGTTTTCGAGATTCAGAAAATATATATATATATACAAGATTAACTCATTTAAATATAAAGATAAATAAATAAATTTAAATATTTGAACATGTACCAGCATGTACATGTTCAAATATTTAAATTTCATGTATTAGGTAATCCTTCTTAAAATTTGATGTTATCATTAGTGGCTTAGACCTTCATAGCTCTAGATTATTGCAAAATCAGTTACATATTTTAACATTAACCTAGAGATGGTTCGTCAAATATCAGTTCAATTTAATTATTGCAGCAATTTAAATTTATCAATTAATCATATAAAAATAAAGGTAGATTCTTCCCAAACAATCAAGTAAAGCATTTTTAAATATATTTGTGTTAAGTTTGTTAAGTATTTTTTCAATAAGTATGAACATTATGCCCAAATGTTGGTGTTTGGTTGCATGTAAATATGTGTGCTTATTGTATCCATAGAACATGCTTAGTTTGCATTTAATGAATATTATTTATATTAGTAGTATATACAGTGCAAACTCTATATAACGACCCTCAAGGGACTGTGCATATTTTGATGCTATAGAGAGTTGTCGTTAAATGGAGAGACGAAAAATTTGTATTAGATAAAAAAAGTTTATTTCAGACTTGTGTTATTAATTGCATAAAAAACAATTCTTATTTGATTGCTATTGTGTATAGTCTATTATTTTTGTGTGACATCTTTTGCTCCACCAGTTGTATTTGTTTAAATATTTTATTCATACTTTGCGTACTTCGTCTTGAAACTACAATAAACTCGTACAAAGAAACTACTTTTACATAATTTAGCTGCATTTAGATGCAATACCAATTTGTAAACAATAGCACGGATTATTTAAAAAGTTTAGTTTATTACGGGCTAGGATAATAAAGCGACAAATGAACGTACACAGCTGCACAGTTGTTACTAATTTTGGCTTAACATAAAAAGTACTTTACGAGTATATTATTAAATTGCTGTTGTTATTGAGAGTGGGTGCTATGCTATATATGGTGTATCAGTGTATGGGAAACAAGCTAAACCAACCAAAGCCAAGTGATATCAATGCTTTAGGGAGTTTGTCGTTAAATCGAGTGACATTATATCGAGTTTACACTGTATTTAGTTTAAGTGCATATGTGCAATGTATAGTATTTTGAAATGAAATATTCTTTAACAGTGTTGTGCACTTTCTGTAATGGGCACAAAAATGTTTAACTAAACTCGCATCAGGAAACACGAACAAAATTTCGTAAGACAGAGAAATAAGAAGAGGAAATATCCCCCTCTCTATCTACAGCGTTTCGAAAATGTATGCCTGCGTCTGCTGTTTTGTTAAGGTGGCTAAATTATTTTTCAATTGTATGATAAGGTCCAAAATTTTTCTTATTTTTTTGGCCTCTATATTCACCCGTCTCAGTTTTAAGCAAAACTTGGTTAAACATAGAAAATATGCTTCATTGAAAATGCTATTTGTATACTCCAGAAGTATTTTTTTTTGCAAACAGCCAGTCAATTGTATGTTATCACAAACAAGGACATTTGAACATAAATAGCATTATAGTTAATGCAATAACAGGAAATTACAATATAAAAGTCATGACAGAGGTCAAAACATGTGTAAACTTTATTTTAATGTCGGTACATTTGGATAGGAACTGGAGACTGTAAAAAAAATATGACTCATTCTACTGTAAATAACTCAATTGCGATTGTATTTGGTTTTTTCCCTTAATCTATGGTCTTCCTTTAATTTTACGCCAGGGTTGGCATTAAGAGGGGTGTCGCATTTTATGTCCAGTATATTAAAAGTAGTGTCCAGAAAATAAAACATCCATTTGTATATTTAAATGCAGAACAAAAATTTTCATTTATTTTAAAATAGATTTTAAATTGTCCCTGGCTTAGTAGAATAGATTACCATAATTTCTGATCGAGGTGTCTTAAATGGCGACTAAGGTAAGTTGACCCACCGTGTAGTATCCGGTTGAATAGAATAAACCGCCCTCATTTCTTACCGAGGTGTCGTAAAACCCCGGCTAAGGTAAGTTGACCCGTCATGTTTTATCCGGCTGAGTAGAATAGACCACCCTCATTTCTTACTGATGTGTCGTAAATAGTGACGAAATTAAGTTGACTCGCCATGTAGTATCCGGCTGAGTAGAATAGACCACCCTCATTTCTTACTGATGTGTCGTAAATAGTCACGAAAGTAAGTTGACCCGCCATGTGGTATCCGGATGATTAGAATAGACCACCCTCATTTCTGACCCAGGTGTCGTAAAAGGCGACTAAGGTAAGTTGACATCAGGCTGGCGTTCACCAAACGACCTAGCTAAATCGTTTTACAAAATATTTAAAACATGTTTTGCCGACCCCACTTGTAGTGTGGGATAAGGGCAAAGCAAAGGTTGAGTAAATCAATATTCATCAATCAATAAAAAAGGAAAAGAAAAAGTTTTTGTCAAATAATCGGGTTAAACATTGTATTGACCCATTTTCTGTATATTTCTGTACTAATGATATAAATATGAAAGTCTGTATTTCTGTATGTTGCACTTTCACGGTTAATCCACTGCTTGATGTGAACAAGCAAGCTGTGGTAGCCCAGCGGCAACACCGTGCGACTCTTTCGAGGAGGTCACGGGTTCAAACCCGGGCAGACACCAATGAGTTTTTCTGTTAAAACTTATGTGTGTAATTGATAATTGCAATTTATCACACGCTAATTATGTTTGCGACAGCCGAAGGACTTAAAAAAAACCAAAAACTTTAAAGTACTTTATTACTATATAACTTTATTTAAAATTACAATTATAAAATATAGTGAGACAATCTGCACAATGCTAGTGCTAGGAATTGAATGATTAAAATTAATAATTAATTCTATAATGTTAAAATGTGCTGAGCCCAATTGGGGGCACACGCGCCGCGATGTCGTCAGCCAGGTCGCGGCGTCAGCGGTTTCCAATTAGGGTGCGCATATAACACCTCCACCCCTAAAGCAGCAACTATTTGAGGATCTTGAGCGCAAATGTTGCTGGTGCTGGTTCTCGGGTATTGGAACTTTCGGGCAAGGCGTAGCTGTCCTCTGGGGTAGTGTCTGGGGTAGTGACTTTATTCCCGCTTCGTTGTTGATGGCGTCGAGTGATGATAATCAGCACAGCTGCTATTGCTATCACTAAGATACCGTACATAGGTATAGTAGTGTGATACAGTGAAGGATCTATTGAGTTCAGCTTGATCGGAGCCGTCAGGACTATCCTATCTTCCAGTTGTTGGAGACTTCTAAGGTCTACCGTGTTTAGTGTTAGATGGGGTATCTCCTGATCTTCTATTAAATTATATTCGTTCAGAGCGTCAATTTTCAGCGGTTGCCCTTTAATTTCATCATTGGTGTTGATAATAGTGATTGCTTTCGTCCGTAGAGAGCATGTAGAAGGGATGGTAGCGAGATAGCTTCCGGAGAGTGATACATACTCCTGACGATCGCACTGCAGTTCTACTTTCGTCAATTCTGGGAATATAAGGGTGTAATGGCGATCATCCAGTTGCTCCATTGCTGCTTTTGTGAAACTTATCTTTGTTGGGCGGCATGACTTATTCAATGACTGGTTGACGATGATACTCTGGATGCAATCGGGTTGTTCCCGGGGTTGGTGATTGACGGTCTCTTCACACAAAACATAATTACCAAACTTCGGGCATTCAGCCTCCATGTACATGAACGATTTCCCATCGGTTGCCATAAAGGGATAAGGGGGTATAAAGGTTTGCTGTAATTTATTTGGAACGATGGATAGGTGGTATAATTGAAAATTATTGCGGGATATGACGGGAAATTTGAAAATTATTACTATACGTTTACCAATAAAATAACTACCCGGTTTGATTATATTGTAGTAGTCTCTTAAATCGACATCTAATATTTCATTATTGCTATATATGTCTCTAACTTTAAATATCATTTTTCTTAAATTATCTATGCTTAACATGCTATGGTGTGTGCTCGATGCACGAATAAATGCTAAAATATTTTCTAATTTACTTAGTTCTAAAAATAAGTCCTCAGTATTCTCACTAATAATAGCTAAGAGTTGAGAAAATTTAGCGAAGAATTTAACTTCAGATGACTTATACCTATTTAACATTAACGTTAAGGTCGCATTCATTTTTTGTTGGTTTTCTGTTATATTACTTATAATCTGTGTATACTGAGACATCCATCCTTTATTAAGACTAACATGATTATTAAATTCAGATAGTAATTTTCCTTCATTGCTCTCTAAAATTTTTATAGCTCTATCATACCTCTCAGCGTCGGACTGGTCCAAATTACCAGTTATACCTTTAATAAAAGATCCTAGTCCATCAACTAACCCTCTCTTAACACGGTTGGGTTCCAAGCTCTTTATTTGGGAGAGTATCTTATGAAGTTTAGAATTTAGATAATCTATCTGAAGCTCGAATACTGGTAGTGTATTATTATCTAATTTTATTTTAAAATAGTCTATCTGTTGGCTAATAGAGTGTAGTTGGTTTTCTAAGTCAGAGAGTTCTATATACTGTATAAAGGAGTGATATTGGGTAATGAGTTTAGCCTGTCCAAGTTTAAAGGGTAGAAGTCCAGGTCCATTGTCAAGAGATTCAAGTCGTATGTCGTTTGCTAATGCCAGATGTACGAGCAATGCCAGTCGAATCCTGAAACAATGTCTAGGTCTTAGGTACACGCTTAAGTCGGGATTTCGCTACGGGTCCTTTCTTTTTTGACGTGTAAATGTGGATGGGGAGATCCGCTAGGACCGTATCTTGAGTGTATCGGGGCGCTAACTTTTGTCGGCTCGCCATAGGGTTTTTAATGAATACTTGTTGGTCGAGTTGATATTCTTTTTCGGGTTCTCGGTCTCTATTCCTATTAGACATTACGTTAGTGCGGTCTATTGTAGTAGATTTGGTGATGAGCTCATACACAGTCTTCATCTGGGCTCGATGAGTAAGGATGTACTGCTGCAATAAGTGCTCAGTTAAGTCGATGTCTAAAGGATCTCTAGGGTCAAAATGTCCTCTTATTATGTCATGGGGTCTACATTTGGTAAAACTATGAACGGAGCTGTTGTATGCTAATATCGCGTAAGGCATTTGGTTAACTGTTGGTTCATCTTTGTCTTTTAGCCGTAGTATTCGTAGGTGTTCTAACAGGGTGGAATGAAATCTCTCTATAATACCATTGTCATTAGGTGAGTTGGCTAAGGTTCTATGGTGAATGATTCTGTGTAACCTTATGAATTCGGAAAATAGTTGGTTCGTAAACTCGGTTCCGTTATCGGTAATTATAGTCAGTGGGAGCCCGTGGTGCGTACAGTAAGTTAATAACCCTTGCAAAATACTGACTGCTGTGCCATCACGTAAATGATATGCCTGTCCATATTTTGAAAAGGAGTCGACGAATGTCAAATATTTTTCATTCTGTGCAGTGAATAGGTCTATATGTACTATTTCTAGGGGCTTAGTTGCAGGTGGTACGATATTAAATTGGGGTCTAACGGGGTTCCTATCGTATTTCGTCTGTCCGCACACAGTGCATTCGTTAATGTATTTAGTAATGTCTTCCCGCATTTTGGGCCAATAGTATCGACGAGATAAGGCTAAGTAACATTCATTGATCCCTCTGTGATTCGTTTTTCCTTCGTGGTAGTGTCTAATTATCTCCTGCTGCCTTAAATATTCCTTAACGTCTTCTAGCTCAGTTTTTGTTAAAACTAAGTTCATAGAAGAACTTTTAAAGTTTTTTTGAAGAATTGGGAGGATGGCATACATGCCTAACGGTGGTGTAATCTTCAGGGCAGTTTTTATTTTGGGGTTTACATATTCTTTGACGCCGTTAACTACATCTTGTTCTAAAGTGGACTCTGAGAGTTGTATGTGAGTCCGTGTGTGGGTGTCAAAAGGCTTTGTCGCTGTTATTATAATTAGGAGGTACCGCTCGGAACATTTGCTGCGTACGTGTCGGTTGGTTGTGTATACGTTGTGCAGCTTGGTGAGGTGGGAGAGCGGGACGCCACGGTTGAAAAGTATGAGCAGGTGCTGGCGGGGTTCTTTGCCAACTGGGTCCAGGAGAGGGTAAATTGAACTCTTTAGGCATAAAATTATTATAGGCTAGGTACGGTACCTTTGATGTTGACTGCGTTGGAGCTGATGGACGCCGGTCCGAAGCTGATTCGTTCCTATGCTGTAGGTACATGACATTTAATTCTTCCTGGACAAATTCCAGAGCCTTCTCTATAGTTTCGGGTCTCATACACCGTATACGGGACCCGAGAGGTTCTTTTAACCCTCTGACATACGCCTGCATTGTTAATTTGCGATAAAGATCTCGCTTGGCTTCAATGGTTGTAGCTACTGCCTCGTGCAAGGAAACGTATGTCATTATAGTACTAAAAAGGTTCTGACATTTGTCATAAAATTCCTGTGGGGTGTCACTACCTTGTGTAATTATCGCTAAATCGTTATACAGGGCAGTTTCATCCCTTTGGTCCGCAAAATTATTAATTAAAGAATTTCTAATCCCTAACCAACTATCAGGTACTCCGTTAGAGTTTATTGTTCTAGCCGCTGCACCGGTAATTTTATTTAATATACCATTAATTAGACATAAGTTAGTTAACTCGCATTCCGGTTCATTTCTTACATAATTTAATACTATTTGATCGCATATTCTTATAAATCGGGTAAGAATATTAGGGTTCCCGTCGAATTCAGGAACTGGGCGAAGGGCCTTATAGATAGTATCTGGATCCATTTTAAAACTACTTAAGTTATTTTCTAAGCCTACGATAGAGCGATTCGAGTCTCTATTTAAATTTAATAAAATTAAAGAACTATTTGAATCTAAGTTTGATTCTAAATTTCTTGAAATGTCTAATGCGCTATTCCTACGTTCCTGTCTCGGTAAGACAGGGGGTTTCCCTAATTTCCTTGGGTGGAAAATGGTGGAAAAAGGATAGGCAACACTTAAAGAAAAAGTTCAAAGCACTTACATGAGTGTTTTGTGGTTTTCTTCTGCACTGATTGCTGAGTGCGTCCTCGGCCTCGCACGTAGATTCTGGATCTTCAACGACGGGGCGTGAAAGCCACCCGGGTGACTCGTAAATTATCTAATCTAACCTGAATCTACCCGTGAAGATCCGCTCCGACTGCGCCAATTATGTTTGCGACAGCCGAAGGACTTAAAAAAAACCAAAAACTTTAAAGTACTTTATTACTATATAACTTTATTTAAAATTACAATTATAAAATATAGTGAGACAATCTGCACAATGCTAGTGCTAGGAATTGAATGATTAAAATTAATAATTAATTCTATAATGTTAAAATGTGCTGAGCCCAATTGGGGGCACACGCGCCGCGATGTCGTCAGCCAGGTCGCGGCGTCAGCGGTTTCCAATTAGGGTGCGCATATAACACGCTTTTCGGTGAAGGTAAACATTGTGAGCAAACAAAACAAAGTGAGATATGTGTAACCTACCATCCGCACTGGAGCAGCGTGGTAGGTCTTAGCTCCAAACCTTTTCTTCAAAAAACGGAGAGAGAAGGCCTATTCTCGGCAGTGGGATCTAATCTAATTGCGGGGACGCCTGTCGTTGCAGGACGGGTGGTCAGCTCCTATACTGGACTATTCCACCCATTCAGCAGTGGGATAGTAACAGGCCGCTACTGATGTGAACAAAGTCGCGATTATATTCCTGCTATATGATTTGATTGTTTTGACACCCACTCGAAATAATATCCTCATGATCTCATCTTGACCTTAAACATACAAGTGTAATACCTATTTCAAAACGCATAAGGTTTATTTGGTATAACCTAAATTTTAACATTGAATTTATGCTATTTTTAAGTTAAGTTCACAGTTATATGGTAATTACTTCACAAGCATAAGAACAACTGCATTTTATTAACCCACTGCTCGGTATAGGATTCCTCCCTCAGTTTGGAGAGAAGGGTTGGAGCTAAGACCTACCACGCTGCTCCAATGATGGTAGGTATGCAGTGTTCTCTCGGTTTTCTGTCACAGAAAAGCATGTGATAAATTGCAATTATCAAATAACACATAACACGTTGTAGACAAAAACTCGTTGGTGCCTGCCCAGGTTTTCACAAGCAAAGGTTGAATTAAAAATGTCAAAAAATACCCTAACTCACATTGGGCACGATACCTAAATATTTTGAAACGTCAACTCTACTGCCCGTTCGGAAAGCTGTCCCTACCGAGAAGATCTAGCTAGGTATTATTTAAAAAAAACGTTTTATCCCTGTTTTTGGGCATTAAATAATATATAAATTCTAATTGAATATATAAAACACTAATTTTGCCGAAAAGTCAACGTAGCTTATTCGGGGTGGTCTCTAGAAATGAAAATACCTAGGATCGAGCCCCACCTTGCAAATTATGATTATTTTGTAAAAAATTACCCAGCAAGGCTCGGTCAACCAGGTAGTAAGTAACGGCCTGTTACTATCCCACTGCTGGGCATAGGCGTCCTCTCTCCATTTTTGGAGAGAAGGGTTGGAGCTAAGAACTACCACGCTGCTCCAATGCGGATTGGTAGGGTACACATATCCCTAAAATTTTCTAGAGATATGCAGGTTTCCTCAGGATGTTTTCCGTCACCGAAAAGCGTGTGATAAATTGCAATTATCAATTAGACACATAATTTTTAATAGAAAAACTCATTGGTCTGCCCGGGTTTGAACCCATGATCGTCTCTAGAGATTCACACGGTCGCACCGCTAGGCCATCACAACTTGAAATTAAATATCATTTCTTGCCCTTTTCTCACTCTGAGTGTAAACGTCACAACATGTTTTTCTCTTCCATTCTCTCCTATCGTTCAGATGTATCAATAAATAGTATGTATTGTTGAGTTATTATTGTTTTATCAGTTTGCGCTTCCGTTGCAGGAGCGGGGGCGATAATGCGCCGGGACAGATAATCGCAACTCGCAGCTGTGTAAGTTATCCGACAGTTCAATATTTGCTATATCTCATAACTACTAGATATTATAAAACTTTGGTGAACAAAACGTAAACGAATCGAAGCGCGTCCGCTGCGAACTCGACAAACTTGCATTGAATAGTTGCGCTCCGCGACATTATTATGATGTGTACTATTTTTCTGCCGTGTGATATCTGGCGGAGTAGAATAGATCAAAACTTATTTCTTACCGAGGTTTCACAAAAGGCTACTTAGGTAAGTTGATATCGGGCAGGCGGCTGGTCGTAAAATACCTACTCATTCATCCGTAGAAGAACCAGTCTACGATATAGCTCAGCGTGTTGCGAAGCTGAAGTGGCACATATTGCATAGAACCGATGGGCGTTGGGGTCTCGAGGTGTTGGAATGGCGACCCCGCACCGGAAAACGCAGCGTCGGTAGACCACCTATGAGGTAGAATGTCGACATATTGACATCCCTCAAAGGCGCACGGAGCGCTTCGCTTCGTCATTTCTTATGCGCACAGCACGGGTATGGAATTCTCTCCCGGCATCAATCTTTCCCAACACCTATAATATAGGTACTTTCAAAGCCAGGGTGAATAGGCATCTTATAGGCATGCGCGTTCCACCTTAGACTGTATCATCGCTTACTATCAGGCATGATTGCAGTCAAGCGCTCGCCTATTAATCAATAAAAAAAAAAACCTCAAAAAGGTCGCGGGGAGCCGCTGGGTCCAAGCGGCACAAGATCGTATGGTGTAGAGATCCTGTGAAGAGACATATGTCCAGCAGTGGACGACCATCGGTTGTCAAAGAAGTAGAAACAGTCACGAAACGCAGGAATTAGGAAGCTATAAAAGTCCGCTGTAGGATTAAACACTTTTTCAATGAGGTTTGCACAAAAAAGTTACAACTATTATTTAGAGAGACTAAGGGCCTGTTTTCACAAGTTACTGATAAAGTGTCGGATAGTTAACCGGCAAATAAACTAAGTAGCAGATAACCATTATAAGTACCATTTTTTGCTGCATGTACCATTTTTTTGCTGCATGATGCCATACTTTTTATTTTAGCTCCCACTGGGCTTGACTTAAGAAATTTTGACAATTATCTTGACATTTCTTAGGGCCTGTTTCACAAGTTACTGATAAAGTGTCGGATAGTTAACCGGCAAATAAACTAAGTAACAGATGTCAAACAAAAACATATTTGCTATCCAGCAGATAAACAATAATAACAGCGACATGATCTACCTGTTAACTTAATACGGACTTTAAGTGCTGAATAAGCCTATCAGAAATCTGAGAAACGCAAAATTCCGAGATATGTGTCATATATGTTCCGAATAAGGTAACTGACAGTTTATTGGTAACTTGCGAAATAGGCCCTAACACTAAATAATAGTTGTAGGTTTTTTGTTCAAAATCGTGTGTATAGATTCCGGCTATACTCACGTGTTATTTTATCGGATGAGCCCGACTAGTTTCAAGACCATACGGGGCTCTTATTCATGAGCTCTTTACGCGGCGTTATCGCGGCGGGAACTCTATAACCGCGCTACTCTAGAATCGCCATAACGCCGCGTAAGGTATTGCCGGAATCTATACATTAATTGTGAATAACACTCACGATAGCGTGTTTCACCAATACATTCAATTAATGCCAATCAATTTCGGCGTTCATGTTGGGTCGATTACCCCTGACTCATTGGGTGAGCTGTTGATATAATTGCTGGTTTTAACAGCTAATATTAAAAGAGCTCTTGCGGTTATTATAAATGCGAGAGTTTGTATGTCTGTCTCTCAATTTCGAACGGATAATCAGTTTGATGTTACTGTAACTTTGAGGTAACTGGCCTGTGGAGGTAAGGTACACTCACTTACAGGCGTAAGTGAGTGTCATCATCCTGCCCTTATCCCAATCTAAGTGGGGTCGGCACGAGGCGTAGTAGTAGTAGCGAAAAGTGTACCGCAACGAATTAGAGAGGGAATCTAATCTATCTATCAATACTTATTATAAAATAAAGTCCCTTAAATCTGTCTGTCTGTATGTGACCGATTTTCACAAAATCTACTGAACGGATTTTTTTACGGTTTCTACTAAAAGATAGTCCAATTCTCATGTATGCGCACACACACACGCGCTCTCTCACTTACACACATAAATACACGCACACACCACACACACACACACGCGCACGCGCACGCACGCACGCACGCACGCACGCACGCACGCACGCACGCACGCACGCACGCACGCACGCACGCACGCACGCACGCACGCACGCACACACACACACACACACACACGCGACATTGCGTCGATAAGGTTGCGTGCTTTTAAAAAAGAAATACACTGAGTAGAATAGACCACCCTCATTTCTTACAGAGGTGTCGTAAAATACGACTATGATAAGTTGACGTCAGGCCGACGGCCGGTCTTAAAAACGCAGCCATGTGACAGTATGTTTATAACAAGTGCCGAGACCTCTTAGAGTGGGATAAGGGCAGGAGGATGATGATTAAAATCTCATCTACTTTCTCTCTGTTTTTATTGGGCACATCGTATGCTAGCTTCCCTACTCTAGTATAATAGTTATATCTCTTCGCAGAGTGAGTCAAGATGGCGTCGGTGTGGAAGCGACTGCAGCGCGTCAACAAGCGAGCTGCGAAGTTCCAGTACACAGCGTCCTACCACCGCCTCGACGTCGAGCTCACACCCAAATGGTGAATACGAAATTTATTATATTGTTACGAACATGCGAAAATCGTACGTAACGTATATGTTGTAGAGCTCAAAGCTCTATATTAATCGTCTGTAACATTCACGTTGTTTACGAATCGTGTTCCGTATCCCTTCTACTACTCGGGAACAGTCGCAAAAATTCTCGAAATCGACTATATAAGCGGTAGTATCGCATTCAGTTTGCGGATAGCGATCAAGAGCGAATTAAGAAGCGAAAATATAAGTGAAATAATAGTGTCTACGGCTTTGTTATCGGACAACCGACTGTATAGTGACTGTAAATACTAATTTTGTAGTGAAAGGCTGAATAAAATTGTTTTTAACGAGTCACCAGATATTTTTATCCAAGTCCACGAACCCTTGTATGGTACAATATATTATAAAAAACGACGACATTTCTCCTTTATACTTATTCAATAAATAAAAAGCATTTTTCCCAAAGTCAACCCATTTACTCTTTTTCAACAAGTCAATGACACATAATGGCAGCCACAATGTTTTTTTCATATTAATGATGAACTCTATGAAGGAGGTTGTATTAGAAACATGTTGTAACAATATTGTTAGGATAAAAAACCAGTATTTCCTTCTGAAATAATAAAAAACCAATATATTGTAACGCACGAAAAACTTTTGACTATCGCGGTATCCATCTGGCTCGGCAAGATAGACGCCATCACCACATCGCACATTAGTTCAAAACACGTTCAATATCAAGGCATTTTTAAAAGCTTGTATTTAACTCGCCGTGTATGAACGAGTATGTGAACGCCGTGTGGTATCCGGCTGAATAGAATAGTACCACCCTCATTTCTTACCGAGGTGTCGTAAAAGGCAACTAAGGTAAATTGATACACCGTGTGGTATCCGTGTTAATAGAATAGACCACCCTCTTTCTTACCGAGGTGTCGTGAAATACGACAGAGGTAAGTTGACGTCAGGCAGGCGGCCGGTCGTAAAAACGTAGCCAAATCATGTGACAGCATGTTTATAACACGTTGTGCCGACCCCACTTAAAGAGGTATAAGGGCAGGAAGATGATGAGTTGTCTGTCCATAACACAAGTATTATACTGCGTCCATCATATTATCAGTCTTTTGACAGCTCACGCTCATTAAGTTTTGTATTGCTTACGTACAAATATCATACAAATAATTTTTGTACTTTATGGATGGGTACCGCCCACTTAGTGATGTCACATAATGGTTACTACGATTATGCCACAGATTAAAAATAATCGGTAGAAATCGATGTTACGAGTATTAAAAGACAATTAATAACATTATATAAAGTTTTACTTTCTTCTTAGTTAATACATGAATACAAATAAAACAATCAGGATATTTAAATTTATTTTATTAGCACGAGTCGTCGGAATGATAATCAACACTAGACTCCTCCGATGAGGAGTCTTCAGTAGCAGTAGCAGCTCTTGTGTAGATAATATATTATCAAACGCAATATCACGTTCCCAATCAGAGAATATTACTCTTTTAGTTCTTTCCACCACACTTGCCCAGTTCTCGGCCGTTACGTGGGTGCAAGCATTTTTTAGCAATTGCAACATTTTATTCGCTGTGAATGGGGGGCTTGTATTGCATCTCGCAGCATGCCCTTTTACTTGTGCCCATATAAGTTCTATTGCGTTGTACTGGCAGTGGTATGGAGGAATCCGAAGAACAGTATGGCCATATTCTGCTGCCATTTCATTGATTACATAGCGTTTTGCTCTCTTTTTGGTTTTTAATATTTTTATTAATTCAACTTTTAACATTGAGTCGTCCACATTTTCTCCATTGTCCCGAAGCCAATTAATTATTTCATGCTTTTTATTAGCCTGTGTTGGCATTTTGTCAATTTGACGGGAGTGGTAGGGCACATTATCAATAAAAATTATATCTGTGCGTTCCATTAATAATTTTCTTTTATTTAACTTTTTATATGAAAAGCCAATTGTGTTCAAAACTTTGACCAAAGAAGATTTTTCACCATGAAATAGACCACTTCTTTTCAAAGAAACAATAAGTTTTCTCAAAGTTGGAATTTCTTTTCTCAAGTAGTAATCATATACATGACGACGAATAGCGTCAGCGTCAAAGTCATCAACAGCTGTCACCTTATGAGCCCGGCGCTTTCTTTTTGGTGTAGATGGTTTGTTTTGCTCCAAGCCGCTCCTGCCGAAGGCATCAGTAGTGATTTTAGTCACAGTTGATAGACTGATCCCCAACGCGGCTGCAACACGGTTTCGGACTTGCGTGATAGGTATAAGAGGTCCGCCATTTTGATTTTCTTGCTCAAAATACTCATGAAGTTTTAACACTAACTGTCTCGATTGTGCTTTCAACACACGTCCTTTCGGCATTTTCACGATCAATTAATATAAGTTTCACAAAAGTTTTTCCGAGGAATAAAGCTATTAACTCAAGGTGTAACAGATGCGAGAGAACACTCAGCGAACGTAAATGCGTGTGACTATCACGGGCGTTTCGTTGAGAGTGACAGATCACGTCAAAATGGCGGCCGAGCGGAAGGTCTGTTGATGTTGCCAGTTGATGTATAATATATTTTTTTATGATTATAATAAATACACACGGATTAACGTTTTAAAGTTTTATGCGTACATTGTGGGATATAGGGACTTTGTTTTATAATATGTAGTGATTTAAATAACTTTGTTAGACACTGATTCCCACTCGGGCGAATCCACTAGCACATCTAGATAGTTATAAAGATCGCTGATTATTGTTTACATGGCTATATGAGCAAAGAGTTATACCCTTCCCAGGTCCTTGACCTTTGTCGAGGGACGAGCCTTTATTTTGCCGCAAAACGGCACTATCCGTCTTCCTAATCGCCTAGATACGCCCCTCCCTCCTTTTAGGGAATTAACTATTTTATACTGTATCGCTACAAAAATAGTAAGTTTGTCAAATGTGATTACTTGATAGTTATATTTGTTATAGTTCATTACTCTCCTGCCCTTACTCCAGGGTCGGCACAACATGTTACATGATTTGGCTATTTTTTTTACGTACGGCCGGCTGTCTTAGGGCTTGTCCACAAAACTGCAGTGCGACGTCGCATCCCAAAAACTTGCGACCTGGCACAATGCATCGGAAGAACATACGAACTGATTTGCATCGCGTATTTCTGGGAATTTACGTCACACTAGTTGACCATATTATGTTTAGTTCTCAATTTAAAATACGTTTAGTACGGTTGAGAGTCGTCGAAGGAATGGTCACCCTGGGAGACGCCGTGCACGAAATAACATCGCAGCAATTCGTGTCCCAACTTTCTGCGTTGTTAATCCGCATCGCGTCGTATCGCAGTTTTGTGTTTTCAAGCCTTTACGTCATTAACCTTAGCCGCCTTTTACGACACCACGGTAAGAAATAAGGCTGGTCTAATCTACTCAAATGGATATCACGCGGCGGGTCAAGTTACCTTAGTCGCTTCGGTAAGACGTGTGAAGATGACGGTACACATTCACTACCACTATTTCAAATCAAATCAAAATAATATCTTTATTCAAATAAGTTCTTTCAAGTAATTTCGAATCGTCAATTAATATGATTAATGAAGCTACAGCTGGTTCGGAATGTTGCTCTTACCAAGAAGAACCAGCTAGACTCTAACTAACGCGGCGGGAAATATTTTAAACACTTTTAATTTTATCTCAATCGTTTCGCCCTGTAACCGAATCATCATCAGGAGATAGACTGGACGACATAATTGCAAAGAGATTTGAAAGCAGATAGCTGTGCAATTTGTGTTCTGTCCAAGTATTTTTTTTTTAAATTTATTTATTCTTTTTATACATATATTTAAATGAGAAAAAAAAACCACATGTATACAGGCGGCCTTATCCCTAAAAGGGATCTCTTCCAGTCAACCTTTGAGTGACAGAAGGAAAAGGACAATAATTGAAAAAGAAAGAGAGTACGGGTCATATAGAGTAAAAGAAAAAGTTTATATAAATTGAATTGTTTATTGAAGTATTTAGATATTTTAAATCTATGTTTCAGGAAACCTAACAAACTTAGCATAGTGTGGACCCGACGGTCGAGGCGCGTCCTCACAGATCCTCTGGAATGGGAGCCATCTCTAAAGGACCCTTTAAAGTAAGTTACAAACAAACTTTATGTCCTACTGCCAACTAATCCTACTAAAATTATAAGTGCTAAAGTTTTTTGCGCATAAAACCTAGTCACGATATAAAGTTAACAAATCTATACTTATATATAAAGCTGAAGATTTTGTTTGTTTGAACCCGCTAATCTCAGTAACTAGTGGACTGATTTGAAAATTTATTTCAGTGTAAAGTAGTCCATTTATCGAGGAAGGCTATATAACATCCCGCTAAGATAAATAGGAGAGGAGCAGCAATAAAAAATATACGGCAAACTTTAAAGCTTTCATTGCGTGCGCTAAGTAAACGTCGAAAGTTACTCAAATGTCACGTTTTACAAAATTGTTTCCCTCTAAAAGTAGTAAATAAAAGTTTGCGATAGCATATGGCTAGATTAGTTATCAAAATACTATGTTAAGGTTTTAACCTTTTTACGCGGGCGGACCCGCTGGCGATTGCTAGTACATTGTAAAATGTACGATGAACATCTATATGTCAGAGATCTCTGTCAGTTAACCTTAGAAGAGAGACGGTTACTGTTTACTTTAGTTGAAAAGTTGTATCTAATTTAAATTAAGATCGTCAGTTTTGCCAGAAGGGTTCAAATATTCTGTCAAAAGTTTTTTTCGTTGAAGGAATACATCGTGAAGAAACCTGGATATATCTGAAGAAATTACTAAGCTATGTATAACTTATCAATCCGCATTAGTACAGCGAAGTAGGTCTTAGTTCCAACCCTTCTCTCAAAAAAGGGAGAGAGGAGGCCTACCCCTAACTGATATGGTAATAGGCAGTTACTTTACACCCACGTTCTCGTCACCTATTCCAGAGGGTCGGTGATATTCACGGTCCCGGAAAACCAGACGGTGGCCGTGACCCTGTTCCGGGACGCGCGCACCAATGAACTAGAGGACAAAGACTGGACCTTCGTGCTGGAGGATGTGAGTCTAGCTCTAGCAAATATTTGTTTTCTTTATTCAGAAACGTCAAGGATTAATTATAATGAAACTACAACTCGAATGTTGCTCTTACCGAAAACAACCAGAAAGAAACTCTGTGGTCAATATTTTAAACATTTTCAATTTTACATTATTCAGCTTGTATGATGCTGAAAGGATAATCAAATCCGGGCATTTTTATCTTCAATTTTGTAATATGCTTTAAGTATATTTTTTACACTTGATTTAACCTTTCTGTAGACTGGTCTAGTAGTAAGATGTTGAATGCGTGGCGAGAGTGTTACGCAAAAGTTTGAAAGGGTGAAGCGAATGGATGTTGAGTAGTATAAGAAAACCCACAGATTTGTACTAGAATAGAGAAGACTCTAAAATGTGTCCATGGACAATAAAGAGAAAGCAAACATCTTATTATCTGTCTCTTTTTTGTGTGATTAAACTATGATAAGTAGAGGAGTTTCATATTCCCTCTCTTATTATTTCTTACGACACTCACTGATTATGGTATCTTATCCTTTAGGTGTCCCAAACAGGCAAGCGTCGTCGTCTGGCGGCTTGTGCGGTGAACTTGCGCCGGCACGCGTCCCTGGCGCCCGCCCAGCGCGCCCTGAAGCTCTCTCTAGAGCCAGTATCGCGGAAGCTTAAGGCAGCTCGCTTACACCTCACGCTGCACTGCGTTCTGCTCAGAGAGGGCCAGGCTACGTGAGTTTGTACTTCATCTTGTTTCTGTTGCATGTTTTCTCCAATTTGGTGGTATTCTGGCGACCATTCTGCCTCAGGCTGAAAGGTGCCAAAGAGCCCAGCACATTTCAGAAGTTTGTTATGTTTCCCCCGTTGCTTCAAATCATATCAAAATAATCTTTATTCTAATAAGCTCTTTTAAATCGTCAAGGATCAATAATGAAGCTACAACTGGTTCGGAATGTTGCTCTTACCGAGAAGAACCAGAAAGAAACTCGGCGGTCAATCTTCTAAACATTTTCAATTTTACATTATTAAACCGCAGTCTTGTATGAAGCTGAAAGAACACTTCAGCAACACAAAGTAGTGGTATCCTACTGAGTAGAATAGACCACCCTCATTTCTTAGCGAGGTGTCGTAAAAGGCGACTAATGTAAATTGACCCACCGTGTGGTATCCGGCTGAGGAATAGACCACCTTCATTTCTTAGCGAGGTGTCGTAAAAGGCGACTAAGGTAGGTTGACCCGCCGTGTGGTATCCGGCTGAGGAATAGACCACCCTCATTTCTTAGCGAGGTGTCGTAAAAGGCGACTAAGGTAGGTTGACCCGCCGTGTGGTATCCGGCTGAGGAATAGACCACCCTCATTTCTTAGCGAGGTGTCGTAAAAGGCGACTAAGGTAGGTTGACCTGCCGTGTGGTATCCGGCTGAGGAATAGACCACTCTCATTTCTTAGCGAGGTGTCGTAAAAGGCGACTAAGGTAGGTTGACCTGCCGTGTGGTATCCGGCTGAGGAATAGACCACTCTCATTTCTTAGCGAGGTGTCGTAAAAGGCGACTAAGGTAGGTTGACTTGCCGTGTGGTATCCGGCTGAGGAATAGACCACTCTCATTTCTTAGCGAGGTGTCGTAAAAGGCGACTAAGGTAGGTTGACTTGCCGTGTGGTATCCGGCTGAGGAATAGACCACTCTCATTTCTTAGCGAGGTGTCGTAAAAGGCGACTAAGGTAGGTTGACTTGCCGTGTGGTATCCGGCTGAGGAATAGACCACTCTCATTTCTTAGCGAGGTGTCGTAAAAGGCGACTAAGGTAGGTTGACTTGCCGTGTGGTATCCGGCTGAGGAATAGACCACTCTCATTTCTTAGCGAGGTGTCGTAAAAGGCGACTAAGGTAGGTTGACTTGCCGTGTGGTATCCGGCTGAGGAATAGACCACTCTCATTTCTTAGCGAGGTGTCGTAAAAGGCGACTAAGGTAGGTTGACCTGCCGTGTGGTATCCGGCTGAGGAATAGACCACTCTCATTTCTTACCAAGGTGTTGCAAAGGGCGATTAAGGTAAGTTGACGGCGGTTGACAGGCTGGCGGCCGGTCGTAAAATACCTAGTCAAATACATGTGACATGTTTATAATATGTTATGCCGAACCCACTTAGTGTGGGATAAGGGCATGTGGATGAAGAGATTGATACTTCAACAACACTAAATAATACGTTTTTTATTCTATATTTTATCCCGTTGTATAGGCTTTAATTGTGTAAAATTGCTTTTAAATCTAATTAAATTTATTTTAAGTTGGTCAAAGTTGTATCTACCGTAGTTACGAAGTCTAACTGTAATTATGGATTGCGAAAGTTTAAAATCTACCAAATTTCACGCAATGTTATTGAAATTTAACGTTAATATTCTAAAAATTCTACCACGTTGAATGTCTTGAATAATTCATCATTTGATTTTTTTAAATTTGATTCTTTAGTTCTTTTAGTGTACAGTAAAACTGTTATCTATTTATCCAAAAAGTACACTGATAGGTGTGTGTGTGACAGGGACGAGGACATGCAATCGCTGGCGTCCCTGCTTTCTGTGAACAACAACTCTGACATCGCCGTTCTGGAGGATTTGGACGAAGATGACTACACGTTGTCCGATAATTCTACTAGAGAGGTACTTTTTAACACACTTACCTAAAAATCTTACGATTTCTGCCATCTTGAGATATCTCTTTCTCTCTCTAACTAATAGCCGCCCACTGCTGAATACAGATCCCTTTAAAAGACTTCCACACCGTACGTTCTTGTGCACGATCAAGAGGTTTTTTGAGGTCGTCAGTCCACCTCATCGATGTCTACAAACGTTGCGTTTTCCTGTACGGAATCGCCATTCTAACACTTTAAGATCGTGTTTTCTTCGAACTATTTGACCCGCTCATTGCCACTTCAGATTCCCAACTTGGACTATGTCTAATGTGGTTTTTATACGGATCTCCTCATTTCCGATTTGATAAAGCAGATACTGTGAGCATAGCTCTATCTTTAGCCTGCTGAGTAACTCTTAGCATTTTATGAGGTGCATAATCAGTGAGCACGTCTCAGATCAATGTCCCATTACTGGCAACATGCTCTTTTGGAATACTTTGAGCTTTAAACAGAATCGTAAGATGTTGGGATTTAAATACAAAAATTAGAATAAAAAATAGCCCATTAGTTACGTTTATACTTACGTATATACAAGACTTTGTACTAAGTCGTAAAAGCCAAACACATGCAAATAAATTTTTGCCTTAATAATTATAAAGTCAATTATCAAATTTGCTGCTGTGGTAAAAATACTGTGGTAGCCCAGCGGTATCATCGTGCGCCTCTTTCGAGAAGCTCTACGGTTCAAACCCTGGGCAGGCACCAATGAGTTTTCTAGTAAAACTTAAATGTCTAATTGATAATTTCAATTTATCACACACTTTTCGGCGAAGGAAAACATCGTGAGGAAACCTGCATATCTCTAGAGAATTCTGGGGATATGTGTAAGCTACCAATCCGCACTGGAGCAGCGTGGTAGGTCTTAGCTCCAACCCTTCTCACCAAAAAAAAAACGGAGAGAATATAATAATCCCATAGTAAGAATGTGTAGGGTCTATAATGATCTCTCTTTCAAGTTTAAGGATCTTGACATTTTTGAGTCAGCATTTAAAAGGATTGTCAAGTGTTGTGTTACTTTTCGTAGTGCTGTTCAAGAAATCATAAAATAATAACATTAGACTATTACTACTAATATACTTAGATTTAATTTTATAATAAGCTTATTATTGCAACATGTTTTTCTTTTTCTTCTTTTGTACATGCATATTTTGGTGAGCAACTAGATTTTAAATATAAACAATATGTATACATTTAAGGTTTAATCGTGTTGTGAACTGTTTTGTGTGTCTAATAAAATAAAAATAAAATAAAAAATAGAAGAGGCCTATGCCCAGCAGTGGGATAGTAACAGGCCGTTACTTACTTACTTACTTATCAAATTTGACCTGACCTTTCAGATGTTAGACCTCCGCCAGCAAATGGAAGAGATGACACAGAGTCTTACCAACAGCGACATCGCCGCTACCCCCAATAGCGTCCAAAGCCTCAACTTTGACAACTCCCGCACCCCAACAGCACCCATGACCCCCGAATCCACCACCCCCACTACCCCAATACCCTCAAAAGAAATCGAACCAGACTTGAAACTTAACGAAACGTCCATTGCACCAAAATCTAGGCCCGAGTATTTAAGCAATCTCACAAAACTAGCAATGAAAACGGAACCGCCTAAATTCCAGTCAACACCAAAGATAATTCCAACAGCTAATGAAGAGTTGAAAGTAGATAATTTGAAATGGGGCGCATTGAAACCGAAGACTATCGCTAAAAGGAACCTTAAGCCGTTGGAATTGAAGACTAATTTGAATAACATAAGTCTTGATACTAATGATAATGAAAAGGAGGAAGATAATGACAAAACTCCTGTGGCTGATGTTGAGAAATTGTTCCCTGTGAGAGGGCTGGATAAGGATAAAACTCCGGTAAGTTTATTTTTGTTCATAATATAGTTATATTTTACTAGCAATCGCCAGCGGCTGCGTGGAAAGATTTAAACCGTAATATAGTCTTTTGATAACCATAAAAATGGTTAAAGTGGGTTAATCAGAAAGCCTACTATACTGTTGAGGATTATTTGGACGATAAGAATGCGTGGATATAGATATTGTTCGACCCTGTACAAGATAGAAACCATTAAATGTAACTAGTGTTAAGAACTATATTTTAAAAAGAGCAACCGCCGAGTTTCTTGCTGTCTCTTCTCGGTAGGAACAGCTTTCCGAACCAGCCTTTTGACGATTCAAAAACACTTGTTTACAAGTTTTTTGGATAAAGGATATTTTGAATTTGAATTTCATTTATCAAATCATTCTCGTTAAAGTAGTGATAAAGTGGTGTTGTAATTAAGGTTCACTCTATCTACTACTTAAGCTGTGATGGCCTAGCGGTGCGACCGTGTGAATCTCTAGAGACGATCATGGGTTCAAGCCCGGGCAGACACCAATGAGTTTTTCTATAAAAACTTATGAAGGAAGGAAGGTGAAGGAAAACATCGTGAGGAAACCTGCATATCTCTAGAGAATCCTAGGGATATGTGTAACCTACCAATCCGCATTGGAGCAGCGTGGTAGGTCTTAGCTCCAACCCTTCTCTCCAAAAATGGAGAGAGGAGGCCTATGCCTAGCAGTGGGATAGTAACAGGCCGATACTTACTTATCTACTGCTTATAATGATCAACGAGGAATTTAATAACAGACGTGTTTCGATATTCAATGTTTAATTGCGACTGACTTAGTATATGAACCGACTCAACACAACATACCGCCCACCAAAGGACCATAAGCGTCCTTTAAAACAACTAATTACAGAATTCCATGTAATACATAATCACATCGAAATAAAAAATAACATTATGTTAGCGCACACACTATACAATAACACGATATAATAAAAATACCACAATTCCCGTTCCGACATTCACTTCTCTTGTAAGACGAACAAAGACTAAATGCAACTGAAACGTTTTATCAATAGGAAGACTCCACCGGAAACAACACGACACAGTGTTGCCAACAATTCAGTCTTAAGGGCGCGATACTCGTTTCATGACGGTGTTGCTATAAAATACAAAGCGAAAGTCATTGGCGACAACAATTACAATAATTTTATCATGTCAATAGTTGTGGGCTTCTATGATAACATTAACAATGTAACAATGTAAACCAAACATTCAACACATGGTCCTTCGAGCCGGATAAACTTCTACCATATACTCAATAAATTGTATTTTCGACGATGCTATACTAATATGGGTGTTATCGTGACCAGGTGCAAGACCTGTTGGAGTGGTGCAGCAGTGTGACGAGGGAGTACAGCTACTGCCGCGTCACCAACCTCACCACCAGCTTCCGCAATGGGCTGGCGTTCTGCGCCATCATTCACCACTACCGGCCGGACCTTATGTGAGTTGGCCATTGTAGCGAACATCTCCATCCATCAGCCTATCGCAGTCCACTGCTCGACAAAGAACTCCTGATGTCTGCGCCAGACATCCCAGTTTAGAGAACATCTCCATCCATTAACCTAAGAATGAAATTCAGAGACAGTTTAAGTAAGTGACGAATTCGGATCAAACTCCCTGCACTGTAAAAATAATGTCCCTACTTTTATCTACTGAGGAATTTTCTTGTTTGGAGCCAATACCAGTATCAGATCACGCTTATCATAAACATTTTTGACTTTTTGGCTGGAAGAGATTCTGATTCCGGAATAAGCCCGCCATTGGACATTATGTTGCTTTTATTATTATTTTTATATTAATTAATGCAATAAAGAGATTACAAACAAATATATTTATTTTGCCTACTTCCATAGCATTATGTCTTATGGAATATTGCTATGGGGTAAATGCGCGGATAGTGAAAAAAATTTTGTTTTACAAAAAAGAGCTATACGTGACATTTATAATTTAAGACCGCGTGATTCCTTGCGAGAGAAGTTTAAGGAAACAGGTATTCTTACATTTGCTTCACAGTATATTTTAAGCAATCTTATTTATGTACATAAAAATATAAAGAATTATAAAACGATAGGTGATGTATACAATAGACAAAGCAGGAACCGACATAAGCTTGCGGCTCCTGCTTTGCGCCGCGCAAAAGTACCTAAGCCGTTTGTGGGTTTTGGTATAAGATTCTATAATAAAATTCCGCAATCAATTTCAGCTTTGCCATTACATCAGTTTAAAAACACTGCTAAAAAGAGGCTGATACAGAAAGCCTACTATACTGTTGAAGATTATTTGGAAGATAAGAATGTGTGGATATAGCTCTCTTTGAACTTGTACAAGACAGTAACGACTTAATGTAAATAGTATTAAGAATTATATTTTTAAAAGAGCAACCGCCGAGTTTCTTGCTGGCTCTTCTCGGTAGGAACAGCTTTCCGAACCAGCAGTAGAGTTGACGATTCAAAAGCACTTGTTTACAAGTTTATTTGAATAAAGAATATTTTGAATTTGAATTTTGAATTTGAATATGCATTGTCATCGGGACTGGAGCAGTATGTCAAAAGCTCAATAGACCACTGGGAAGTGGGTACAAATTTAACTTGCAAGATTCCACTCTTTAGTAAAAGCTTTAAACACATCTGTCGAACACACTTAAAGTAGGATATCAAATAAAAATAATCTTTATTCAAATGAAGCTACAACTGGTTCGGAATGTTGCTCTTACTGAGAAGAACCAGAAAGAAACTCAGCAATCAATCTTTTAAACATCTTCAATTTTATAATATTAAACCGCAGTCATGTATGAAGCTGAAGCCTCACACAAGACTGCGTATATATTGCATTATATAAGCATGTATGATTTGGGCAGGGGAATGTTGATTCCCATGATTGAATCAGCTTTTTATAGCTTAAGCGAAAACCTTATTCTCGGCAGCGACTTTTCTGGCCTGCAAGCGGACGAAGCGGAAGTGAACGTGCGCACCGCACTGGAAGCGAGCGCGCGGCTCGGCATCGCGCAAGTGCTGACCGCTGCCGACGTGTGCAAGCCGCCCGCGCCCGACAAGCTGGCGGTAAGACGTTATCTTTTAATCATTTTTTTTCCAATTTATTCAATTCCAATTCAAAATCAAATTAAACTTGATTCATATCATAATAATCTCGAAAACGGCGCCAACGATTTTCCTGAAATTCAGCATGTAAGGGGTTTTAGGGGAGAAAAATCGATCTAGATAAGTTTTACTAAAAAAAAAGCCGTGTGGTATCCGGCTGCATAGAATCATGTCTTACCGAGGTGTATTAAAAGGCGACTAAGGTAAGTCGACCCGCCGTGTGGTATTGGCCTGAGTAGAATGGACCAACATCATTTCTTACCGAGGAGTCGTAAAAGGCGACTAAGGTAAGTCGACCCGCCGTGTGGTATCCGGCTGAGTAGAATAGACCAGACTCATTTCTTACCGAGGTGTCGTAAAAGGCGACTAAGGTAAGTCGACCCGCTGTGTGGTATCCGGCTGAGTAGAAAGACCAACATCATTTCTTACCGAGGAGTCGTAAAAGGCGACTAAGGTAAGTCGACCCGCCGTGTGGTATCCGGCTGCATAGAATAGTACCAACCTCATTTCTTACCGAGGTGTCGTAAAATACGACTAAGGTAAGTTGACGTCAGGCAGGCGGCCGGTCGTAAAAACGCAGCCAAATCATGTGACAACATGTTTATAACATGTTGTGCCGACTCCACTTAGAGTGGGATAAGGGCAGAAAGATGATAAGTTTTATATAAAAAATGTCGTTTTATCCCTATTTTTGGACATTAAAAAATACTAAAATTTATCTTGAATTGAATTTTTGCAACAAACTGTCAAGTCAGCGTAGCTTATTCGGGGAACGGGCGGTCTCGAGAAATGTAAATTCTTCGAGCGATCCCAACTACATAATTATTTTTTATTTTTTTAAGCCCTTTATTTATTTTGTAAGAAATTATCAGTTACTTAAATTTTATGTAAATAGATTTTTTAACATAAAGAGAATACTTAGAGTAATGGAGTATAGTATAATGTTTTTAATTACTTATTTTCAGATAATGACTTACCTTTTTCAATTGCGGGCGTACTTTACGGGTAACGAGCTGCAAGTAGAACAATTAGGTAAGTAATAGTTAATAGACATGTTTGCGCAGGTTCGATTGTCCCAAATCCCATCGAAGTGGATCTAAGGATATAAGTAAGTATGTTGCGTGTTGTGGAGATATTCACCAGTTGTCTGTCCATAACACGAGTATTAAGTTACTTACTTTGGCGACGGACGACCGTGTGTGTAAGTGTCCCATATATTTATTTATTATTTGCTATTCGCGGGCTAGCTGCTACTGACAGCGGCTGTCACATCTCCCGCGTCAAAATTGCATACACACACTCACACACACACACACACACACACACACACACACACACACACACACACACACACACACACACACACACACACACACACACACACACACACACACACACACACACACACACACACACACACACACACACACACACACACACACACACACACACACACACACACACACACACACACACACACACACACACACACACACACACACACACACACACACACACACACACACACACACACACACACACACACACACACACACACACACACACACACACACACACACACACACACACACACACACACACACACACACACACACACACACACACACACACACACACACACACACACACACACACACACACACACACACACACACACACACACACACACACACACACACACACACACACACACACACACACACACACACACACACACACACACACACACACACACACACACACACACACACACACACACACACACACACACACACACACACACACACACACACACACACACACACACACACACACACACACACACACACACACACACACACACACACACACACACACACACACACACACACACACACACACACACACACACACACACACACACACACACACACACACACACACACACACACACACACACACACACACACACACACACACACACACACACACACACACACACACACACACACACACACACACACACACACACACACACACACACACACACACACACACACACACACACACACACACACACACACACACACACACACACACACACACACACACACACACACACACACACACACACACACACACACACACACACACACACACACACACACACACACACACACACACACACACACACACACACACACACACACACACACACACACACACACACACACACACACACACACACACACACACACACACACACACACACACACACACACACACACACACACACACACACACACACACACACACACACACACACACACACACACACACACACACACACACACACACACACACACACACACACACACACACACACACACACACACACACACACACACACACACACACACACACACACACACACACACACACACACACACACACACACACACACACACACACACACACACACACACACACACACACACACACACACACACACACACACACACACACACACACACACACACACACACACACACACACACACACACACACACACACACACACACACACACACACACACACACACACACACACACACACACACACACACACACACACACACACACACACACACACACACACACACACACACACACACACACACACACACACACACACACACACACACACACACACACACACACACACACACACACACACACACACACACACACACACACACACACACACACACACACACACACACACACACACACACACACACACACACACACACACACACACACACACACACACACACACACACACACACACACACACACACACACACACACACACACACACACACACACACACACACACACACACACACACACACACACACACACACACACACACACACACACACACACACACACACACACACACACACACACACACACACACACACACACACACACACACACACACACACACACACACACACACACACACACACACACACACACACACACACACACACACACACACACACACACACACACACACACACACACACACACACACACACACACACACACACACACACACACACACACACACACACACACACACACACACACACACACACACACACACACACACACACACACACACACACACACACACACACACACACACACACACACACACACACACACACACACACACACACACACACACACACACACACACACACACACACACACACACACACACACACACACACACACACACACACACACACACACACACACACACACACACACACACACACACACACACACACACACACACACACACACACACACACACACACACACACACACACACACACACACACACACACACACACACACACACACACACACACACACACACACACACACACACACACACACACACACACACACACACACACACACACACACACACACACACACACACACACACACACACACACACACACACACACACACACACACACACACACACACACACACACACACACACACACACACACACACACACACACACACACACACACACACACACACACACACACACACACACACACACACACACACACACACACACACACACACACACACACACACACACACACACACACACACACACACACACACACACACACACACACACACACACACACACACACACACACACACACACACACACACACACACACACACACACACACACACACACACACACACACACACACACACACACACACACACACACACACACACACACACACACACACACACACACACACACACACACACACACACACACACACACACACACACACACACACACACACACACACACACACACACACACACACACACACACACACACACACACACACACACACACACACACACACACACACACACACACACACACACACACACACACACACACACACACACACACACACACACACACACACACACACACACACACACACACACACACACACACACACACACACACACACACACACACACACACACACACACACACACACACACACACACACACACACACACACACACACACACACACACACACACACACACACACACACACACACACACACACACACACACACACACACACACACACACACACACACACACACACACACACACACACACACACACACACACACACACACACACACACACACACACACACACACACACACACACACACACACACACACACACACACACACACACACACACACACACACACACACACACACACACACACACACACACACACACACACACACACACACACACACACACACACACACACACACATCCACACACACACATCCACATGCACAAATCTTAGTTTTGACGGATTTTTGTATTATAACTAGTGATAAGATTAGCTTAAGGCATTAAAAGTGTAATCCTAAATTGGCTTATTTTATAATATATAGTCATACTTTGTGATGAAATTGTAAATCGCTGTTGGATTGCCAAATAAATATATAATAAAAAAATGGCGCGAACGGCTGTGGCAAGATGTGACGTCATGGCTTGCTTGCTTGCAGTAGCGACAAGGCGGCGTTGTTATATATTCGATTCATTTTTCTTACAGGTAACGATGAAACGGAATCGTCATATATGGTCGGTCGCCACGACACTGACGCCACTTTACCAGCGGAGCTATTCAGCAGAGAAGTAAGCACGCGGCGCTCGAGGAATATGGCGGATCGGCCGAGGCCTGTGTAAGTCGGAATATATCTTATACTAATACAGAATCATCATCCTCCTTATCCCACTCTAAGTGGGGTCGGCACAACATGTTACAAATATGCTGTCATATGATTTGGCTATGTATTTTACGAGCGACCGCCTGCCTGACATTAACTTACCTTAGTCGTATATCGTATAGTCGTCTATTCTACTTAACCGGATACCATACGGTGGGTTGACTTACCTTAGTCGCCTTTTACGACACCTCGGTAAGAAATGAGGGTGGTACTATTCTATTCAGCCAGATCCTACACTGCATCAACAGCTATAACAATCAAGTCATAAAATATCGTCCCCAGGTCACAAGGTTCCCAAGATTCCAGACATTCCCAGGAGCGTTCGCCGGAAAAATCGCCTACTGCCATCAAGGACGTGCGGGACATGTTCATGCAGTCCAAGAATATCCTGGGCAAGATGCTGTCTCCGGCGAAGGACTTAAGGGAGAAACCGACCGCCAAATGGTTCGCTGATCCTCTTAAAGTCAATGAGGTGAGAGCTTGTTTTATATATTCGATATTATAATATTGAATATTGCCTTATGCAAAATTCACCCAGTTTCCTAAATAATACACTACACTACTATCTGCAGTTTAATTTATTATTTATTATGTACATAAAAATATAAAGAATTATAAAACGATAGGTGATGTGTATAATAGACAAAGCAGGAACCGACATAAGCTTGCGGCTCCTGCTTTGCGCCTTGCAAAAGTACGTAATTCGTTTGTGGGTTTTGGTATAAGATTCTATAATAAAATTCCGCAATCAATTTCAGCATTGCCATTACAGCAGTTTAAAAACACTGTTAAAGAGAGGCTGATACAGAAAGCCTACTATACTATTGAAGATTATTTAGAAGATAAGAATGTGTGGATATAGCTCTCTTTGAACCTGTGCAAGACAGTAACGACTTAATGTAAATAATATTAAGAATTATATTTTAAAAAGAGCAACCGCCGAGTTTCTTGCTGCTCTCTGTAGGAACAGCTTTCCGAACCAGCAGTAGAGTTGACGATTCAAAAGCACTTGTTTACAAGTTTATTTGAATAAAGAATATTTTGAATTTGAATTTGAATTTTTTTTCAGTCATAGTTTAGTCAAATTCCCTCTGCTGCATCCGCCAAAAAATAAAAGAAAATTATACTCTGTATTTTCGTCTCATCTGGAACTAGATTATAGAAAAAAATCGCATCTATTGGAATTTCTAAGTTAATTGTTAAATACCTTTATAATACTTGTTTCCACAGCCGATTCCCGCTCGGCCGGAAAAGTTGATGACTCGCAAGGAATTCACCGATCCCTTCGCGTCTGATGATGAAGAGGAACCATCACCTCCAAACAATTCCAGTGATATTGGGAATGGTGGTGAGTATTGAGTCAATTTAAATAGTACACTATTTTATTTATGTATTAGATACTTATATCTGTTACATCAAGGAATTAAGGATTACATAAATTATAAAAATAAGTGCATCAGCTACTCTTTGATCTTGTACAATATAGTTATGACGAAATATAACAAGTTATTAAGAATAATATTTTGACAAGCCCAACCGCCGAGTTTCTTGCTGGCTCATCTCGGTAGAAACAGCTTTCTGAACAAGCAGTTGACGATTTAATAGAACTTGCTCACAAGTTTACTTCAATAAAGAATATTTGGAATTTCAATATATCTGGATTACTTTTATCATAATATGAAACAAATTACGTGGTAAATTGAATTCAACAGATTCAGACATTAAACATCAGAAACATTATTATAATTCTTTAATAAGTAATCACCGGGGTACTGCAAGGAAGTATTTTGGGTCCTCTATTGTTTAAATGCTGATAATTAAATAGTTATATTTATAGATAACAGTACAGTCGTTTCCAGTTTGTAATTAATACGAGATACTCTCCATAACAGAGCTAAGCTGAGATCAGTAACTCTATTTGATTAGTTCCAAGTGCCCAGGTGAAAAATCAAAATATACTTCAGAAATTTATTTGATTAATTAGTTATATCTTTTTAGTGAAATCAGAGCAGAAACCAGTTACTGAACCGGTAGCAACAGATCCATTAATGATCCAGCTTACCGAGAACGCAAACAACGGTCCGGTAACAGAGAAACCGAAACCACCCACGCCCGAATTACCTAAACCTACACCGGTAAGTAGCATTTGAACTTTAGAGAGTGGCTTTTGTGAAGTTATTTTAGTTTTATTGACATAGTAGGGGTTTGAAGTGTAGTATATTGTATATTTAGTAATGAAATTGAAGGAAGACTAAAATTTTTGAAATAATTCCTTTTAAAGTAAGAGTTTTGTTTTATTTTTAATAGTGCATCCCTAATATCCATAATAAGTTCGTGCGGTGCTTAAGTTAATTAATTAATTGTAAAGTAAGAATTTCAAGTTAAAGTTACTAAATTTATTTTTGAGTACGACATTTTTTATGTTTTTATGTAGTATAATAACATTTTTTTAATTTAACACTAACTGAACATTATTTTCATCAAAACATAAGAATATCGAAAAAAAATCATCGCGTATATTAATGCGAATATGCGTATATTATTTTCAAATTCAAATGTTGATATACTCTAGTGTAAAATAACGACGCTAAATTATGCCTCTAAGTGATACATTAAGAGTGAAATATTACTATAGCAAAAATAAAAGTACTTGTATTACACTTGTAGTGTATTTTGATAAAACTCTAGGGCTATACAATATCGAATAAAGTAATCTCTTTCCATTCCCGATACGTCATCGCTTTGAACGGTTTGTGTGTGCGCTTGATTGGTCGCCGCGTAACGCTTGCTTCGCTGTGATTGGTCGGATGTCGCCCGCTTGCTGTGTGCTCGCCGCCCATTGGACAGCAACTGCTGTCGCGGCACGACGAGCTCAAGGAGAGAGCGAGACAGCTGCTAGAGGCGACCAAACGGGAGGCGCGAGAGAAGGACAAAAACAGGCGGCAGAGCAGCAAAGACAGTGATGATAAGACAGAAGTTGTTAATGGACTGAGGAATGGGGAGCCCGGCAGCCCGAAGAAGGTAAGTAAGTAACGGCCTGTTACTCTCCCACTACTGGGAATAGGCCTCTCCTCTCCGTTTTTGGAGAGAAGGATTGGTGCTAAGATCTACCACGTTGCTCCAATGATGGAATGAGAGAATTCTGGAGATATTAACATATCTCCAGAATTCTCTAGAGATATGCATGTTTCCTCACGATGTTTCCCTTCACCGTAAAGCGCGTGATAAATTGCAATTCGACATAAGTTTTTAATAGAAAAACTCATTGGTGGCGGGTTGAACGTGAACGTGAACTGCCCGGGTTTGAACCCGTGACCTTTTCGAAAGAGTCGCACGGTTTTACAGCTGGTAGCCTAGCAGAAGAAGGTAACTTATTTGTAATACCTCTTAGCCCTTACTTCGACTGCGAACGGTAAAATGACAACGTGGTCCATTCTCAGGGAAGGATTCTGGATTTTCCTCATCACATTTAGCATCTTCATTGATATAGGTTGGCTAATATTGGCCGGTCTGTATTTAGGGACGTTTGATCCACCTTTCCATAATCTTAAAGCTAATGATATTCTTTAGCCCAATATTCTTTAGGACTAGGAATCCAATGGCAAATCGAGAAAATTTAATAATGTTTCGCTAATAGCTGGAAAGAAATTAACTTTACTACATAAAGATTTAAGATAAATTTACTTAAAATAAAATAAGTTTTTATATGTTTTAGATTGTTCTAATTACAAATTACGTTTTTAAAATTTAAAGAATCTCTTGCAGTTTTATCGATATTTTGTCTTTATTTTTACTTATATTTTTATGTCATTTAAGCCGATAACAGAGGAGGAGAGGCAAGCTATGCTTCGGGAGCGGGCGCGGAAACTCATAGCCGATGCGAGAGCAGGAATTGTGAGGTATTATTATCATCATCATCCTCCTCCCCTTATCCCACTCTAAGTGGGGTCAGCACAACACGTTACCAAACATGTCACATGATGTCATCATGTCACATGATTTGGCTGCGTTATTACGACCGGCCGCCTGACGTCAACTTACCTCTGTCGTATTTTACGACACCACGATAAGAAAGAAGGTGGTCTATTCTACTAAACCGGATACCACACGGGGCAACTGACCTTAGTCGCCTTTTACACCTCGGTAAGAAATGAGGGTGGTACTATTCTGTTCAGCCGGATACCACACTGCGGAATTGTGAGGTATTATTATATGGAATAGAATAGCTTTATTCACTAATAAATAAATGTGTTTCTTTCTTTTCTTTCTTTCGCTCACAAAGTACAAAATAAATAGAATACACTTTGCGGTATAACATGGTACATGACTTGTAACAGGTGGCAGACACCCTGCCTTCAACTTTTTGGGTCTCGGACCAACATTTTTTAATAACAATTTGTTAGTTATTTGGATCTAGATGTGTTAAAGTTTTAACCCGAGTCGTTATTATGGAATGAATATGGAACAAAATTTATAAGCAGCCGAAAGTTCCAGGGTAATAACGCCAGCCAACTTTGAACTATATGGTCTCAGTTTTTAAAACCATATTTCCATGTTCGTAGCATTAATAACAAATTGTGTTCACATGAAATAACCTATCTAATAAGTTCTGTCGTGTCCCCACAGTCCGACGTCCCCCCTATCCCCCTCCCGCACGCGGGGCACCGTGGAAATAATCACCAAGCAATCCGTCATGGAGGAACTAGCTGCTGGTGAGTGCTTTCCCTATTTTTCAAAAATAACTGCACTGTACTAACATTAATTATATTGTTTTTAAGTATGAGAAATTACGTCTAGAATGGAAACCCTTTTGCAGTGAAAGTCCAAGGAATTACCCTTTTCCAACCTATTTCCTTTTTCAGTGTTAACCTCATTTGATCACCTTCTTGTTGCTAGAAAAATCTTCCTTAATTATCAGAAACCAGGTCATTGGCTGAAAGCGAAAGTGAGTTTGAGGTCCAAATTATTTCATGTTTTTTTGGGCAATTTACAAATTCCGAAAGTCCCAAGTCCTTGTAGGCATTGATGGTCGGATATTCCTTACACCCAGGGGCTACTTATACAATTAATGATAGACTCAAAAACATAAAACCGCATTTAATATTAGTAGTATTTATAATTTAGTATTATTTATCAATATTCTAGATAATCGCTATAAGATTTGCCAAATAAGTTAGCTTTCGTACGACCATAAGCAAATCATCTTCCCGCACAGGACAAAGTCGAACCGACCTGGGCCGCCGTTTTAATCGCTATATGTGACGAATAAAATTACCACTGCCCAAAAAGAAAAATGACAATAAATAATAAAGTAAAAATTGTTAAGTTTTCACGAACTTTATTAAGATAATTGTCTTAAACTGACTAATTTCTGTTACTCAACTAAATAACGTGTTTTATGGTCAATTGCACCGATTCCTAAATGTGAGTCCAAAGCTCGAAGTGCGCTCCGTAATGGATGACAATATGATGTAGGATGTCACCTTGTTGCCCATCCTGGCATCCATCATGCCTGATTTCAGCATTAAGGCAATATTTAATACAAAACTAATGAGAAAATTATTTTGCTATAATCCGCGATAAAAGAAAATATATGTAATGCTAAATGTAGAGTGTACTATTCGTTCTCATACCTGATACATGCAGAATTTGTAAGAACTCATGCACTACCAGACACAGATAATACAATACACAAGCACTACATACATTCACCGCACAAATCGCAATGTCTATCTCCTGACGATGCTTCGGTTACGGGGCGAAACAATTGTTGAGATTGTTGTAAATGTGTGCAGTGCTTGTGTATTGTTGTGTCATTGGTGTCGGGTAGTGCATGAGTTCTAACAAATTTGGCATGTATCAGGCATGAGAACGAATAGTACACTCTACATTTGGCATTACATATACTTTCTTTTATCGCGGATTATAGCAAAATAATATTGTCATTACTTTTGTAATGCTAAACTATTAGGGGAAGTCTGAAAGTTGCGTCCATTACAGAAAAGATGAGAAGTGCGAGACTAAGTTGGTATGGTCATGTAATGAGGAGGGATGAAAATCATGTGACCAAAAGAGTTTTAAATATGAATGTGGATGGATGGCTAGGGGGAGGCCGAGAAATAGATGGATGGATTGTGTGAAAAATGATATGCATGTTAAAGGAGTGGTTGACGAATGATAGAGGAGAATGGAAGAAGAAGACATATCGTGCCGACCCCACTTAGAGTGGGATAAGGGTAGGAGAATGATTTAATGTTAAAGTAATTCCTATTGGTCTGAAACCTATCAGCAGGTGGTATGGAGCAGCTGGAGGCGTTGGTGGCCAGGCCAGAGTCCCTGCACTCCAGCCCCGGCTCCAGGAAGAGTGCGCACAGTCCTGATAGATCTGGTGAGGTTATAATATAGCGAGTAGTGACCCTTTGATATTCCACTGCTGATATAACGTGCCATAACTTGTTTATACACTGTCCATTATATTAACCATCTTTTGACAGATTGACGATTTACATATTTAGTGATGTCCTAAAGATTCTCGTATGCGATACCATTCCGATTATAGTACCTACTATCATTAATCGAATTACGTACCTAAGTAATTCGATTAATGATAACCTACGTAAACTAATAACAGATATAGAAATCAACATTTTGATTTAATATTGCCTTAGTTTTTTGAAAATAAATGTTAATCCGTGTGTATTTATTATAATCATAAAAAATATATTATACATCAACTGGCAACATCAACAGACCTTCCGCTCGGCCGCCATTTTGACGTGATCTGTCACTCTCAACGAAACGCCCGTGATAGTCACACGCATTTACGTTCGCTGAGTGTTCTCTCGCATCTGTTACACCTTGAGTTAAGTAGCTTTATTCCTCGGAAAAACTTTTGTGAAATTATGATATTAATTGATCGTGAAAATGCCGAAAGGACGTGTGTTGAAAGCACAATCGAGACAGTTAGTGTTAAAACTTCATGAGTATTTTGAGCAAGAAAATCAAAATGGCGGACCTCTTATACCTATCACGCAAGTCCGAAACCGTGTTGCAGCCGCGTTGGGGATCAGTCTATCAACTGTGACTAAAATCACTACTGATGCCTACGGCAGGAGCGGCTTGGAGCAAAACAAACCATCTACACCAAAAAGAAAGCGCCGGGCTCATAAGGTGACAGCTGTTGATGACTTTGACGCTGACGCTATTCATCGTCATGTATATGATTACTACTTGAGAAAAGAAATTCCAACTTTGAGAAAACTTATTGTTTCTTTGAAAAGAAGTGGTCTATTTCATGGTGAAAAATCTTCTTTGGTCGAAGTTTTGAACACAATTTGCTTTTCATATAAAAAGTTAAATAAAAGAAAATTATTAATGGAACGCACAGATATAGCTATAGCACGTTGTGATTTTTTAAGAGAGGCAAAGAAAATACAAGATTGGGCAAATATTGTTTTCACGGATGAAACATGGCTCAACGCTAACCACACACTATCTCGTTTCTGGACTGATGATACTGCTGATTCCACTTCCTCAGTACCAATGGGAAAAGGTGAGCGCCTAATCATTTGCCATGCAGGTACAGCAAAAGGATTTGTACAAGACGCACTGTTGGCATTTAAATCGAAGAAATCAAATGACTACCACGAAGAGATGAATGCAAATGTGTATGAAGAGTGGTTCAAAAAAATGCTCATTTCATTGGAAGAACCATCAATAATTTTTATTGATAATGCGCCCTACCACTCCCGTCAAATTGACAAAATGCCAACACAGGCTAATAAAAAGCATGAAATAATTAATTGGCTTCGGGACAATGGAGAAAATGTGGACGACTCAATGTTAAAAGTTGAATTAATAAAAATATTAAAAACCAAAAAGAGAGCAAAACGCTATGTAATCAATGAAATGGCAGCAGAATATGGCCATACTGTTCTTCGGATTCCTCCATACCACTGCCAGTACAACGCAATAGAACTTATATGGGCACAAGTAAAAGGGCATGCTGCGAGATGCAATACAAGCCCCCCATTCACAGCGAATAAAATGTTGCAATTGCTAAAAAATGCTTGCACCCACGTAACGGCCGAGAACTGGGCAAGTGTGGTGGAAAGAACTAAAAGAGTAATATTCTCTGATTGGGAACGTGATATTGCGTTTGATAATATATTATCTACACAAGAGCTAATAATAACTGCTACTGAAGACTCCTCATCGGAGGAGTCTAGTGTTGATTATCATTCCGACGACTCGTGCTAATAAAATAAATTAAAATATCCTGATTGTTTTATTTGTATTCATGTATTAACTAAGAAGAAAGTAAAACTTTATATAATGTTATTAAATGTCTTTTAATACTCGTAACATCGATTTCTACCGATTATTTTTAATCTGTGGCATAATCGTAGTAACCATTATGTGTGACATCACTAAGTGGGCGGTACCCATCCATAAAGTACAAATATTATTTGTATGATATTTGTACGTAAGCAATACAAAACTTAATGAGCGTGAGCTGTCAAAAGACTGATAATATGATGGACGCAGTATAACTTATATTTATCAAGCTTTTTGAAGAGATCCATGGAAACAAAATTACCGATATAGCTCAGCGTGTCTCAAAGCACATGTCAACAAGTGGGAATAGTCTGAGCAGTTCTAAGGTACTAAAATGGCGACCCTGATTGCTTGAGGAATCTAAAAAAGTTGCGAGGAGCTGAACGGCATAAGATTTTATTGTTTCCAAACGAATCTCCAGATTCGTTGAACAACAGATGTCCAGCACTGAGTCCAAGCAGACTTTCCTATTATTTTATTTATATTGTTTCCTAGTATACCAAACTTCTTTGTATAGTTTTCTGTATTCAATATAGAATATTATTATTAATATACTAAGATTAGGCTTTGGTGTAGATGAGCGTGCTAGCGAGGAGTCCCCCAGTGAAACGCCGCAGCGACTCAGCGAGCTGGTGGACCGCCTTTCCCCCGACCTGCACGCCGACCAGGTACGTGCCCGTAGCGTGCCTTGATAGGACCGGAATTGAGGTTACAGAGGAATATGTTTTTTGCGTTTAATCTTTGCGGTCAGTCAAATGCACTTTTCCAATCAGTATGAATTGCGAAAGTTTAAAATCTTCCAAGATGTATCCTAACTCAATTACGACTAACTTTGAATTCGGTAACTTTAATACTAAGCGTGAGATATATGCATACATAGGAGCTAAAGACGTTTTACTTCTATTCACACACTGGGTTTTTCATTATTTAAAATATCCCAACAAAGGTAAATACGTGCTTTCAAGTAAATACGTGCTCTCAGGGTCGGGAAACAGGTTCCTACATCGCCAGCGAGCTGGAAGCGCTGGAAAGGGAGCAGAGTGCAATAGACGAGAAAGCTGCAGCGCTGGAGAAACAGCTCAGGAGAGTCATGGACGCGGCTGACAACACTGAGGTGAGTGGCAACGCTAGGGACATGGCTAGTCCATAATCAGCAGTATTTAGACTTATTGTCCCGTACAATTATAGATTGAAAAACCATACAAACTGGTGTATAATCACACGCTATATACAAACAAACAACCGGGACATAACTAGTCCATAGTTATTAGTTATTTGGCCTTATTATCCCTTAAAATAAAATGATTGAAACACCGTACAAACTTGTGAATAATCGCACGCAATATACAAACAAACAACCGGGACATAACAAGTCCATGGTAAGCAGTTATGTGTCCTTATTATCCCGTACAATAATTAGATTGAAAAACCGTACAAACTGTTGTATATACGCACGCAATATACAAACAAACAACCGGGACATGGCTAGTCCATAGTTTGCAGTTATTTGGCCTTATTGTCCCGTACAAAAAAAATGATTGAAAAACGGTGCAAACTGGTATATAATTTATACAAAAACGCAACGCAATATACAAACAAACAACCGGGACATGATTAGTCCATAGTTAGCAGTTATTTGGCCTTATTGTCCCGTACAATAATTTGATTGAAAAACCGTACAAACTAGTGAATAATCGCACGCAATTTACAAACAAACAACCGGGACATAACTAGTATATAGTTAGCAGTTATTTGGCCTTCTTATCTCTTACAATAATGAGATTGAATAACCGTACAAACTGGTGTATAATCGCACGTAATATAGAAACAAACAACCGGGACATGACTAGTCCATAGTTAGTGGTTATTTAGCTTTATTGTCCTGTACAATAATTTGATTGAAAAACCGTACAAACTGTTGTATATACGCACTTAATATACAAACAAACAACCGAGACATGACTAGTCTATAGTTAACAGTTATTTGTCCTTATTATCCCGTACAATAAAATGATTGAAAAACCGTACAAACTAGTGAATAATTGCACGCAATATACAAACCAACAACCGGGATATAATATATTAGTCCATAGTTAGCAGTTATTTAGCCTTATTATCTCGTACAATAATAAGATTGAAAAACCGTACAAACTAGTGAATGATCGCACGCAATATACAAACAAACAACCGGGACATAACTAGTCCATAGTTAGTTGTTATTTTGCCTTATTGTCCCGTACAATAATTTGATTGAAAAGCCTTAAAAACTGGTGTATATACGCACGCAATATACAAACAAACAACCCCAATCTCTTTTGTTACTTTAGAATATTTAGAAAGTAATAAAATGTAAAAAATGAAACTAAGAGCTCGTATAATGTCTTGATAAATGGAGCAAAATAGTGTGCAATGTATATAATTATTTAGGTTTTATAAATAATTTATAGAATTAGGCGTTACTTTGCGGAGGTCCATAATACAAAACTAATGAGAATATTATTTTGCTATAATACGCGATAAAATAAAATATATGTAATGCTAAATGTGGAATGTATCGTTCTGATACATGCAGAATTTGTAAGAACTCATGCACTACCCGACACCGGTATTACAGCAATACACAAGCACTCCACACATTCACCGCCACAATTTCAACAATTGTTTCGCCCCGTAACCGAAGCATCGTCAGGAGATAGACTCCACGACAAAAACTCAAAGTTTTTTCGTGGAGTCTATCTCCTAACGAATTATACACTCCACATTTAGCATTACATATATTTTCTTATATCGCGGATTATAGCAAAATAATATTCTCATTACTTTTGTATTAGGTTTAATAGTTAAGGTGTTGATTTCTTGTTGAAAAAAATATATAAACAAGAGGTGGAGGTTGTGAGACAGTTAGTCTCGTGCCGGAATATTAGATGGTTTGATATCTAGGCCGTGTGCTGAGCTAATGTGCAGATAGCGTGTATCTTACCGAGCTAAATTTTACATTACATAATAATGTAATTTAAGATAAGAATTCACCAATGATTTAACCAACAGTTAATGCTGTCATCCACTTAGGTTAATTGGCTGATATCTACGTGATTATTTGATTTGTCCACGGATGCCTTTAGATATGTTCAAGGGAACCGGAAGTAATGTGGGGAAATCTTTCTCTAAAATTGTTTGACAGAACGTATAATTTCAGATGAAATGGCGAAACATATTTCTTGCATGCGTCCAAATACCATACAATCCGGTACAAATTCTCTCTATCTTATATAATCTGTAGTTAAATGTAGCTTTCAGTAGTTGTTACTTGTATTTTTGTAACGGTCTGTTTAGGACTGACAATCTTTTAGCTTTTTTCGTTTATATACTTTATATATATTTTCGACTGAATGCGAATATATATAGATTATATTCAATTATAATGTTTGTGCCCGCGGCTTCGGTCCATAGTAATCAATGGATTATAAAAAATTTCCCGCTTAAATCCTAACCCCATGGGAATTCTAAGATGAAAAGTAGCCTAAATATCGCTCCACAATATCCTCCATCTTCCAGTAATAGTCCCATTATAATATTCCGTTCTGGAGTATGTACTATTGACATAAAGCTTTCTCAAGAATTCTACTGTATTTCTGGTAAAAACCGTATGAAACTCCGTTCAGTAGATTTTGAGAAAATAAATTACATACATACAGACTTTGGAGACTTTGTTTTATACTAAGTATAAAACAAATATAATGATCATTTCATACTTTTATAGGAGGAGGACCGTCTAATGTCTCAGTGGTTCAACCTTGTCAATAAGAAGAACGCGCTGCTCCGGAGACAGATGCAACTCAACATACTGTAAGTGTTGTATAAATATATATTAAATTCGTGTTTTAAAACGAAAACTTATTTTTTTTACAAAAAAATCAAAATTTTGTTTAAATATTGAAAAGATTTTTTAAATGTCAAATGTTAACGCCAAGGTGCAATTATCGATTGCGTTTGCGTGTTGCGTCGCCGCGGACTCGTTCATTGAAACCTTTTTTTAAGGTAGAGGTTCAACCTCCTCGGTCCAGCTGGAGGTTGTATAGGTGTATCGTTATGATTAAAAAGTTACATTATGATACAGGTGTCCATTCAAGACCTGTATTGTAATAAAACTTTTTAATTATTTATTTTTGGCCTGTACGTAATGTTTGTCATAAGAATTTTGGTTTCAGTTTTATAATCTTTGTATAATAGTATCAGAGTAGATAAAAACATTAAAAGTATATGTCATAACTCTGGTTGATTTTTATTTTATTACCTTTTCTAAAGTGTGTCGAGTGTAGCCAGTAATTAAGAAATATGATGGTAAGGTATTAAAAGTATTACTGTATTAAAAGTTATCTATATGCAGGGAGCAAGAAGAAGACCTGAGCAGGAGATGTGAGTTACTGGACCGGGAGCTGCGGCTGTCACTGGGAGTGGAGGAGTGGAGGAAGACCCCCGGACAGAAGAGGAGGGAGAGACTCTTGTTGCAGGTAACGTATTGGTTTAGAAAGAGGTATCAAGGGTCCCTGATTTCTATACCTAGCGAGGCCTATTTTTTCTAAAGCAATCTGCCGGTTCTTGAAGTCTGCTCTGCCCTTATTCCACTCTAAGTGGGGTCAGTACAACATTATAAACCATTCAGACGATTTGGCTACGTATTTTACGACCAGCCGCCTGCCTTACCTAAACTTATCTGAGTCGTATTTAAGGACACCTCGGTAAGAAAGAGGGTAATACCACACAGTGGGTCAACTTACCTTAGTCGCCTTTTACGACGCTGGGTGTATTTAAGAATTAGATGTATTACCTACATAATAGGGTCGACAGCACATATTATTAATATGTTGTCACCCGATTTGGCTACGTATTTTAGAACCGGCCGCCTGCTTGACGTCAACCTACCTAAGTCGTGTTTTACAACACCTCGGTAAGAAAGAGGGTGATACAACACGGTGGGTCAACTTACTTTAGTCGCCTTTTCGACTCTGTGTGTATTTAAGAATTATATGTATGTAGGTTAAAAATATTTAAGTTTAAAATGATAAAAAGTTGTAAACGGAACGTAGTATTGAGTGAGAGAGATGAAAGAGGAAGTGAGGAATAATAAGTAAGATGGCGTAAGTGTAAGATGATTGTAAAAGACGTGTTAACAATAAAGGTGATTAATTCAAGAAGTTTTTTTATTAATTAAGAAGCAACAAGCCAACAATCCATCCCCCGAGCCACCCCTACAGATTCTCGTCCGGGATAACACGGAAAACAAGAATTACAAGAATTACCGGCATTGCAAAGATCGTAATACAAAGATTGTTAAGACGAACCGCGTGGCTGACCGGTGTAAGGTTACGCACGCTGTTACATATTTTATGGTGTTATAAAATTTTTACGAAGATGATGGCTGGTAATGATTCAATTAACATGGGGGAAGGAATTTCAACATTTACAGGTGATGATGTGACATATTCTTCCTCTAAATGGGCACAGGATATTGAGGACAACGCCGAGATATTTGGATGGACGCCGCAACAGAAATTAATTATAGCGCGACGATCGCTTATGGGCACGGCTGGTTTATGGCTTCGATCGGAGAAACCGTTCAGAACGTTTGATGATTTAAAAACAGCGCTACAAAGAGAATTTCCAGATTCTGTTAATGTAAAGGAAATGCATGAAATTATGAGTAAAAGGAAGAAACGTAAGGAAGAAAGTTGTTATCAATACATGTTAATAATGAAAGAATTAGGTAAAAGAGCAAAATTTCCCGACTACGTGGCGATACAGTACATTATCGATGGCATTCCAGATTATGAGTCGAACAAGATAATGTTATATGGCATTACGACATATTCAATGTTAAAAGAAAAGTTAAGCATTTATGATTCAGTGAAACAGAAAATTAAGCAACGCGAGTGGACAAGCAGAAATTATGAATCTGAGAAGCATTCCAGAGATAACGCTGAAAGCGGTAAGCGAATTCAGCGATGTTTTAAGTGTGGTGATAAAGGTCATAAGGCGGACGCTTGCAAAGATGGCGTCAAATGCTTCAAGTGCAATTCATACGGCCATATTGCAATTCATTGCAAGACATCAAACAGAGGTGTTAATATTACGTCACAGTTGGTTGGCAGTAATGAGTCCGAAGTTCTGGCCAATGAGATGCCGCAAGATTCATTATGCATTCGATCACAGTCAAATGTCAATGTTGGCAGTATTTGCCAAAGAGAGATTACGGGAATGGAACGAAGTAACGATTGTCTGTGGAAATCGCATCTGTCAAACGCCGATGTAAACAATATGGTGAACCGGGAAAGTATTCTAAGTTTTGAGTGTTATAGTGAAAGTTCAAATAATAAATCGATAAAGTGCATTAAAATCGGTAATACGTTAGTAAATTGTCTCATAGACACAGGCAGTGATATAAATCTGATATCGTATGACTTGTTTACCCTGTTAAAAGGAAAGTGCTGTGATAACATTAAGTTAACGCTAGTTGGACTTGGTTCTTTTAAAGCTTATTCTATGGGTAAGTTCCATACTACCATTGAAGTTGATAATTATATTTATAGTACGTATTTTCATATTGTTCAAAAAGGCGTAATTCCGTATAATGTCATATTAGGACAATCTTTTCTTGCAAGTACAATAATTTTGATTGACAAGGGTGTAGTCAAAATCAGACCAAATTCATATGATAGTTCTTATCTAAACTGCTTACCTACGAGTATTGAAGATGTTAGTGAAATTAGTAATATGCATATTCCGGAAGTTCAAAATTTAATTAACAATTATAAACCAAACAAAATTAAAGAGTCTCCTATTAAGATGAGAATTGTTTTAAAAGATGATATTCCAGTAGTTCAACGACTAAGAAGATTTGCTATTAAAGAAGAAGAAATCATAAAGCAACAGAATGAACAAGAAGCACTAGAGAGTTTAAGACAAGTGTTAAGAGTAGCTGCAGAATATGGATTGGAAATTAATTGGAAAAAGACTATAGAATATTTAGGCCATGTCATATCAGATGGTACAGTGAGACCATCACCGGAGAAAACAAGAGCTGTAGAAAGCTTTCCAGAACCGAACAATTTAAAACGACTTCACAGTTTTATAGGGTTGACCTCCTACTTTCGAAAATTTGTTCCAAACTATGCTATGATAGCAAGACCACTCAGTGACATTTTAAAGAAGGGTGAATTTTATTTTGAAGATGAACAAAGGTGTGCTTTCAAGATGCTAAAATCTAAATTATGTTGCGACCCTGTTTTGAAAATATTTGATATTCAGTTAGAGACCGAACTACATACTGATGCATGTAAGTATGGATATGCAGCGATATTGATGCAGAAAGATCCAGCAGATGGTAATATGCACACTGTCCACTATATGAGTAGAAAGACAACGGAATACCAACAGAAATGTAGTAGTTATGAATTAGAAGCATTAGCAGTAATAGAAGGTGTGAAAAAGTTTAGGAAATATTTAATAGGAATAAAATTTAAAATTATTACTGATTGTGAAGCATTTCAGAAGACGTTGACTAAAAAAGATGTGCCACCGAAGGTTGCACGATGGATAATGTTTCTTCAAGATTTTGAGTATACAATTGTTCATAGAAATAGTGATAAAATGCAGCATGTTGACTCTCTAAGTAGATATATAGGAATTATACAAACAGAATTACTTACAAAAATAAGTCAAGCACAAGAAGATGATGAATCATTAATAGCAATAAGAGATATTCTCAAAGAAAAATGTCAGTATCAAGATTATGTTATGGAAAATGGTGTTATCTATAAAGGTGTAGAAAAGAAATTAGTAGTTCCAGAATTAATGGCTATGGAAATAATAAAGAGAACACATGGGTTTGGACATTTTGGAAAAACAAAAATAAAACATTTACTTGAAAAGGATTATTACATTAAAGGATTGGATACTAAAATTGAAAAAGTTATTCTTAACTGCATAACTTGTATTCTTGCTAGTAGAAAAACGGGGAAGAAAGAGGGAGATTTAGTTGCTATACAGAGAACACAATTTATTACAAATTCAAAAATAAAGCCTAAGTTTTTTGATCCGTATAAAATAATTAACAAATTAGGAAAAGATAGGTATGAAGTACAGAAAGTTAATAATAATACAGAAGGTCCTAAGAAAACTACTACAGCAGTAGATTATATGAAAAGATGGTCACATGATTTGACTATTTCCTATCTTTATTTTATATTTCAGTTTATTAATAGTAGCCAAGTATTTACCATGTTTATTGGATAATAAGTTTATGTTTAACACATCTATTTTGTTTGTATAAGTTTGTTGTTATTTCTCTTATAAATTAAATAAAACTCTAGTTTAAAAAAATGTATCACTAAGATTGCTCTATTTTCTATTTGTGTAAAAGGTTTGTTTGATAATGTAAGAAAAATTAAAATTTAAACTGCTATAAAAGAATAATAAATCTATATGTAAACTCTATTTTATAAGTTGTTTATAAAATGTGTAGTTAGTATAATAAATAAAAATAAGAACTAAATAGTAAGAACATAAACTCTATTTTATAATTAATATATAAAATTTGATGTTTGTATAAGTTGTATAAAGATTATAAAATTCAGTAAAACATATGTAGTTTTATAGTCAGTCCGAGGGCAGACTGATCAGCAGGATGGCCGAGTTGTAGGTTAAAAATATTTAAGTTTAAAATGATAAAAAGTTGTAAACGGAACGTAGTATTGAGTGAGAGAGATGAAAGAGGAAGTGAGGAATAATAAGTAAGATGGCGTAAGTGTAAGATGATTGTAAAAGACGTGTTAACAATAAAGGTGATTAATTCAAGAAGTTTTTTTATTAATTAAGAAGCAACAAGCCAACAATCCATCCCCCGAGCCACCCCTACATGTATTACCTGCATAATGGGGTCGGCAGCACATGGTATAAACATGTTGTCATTGGAAACGAGCTTTGAAAGTCAAAAAGTTGAATACCTCGAAAGAATTATTATATGACTAAGCTTGTTCCTATTTACATTGGTTCTCTGTATGGCAAATTGGTCCTTGCGAACCGGATTGGCTTGCGCTTTGGGATACGTCCACCTACCATATGAGATTTGTCATTATGTCTACCATTATCCCCTTCAGGAGCTGCTGGCGGCAGTCAACGAGCGGGATAGGCTGGTGCAGGAGATGGACGAGCAGGAGAAAGCGTACGTATAGGGGTAATATAGGGGTAGCGGACAAAGGGGCATAAGAGTGATATATCCATACAACTTTATATTTGAGATAGACATATAATAGAAAGTGTTTCAACATTAAATTTGTCACTAACGAATATGTGACTTGCATGCCCCATTTCTTATATTGATCACTTATATATCCCACTTCAGATATTTATCAATTTTATCCCACTTCAGATATTGATAATTTGCACATCCCACTACATACAGCGATCACTTATATATCCCACTTCAGATATTGATCACTTATATATCCCACGTCAGATAGTGATCACTTATATATCCCAATTCAGATACTGATCACTTGCACATCCCACTTCAGATACTGATCTCTTATATATCCCACTTCCGATATTGATCACTTGCATATCCTACTTCAGATATTAATTACTTGCAAATCCCAGTTCAGATACTGATTTCTTATATATCCCACTTCATATATTGATCACTTGCATATCCTACTTCAGATATTAATTACTTGCAAATCCCAGTTCAGATACTGATCTCTTATATATCTCACTTCAGATATTAATCACTTATATATCCCAATTCAGATATTGCTAACTTGCACATCCCACTTCAGATACTGATCTTTTATATATCCCACTTCCGATATTGATCACTTGCATATCCCACATCAGATAATGATCACTTGCATATCTCACTTCAGATATTGATCACTTATATATCCCACTTCAGAGATTTCATTTGCATACCCCCAAATTCCGTTATAGAACGACAACTGTCAAAAACAATGTCATTTATAATTATCCATTGTTGACGTATAATTAAGTTTTTTTACTTTTTAAGTATACCTAAGTCATATTCATACTATTGTTTACTTTCATTGATTATCTTTTATTAATTTTTATATAATTACTATACAGGATAGCGGCAGACGATGAAATACAACGTGATCTATCGAAATGCGATATTGGGGGGAGGAAAAACAACTGTATCCTACAATAAATAAGGACTAAAATCCATAAGCATATCTCTGACGCTTACTTAAATATAGCTTAACTCGTGTATATATAAAAAAAAAACATTTTTTTACGAAATTCTCAAATCAAATCTCAGTAAAAAGGACTCAAATCAGTATGCGCTATTTATTACTCTAATTGCGTAGTCCAAAATATGCAATTTAATTACTTACTTTACTTTATAGAATTAGGCGTTACTTTTTGGAAGCTCATGATACAAAAGTAATGAAAATATTTTGCTATATTTATCGGAAATTATAGCAAAATGTATTTTCAATTGTTTTCCATATTTAAGGTTTTTGGTACAGCAAAATGGAATAAATTTTAAAAATATAAATGGATCTATTGTTTTTACGTAATCCTACAGCATTTTGGACAAGTTTGATAAATAATTTATAGAATTAGGCGGAGATCCATAATACTAAAGTAATAATTATATTATTTTGCTAAAAACGTTAATAAAATAAATAGAAAATATATATTATGCTAAATGTAGAGTGGGCAATCCGTTATCATACCTGATACATGCAGGATTCGTAAAAACACATGCACAAACCTCCACCACCGCCACCACGATACAAGCACTACACACGTTCACTATCACAAACTAAACAATCGTTTCGCCCCGCAACCGAAGCATCATCAGGAGATAGACTCCACAAAGGCTTCGAACGACTTTGAATCCTGCATGTATCGGATATGAAAAGGTCAACTTTACGTTTAGTATTATATATATTTTCCATTTACTTTATCGCAAATTATAGCAAAATAATTTTATTAGTAATTTTGCTAAATCTTAACCTCAAATTGATTTATGAGTCCCTTTTTCTGAACTATGTCCAAATTCGTAAAGCATAATACATTTTTAGTGTAGTTATAATTTATATTGGTGCAAATATGTTAGGTGTTTAGTGTTATTTGTGACGTCATCGTGTTTAATGCAAAATGTCATCGTGTTTAATGCAAAAAATTTCATTTGTTTAGTTATTTCTTTAAATGTCAATTGTAATTTTATTGTGTTAAATATGAAAAATTTAAGGAGGGTGAAAATAGTTTTTATTTTTTATTAACCTTGGTGAATTTTTTTCATTAAAAAATAACTAAGACTATATGTCGCACGGCTAGTATTAAAGTGACCTAATTCAAAATAATTCTTGGTTACGTTAGATACATTGTTAATATGTCAAATGTAATTTGATTTAGTTTTAGTAGTGTGGAAATAGTTTTTATTATTCTTAACGAAAAATCGGCGAATTTTTTATTAAAAAAACGCAAAGACGATGTATGTCACACGGTTAGTATTGAAGTGACCTAATTCAAAATTGGTCTTAGTTATGTTAGATAGAAAAGTTTTAGTAGAGCGTAAACAGTTTTTATTTTTCGTTAATAAAGTTTTATGTGACACGCTTAGTATTAAAGTGACCTAATTCAAAATTAGACTGTTTTGAGTTAGATACATTGTTATCTTTATTTCAATGCCATCTATGACGTCACACTATGAACTATTAATTCGTCAATTTATATTAAAGCAGTTTTGGTACGCAACCATTAAAAATTAAAACATTTACCCTGAACGGGGGTATTGCTAAATATTTTGCATTAAATGCGTTGATAGTTACTAATTTTATTTATTAATCGGCTGCGATGTTATTTAATTTCTTTTACTAGACGCGCTTGAAAGTTATCTTATGATGTTATAGCTAAATCCATCTCGGCCTTACTTAATGTAAGACGCGATAATACTCACTATGGTTTCCTATAATAATTAAGGGTGAAACTTGACATTGTGAATTATACATACGTAGTTCTTAATGTGTAGTAAATATTAACGAATTCCTTTTAATAGTATATTATGATACTGTTGCATAATAAGGATTCTTATAACACGAGCGTGTTATAGTATCACACGAGTGTTATAAGACCAAGTTATGTACAGTGTTGTACACAACTTTATCTACTCTCATACTATAATACGTAAAACAATATTAATAAAAACCAAACTGTGTTTAAATATTGAAAAGATTTCTTAATGTTAAATGTTAGCGCCAAGGCGCAAACATCGATTGCGCATGCGTGTTGCGTCGCCGCGGACTCGTTCATTGAAACCTTTTTTTTAAGGTAGAGGTTCAACCACCTTGGTCCAGCTGGAACTTGTATAGGTGTATCGTTATGATTGAAAAGTTATATTATGATACAGGTGTCCATACTAGACTTGTATCGTAATAAAACTTTATAATTTTTTATTTTTTATTTACGTAATGTTTGTCATAAGAATTTTGGTTTCAGTTTTATAATCTTTGTATTATAGTATCAGAGTAGATAAAAATATATAGATTCACATAGTAATTCGTTTAACAACTTCGCTTATCGAAAAATAATCTTGTTAGCCTATAAAATACACTTTGGTATTATACTCTATATTGTTTATGATTGTGATTTTCGCGTATTAATGTCTTAAAACCCCTATAACAATTTGTACATTTCGCCAAAGAAACTTCCCTAAAAAATAAAAGTGGATGCGCGTTTTATATCTTTCGGATCCGACTGTTTGTTGATAATAATTTCCCTGCCATTATCCCGCTCTAAGTGGGGTCGGCACAACGTGTTTTAACCATGTGGTATGTGTGGCTAGGTGTTTTACGACTGCCTGGCTGACGTCAACTTACCTTAGTCGCCTTTTACACCTTGGTAAGAAATTCGCATGGTCTATTCTACTCAATCGGATATTACCATTCGCTGAGTAATTCGTGCTAGATATACAACTTCGCTTATCGAAAAAAAATTTCAATTTATAAAATACACTTTGGTGTTCTATATATTGTTTATGACAGTGATTTTCATGCATTAATATTTTAAAACCATAACAATTTGTACATTTCGCCAAAGAAATTTCCCCAAACACTTCGTTTTTAAAAGTGGACGCGCTTTATATATTTTTTGGATCCGACTGTTTGATAATTACCCTGACATTATTCTACTGTAAGTGGGGTCGGCACATGTTATTACATGCTTTGGCTAGGTATTTTACGACTGGTCGGCTGCCTGACGTTAACATAGGTAAGAAATAAGGGAAGTATATTCTTTTCAGTCGGACATCACTTTGTTTTTTGATAATATTCGTTAGAAATTTTATAAGCCTTATGACCTTCTTGAAAGGGCATATTAATTTCTCATCTAAAGTTATTTTTGGTGCTATTTTTTCAATACGCTGGGATAATGAGAATGGGTATATTTTTAATTTATAAGACGGATTGATATATACAGAGAATAATATAAAATTCAATTACTTTAATAAAAACTATTCCCGTAGAACAATAATTGACAGAGATATATTAAAACCAAAATGTTTAATCTTTGTATTTGTGACTTGTGCTATGCTAGGCTCGTAACTAGCTGTATTAGAGCAATACATAATTAGTTTGAATAAAATTTACGTTTTATTAAATAAAAAAATGTACTTTTTAAAATATATATGATACGGACTTCAATATAAATCAAACAAGCGAGGATTTTAAACAGGCTTAGAATTTTGCGTCGTAGCTGATTACTACGAGAGGTTATTTTGAATTTTAGGGCGCGTATAGAGGGTGACATATGTGTCAGATATGAAATGACCGTTTGTCCCGCAACTGCCAGACGACGCACGTTCCGTTTAGCAAATATTTTATTTTAAATTATAATTCATACAATTATCCCTTATAATAAATGCGTCGCAATATAGTTATAGAAATAGAGATTTGTATCCTCTTTGTTGAGTTAATTACAAAAATTATATCATTCTTTATTCAAGTATTTCCACTACTTTAAATTCGTCAAATGTTATTAAAAAAGCTACCACTAATTCCGAAGTTTGCTGTACTAAGAAAACTAGTAAGAAAAGACCCTTTAAAATTTGAAAAAAGTAAAAATTATACAGATCGGATCCGATTAGACGCGATGTGCGCGAAGGTTTATTTAACTCCGCAGTGATACATAAGTACAATGCCATAGATATTTTTTTTTTATTTGTACAAAATAATCGATTTATTTTTTTATTTAGACGCGCACTTTTTGCGGAATGTAAATAATTAGTCATGTTTTAGTTTTTAATTTATATTTATTATATGGCTATGTTAGATTAATCCCTTGCCTAGCTATGAAGCCGTATGAAGTGACGGTTTGTATTTATTGCTTAGTCATCAAATGGTTTTTTTTTTTGAAAATAATTTGTGAATAGAAAACGTGAAATAAAAATTAAATAATTTTTTTTAATGGCTGATTGTACGTTCATAAAGTATTTTTGGACTTGCAACACCAAAATGACGCTTGATTTCCTTTTGACACAAACAATAGACAATGAATGTCACTTTGTTTTTAAACGTTTTTATTTTACGTCATCTACATACGTTGTATATAAATTTCATAAACATAGCATAATTAATATTAAAAACATTTTAATTTTTTCTATGAAATTCTTCTATTTTTCTTTTTAAGTTGACAAATATTTTCGCCTAATAAAAATTAACTTCATAATAGACGTAAATAATGTGTTAATTTATTACAAAACGCTTTTAAAAAATTTAATTTATAAAAAAAATAGTTTTATTTGTAAATATTTCGGAAAATAAATTTTTTTAAGACCAAGCCAGAAACGGTTAAATTCAGAGGCTTGAAGTTGCTATAATAGTAGGTTATGATACTGTTGCATAATAAGGGTTCTTATAACACGAGTGTGTGTTATAGTATCACACGAGTGTTATAAGACCAAGATGTACAGTGTCATACACTACTTTATCTACTCTCATACTGTAATACGCAAAACAATATTAATAAAAACCAAACTTTGTTTAAATATTGAAAAGATTTTTTAAATGTCAAATGTTAGCGTCAAGGCGCAAACATCGATTGCGCATGCGTGTTGCGTCGCCGCGGACTCGTTTATTGAAACCTTTTTTTAAGGTAGAGGTTCAACCTCCTCGGTCCAGCTGGAGGTTGTATAGGTGTATCGTTATGATTAAAAAGTTATATTATTATACAGGTGTCCATACAAGGCCTGTATCGTTCTTTATGTTTGGCCTTTACGTAATGTTTGTCATAAGAATTTTGGTTTCAGTTTTATAATCTTTATATTATAGTATCAGAGTAGATAAAGTCATATATACATTGCATGCATATATTTTAGGCCATTTACATAAATACATGCAGTATAACGATATACTGTTTATTAAAACTAAATTTTCAAAAATAATATTACTGTACATGTGCTATGTTGTAAAATAAATAAAATAAAGTAAACAAATAATGTGATTTCGCTGAGGGCATTTTGTAGACACCAAATTTAGTTTAGTCCAACGTGTCGCAACTTTTTTTATTGGCGTTCTTTACCCATATATATTTGAATGTATATGATCCACATAGAATTATTTGTTTTTTACATTATAGTAGATCTTGTAATTTATCTGTATGTTCCACAGGTGTTCAATATTCTGACTGATTAATATGTTTATCCTGTATTTATAAAATCAGTATTCAATATTCAAAGCCGAATCTTTAGCAAAATTTTGCAACATATTACACAGAAACATTGTAAAATATATCCCTACATTTTAATTTAATGTCACGATAAATGTCAGTAAAGAAAGTGGATTGTCCATAGATTTCTAGAGGAGGGGAACCATAGACAGGTTTGTAAGTGTCACAATAAATAATGAGAAGGACACTTGTATAATACGGGAAGACACGCGTATACTCCATCTTTGTCTAATATCACATAGAAAAGAGAGACAGGTACAGTCTAATTTTTTCCCTTCCCTTCCCTCCTCTAGTATAAAAACTCTATGATATTTTTACACTTAGATATATAACTTAGTACGTCAGTTTGTTGTTCGCCTGCATAGCTTCACCGTAAAAATATTGCAATGTTTGTCTGTACCTCTAAATAATGTAACTGAATATACAATAAAGTGACATTGGGAAACATACATGTATTTTATTTTCTACCCTCAAATCCAGAGATCATGATAGCGCAACGGTTAATGCGATACTGAGTTTTGGGTTTGCGTTTACAAGAGACGAGTAGAGAGTTGACGAGAGTTCGTAGAGTTGACTATTCAAAAGCACTTGTTTACAAGTTTATTTGAATAAAGAATATTTTGAATTTGAATTTGCATTCAAGGCTGGTACTTACTGGTAATTTGAAAATATGTTAATATTCATCTTTATCTTTTCTTTAATGAGCTAATCTTGTATATATAAAATCTGAATTTCGGATACCAAAGATTTTTATGAAACAGTATGTAGGGAGTTTTAGGGTGATAAATCGATCTAGCATTATATCTTCTTGTCCTTATCCCATTCTAAGTGGGGTTGGTACAAATTTTTTTCTCTTCCATACTGTCATAATAAATCATAAATCTATCTAGCAAGTTTTCTTTTAAAAAAAGTAGATTTATCCCTGTTTTCAGGTATTGAAAACTGCTACAATTTTATTAGGAAACAAAGGTTATAATAGTTCAATTGGAACGGGATTCATTTTTTCATATTGCATTTATTTTTCTATCTTTAAAAACATACCGAGCTAAGCTCGGTCATCCAAATATTAATTCATTTTTCGTATATTATGAAGAATATGGAGAAATTTACTGTCAGATTCAAACTTTAAATATGCTTTAATCACATAAACTTATAATCAAGGTTTTTTGAATCGTCAACTCTACTGCTGGTTCGGAAAGCTGTTTCTACCGAGAAGAGCCAGCGAGAAACTCGGCGGTTGCTCTCTCCAAAACATAAGTCTTATAGTTACATTTCGTCATAGACAAGGAATGTTGAAGAGTAGCTAAATCCACTCATATTTATCCATCTATACTATTTACTAATATATAAAGCTGAAGAGTTTGTTTGTTGGATTGTTTGAACGCGTAAATCTTAGGCACTACTGGACTGATTTGAAAAATTCTTTGAGTGTAAGATATGTCATTTATCGAGGAAGGCTATATGTAAACATCACGCTAAAATTAATAGGAGAAGAGCAGCAATAATGAATATTGCGATTTGACAAAATTTAAATCTTTCCTTGAGTTTGTTTAAAAGAACTGCCGAATTTCTCTCTGGTTCTTCACGGTAAGAGCAATTCCGAACCAATTGTAGCTTCATTGAAGCTAATAGATCCTTGACGATAAAAAGTGCTTGCAAAAGCTTACTTGAATAAAGATTATTTTGATTTGTCAGTACCTATATTATATCTCTGTTCATATATTGATAGCAGTTACGCTTAGTAAATTTTGTGTCCAAATGTATTATAATTAGTGTATAAAGGCAGCGAGAGATCCTATACTTAATTATTTTAATATTCCTCATCATCCTCCTGCCCTTATCCCACTCTAAGTGGGGGTTGGCACAGCATGTTATAAACATGCTGTCACATGATTTGGCTGCGTTTTAACGACCGGCCGCCTGCCTAACGTCATCTTACCTTAGTCGAATTTTACGAAACCTCGGTAAAAAAGAGGTTGGTCTATTACATAGCCGGATACCACACGGCGGGTCGTCTTATCTTAGTCGCCTTTTACTACACTTCGGTAAGAAAGAGGGTGGTCTATTCTACACAGCCGGATACCACACGGCTATAAATGATTTTAATATTATGCTCTTCTAATTCAGATTACTCCCGTTTTTAGCCAAATAAAAAAGGAGTTTCAAATGTAAATTTTTTATTAATTATTTTGTTGTTATAAGCAACTGTAAGTAACGAGTATAACTTTAACTTAAACATTATAAAAGTAAAGGAATAACATAGTTAAAACTAACAAATTGTACTGGAAGAACCCGGTTTTAATTATCAATAAATATTAACAAACAAAATGAATGTCGGTATGAAATAAAATTTGTCATTCAAATACGAAATTAAAATGTGTGACACAGACTAATATCATTATTAAATACATTCATTACAAAATTGTTAAAACTACTGAATATATTGTTAAATATTATTCAAATCTTAGATTAATATTGTGTCATAGTTGAATATATTATTTCGGTCGCCAATTTTAACCGAGTACAAGGTATACATCTATAATATTTATTTATATTATAATAATATAACTGGAAACAATATTATTTTTCCAACATATTTATTAAGTTAAAATTTATAAATGTTACAGATGTATATTCTACTTGATATTACACATTAATTTAAAATGCTTTACTTTTAATAGAAGAAGCACTTGGGGCTTATTTTTGTTTGTGGCAACACTAGTTACAACATTGTAGGTTTACTAATTTCGAGTCTATTCAATTTTAAATTAAAAATGAAAGAAAATTAGCATTAACATTAAAACTTTTCCTTGATATATAATCATTAAAAACTTTTTCTTTTCAGTAAAAGAAGAAAATCTATTCGAAATATTATTTATTTCTTCTCAGTGTTGCCACTTCTGTACAAAACTTTATACTAAGACCTTTATATAGGTTGGAAAACTTACCGTTAGTAGGTAGAAAAAAACCATGATTTTATGGCTAAAAATTTCTGACCAGCAGAATATATTACAGCTTAAATATGTTGTCATTGCAATTCGCTTTGCAAATATTTAATTTGCAATCTCTACTAATACTTTGAAAAATACTGTACACAAATTTAACAAGAATAAATCTCGTATTAAAAAGCCCTTAAAATATAACTATTTTAGGACAAATTTTCAATTTTGCTTATTTATTTTAACTGTCTAAAATTTAATTTTGTTTATACAATAGTAATTATTTTTTCATAACTTTTCAAAATATTTTGCACTCCACTTCGAGTATTTTAAAGTACTTTTTTTATCGTTTAATAATCCATTATACACATAAAGTATTGCCATTATTAAAGTTCTTTTATTTAATCATTGTTATATGTCACATTACATATAAAATTCACTTGGTAGTGACAATGTAATTAAAAATGGGGCCACGGCGTTCTCTCTAATTTAGTTGATTAATTATTATTAATTGATTAATATAATTACTATAATCGATTGTGATTACAAAATAGACAGTTTCGCCAACAATCCGCCTTTAACTTTAAATCTTTTCTGATAGCGACATAATTTAAATATGCTACTTAGATAATTTTCCATTTTTGTTTTTGACATCTTATTTCTAATTTTGAATGAATGAATATTTTCAATCAAAGATTATCTGTTTTTCCATAGACATATATCAGAGTAGAGGAGCCATAGCAGCAGTATTTATATAGCAGTAATAATAAAAGAGGAAAAATGAGACTTACATTATGTTTGTCTAATCACACATAAAAAATAAAAGACAGATAATAAGTCTCATTTTCTTTCTCTTTATTGTCGATGACGATTTTAGAGTAGCTCGCCCACTGCTATAATATCTCTATGGTTAGATTAATTCTTACAAGCTACATACATTACATTATACAATAAATTCTTACAATACAGCTCAATGACGTAGCTTGGAAGAAATTGGTACTAGATTCAGTCGTTATCGCACGTCGTTTAAAGAAAGACATATTTTGCCGACGTGTATAAACTTTGATTCAATTAGCGTTAATCAAATATGAAGTGTAATAACGTAGCTCCGCCAAAAGTGTTGATCCATAAGGTCTATTTCTGGATAATTTATAGAATTAGGCGTTACTTCGCGGAGATCCATAATACAAAAGTAATAATAAAATTATTTTGCTATAATCCGACCGACGACGACGACTCCACGACCAAAATCGCAAAGTCTTCAGCAAAAAAAATCGCTTTGCGATTTTGGTCGTGGAGTCTATCTCCTGATGATGCTTCGGTTGCGGGGCGAAACGATTGTTGAGTTTGTGATAGTGAACGTATATAGTGCTTGTGTATTGTGGTGGCGGTGGTGGAGGTTTGTGCATGTGTTTTTACGAATCCTGCATGTATCAGGTATGATAACCGATTGTCCACTTACATTTAGCATTATATATATTTTCTATTTTACTTCTTCGCGGATTATACCAAAATAATTTTATTATTACTTTTGTCTATTTCTGGATATTAATATTTGCCATATACGAGCTTGTCTCCATCGTAAGTTAACCATTGTTCAATGCGTTGTTGGACGATTGTGTATCACTTGGAGCTGATAATTGTGGTTTTTTTTTATAAAGAAAGGCTAGCGCCTGGCTACGATCTCGCCTTATGGTAAGCGAAAGATACAGCCTAAGGTGGACTGCGCTTGCCACTATAGTGCCTATTCACTCTCTTTTGAAATTTTGCAGATCGCAATAATCGAATTCGATCGAAAGATAGATGCAGGAAAATGTGTTATTTATTATCATCTTCTTTTTTGTATCTTATGTACTTCAAATTCCACTTTTAACCTATAATTTACTTCGTTTAACGTTCCGTAGTTTGAAGTAGAAAAGATTTATTGGAATAAAATCATAATTCCAAGTACGTACCTTCGTGTACGTAACATATCCTTCAATTTTAATCGTTAAGGCGTAATGTCGCTACAAACATACGTAAACCTTGCCTTTTGTAATATCATTTGATGTTTATATAATTGAATCACCTTAATTATAAGCTGTATACGAGAATTCGTTCGCGACAACTTAACCATCCCAATCAAATATGTAATAGCTTTATTCCTCTTCACCAAAGACAAGGCGATTTTTTTTTATATTTAAGTCAGGTATACAACTTCAATTGTAACAAATTTCATAATTATTTCACCGGCTGATTAGTGAATAAGGGTACAATATAATATCAGTATAGATTTATATATCAATAAAGATGCCTTAACAAATAATGTAATCTTAGGATTTGTTAGAAATCTGGAATCCAAACTCATATTTCAGTTAGCTGTCAGTTACGCGCGCGTATGGTTGTTATTTGTCACAGGAGGAGCTTCCGCTTCCGCCGCGGCTGCGTCTGCCTTCAATTTCCTGTACTTTCCTGAAATTGAGAAAAAAATAGTAATTATTAAATTATTTTAATACAAGCTGAACTACCAAATATAGCATCAAAAGGTAGATTTTTAAGTCAGTTCGTGACTACGTTGGATGCAACTCTGCCGAAACGTCGAACCTTTTATAAAGGTCATTCGATTGTAACGCGATGTGACCCGTATGTTTATATAATAATGGCATCAAAAATACAGAAATAAGTAAATAGAATATTGTGTAAAAAATAACGAGGTAGTAAAGAAATTTATTTGTTTAGAAAGAACATAAAATGCATTTTACGACCGGCCGCCTGCCTGACGTCAACTTACCTTAGTCGTATTTTACGACACCTCGATAAGAAAGAGGGTGGTCAACTTACCTTAGTCGCCTTTTACGACACCTCGGTAAGGAATGAGGGTGGTCTATTCAACTCAACCGGACCACACAGCGGGTCGACTTATCTTAGTCACCTTTTACGACGCCTCGGTAAGAAAAGAGGGTGGTACTATTCTATTCAGCCGGATACCACACTGCGTTATATTAGAATTAAATAATAACTTAAATATTAAGTTATTATTTAATTCAGCTAATCCGCTAAGCCAATATCGATGAAATTTAGCACAATTATTGCTTATACACCGGTTAAAATAAGGCTATAGGAATAATATATTAATATAAATAAGAATATGTTAATTCTATAGCAATAGGATGACATTGAAAAGCGTCATCTATTACCAACCTATCACGCGAAAATAGTTCACACGAACGAAGAAGCGGGTAAAAGCTAGTATTAAATAAATATATGGGACAATTACACACACGCCTTGTGTCTCCATAGAGAATTAACTTGCATAGAGAATAGAAAATAGAACTTTACTTACGGGACGTCTTCACCATAATATAGCCCCACCATATAGACCATCCCCACCCCACGAGGCAGAATAGCACCGTGAACAGTTGCCCGACGCCCACCAGAACATTGATGAAGAAAGAACCTAATAATAATAATAAATAATCTTTATAAGACTGCACACTAAAGCCAGTTGTTAGTAACGTACCTTAAGCCTAAGTGTTAGTTAATACAATTTAAATAAATAAAAAATAAAAATTATTGACAGTAACAATTTTTAGGTACATTTTGCATGATTTATTATTGAGGACTTCTTTTAACAAAAGTAATGAGAATATTGTTTTGCTATAATCCGCGATAAAAGAAAATATGTGTAATGCTAAATGTAGAGTGTACTATTTGTTTTCATACCTGATATATGCAGAGTTATCTTGTGTGTGTGTGTGTGTGTGTGTGTGTGTGTGTGTGTGTGTGTGTGTGTGTGTGTGTGTGTGTGTGTGTGTGTGTGTGTGTGTGTGTGTGTGTGTGTGTGTGTGTGTGTGTGTGTGTGTGTGTGCGTGTGTGTGGGTAAGATTAATGTGTGTGTATTTAAATAAGCCAAATGTGTATGTTTCCTTGTGAGTGTTAAAATCTAAAAGTTAATAATTCTTCCGTGTCTTCGTAGCTTAATGTTTTCATCCAAGCAGTAATTATGTTCTTACATTCATAAATATAACTTAAAATTACCTAATGCTACTTTTACCTTATAATCGTTAGAACAAAATGAGCCAACATAAACCTAATGGGGAACTAAATAAAATTGAAAGTTAACAATGAGATAAAATAAATTGTCTAAATAATATACCTATCCTGTGTTTGGCTCCATCGTGGACACCGAATCGGGGAATCCCGAAGCATAGACAAAATATTCCGCTGAAGATTGTACCTAAAAATACAAGAATATATTTTAATAGAATATTATATTAATAAGAATATATAGCTCCGACTGCGTGGAAGGATTATAACCGTAATATAGTATTTTAACATAAAAATGTTTAAAGTGGGTTAACCTTAAAAGCTAGAAATATGTTGTCGCGGACTTTTACTTAGAACTTTTTTTAGAGGGGAAAATTTTTGTAGTACATGCTTTTTGAATAACTTTCACCGTTTACATAGCGCACGCAAAAAAAACGCTTTATTTTTTGCCGTTTTCGTAACATTTTCTAATGCTATTCCTCTCCTATTCTTCTTAGCGTGATGTTATATAGCCAATAGCCTTCCTCGAAAGTGCGTTAAAAACAAATATTTTTCTAATGAATCAACAAAATACTTGTATATGGTCTGGAATCGAGTCTTTTAAAGTCTTGGCGATAAGGCTATAACAAGCCACGCGTAAAAAACAAGTAATTTCGTACGATTAACAAACAAAATGGCATTTTTAAATCACAGTAAAAAATTCCATACGAAATTTTTAGTTTTATTTAACTGCGCTTTTTTATATAACGGTTTTTTAAACCGTTTCTCTACTTAATTTTGGACAAAAATCGAATTTTTCAATTTCAAAGTAACCATAGTCTTTTTCGTTTAAAAAAACCTATAGTTTACTCCAAGATTGGACATAATTGTCCGCTGCGATCTGATAGTGCCCTAAAAACACACGCACACAATTTTTACCTTTATAATATGAGCAAGATTATCATTATGATTTCGTACATGGTTATGTAAGTCAATGGTTTCAAATGTCTTCTTATTCCATAATGTTTAAATAACTTATAGATGTTGGACTCGTAGGATGAAATTAAATAGTTAAATTTATGTAAACTTTTTCTTTTTCTCTATATTACCCTTATTCTCTTCTTTAATTCTTGTCCTTTTCCTTCTGTTACTCAAAGGTTTACTAGAGGAGATCCATTTTAGGCATAAGCTCGCCTTTATACATGTGAACATTTTTACGTTACGTTACGTTGAACTTTATACATGAAAAGAAATAAATTAACTAAGATAAACTTACCCAAACCAGGTATAACAATGTTGCAAAGCAGACAGAAGTATGCCAGGGCGATCGGCAAGACTGGAATCGCGCCGCGCATTACACTCGTGTGCTCTATTAGCGATGGATCAAGCTTCTTGCGAGTGTCCTGAAACAATGAAATAGTCCAGAATAGAATTAACAATAACATTGTATTAGTAGATTTTAGCTGAAGTGGCAATGGGCGGGGCACATAGTTCGAAGAACCGATGGGCGTTGGGGTCTCAAGGTGCTAGAGTGGCGACCCCGCACCGGAAAACGCAGTGTAGGCAGACCCCCACCAGATGGACAAACGACCTCAAAAAGGTCGCGGGGAGCCGCCGGGTCCAGGCCAAGTCCATGGAAGATACCTATGTCCAACAATAGACGGCTATTGGTTGGCGAGAGAGTAGATTTAAAATTTTATGATCATTATCAAGAGTCTGACCAAGTGAATGAAGTCACCTCTTCATGCAAATTGTATCAGACAGCGAGGGTTTCATTTGGCAAGAATAATAATAATAATAATAAAAAAATAAATAAATAAATATATGGGACACTTACACACACGGTCGTCTGTCCCCAAAGTAAGTAACTTAATACTTGTGTTATGGGTGACAGACAGCTGGTGAATATATACTTATATATTTTTTAAATACATACTTAAATACAAATATACACCCAGGCTCAAAGACCAACAAATTCATTTATAGAAAATGTTGGCCCTCGGCGGGAATCGAACCCGCGACCCGCGGAGTGAAGGCAGGGTCACTACCCACTGCTCCAACGGGCCAGTCAAAGAATAGATGCAGATCATAGAAATGAAGGGTTCAGGTGACCATGACCCTCAGTAATGAGGGACTGGTTGAGGAAGAAGATCAGAGAGTCACGGTTTATACCCCAGACAGGACTTTTGTTTATTACAACTTACATACATAACTACGGACACTCGGACACTCGGACGGACATTGAATTCTTGGGTTATGTGAAACATTTCAATCTTGCTTTGGAGCATCTTGAAAGCGAAACATTCTTGGCAAAAAGGAGAGGATTTCAGAGAGGCATAGTCGATATTAACAGATATAGTAACAGGGGAATAAATAAGGATAGTTAAATTAACACATTGCAATAAAATCGAGTTACCTTTATATGATACTAACTTTTACCTGCAACTTCATTGTGGAAGTTTGTGATACTCACAAACTTTCGCATTTATAATATACCTATGTAGGGTTGAACTTTGAGCAGAGTTGTGTCAGCCGTGAACCCACATTTATTTACAAATATAAAAGTTTCGAGGATGAAAAGCATATTTACCTTATAACCAACATCATAAAACAGTACATCCCGCTTCTGAACATTTGTAACTATAATTGTTGGTTTCTTCAACGCTGACATTGATTGCACTTCGAAGCTCGGTGCAGAAGTTAACATTTCGACGACAATATCGCAAAAAAGGGCGTCATTAATTTGAGGAAGAAATTGTGAGATTTAGAAAAAGAAAAATAGGTGGATAGAGCAGTAGCAGCATCTAATTCGAATAAATACTTAATTACTTGTGTAAAAGAGATTAAGAAACCAACTTAAAATACCTATGTATCTTTAATATTTAATGAGTTAATCTTGTATATATATATATTTTCGGAACCTCGGAAACGGAACGATTTTCCTGAAATTCAGCATGCAGGAAGTTTTGCGGGAGAAAAATCGATCTAGCTAGGTTTTACTTTAAAAAAATCGTTTTATCCCTGTTCTTGGGTATTAAAAAAATACTTAAATTTACTTTTACTTTATTGAGTATATAAAATACTATTTTTACCATAAAATGTCAAGTCAGCGTAGCTTATTCGTTATGTTGAAAATGAAAATATCAAGGATCGAGTCCCACCTATCCTATTATTTTCTTAGTTTTTCTTAGTTTCTTTTTTTATTTTGTAAAACAATAACTGAGGCTTGGTCAACCAGTTACTATATAATAATGTTAACACTATATTATAGGTGTGTATACCCACAATACTAATATATAGGTAATCATAAGCGAATGAGTCGTCTCTACTGTCTATATATACATAAACAAAGTCCCCAAAGCCGTATGTCTGTATGAGATCGATTTTCTCAAAATCTACTGAAAGGATTTTGGTACGGTTTTTACTAAAAGGTTCCATAAGGTTTAGGTTAATTACAATATGGTTTTTTGTAAATTGTGTTGAACACTTTCATGTTAAAAAAGGAGACTTAAAGAACTATTTATTAGGCATTCTTTCAGCAGTAAGACAACTTTGTAATAAGTATATATATATATATATATATATATATATATATATATATATATATATATATATATATATATATATATATATATATATATATATATTTATAAAAAAAGTGTGATAAGCGCATGTTTTTTTGTTATATATGCTATAAGGAGAATATAGTGTTTTTTTATAGTTGAGCGTATATTCGCCAACAAATTTAATTTGTTTAGCGAGATAATTAGTTTTGTCAGAAAATGTACAACTTTGTTGTAAAAAAATTTAAAAAAATTCAAAAAAAAGTTCAAAATTTCCAAAAATACACTGATTTCCATGCCGGCGAAAATGCAAGCACAGCTAGTATTTTATAAATTTATAAAATTACACATTACCACGAAGCTCGCATTTAAAAAATATATTTTTTAGTGCTTTTAGATTGTTCGATAACACTCCCTACAGTATTTGATATGATTTTTATATTTTGCCCGTTAAATTATAACCGTTAATTAACGTTAAACTATAACCGAGTTCTTTAAAGTCTGAACTAATACTAAAATATGTTTCGGAAAATGCATATCATTTGGTTGGAATCGATTTTGTTGTAACAGTTACCTATTGTTGGTAAACAATGTTTAATAAGAAATAGGTCAGAAGTAAACTATAACTTTACATATAAACCTATGACATACAATAGAAGTCTGTTAAAAGATAGACCGCCGAGTTTCTTGCTGGTTCTTCTCGGTAAGAGCAACATTCCGAACCAGTTAAAGCTTCCTTAATTTAATAAATAAATAAATAAATAAATATATGGGACACTTACACACACGGTCCGTCCCCAAAGTAAGTAACTTAATACTTGTGTTATGAACAGACAACTGGTGAATATATACTTATATAATTTTTAAATACTTACTTCAATACAAATATACACCCAGACTAGAAAACCAACAAATTCATTTAAAGAAAATGTTTGCCTTCGGCGGGAATCGAACGCGTGACCCACGGAGCTGAAGGCAGTGTCAGTACCCACTGCACCAACGGGCCAGTAAATTGATGTTTGACAATTCAAAAGTGCTTGGAAAAGCTTACTTGAATAAGCATTAATTTAATTTCAAGAAGATGTGATGTTACATAGTGTCTATTGTCACATCTGAAAAATCCAGGAATCGTAAATCACATGCTACTTAGCCGTATAAATCTTACTAATATTATAAATGCGAAAGTTTGTGAATATGGATATATGTTTGTTACTCTTTCACGGCAAATCCGCTGAACCAATATCGATGAAATTTGGCACAATTATTCCTTATACACCGGAATAACATATAGGCTATAGAAATCCTAATTTTATAAGAATAGGATGACACTAAAAAGCGCCATCTATTCTCATCCTAACCTAACAGTTCACGCGAACGAAATCGCGGGTAAAAGCTAGCTAATAATAAATAAGAACAAATCGAGATTTAATTTACGAGCTTAATCTTCTGAGCAGTGTTACCAGAGTTGACTAAAAAAACCTATTCAAGTTTAAACGAATAAAGAATATTTTTAAATTTGAACGCGTGTTTAAATGCCTTGCTTTCGAAACGGAAAAATTGCCGTAAATTATATTCATTGTAGTTCGAAACACGTAATGAGCACGTAAATTACAATTTGAATCATATATTACTTGAAAATTCGCGTGACAAAGTAGCACAGGGAAAAATGACGCAGAGATTTGTTACACTAGTACTAATGTACACAACAGGCCAAAGACTTAGTGTAGTGTTTTAGGTGTATCTAATTCCCACGCTTAGTATTAAAGCGAACTAATTCAAATAAGTTTGTATCAAATTGCAATAAACCGTAGCGCTTTCAAAGCTCATGAGCTCATGCTCAAAGGTGTCCATAACTAGGTAGAGCAAGAAAATACTAGCTTTTTTAATATTTCGTAGCGTCATGCCATTGAAATAAGGATTACAATGCTTATTTTTGTACTAATTTTGAATTAGGTCACATTAATACTAAGCGTGCGAGGTGTCCACAGATTAAGAAAGAAAGATTAATATGAGTAAAACATTGAATTGATTAAGTTACCATAACACAAGTATTAAGTTACTTTGGGGACGGACGACCGTGTGTGCAAAGTGTCCCATATAATTTTACTTGCAATTTTGTCATGGAGCCTATCGCCACAAAATTATGTCCTAAGCCGTGTTTGTTGAAAAGCTGTGGTAGCCCAGCGGTAACACCATGCGACTCTTTCGAGGAGGTCACTGTTTCAAACTCGGGCAGACACCAATGAGATTTTCTATTAAAACTTATATGTCTAATTTGATAATTGCAATTTATCACACGCATTTCGGTGAAAGAAAACATCGCGAGGAAACCTGCATATCTCTAGAGAATTTTAGAGATATGTGTAACCTACCAATCCGCATTGGAGCAGCATGGTAGGTGTTAGCTCCAATCCTTCTCTCCAACGGAGAGAAGAGGCCTATTCCCAGCAGTGGGACAGTAATAGGCCGCTGCTTAAGCCGTGGTCCAGCGTCAGAGGAAGCCTTAAGCCTAAGCCTATTTCTAGACGCTAGTAAAACTTATGCATTTCTTTTGCAACCTTTATGATTTTTCCGTACTCCAGTAACCAAGGTATTAGGCAGATAAAACGATCCAGCTCATATCCTTCAATCCAAAGAACAAAAACGGAAATAAAGTGCATTGAAGGTTATAGAAGGAAGTAGTAAGGGAACAGTATATGTAACTGAAAGGCTATGACGTCATTGTATAATTTTATTTAAGGTTAATTTCTATTTATACACTTTGACACGCGATAAAAATTATTTCTTCAAGGTGGCATTCTTTCATGTTAAATTTCTCTTACGATCGTAAGATTTTTATAAACATGTTCATGAACGAAAGTATTTTGCGCTGTGTTAATTAGTGATAAGGTTTTAATTACAGTTTCACGTGATAGCTTTACTTAAGCTTAGCTATTTATTCTTAAAATACGTTACATTGTTTTTAGAATTGTACATAACCTTTTCCCTCTCCACTTGCAGTTAGGAGGGGGAAAGTATAAAAAAACAGCACCAGTATTTTGCCAAAACTAAGTACTGGGAGATCTAAAACCAGATGAATACACTAATGAAACCAGATCGATACACTAATGAAATGGGGTAAAGATATCAGATATTTGTGTGACGAACTAAATAGATATATTATCGCCAATGACTTTCGCTTTGTATTTTATAGCAACACCGTCATGAAACGAGTATCGCGCTCTTTTGACTGAAATGGTGGCAACACTATGTCGTTTTGTTTCCGGTGGAGTCTTCCTATATATTGCTAAAACGTTTCAGTTGCCATTGTGTTTGTTCGTCATTCAAGACAAGCGTATCACACAGCGGGAATAGTGATATTCTTGTATATAGTGTTATTGCAGAAAGTGTGCGCTAACAGATACTCATCATCTTCCTGTCCTTATCCCACTCTAAGTGGGGTCGGCACAACATGTTATAAACAAGCTGTCACATGATATGGCTGCGTTTTTACGACCGGCCGCCTGCCTGACGTCAACTTACCTCCGTCGAATTTAACGACATCTCGGTAAGGAAGAGGGTGGTCTATGCTACTAAAGCGGATACCACACGGTGGGTCAACTTACCTTAGTCGTCTTTTACGACACCTCGATAAGAAATGAGGTTGGTCTATTCTACTCAGCCGGATACCACACGGCAGATCGACTTACCTTAGTCGCCTTTTACGACACCTCGGTAAGAAATGAGGGTGGTACTATTCTATTCAGCCGGATACCACACGGCGTCGCAGATACTACCACATTGATTAAAATCTATGTATCTTTTTTGAAATTGGACTTAACACGCATTTTTTGGAATAATTGAATTATAATGGTGGTACAACTGGTTCGAAAAAGTGTTTTTAACGAGTAGAAGCAGCAAGAAACAAGGCATTAGCTTTCAAAATGAACCTTAGCCTGCGAATTCGTCCGTGTACACTTCAAAAGGTACACCCAGATGATCTATTGATGTTAAGGCATGTAAGGAGGATTATAATAACACAAAAGTAATAATAAAATTATTGATAACCGATTGTCCACTCTACATTTAGCATTATATATATTTTCTATTTTTACTTCATCGCGGATTATAGCAAAATAATTTTATTATTACTTTTGTATTATGGATCTCCGCAAAGTAACGCCTAATTCTATAAATTATCATAATAACACTCAAAATTGTTGCGCATATGGATAGTGCATAGTCCACAAAAGTCGCAGAATATTGAAAATAATTCATGAATGACGTCGAATACACCATAAGTGAGGTCAGCACAACACGTTGTAACATGATTCACTCATCCTACTAATAATATAAATACGAAAGTTTGTGAGTATGGATGTATGTTTGTTACTCTATCACGGCGAATATGTCTACAGGAATAAGATAACATTCAATAGCGCCATCAAACGATGGAGATATTTACAGGGTTGGAGAATGATTGAAGTTATTGGTTTATTCCAAGACTATAGTCCACATGAACGAAGTTGCGGGTAAAAGATAGTTTATGGATAAAATAAGGTACTGAATGTATTATTGGTGCTATTTTGTATCAATTTAAGCTAACTTACTTCAGGTGGGAGAGTGGGAGAAAGGCTCTTGTTTTTGGAAAAGAGGCTAGTCCTTCTGCTGCCAGACTCCGCCACCGTTGATTGTTTTCTACACGCCCCTCTTATCCAGCGACCTAAGCGGTTGTTACAGCATCTGATGGAAGATAAATAATTTATTGATTTAGGCGTTACTTTGCGGAGATCCATAATATAAAAGTAATAATAAAATATTTTGCTATAGTCCGCGATGAAGTAAAATATTTAATATATATAATGCTAGATGTAGAGTGGACAATCCGTTTTCATACCTGATACATGCAAGATTTGTCGTGGAGTCTATTTCTTACTGATGCTTCGGTTGCGGAGCGAAACGATTGTTCAGTTGGTGATAGTGAACGTGTGTAGTGCTTGTGTATTGTGGTGGCGGTGGTGGAGGTTTGTGCATGTGTTTTTACGAATCCTGCATGTATCATGAAAACGGATTGTCCACTCTACATTTAGCATTATATATATTTTCTATTTTCATCGCGGATTATAGCAAAATAATTTTATTATTACTTTCGGAAGATAAATATTTGTACCGTTTCCAATTGAATTGTTATCATTACGGTTAATTGAAAGTTACACATGTCCTGGACAGCGTTTAGAACCGACATCTCTGTAACAAATGCAGAACAGGTAAGAGCCTCTCCTCAATTTTAATTGAAAGAATCCTGATTCACTTTGGACAAATAGCATGGAAACTCGCTAACAACCTGAAGAAACTAATGATAACTGTCAAAGCTGAAGGCAAGATATGGTTGGATCATATATCCGATCATCTGGACTGAACATCAGGCATGCATGGCGCTGCGCCAATTATCGAACTAGAAGGAAACTTGTTTATAGCCAAACTGAGGCGAGAAATCACTATGATCAGAAGTGAACGTGTGAATGGTGAAATACTACTAATATTATAAATGCAAATATTTGTCAGTATTGATGTATTTTTGTTATTCTTTCACGGCAAATACGCTGATCTAATAGCGATGACATTTAGCGCAATTATTTCTTATACAACGAAATAAAGTCTAGGCTATAGAAATGCTGATAATTCTACAGGAATAGGACATTGAAAAGCGCCATCTATTATTAACCAATGGAGATATTTCCAGGGTTGAAGAATGATAGAAGCTACTGGTTTATTCCAAGGCAATCCACGCGAATGAAGTTGCGGGTAAAAGCTAGTTGAAAGATAACTCACGTGTAAGGCGTCTGGTCACTCAGTATACTGTCTCGCCGCTCCGCTTCCTTCTTCTTCCCACAACACCCTGTTTCTTTAACGACATCGGACGACATGACTGGCGACGATATGTCGTCGTGTAGAGGCGGCTCCGATATGTCTGCGACGCGTTTCCGACGACAGCACGAGCAAAAAACATCTCGCAGTTTCCTTTTTCGTTTCGTTTCAGTTTCAAACTCTATCGTAGTTCCCTGTAAAATGATAATGAAATCTAAATTTCTGGGTAGATAGAGAAAAGAAAATATGTCTCTCACACAAATCAGAAGCGCGATTTTCCAAAATTGCTCCACATTTTCAAGACTATTCGTATTTAAAGCAACAAAATTGTTTTCCGAAAGTTTCTCAGTATTCATTGAATATTTAAATAACTCTCTATTGTATTGCATTAATGCAGTTAAATGCTTTACTCTGAATTTCTTTTAAACAATGTAAAGAGGCTGTAAGTGTTACTAGTTTAAGAGAACTACAATGAAATAACTTTGACCATTAATTTTAATCCTACACTAACTAAACGATATGCTTGTTCAAAATTTGTCAACCCTCATCAACTATAAGCCATCATTCTCCTGTCCTTATCCCACTCTAAGTGGGGGAGGCACAACATATGTCAACATACATAAGACGTCATAACATACATAACAACATAAAGATGTAGTCGCATGATTTGGCTATGTATTTTACGACTGGCCGCCTGGCTGACGTCAACTTTACTTGGTCGGCTTTTGCGACACATCAGTAAGAAAGAGGGTGGTCTATTCTACTCAGCTGGATACCACATAGCTTCCTTATCCACTATAAGTTTTTTCTTATATATGTATAAGGTTATTTGCTTTTAAAGGCACTATATACAAATTTTATTTAAAAGTTGGTCTTTACTTTTCCTGCAGCTATTTCCATTTCTTCTTCCGGTACTTTTTTTTTAAAACAATTTAACTTCTTCCAGATTTTTTCCTTTTTACTTCTATTATTGTCTTCTTCTGTTTCTCTTTCTACTGCTGGACTGCCTTCGTGAGATGCTTCTCCGTGAACGTCGCCGGGTTTTGTACAACAGGTACAGCATTTCGCCTTGCATTTCCCCATAAGTCTTAAGCAGATATTTTGTTTTGGTGGTGTCTGATTAATTTCTTGCGGAGGACTTTTGTTTCTCTCCTTATCTCGATGTGCTCTTGGCGGTGGTTTAGGTGTTGCACTTGTGCTGTGTGGGAACCTGTTAAAAGTCGAAACTTTACTAAGTAAAATCAAATCAAATCAAAATGATCTTTATTCAATTATACTATTCACAAGCACTTTTCACTCATCTAGGATAAATTAGATTATGAAGTTCCAATTGGTTCGGAATGTTGTTCTTACCGAGAAGAACCAGCAAGAAACTCAGCGGTTAATTTTTTAAACATTTGAAATTTGCATTATTTAACCGCATTCTTGTGTGAAGCTGAAAGGATTTTTAAATCCAAGTATTTTTATCATTCAAATAATCTTCATTGCTATACATAATATGATTTAAGTGTAAGCATAGTACGTACACTTAATTTAAACTTTTCTGTAGATACGTTTAATATGGATTGCAGAATTTTATTGTAGAAGCGAATACCGAGATCAATGAATGAGTTGCTAACTCTGCTGAGTCGCGTCACTGGTATCACAAGCTTTTTGTGACCTCTGATCTGTATCATAGATATACATCGAATTTAGTTTAACAATAGTTTAAAAATAATAACCTTATTTAATTGACGGAGTTTAAAACACGATCTTCTTCTGAGTAAGTAATTTTGTAATTAATAACAAGGGAGCAGCTGTTAATTTCCTTCTGTATAAAATCAGTGTAGATATTGGTCACTAGACTAAACTTCGATACTGGGGGGCTCTCTTTAAAAGTGATATTCTATTTTCGGTCTGGATTATGAGTAAGTGAAGTCGACTCAGTGTAAGTTGTAGCTAATTTCTTCTTCCGGTGCTTTTACATTCGTCTTATATAGAAAAGAGTATAATTTGAAAACTAGATGGCGCTGTATGTAGTTTACTCGCGTTATCGATTACAGGTCGATTACATCAGTTGAATTTCAAATTATTTTCTGATTTACAATGTTTAACTTACGCCGTGTGGTATCCGGCTGAATAGAATAGTACCACCCTCATTTCTTACCGAGGTGCCGTAAGAGGCGACTAAGGTAAGTCGACCCGTCGTGTGGTATCCGGCTGAGTAGAATAGACCAACCTCTTTTCTTACCGAGGTGTCGTAAAAGGCGACTAAGGTAAGTTGACCCACCGTGTGGTATCCGGTTTAGTAGAATAGACCACCCTCTTTCTTACCGAGGTGTCGTAAAGTAAGACATTGGTAAGTTGACGTCAGGCAGGCGGCCGGTCGTAAAAACGCAGCCAAATCATAGGACAGCATGTTTATTACATGTTGTGCCGACCCCACTAGAGTGGGAAGGGGGCAGGAAGATGATGATTACAATGTTTAACTTATACTGCGCTCAAGTCACGTCTATGAGTCAGTTTTGTTTTCTTTGTTTCCATTGAGTCAACTTGAAATTACTACGAATGAAGGCATATGTTAGAAAATTATATACACTAAGTGAAATATAAGTAATGTGCACCATGGTTTTATCATTTTAGTTTACTTACCGCTGTGCAAGGCAAAAAATGCATAGCTTTCTAAGGTAAAATCACTACTGGTACTAATAAATATGGAACATTTTTTATAGCAATGTTTAGATTTAAATGGTAGACGTCCTTTGTTGGACATAGGTCTTTTTCATATACTACATTAATTTCATGTAATGTACATTACTTGTGTAAGTTATTAGTTGTAGTTAGGTAGTGTTTGGGAAGTATTAATGGTCTGTAGTCAGTCGCTAGAGCCTCATCTGTGTGCCAGACAGATAGGTGGATGAGTGAGGTACGCAATTGATTCCAGAAACTACGGGAAAACGGGAAGCCTGCTTATCACAAAGAATATACAAAGTATATTCATATATCAACATGTTTTCATATGATTTGTCTAAATATTTTACGACTGGCCACCTGCCTGACGTCAACTTACCTTAGTCAACATTTATGATACTTCGGTAAGAAAGAGAGCGGTCTTTACTTAACCGAATACACATGGCGGGTCTACTTAACTTAGACGCCTTTTACGACACCTCGGTAAAAAATGTGTGTGGTTTATTCTACTTAGCTGAATACCACACGGCGGATAGTAATAAAAATATATTTAGTAAATTAAAACCAGCATACGAAATAATGTATATTTCTTTATTTAAAAACGGCAAGTAAAGAATGCATTTTTACAATGGAGAACTTATTATTATTTGGGGTAAGAAACAAAAAGTTATATTATATTTGACTAGCAATTAACAGCGGCTCCGCCCGCGTGGAAAGATTAAAACCATAATATAGTATTTTGATAACCATAAAAATGGTTATAGTGGGTATACCTTAAAAGCCAGATATATGCTGTCGCGGACTTTTATTAACAACTTTTAGAGGGTAACAAATGTTATATTAAATGGTTTTTCAATAACTATCACCGTTTACTTAGCGCACGCAAAGAAAGCTTTTAATTTTGCCGTTTTCGTAATATTTTTTACTGCTGCTCCTCACCTATTCATCTTAGCGTGATGTTATATAGCCTATAGCCTTCCTCGATAAATAGACTATCACACTGTAAGAATGAAAGAACACTGAAAGAATTTTTCAAATCAGTCCAGCAGTACCTGAGATTAGCGCATTCAAACAATGAAACAAAAAAACAAACTCTTCAGCTTTATATATTAGTAAAGATACAGTTAATTTACTTTGCTACATCTAATGGAAACTTAAAATTAAATTTCTAATAAATTTTGTCAAAGGTTTCAGACTGTATTGAAAAAGCTCAAATTATAAAGTTTTTCTTTAAATTTTCGTACCTTAGTCCTTGACCAACCTATGCACGCGATTAATAAATGCTACTTATAAGGCGGCGACTTATGGATTTATTTGGGTCAAATATAATATGTAGGTTAAAACAATTAACTGAGACATTAAGCTTTTCCGTTTGTAATGGGTAAATGATTTTTTTTCATCTTGTGTCAGAATAATATATTTAATATGAAAAAAATGAAATGAAGGAAAAGGAAAAATATGATTGAAAAATACCACCCTCTTTTCTTATCGAGGTGTCGTAAAACGCGACTAAGGTAAGTTGACACGAAGTGTGGTATCCAGCTGAGTAGAATAGACCACCTTCGTTTCTTACCGAGGTGTCGTGAAAGACAACTAAGGTAAGTTAACGTCAGGCAGGCGGCCGGTCGTAAAATACGTAGCCAAATCATATGACAACATGTTTGTAACATGTTGTGCCGACCCCACTTAAAGTGGGATAAAGGCAGGAAGATGAATATTAGCTAGATTTAGTCTGCGCCTTTTTCTTTGTGATGTCTTATCTAAAAACTTTTTCATGCATTAGGCAATTTTTTGAAATAACGCTTACCCTAATAAAATAAAGGAGAATATAAGTAATTAGCCATGCATATTGCTCTTGAATGATAAATCATCGAGTCTCTGGCGACGGATTAATATATAAGACCAAAGATAAAGGACAGCGTTATTGGTAAACCGGTTTCAGCATTCTCTACCCACCTAATTTACCTAAAGACCTATGTCCAGCCTGGACATCCGTAGTTAAAAAAAAACCTTCAATGTTGCCAATACCGCTCAATCTCGTGCCGTTTCGGCAAAAGTTCATTTGGTAAAATGTAAACTGTCTTATTACGAATCATACTTAAGGAAACTCGAAATATAAAATATAATTCAAAACACTTTTATACACAACACTATAATTTAATATTGTCTATTCAAATTGTATTACACTGTGTAACGATATACAGCACTATGATATAGTTTTTATAGTCAATTTAAATTATATTAACTGTATAATAATATACTACGCTATAATATAGTCTTTGTTGTCTATTTAAATTGTATTAACTGTATAGCGATATACAACACTATTATATAGTTTTTATTGTCTATTGAAATTGTCTTTAGATTGTCTAGCGATGATCCTTTGCGTTTAACACAATAAAACATAGATAATAAAGCATTTTAATGTCACTGTCAAAATGTTTCGCGCCATTTTCCGTTAGAACGACGCGTCCGAACGCGGCCGAGGTCGGACTAGCGTGAACTAATTCTCGTTAGGGGTTGTAACGAGTGCTATGCGATCTGTTAAGGGGGAATGTTTGAAATGTTTGCGTTTCTTGTAGCCATTTCAGAGTTCCTTTGTATATCTTTGATATTAAAATGAATTAATCTTGTATATATATATTGGGCGTTGATATCCCTGTTTTCTGGCTCTAAAATTTTTTAGAACGTTGAATACAATCACAATTTTTCGCTGTCAAACGTAAATTCATGGTGGTTCATTTGGGGAACAGGCGGTCTAGAGAGGTGAAAATACCTAGGATCGAGCCCCACCTGCTCTATAATTTTTTTATTTTTCTTTTCAATTTTTTTGTAATTTTTTTTACATCATTTTAAAAATTACCGAGTAAGGCTCGGTCACCCAGGTGATAGTATTGCATAGAACCTGAATTTACGGGTCGTTGTCTTGAGCTTAAGATTTAAAGAGGACTGGAGCTCCTTTAAAAAATCTAAGGGCCTGTTTCGTAAGTTATTGTAAAGTGTCGGATAACCGACAAATAAACTAAGTAACAGATATCTCCAAAAAATGAAAAAAAAACAAAAAATTAAATCGTGGCCATTTTGAAATAGGTATTTGCTATCCAGCAAATGAACAAAATAACAGCCACATGATCCACCTGTTAACTTATTAGGAACTTTAAGTGCTGTATAAGCCTATCAGAAACCTGAGAAACGCAAAATTCCATGACATGTTCCGAATAAGCTAACTGACAGTTTATTGCTAACTTGTGAAACAGGCCCTAAATGAGAATTACAGATAATTTCATCGAGACGCACGAAGTCAATCGCTAATTAAACGGTTTCGAATAACTCAGCCATTGTATGCCATTTATCCAAAATTTGACTTTAAAATTACGGCATACGGTTTTTTAACTATGGTCATACTTTGTTTCAAATAATTTCTCAGATGTATATATGTATGTAACAACTCAAATGGGACAAGCAAATCAAATTAAATCAAAATAATCTTTAATCAATCTCTTTCAAACTCTCTTGAATCATAAACGATCAATTACATTTAATGAAGCTAAAACTGGTTTGGTTAGCTGTTGCTCTTACCGAGAAGAACCAGTAAGAAACTCGGTGGTTTCTTTAAAACATTTTCAATTTTACTTTATCAAACCGCAGTCTTATATGAAGTTAAAAGGATTTTCAAATCCAGGCATTTTTATCATCCTAATAATCTTCACATTCGTTACGTATAAGCATATTTCTTAGACTAAATTTAAACCTTTCTGTAGACTGGTCTAGTATTGCGGAATTTTATTGTAGAAGAGAATACCGAGACCATCGAATGAGTTGCCAACTCTGCTGAGTCGCGACACAAATTCAAATTCAAATTCAAAATATTCTTTATTCAAATAAACTTGTAAGCAAGTGCTTTTGAATCGTCAACTCTACTGCTGGTTCGGAAAGCTGTTCCTACCGAAAAGAGTCAGCAAGAAACTCGACGGTTGCTCTTTTTAAAAAAATACAATTCTTAATACTAGTTACATGTAATGTTTTTATCTTGTACAGGGTCGAACAATATTTATATCCACGCATTTTTATCGTCTAAATAATCCCCAACAGTATAGTAGGCTTTCTGTATCAGCCTCTCCTTAATAGTGTTTTTAACTGCTGTAATGGCAAAGTTAAAATTGATTGTGGAATTTTATTATAGAATCTTATACCCAAACCCACAAACGACTTACGTACTTTTTCAAGGCGCAAAGCAGGGGCCGCACAAGCTTATGTCGGTTCCTACTTTGTCTATTATATACATCGCCTATTGTTTTATAATTCTTTATATTATTATATACAAATATTAAATTACTTAAAATATACTGATATCAGAAGCATACACAGGGAGAATACACAGGTATCAGAAGCTTATTGTGACCTCTCGTATGTCTATGATATACATAAAAAATTTTCTTAAATATATGATCTTATTTCATGTGATAAGTCTTTTTAGTCGGACAATAGTTATAAGCAACAAAAACTTTATTTTTAAACAACAAAAGAGATTGTCTTGGGTAATTTCTAAATGTGTTGATTATACCGTACTCAGAAATTTAAATGTTAATTACCGCATAATGAAACAAAGTAGCCACAAAGTGAATCTTTGAAAGTAAATAATGCTGTTGTATATGATACTGAACTGATAATGTCGAAGATCGAAGTCTCCGACTATGGGCCTTGTTAGAAATCTCAGAGTGATTTAATGATCTAGAAAGCTTGGCTCGGAGTGGTTCTAGATTCGGTTGTCTACGTGGTCAAATGAGGAATGAGATTTCCGTAAATAAACCAAAATTACTGCTGTAACACAACGTACTAGGAACACGTGATTCTGCACTCAAAACTAGATGGCGCCACTGATCGTTTGCTCCGCGCTAGTACTACTACTTTCGTAGTAATATAAGAAGTCCCCATACATTATGTTATCAGACCAACATCGCCTAGCAGTTCCTAAGCTTACACAGTGCATCCTACTGGAACACTACGACTAGCGCAACTGTAAGCGGTGCATCTTCCGGTTCATCCAATTAAGGAATGCCGTGAAGGACCCCGTCCGCGATACTCTATGTAAAAGTGACGATTAAATTCTTATACCTTTCACCTGTACGTATTCTTCCCCCCATCCGTCGAGTACCCGTATTACACTGCTAAATTAATTTTGTTTGAATTTGAATTAAGCTGAATTTAAATTATGTTATATTCCAAATCTAAATAGGTTTTAAGAATAGGCTATAACAAGCGTTTTCAATTCAAATCATAATGAAGCTACTATATGATATTATTAAAGTAACCTCAATTACATGCCGTATATCCGGCTGTGACAACTCTCATTTCTTACCGCGGTGTCATAACAGGCGACTAAGGTAAGCCGACCCACCGTGTGGTATCCGGCTGTGTAGAATAGACCACCCTCTTTCTACTGAGTTGTCGCAAAAGGCGACTCAGGTAAGTTGATGACAGGCAGGCGGCCGTCGTAAAATACCTAGCCGAATCAAGTGACACGTTTGATACATGTTGTCAAATTAAAAATATTGATTGTGGAATTTAATTATACATTCTTAAACTAAAACCCACGAATTCCGTAGCAATGATAGAATAATTTTGCTATAATCCGCGTTATTCCTAAATACTTTTCGCCTTTCAGGTATTTTGTAACTTAAATTAAGGCGCACAAGGTCGATTCAAATCTATACTAATAAATAAAGTTGTTTGTTTGTTTGTTTGTTTGTTTGTTTGTTTGAACGCTTTAATCTCAAGAACTGCTGGACCGATTTGTAAAATTATTTCAGTGTAAGATAGTCCATTTATCGAGAAAGGCTATAGGCTATAACATCACGCTAAGATGAATAGGAGAGGAGCAGCACTAAAAAATAGTAAAAAAACGGCAAAATTTAAAGCTCTCCTTGCGTGTGCTGAGTAAACGGTGATAGTTATTAAAAAATCATGTATTACAAAATTATTCCCCTCTAAAAGTGCTAAATGAAAGTCCGTGACAGCGTATGTCTAGCTTTTAAGGTTAACCCACTTTAACCATTTTTATGATATCAAAAGACTATATTACGGTTTAAATCTTTCCACGCGCACTTAGTTTATTATAAAATTATACTATGCTTCTAGTCATTCCCCCACAAGTAAATAGCTTATTAAAATACAAAATAAATCAATAAAAGACGCAGGTCGGTAGCCTAACAAGCTTTGCAATTATTTAATAGAGTAAAGTTATTTTTCTAAAGCTTTACTAAACCGCATAACACGGGGTTGGCGAAAATTGATAGCCTGTTATGGACGCATCGGAAATTAAAAATAACCTAAAGTAATTCGGCGTACTGTTAGGTAAATTGCTTTCATATATCATAACTTGTCGATAGAACTTTGTTAATTTTTTTTTGATATCACGACGAAGATCGCCGTGTGGTATCCGGCTGGATAGAATAGTACCACCCTCACCACCAAAACGCAGCCAAATCATGTGACAGCATGTTTATAACATGTTGTGCCGACCGCACTTAGAGTGGGATAAGGTCAGGAAAATGCTGATTACGACTAAGATTGCTCCTTGTGTGTGGAAATAAATACATACAAATAATTTATGGAATTTGGCGTTACTTTGCGTTGATCAAATACAAAAGTAATGATAAAATTATTTTTATATAATCCGCGATAAGTTATAATAGAAAATATATATAATGCTCAATATGTAGTGGACTATCCGTTTTCATACCTGATACATGCAGGATTCGTAAAATACATGCACAATCCTTAACCACCGCCACCACAATACACAAGCACTACACACGTTCACTATCACAAACTCAACAATCGTTTCGCCCCGCAACCGAAGCATCATCAGGAGATCGACTCCACGACAAAATCGCAAAGCTTTGCGATCACTTCATCAGTTGCAATTTGCGATAATTCATCTCGGATTATAGCAAAATAATTTTATTATTACTTTTATATTATTGATTTCCGCAAAATAACGCCTTATAATATAAATTATTCAATTTATAGTAGTATTACTATTTCCATATAAAAATCCATCTGTCTGCTAAGCTTTCACAGCTAATCCGCTGGACTAATACTGATGAAATTTGGTACGATTGAAGCTAAAAAAGTGGGCTAACAAAAGATAACTTTACTTGTATTATACAAGGTAATTAATATTGATTTATTTTGAATAGCAAAGAAGTCAATGTGTTGCTCTGTGATATAATAAATAGAAAAGCGACAAAGTTGCTAATTCCTTTTTAATATTAGTTTTATATCACTTTAAATATTTACATGAAAAGATTTATAACAAGATTTTCTATTTTTAAAATCAAAACTCTTTTATGGCTTTATTTTCTTTTATAACATATCTCTATGGATCATAGACAAAAATAACCGAAATGTTTGTTTGCTTTCATGGTTTAGCCGCTAAAGCAATATTAATAAAATTTGGTATAACATGGTATAATTTGGCATTACGTATTAATCAACAATATCCTATCATCATCTTCCTGCCCTTATCCCTCTCTAAGTGGGGTCAGCACAACATGCTATAAACATGCTGTCACATGATTTGGCTGCGTTTTTACGACCGGCCGCCTGCCTGACGTCAACTTACCTTAGTCATATTTAACGACACCTTGGTAAGAAAGAGAGTGGTCTATTATACTAAACCGGATACCACACGGCGGGTCAACTTACCTTAGTCGCCTTTTACGACACCTCGGTAAGAAATGAGGTTGGTCTATTCTACTCAGCCGGATACCACACGGCGGGTCGACTTACTTTAGTCGCCTTTTACGACACCTCGGTAAGATATGAGGTTGGAACTATTCTATTCAGCCGGATACCACACGGCGTAATCAACAATATCCTATATAATTTTAAATTAACATACAGTTCTATCATAAAAGACTTAAAAAGTCCTGTTTTCTACGCGAATAGGATATAAACGAATAGTAAGTATTTCACGATAATATACGAGGTTTAGTGTAACAAAAGTTCATGTATAAAAGAAGTGATTTAGGCTATTTTTTATACCGAAACTGAATGCATAGAAATAGTATGAGGTGACAGCCCTATTTGCAACGTAGTATGCTAATACAGTTGTGGTCACGCCACTGTCCGCTCGATACCACGGAGGTTCAAACCCGCGACCTGGCGGTTATCAAGGTAAGGGTAATGCAACAGATTGAAGCCTTCAATTTGGCTCTTAAAGGTCTACCGAGGAAGAAAAATGTAACATGATTAATGATAAAAAAATAAAAAAAATAAAAAAGGAAAAAAGGGGTGTTGATATTTGGGACTTGATCCCAGGTATTTTATTTTGAAGTCCGCCCGTTCCTAACTGAACTATTAAAACTTTACAAATGACAGCAAAAATAGTTTTATATATTCAGTGTCAACTTCAGCAATGTCTCAATGCCTATAAACAGGGATAAAACAACATTTTTTTAAAATGAAACCATGCTAGATCGATTTTGTTCCTCATAAAAATCGTTGGAGCCGTTTCCGGAATGCGCAAAATATATATGCATACACAAGATTAACTCATTTAAACATCTTCTCTAATATATAAAGCTTTTTGAAAAATTCTTTGAGCGTAGAATAATCCATTTATCGAAAGCTATAGGCTATATAACATTACGCTAAGATGAATAGGAGAGGAGCAGCAATAAAAAATATTGCGAAAACGTCAAAATGCTTTCCTTGCGTGCGCTGAGAAAACGGTGATAGTTATTCAAAAATCATGTATTACAAAATTGATCCCCTGTAAGAGTTTTAAATAAAAGTCCGCGGCAGCACATGTCTAGCTTTTAAGGTTAACTTAAACTTTAAAGGTGATAGCTGTGATGGCCTAGCGGTGCGACCGTGTGAATCTCTAGAGACGATCATGGGTTCAAACCCGGGCAGACACTAATGAGTTTTTCTATTAAAACTTATGTGTCTAATTGATAATTGCAATTTATCACACGCTTTTCGGTGAAGGAAAACATCGTGAGGAAACCTGCATATCTCTAGAGAATCCTAGGGATATGTGTAACCTACCAACCCGCATTGGAGCAGCGTGGTAGGTCTTAGCTCCAATCCTTCTCTCCAAAAATGGAGAGTGGAGGCCTATGCCCAGCAGTGGGATAGTAACAGGCTGTAACTTTAAACTTTAAAGGTTAAATTGTTCCAATTTCCATCCATATCGGTTCAGCGGATTCGCCGTGAAATAGTAACAAAACATACATCCATACTCACAAACTTTTGCATTTATAATATTCGTAGGATAGTATAGGATAAGATAGAATGAGCACATGTTATATAAACAATCATAGATTATCTAACAATCAGTAAAGAGAAAAACGCACTTTTACAAAAACTTTCCCGGTAAAATGAGTGTAATAGCAATGTTTATGCAAACCGCAGGCTGCGACGTTATCACGCGAGTGAAAACCGATGGAAATCTGCAGGGAAAACTACGTATAATAATACCTCGGGGACGGGATATGTTTGTCATGCGGCACGTGAAAGGAAAACTATTGCAATTATGCCGATGTGTGGGTCAAATATTTTTATTAGTGAACTAGATATCCGCCAGTAGAATAGTATTTTGATAACCATAAAAATGGTTATACTGGGTTAACCTTAAAAGTTAGACATATACTGTCGCAGACTTTTAGTTCGAACTTTTAGAGGGGAACAATTTTGTAATACATGATTTTTGAATAACTTTCACCGTTTACTTAGCAAATGCAAGGAAAGCTTTAAATTTTGCCGTTTTCGTAATATTTTTTATTGCTGCTCCTCTCCTATACATTTTAACGTGATGTAATATTATAGCCTATAGCCTTCCTTCTTTCAAGAATTTTTTAAATCGCCCCAGTAATTCCTGAGATTAGCGGGTTCAAACAAACAAAGAAACAAACAACCTCTACAGCTTTATATATTAGTATAGATTTAGTTAAGTATCTAAACCTATGGCGTATAGAAATATTGAGAGATATTCTTATTTTTCAGGGAAAGCTATGTAAAGCTTTTTATGAGTGAACTCTACTTTCTATTTTATTACTAGTCTAAAATAAATAAGTCACTCACCCGCCGTTGCTATGCGATTTGTCCGATGCACTGCCACCAGCCGGTTTCAGCGCCATCATGTCGGCGCCGGGCGAAGACACGTTTGAACTCTGCACTTCAATCTCAGGTCCACCTTGCACTAATGTTTCAGTTACTTTCTCTATCACTTCATCTTTCATTTCTTTCTTTTTCTCACTCACTATTTTCACCACTGGTTCTATATTTTTCTTAATTTCTTCTGCAGGCTTCTCCATTATCTCTTTTGGTTCTTCGACTGGAGTGAAAATACTGTCAACTATTTTGGTCGCTTCAGAACGAATTTCAGAAGTCATTTCTTCGCCTTGCTTTACGACGTTTTCTGTTTTTTCTGAGACAATTTCTTCAATTTCGTTTTTGGCTTCTTTCAAGAGAGACTTTTTGGTTTCTGCGATATTCTTAGCTGCTTCTTTAGCTTTGGCAACTGCTAGAATATTTTCAGTTGAAATTTCTGGTTCCTTTAATAATGTATCTATCTTTTGTTTAACTCTTTCTACTTGAGGATTATTATATGGAGGTTGTAACGGTCTAAATTTTACATTATCATCAGCCAGTACATTCTTTTCAAGATGTTTTTCATGGGTTTTCGGCTTGCTTGGTTTCTTTTCATCTTTTTCCTTGTCTTCTGTTGGTTCTTTTATTATTTTATTTTCTTCATCCTTAGGTATCAACGAATCTTTAGAGCTTAAGCGTTCAAACATACCCTTCTCTCTAGCTTTTTCTAAAGCAGAAGGCAATTGATTAGTAACTGTAGCAACTACTTCCAGAGGCTGCGATGTTATAGCGGCTGTAGTCATAGATACAACATTTTTCTTAGTAAGTATTACTAATTCTTCATTTTCATTTTTCAATTTGTCATACTGGGTCCCATTATCTTGTTTCGTGACCTCATTATTGGAATTCACAATTGCTTTATTGATTTCCTCTTTTGTTTTTTTACTATTATCGTCTTTCTTTGTCTCCTTATTTTTGGAAGTTTTATCCGCTTTATCATTTTTTGATGCTATTTCGTTTAATTTTGTCGTGGACTTTGATTTTACCGTTAAGTCTTTTTTGCTTACTTGCCTACTAATAGGTGGTTTATCGTTTAAAGTTTTTGTACTCGGAGCCCTACTTAAATTTTTGACGCTATTTGTACGACTAATTGGTTTTTTAGGTTCAGTTTTATTTCCAATTGGGGGCTTTGGTGTTGATTTAGTCACTGGTGGTTTAGCTGGAGGCTTAGTAACGCCGTTGCTAGGTTTTGTAACAGTTTTTGAAATTGACTTACGCTTTTCAGGACTGGGATCTCTGCTAGTTGTTCTGCTAGACTGTCTAGAATTTAATCTAGATGCAGCAGGAGTATTTCCAGCAGTTTTTACAGGTTTTCTCGTTGCTGGAATCGGTTTTGAAGCTGTTTTTGCGGACCCTGGTTTTGAATCTTCGATTGGACTTTTATTTGGCGTACCAACTATAGGTGAAAGTCTTTTTGGATTGATTGTTTTATTAGATGGTGGTGGGCCACCTCTAGCAGGTGATATTGGTGGCTTTCCTTTTATATTAGGCTGAGAAACGTTTAAACTTTGAGAACTCTTACTTACTCTTTTGTCGTGTACTTGACTCCCTATTCGTATAGTTTCATGAATGCTATTTGTGCTATTAGACATATATCTCTGATTTTGGTTTAAATTTTTATTTAAAGATTGTCTAGAACTACTTCTTGGAGGAGATATAGAATTTTGGCGTGTGGGTATTTTTGAATTTTTCGGAGAGACGTTATTCGATTGTGGTTGAGATTTAGAAATAGATCGGACTCTCGATCGATGTGTCACAGGTCTCGAAGTAATCTCTTCTCTATTCAAAAACTCGGAACTATCTTTAGGGATATTTTCAAAATGAAGTATCGCAGAAGGCGAGTTCGATCGAGATCTTAGATTTATTTTGCCAGGAGAGTTACTTCGTGAATTCGTTCTGGAATTAACACAACTTCGGACTTTTTTGTCCAATAAACCCATTTCCTGTAGTAAAGCTATCTCTTCATCTCTTCTTTGTCTTTCTGCCTCAGCTTCATTTTTCTCTCTATTCAACTCACTTAATTCTCTTATTTCCTCCATATTTTCTTTTACAAAGTCCCTCGGTGGCCTGTGTACTGGCCCTGGAGGTGGTAAAGTGGCGACTTGTGCCATGCTGTCGATCCTCGTGAGCGAGTTTGCTCTTCTTCTCGAAGGTGAGTTTGATCTAGAATTGGCAACTGAGGTTTTTGGTGTGTTGTGACGCGACGTCTCTTCTCTGAAGCCTCGACCTGCAAGTAAAGTGTTTGCTTAATAGTCCTATCGAGAATTATGCTAATAAAGTTATAACTTCTTTTTTGAATAGATATATACATATTTGTTAATGCAGTAACAGATAAAAAAAATTATATGCTGTTCACTTTCAAAACTTTTGTATTCAGAAAAAAATTTAAATTTTAAATTAAAATCAATTTCTTTAGTTGAGACCCTAGGGCCATGGAGTTAAATCGCATTTTCAAACCGTTTCAACACCTTGGTTGATTGTCTCTTAAAATGATAAGAGGGCTGGCTCCTTTTTCGCACAAAGAATCAGCTTAGCGATTCAGCGCGGAAACGCTGCCAGCATTCTTGGGACCATTCCACGTGGGCATGACTTGTATAGTATTAGCGTGTAAGTAATTTAAGATAGACATAACTTGTACATTTATATTGTAAAAAAATATACTTTATGTTGAAGGAGATATCAAATCCTCTCCGTACTTGTAGAGGGTTCAATTAAGGGTGAAGGTTAAATGATATATTTAATAAGATTTATGAGCCTTTTAATTTGCATTGAATCAGCGTCGTTAAATTTTGAAAAAGGTTTTCTTTGGGGCGAAGACACTTTTGCCCAGCTATGGGTTAGTAATTTTTTTTAATACCTTTGAATGGTGACACCCTCCCGGGTCGGATTTCAGCAGGTAGAGAGTGAGGGCTGCTGGGTCGAGAGGTAGTGGGTTCAGCGATAATCGCAAACGACGTCTCACGTTTCCGCTTCGACGTTGACACCGCACTGAAAAAAAAAATCCCATATACTCATCATTCTCCTCTATCCCACTCTAAGTGGGGTCGGCATATGTAATAAACATGCTTTCACATAATTTGGCTACATTTTTACGGTCGCCTGTCAGGCAGGCGTCAGGTGTCAACTTACCTAAGTCGTATTTCACGACACCTCGGTAAGAAAGAGGGTGATCTATTCTACTCAACCCTCTACCACATGGTGGGTCAACTTTTTTATTGCATTTTTTAATTAATCCGCATATCCTACTCTAAGTGGGGTCAGCACAACATGTTATAAACATGTTGTCACATAATTTGGCTATTGGCTATATTGGCGTATTTCACGACACCTTAGTATGAGTGTTGTATTTGTGATAGTGAACGTATGTAGTGCTTGTGTATTGCGGTGGTGGAGGATTTTGCATGTGTTTTTACGAATCCTGCATGTATCAGGTATGATAACCGATTGTCCACTCTACATTTAGCATTATATATATTTTCTATTTTTCTTCATCGCGGATTATAGCAAAATAATGTTATTATTACTTTTGTATTATGGATCTACGCAAAGTAACGCCTATTCCATAAATTACTCAAGCGACCAGAGTCAAAAGAAATCCTCTCAAAGACAAAAAAGTTACAAGATTTGTAATTAAGTTAATTACAGTCGATGTATTTCGAAGACTTTTCGTAACCTCTTTTTATAACAAAAATGCGTAAAACTACTGTTGACCTTCATTAGCAACGCGGCGCTAGCCGAGATAGTTTCAATTTTCAATTTTCGCTACGTAAATGTCGCAAGAAGAATTAAGTATTTGTATATTAAATATTCTTTTCAATGCTTCTTGAATTGATATTGAACTTACATCACACACACACATACACGCATACATACATACACGCGCGCACACACACACACATACACACACACAAACAAACACAAACACACACCACGTAGCTACCATTTCGGTTAACAGATTGTTATTTCTAGATTTTAGGACAGCACGATGGTTCCGAAAAAATATAGGATTTTTTCGGAACCATCGTTCCGAAAAAGGAAGTGTATTTATTGTATTTATCGATTTATAAATGTTATGCCAAAAATAGTTGATACTAGACGTTGTTGAATCGATTGCATATTTAAAGAATACAACTTTATCGTATTTTGTATATTTTATATTTTTTTATTATAATTCCTGTAAAATTGTATGTCACGTACGTAACGTAAAGACGATGTAAAAGATTTTTTTTTTTACATCAATAAAGTAATTTATAGAATTAGGCGTTACTTTGCTGAGATCCATAATACAAAAGTAATAATAAATGATTTTGCTATAATTCGCGAAGAAGTAAAATAGAAAATATATATATATTGCTAAATGTAGAGTGGATAATCGTAAAATGGCTTAACGATTTTGGTCGTGGAGTTTATCTCCTGATGATGCTTCGGTTGCGGGGCGAAACGATTTTTGAATTTGTGATAGTGCAAAATAATTTATAATAACTTTTTTTTATCAATAAAGTGTTTTCTGTGCATATGATTATGAGAAACTAGTCATCTATACTAATATATAAAGTTGAAGACTTTGACTGTTTAATCGCGCTAATCTCAGGAACTATTGGACCGATTTGATAAACTCTTTGTAAGATATTCCATTTATTGAGGAAGGCTATAAACAATAACATCACGCTACGATGAATAGGAGAGGAGCAGCAATAAAAAATATCCCGTCACGGCAAAGTTTAAAGCTTTCCTTGCGTGCGCTAAGTAAACGGTGAAAGTAATTAAAAAAAGTCCGCGACAGCATATGTCTAGCTTTTAAGGTTGACCCACTTTATCATTTTTAGGGCTATCGATATAATATATTACGGTTTTAACGTCTTCTACACGGGCAGAGCCGCTGGCGATTGCTAGTATATTTATAAATAAGGTACAATTTGCACACTCATTACTAATTGTGCTGATCGTGCTGATTTTAACAATAACTTAAAGCAAATGCTTAAAAGAACAAAATATTTGAAAGAAAGTCTAATTCAGAAGGCTGTAATTTTTATAAACATATTTTTTATCAATTTTCGCCCTTTATTCAAATTCGAATATTCGCTAGGTAATACGAAACTAGCTTAGGCTAAGACCATTTTTATAAAGTGGCCCAGAAATTGGTTCAAGCAGTTAAACCAAGGGTCGATTTTAGCCTTGAACAAAGAACTAGTGTGCAAACGGACAAAAATAGGTTAATTTTGTATATGTATAAAACGACCGCGTCACTCCGATGGACGAATTTTCACGTAACCTCAATTTTAGTTAACAACCTTGGAGTTACAATCGAGAGTTGTTTATCCATACTATAAATATGAGATTCTGTCCGTTTTTTTCGCTTTCACAACAAATTTTCGGGAAGTTTTTATACCACGCCAACTAATAGGATAAAAAAAAACCCGTGTTTCCTCCGGGAACAGGAAAAATCATTTTTTTATACAAGAAAAACCCCTTAAGGGTACCACCGCCCGACGGGGACAGGCGGCGGTTATGTCGGACTCGCACCGACTAAAACGAGAGCTCCACCACGCTACTGGTGGCAATGACAGGGTATCGTTGTACATATTGCCCCCATCCCTGCCGACAGCCGCTCTGATCGCAGAGACTCCACCTCCGGGTAGGGACTTCACAAAAGAGAAGTCCTCCTCCGCTAACCGATGCATCGCGAGCACCAGATGCATCAACCGCCTCGGGGACCTGTAAGCCTGGCATCCGATATACCCCGTTCAGAACACCCGAAGGTCCCCAGTTAGGACGGCAGACGATGGGCTTGGGAAAGTCGCTAACACCTGGACTCACCAGCATCAGATTGGATCCAGAACAAGGAACCGCTCCGCCGCCTCCCTCCACAGAGCAGAAGAGGCCACCGCTGCCCGCGATCGCTCCCTGCCCACCCTGTTTGCTATGTCACGGTTGACAAGGAGAGTCTGCGCCCCAAGTAGGGGCCGCAGCGCCTTGGTGGGCGTTTCCGCCTCCAACGGGTAATTTTTTATAGAGATTTTCTTCCTCGCAACCCGAAGGTCCCCGTTCCCATTTCTGGGCTTCCGCGCTTTGCCGACGGTAGCCAAAAACCATGTCCAGCCAGGCTCAAGCAAGCCCAACTGAACCCGTCGCTCGTTAGGGACTCCACTCCAACCCCCCAGAGTCCCCCGGCCCATCCAGATTGCCCTCCGCTAATCAGAGGGAGAACTGGACTGGCCATCCCACAGTGGTCCGTTAGCCAAGACTAAGGAATAAGAGTTTCCAAAGGCCTGACCAGGGTGCGCCACGAGGAGGCCGACCTCTTTGGTACCCTAGGGAAAAACATTATAGTAACCTGATTGAGGATATTTTAACACTAAAAATGAAGTTGTTGAGTTTAAAAGGTCTTAAGCCTCCATCGGGCGACAGTCGTTGGATGCTTTGCTAAGTCCCATAACGCGCTTTACTAGTTTCAAATTCAAATTCAAATTCAAAATATTCTTTATTCAAATAAACTTGTAAACAAGTGCTTTTGAATCGTCAACTCTACTGCTGGTTCGGAAAGCTGTTCCTACCGAGAAGAGCCAGCAAGACACTCGGCGGTTGCTCTTTTAAAAATATAATTCTAAATACTATTTACATTAAGTCGTTACTGTCTTGTACAGGTTCAAAGAGAGCTATATCCACACATTCTTATCTTCTAAATAATCTTCAAGAGTATAGTAGGCTTTCTGTATCAGCCTCTTTTTAACAGTGTTTTTAAACTGCTGTAATGGCAGTGCTGAAATTGATTGCGAAATTTTATTATAGAATCTTATACCAAAACCCACAAATGAGTTATGCACTTTTGCAAGGCGCAAAGCAGGAACAGCAAGCTTATGTCGGTTCCTGCTTTGTCTATTGTACACATCACCTATCGTTCTATAATTCTTTACATTTTTATGTACATAAATTAAGTTGCTTAAAATATTTAGTTTAGTTTAGTTAGTTGAGGACTGTGTTAATGATAAAAAAGTTAAGTTGCGACCAGCTACGCATTACATTATATTGTAAATCTTGATTTGTGAACAATCATAAATACAATATTGTAATATTTATTTTTGAAAAGAGGAATATTATATTATACATATCCCTAAAATTCTCTAGAGATGTTTTCTTTACCTAAAAGCGTGTGATAAATTATAATTATCGATTAGACAAAAGTTTTAACAAAAAAACTCAGAAGGTTTGCTCGGGGTTTGAACCCGTGATCGTCTCTAAAGAGTATCACGCCCTCGCCACAAGGCTATACAGCCTGTGATATATGTGGGCAGTGATATATCTGTTCCACATGGTGTAGTTCATAGAAACCATGGCAGTACAGTGCAATCATGGTACGCAGCTTTCGCCTTGTACGCACTGCTGCGTAAGAGCGGTACAAGTTATAAGCGGCAGCGGGTATTAATTAATTGTTATTTGATTAATTTTATGTGTTTCACTTTAATTATTTTTTAAATATAGCGTAATTCATACTTTAAGAGTTTTTATTTTATGTACTTAGACCCATAAAGTAACAGGAAATTAAAAAATCTTTTTTTTTCTTTTTAAAAATTACAATTATAGGAATAACATCCGTGTTGATTGAAGGTTTATCTCAATAAAAGTCTATTTGAATAAAGATTATTTTTGTTTGGTTTGAGTTGAATATTATTTATTGAATAATGACAAAAACATTGTCTAACTTATTATTTATTGTATGCATATTATTTTTTTGTAAAATCATATATTTTTTGTTGCGAGTTCGACCAGTCTTAATGCGAGATCACAACAGTTATTTTTATATTTTTATATTTATGTTATTTTTTGGCCACAATTGTTGCACCAACTGTATAGTAGTGTTTCCTGCCAGTCAATAATCATGTGTGACCTGCCTGTGGGTCACGCCACCCCACGAAACTATCAAGTGTGACCAACCGGTGGATCAAGCTGATATAAACATGTTAGTACGTTATTGTGCTTATCTAATATTTATAATTCATTATATTGTTTATCGTAAAGGATATACATCGTGAAATGACATCTGAATTCGTGTTGTAGCGGCGTAATTTCCTACTCAATATTCATCTTAACATGAGCTGTGGTAGCCCAGCTTTAAAACCGAGCGACTCTTTCGAGAAGGTCACGGGTTCAAACCCGGGCAGACACTAATGAGTTTTCTGTTCAAAACTTATGTCTAATTAATAATTGCAATTTATCAGCTTTTCGGTGAAGGAAAACATCATGACCTGCATATCTCTAGAGAATTCTGGAGATATATGAAACCTACCAATCTGCATTGGAGCAGCATGGTAGGTCTTAGGTCCAATCCTTCTCTCCAAAAAACGGAGAGAAGGATACCAGTGGGATTGTAACAAGTTTTTAGTATATAAATTGAACGTATAAATGTCCCGCTATATCTTATATCTCACACCACACTCACATACGCTGATTATCGCCCATTAATTAGTTGTAATAGCGTGTAATAAGATACGCCATATGTTTGGAACCTGTGACTCATTTGGGAAGACTGCGAGGTTTACGTTCATTCATACATTGCTGGCATAAACAAGGCCTTATGTGCATTACTTGGGTTTATATAAGGCTTTATAGGTTCTACGTATGTATCAAAAACTATTGAATGAATTTTAGTTTTTTGTCTATTTATTTACTCTAAACTTTTACGTTCATTGGGAAAATTTCCTCTACTGAGAAGCGCTAAACTCGGCGGTTGCTCTTTTCAAAATATACTTCATATAACTAGTTATATTTTGTCATTGTTATTGTATTATACAGGGTTGAATAGTCAGCCTCTTTAACAGTGTTCTTAATCTGCTATAATGGCAAAGCTAAAATTGTTTGCAGAATTTTATTATAGAATCTTAAACCCAAACCCACAATCGAATTTCTTATGCTGGTTCCTACTTTGTCTATTATATACACCTATCGTTTTATAATTCTTTATATTTTTATGTTATATTTTATTGTTTACAACAACGCACCTGCATATACCTGTCGCGGTGTACAGAAAAACTTGTTTTAAGATTATGCTATTCCGTGTCGTATTTTGTATTATCACTTAAGATTTTATGTAATAACTAGCCACCTGCCCCTGCTTCGCACGGGTATAAAATATATAGCCCACGTTACTCAGTGAAAAAAAAAATGATTAAAATCAATCCAGTAGTTTTGATTTATTCATTACTCCGCGTGGCCCGCAAGCGTTAAATTTGGAGAAAAACAATTCCTCTCTCCCTATACTAAGAAGATTTCCTGTTATCTTCGGAATATCTAGATTCATATACTACATATTTACTTAATTATTTTTACAATTAATTACAGAATGTTTTTATATACAACATTCACAGCTTCCTTGTCATTAACAAACTCTTGAAAGAACGATATATAGCTGCTAAATGCGAAGTGCTATAGGCCGAAGCGCGGCGTCCTCACGGCATTTTAAATTTGTAATATCTCCGAAAATTCACTTAAATTACATGCTGTAAACGGCCATATTGATTTATATTAAATCAACAATTTATTTAAAGTACTTAATTGGATAAGGATTAATGCTGTATCGTATAAAAATTGCTTTGACCATAAGGCATTATTTTTCGTAAAAAGTAAATGACAAAAAATGCTATTGTGGGTTATCCATAAGAGATAGACATATACCATCGCGGACTTTTCTGTAGAACTTTTCAAGGTGTACAAATACTTAGTACATCATTTTGATAAATCTCGTAGGGTTTAGCCTGCGTTTGCAATGTAAGCGGAAAAAATGTAATTATTTACGACATCACATCAGAAACCTCAAAAATTACCGTATTTCTCTACTCGGTATTGAATGTTCCTCTTGAATCACTCTATCTATTAAAAAACCGCATCAAAATCTGTTGTGTAGTTAGTTTTAAAGATTTAAGCATACATAGGGATATATGGACAAACAAAGAATGTGATTTTGTTTTATACTATGTAGTGATAATAATAATGTACAAAAATTAAATTGCTTAAAATATACTGTGAAGCAATTGTAAGAATAGCTATTTCCTTAAACTTCTCTAGCAGGGAATCAAGCGGGCTTAAATGCCCCGGGGTTTGAACCTATTACTTATTAAGTGGGTTTAATTATTTCAGGGCTTTTGTATGTAAATAAAATTGAAATAATTATATTTCCAATCACCTAGTTCACGCGTGGGCTTGGAGGTGAACAAACAGGCACAAGGCAATGATGGTACCATCACCCGACCTGGAACCTGTGACTAATAAGATCTTCCCACTCCGCCCACGGATCCTTGAGCCATTGTTTTGTTGGTTCCATAACATACATTTTGGTAATTATTTTGCTGTAGAGATACACGCGATTTCACCAATATAAGCGCTCGATTACCGTCAATAATACAATGTTTTTTTTTCCAGAAAGAAAAAAGTTTCTTTTAAAACACTTTGTTACTCCAGTCTATAAATAATATTGTGCTAAATTTCATGAATTTGCAGATTTTGACTGACAGACTTTCGCATTTATTATGATAATCATAATTCTCCTGCCCTTAACGTGCATTAAACATCCTGTTACATGTTTTGGTAAGTTATATTACGACCTCTTCTCGCCCCTTAACCGAAGCATCGTCGTGGAGATAGACCCCACGACAAAATCGTGAAGCTATTTGCTTTTCTTGAGATTGTGACAGTGAATGTGTGCAGTGCTTGTGTATTGTTGTGTTACTGATGGCTGGTAGTGCATGAGTTTCAACGAATTCTACATGTATCAAGTATATTTCCATTACTTTTTTACATGTCTTAGTGCTTTGCCGGACTATGAACCCAGGACTCCCTAACTTAGCCTTTTTCTGGTAATGGTCCCAATAAGTGACCATCGCCATATCACCACGTGGGACTACCTGTTGGTAATAATTTCGAAAGAACCACAATTGTGAATAATTTAACCTTCAACTATTAGCGTACAAAATGATTTGACACCCACGGTTTGTGTGCAATGCGGTTATTATATTGTAATTAATGTACAGTCGACCCCGTGTTAAGGTTATATACTTAAGTATCTTCAGTTAGTCAGTCAGTCAGGAGAATCACAATGCTCAGACAAGCAAAGTTGTTTCCCAAGACGTTTGATACAAGGAAGTCTAAACAGCTGATGTCTCAGAGCAGGGAAAATGTAGCAATTGTAACAGGCATTACAACCGAGCACTGCCTGTTAAACAGACACCTGTCAATAATGAGAATAACAGAAGATGCTGCGTGCCCAGAGTGTGGAGAGGAAGAAACGAGTCTTCACCTTATGGCTGAGTGCCCTATGTACTCGCTGGTAAGATGGGAGATACTAGGTAAGGATGAAATTGAAGTTGAGGACCTGACAAATATCCCCATCAGGGATACTATCAGGTTCGCAACCACGGGTAGGCCACGGGTAGGTTAGAGCAGGTGACACTGTCGGGACAGCAGTAAAACCCTTGTCCCAACATGGGGAAATGGATGGAATAGTCCGGAATATGAGCTGACCACCCACTCTGCGTGCGTCCCCGAAACTAGATAGGTAGATAGATCTTCAGTTATATAAGCCAAAAAAGTTATAAGCCAAATCTCTTTTAATATCCACTCTCGATGGCCCCGACATGCCGTCTCTTTGCTCACACACAAAGATTATAAAACTTTACTAAGTTTTTCTTTTCTTTAAGTTTTTCTTTTATTGAAGTAAGATTGTGTACATTTGGTCTTGTTAAATTATGGGTTTTACCTAAATAAAGAAATTATTATTATTATTATATACCTAACAAATCTCGGCTTCCATTTTTTATTCCTAGACTTTGTAGATGGCTGACGGAGCTTGTTGACAAAGATACTCAAATTGATATTTTTCACACGATAAATTAGCTGATTTGAAGAAAAAAGTGGATAAAGCACTAACTATTGTTTAATTTATTGTTCAATTTATTTTTTCACGGTATCCTATGCTAATATTTACGCCATGTGGTATCCGGCTGAATAGTACCACCCTCTTTTCTTACCCAGGTGTCGTAATATGCGACTAAGGTAATTCAACCCGTCGTGTGGTATCCGGCTGAGTAGAATAGACCACCCTCATGTCTTACCGAGGTGTCGTAAAAGGCGACTAAGGTAAGTTGACTCACCGTTTGGTATACGGTCAAGTAGAATAGACCGCCCTCTTTTTTTCGAGGTATCGTAAAATACGACTAAGATAAGTTGACTTCAGGCAGTTGGTCGGTCGTAAAATACGTAGCTAAACCATGTGACACCATGTTTATGACATGTTGTGCCGACCCCATTTAGAGTGGGATAAGGACAGGAAGATGATGGTATCCTATGCTAATATTTCTTGTATGTCGGAAATAGTGTATTTTTACTCCACCCAAATATTTTTTTCTTTTTTCTTTGATGTTTCTTTTTTATCTTGTAAAAAATTACCGAGCAAGGCTCAGTCAACCTGGTACATTTATAAATCTCATAAACTTGTAACTTTAACTTAATTAATAATACAATCAACAGAACACAAATACCAACAAGTTATATTTGTTAGTTATCACAAAATTCCGTCAAATTTGCCACATACTCCGCGCCGGCACGCTTTCTAAGCGTATAATTGTAATCCAAATTAACTGTTAATAGCATTTTTGTTTTACAAATCTTTACATCATTATATTGTGCAATTGTCGAGTACTTATGTCATGTTTCACAAAAATTCCTATCACGAATAATTAATTTGTTAGAAGCTTTACCCGCAATTGCATTTACGTTAACTGAAGAATTCAAATAATAAATAAATAAATATATGGCACACCTACATACACGGTCGTCCGTCCCCAAAGTAAGTAATTTTATACTTGTGTTATGGACAGACAACTGGTGAATATATACTTATATATATTTTAAATTCATACTTAAATACAAATATACACCCAGACTCAAAGGCCAACAAATTCATCGATAGAAAATGTTGGCCCTCGTTGTTGGACCCGTTGAGCTGAAGGCAGGATCACTATCCACTGCGCCAACGGGCCAGTCAATTCATTAGTAGTAGTAGTAGTAACGGCCTGTTACTATCCCACTATAACGGAGAGAAGAGGCATAGGCCTCTTCTCTCCGTTTTTGGAGAGAAGGATTGGAGCTGAGACCTACCACGCTGCTCCAATGCGGATTGGTAGGTTACACATATCCCCAGAATTCTCTAGAGATATGCAGGTTTCCTCACGATGTTTTCCTTCACCGAAAAGCGTGTGATAAATTGCAATTATCAATTAGACACATAAGTTTTACTAGAAAACTCATTGGTGCCTGCCCGGGTTTGAACCCTAGACCTCCTCGAAAGAGGCGCACGGTGTTACCGCTGGGCTACCACAGCTTCAATACATTTAATTATGCATAATTTACAGAATAAGGCGTTACTTTGCAGAGATCCAAAATACAAAGGTAATAATAAAATTATTTATCTATAATCCGCGATGAAGTAAAATAGAAAATATATATAATGCTAAATGTAGAGTGGACAATCCATATTCATATCTGAAATTCCACGAATGAACCCATTTTCAGGTTCAATATAGGAATGATGAAATGTAACTAGATAAAGAAATTATTTTATTAAAGAGCGTCGAGCGTCGTCGAGTCTTGCAGCAATTTCACGAAACAACAGTAGAGTTGACGATTCAATAGATATAGTAAAAGTCAAGAGAAGTAAATTTTGAATTTAAAATACTTAGATCGTATCTATGCTAGAAACATATAAGAATGTTAACAAAATCACATTAAAAAAAATAGTTGAAAAAGAGGTACAACAAGAAAAAACTGAATGAAATTATGATAAATTTATATTAGCATCATAAAACAACATGTATGTTAAACAAAAGTAATAATAAAATTATTTTGCTATAATCCGCGAAGAAGTAAAATAGAAAATATATATAATGCTAAATGTAAGTGGACAATCGGTTATCATACCTGATACATGCAGGATTCGTAAAAACACATGCACAAACCTCCACCACCGCCACCACAATACACTAGCACTATATAGGTACACTAGCACCAAAATCACAAAGCTTTGCGATTTTGGTCGTGGAGTCTATCTCCTGATGATGCTTCGGTTGCGGGGCGAAACGATTGTTGAGTTTGTGATAGTGAACCTATATAGTGCTAGTGTATTGTGGTGGCGGTGGTGGAGGTTTGTGTATGTGTTTTTACGAATCCTGCATGTATTAGGTATGATTACCGATTGTCCACTTACATTTAGCATTATATATATTTTCTATTTCACTTCATCGCGGATTATAGCAAAATAATTTTATTATTACTTTTGTATTATGGATCTCCGCAAAGTAACGCCTAATTCTATAAATTATGTATGTTAAAATTACTCCTATACTAAATCCTAAAATCTAATTAGTTATTTATTAACTATGTGACTTAATATAATCTGAAGTCGATATTTGAGTCGGATAAAATTGGAATATCCGACTTGTCCACAGTCGAAGCCATCGTAACATTTCTTCTTTATACAAAATAATTATAACGATAGATTGCTTACACGTACTCTCTCTAATTGCCGTCAGAATGCGGCTAATTAGTCAAATTGAGCTAAGAACGTCTACATTAGACTGTAGATTTATATTATAAATGCGAAAGTCTGTCAGTTACGAAATATTTTAAATATATGGTTACGGTATGAATAGAGACAAATATAAAGTGTTGAATAGTTTGTTAAGCGAAGTGATTTAATATTGATCTTTTAGCTTATTAAAGTGTACTTTGCGGGTAGAGTAAAAAGTCAAATTATTGTAAATTCAACTATTTCATATAATGGTGCCAAAGTTAAGCGGTTTCTTTTCTTATCCTTTTTTATCTATAGTATTAAGTCCTTTGGTATTAAGTCGTTTAGTTTTACATCTTTTTGTATTAAGTCGTTTAGTTCTACATCTTTTGGTATTAAGTCGTTTAGTTTTACATCTTTTGGTATTAAGTCGTTTAGTTTTACATCTTTTGGTATTAAGTCGTTTAGTTTTACATCTTTTGGTATTAAGTCGTTTAGTTTTACATCTTTTGGTATTAAGTCGTTTAGTTTAACATCTTTCGGTATTAAGTCGTTTAGTTTTACATCTTTTTGTATTAAGTCGTTTACTTTAACATCTTTTGCTATTAAGTCCTTTAGTTTTACATCTTTTTTTATTAAGTGCTATAGTATTAGGTATTTTTGCATTAATACCTTTTGTTTTACTTCTTTTGTTATTAAGAACTTTATTCTTTTGGTATAAGATTCTAAGTCATTAGGTCCTTTTGTTTAAGGTTCTTTGGTATTACGTCGTTTGGTATTAGATACTTTAGGTCTTTTTAAGAGATTTATACGTCCTGTGATCCTATGCCATTTAGATCCCTTGATCGTGACCTTTTTGAGATCATCTGTCTGTTTAGATTGTTTATGAACGCGTTTTCCAATTATAAATCCAATCCAATTCCAATGGTCGTCAATCAAACATTTTGGGATCCCAACAAACCTTCAGTTCTTTTACTATTGTCTTGCGCTTATCACATTAGCTTTGCAACACTATGATTATTTCTAGTTGTCCTACGAGCACATATCGCACGCTTAGTATTCATCATTCATCATTCTCTTACCCTTACCCCACTCTAAGTGGGGTCGGCACAATATGTCTTCATCTTCTATTCTCCTCTATCATTCGTCAACTCTGGTGCCACTGCATCTACTGATCCATCTTTTATCAGCCTCCCCCTAGCCATATATCGCTCGCTTAGCATTAAAGTGACCTAATTCGAAATTAAGCTGAAATTTGAATGCTATGATATTACGCTGCGAACTATTAAAAAAGAATCTCTTTAACACTCACGAGTTACTATGGGGGTGGCATTTTCCTTGAGAAAAAACCCCAAAAATGAAGATTAAAAAGAAAGCACGAGTTTTGTAAGCGCTACGCTACGCTTTATAGTAATTTGCAACAAAACTACTTTTTTGAATTAGGTCACTTTAATACTAAGCGTGTGATATACACATATGCAGTACGAGTATAATATTAGCAGTTCGAGTAGTTTAACGTTTTGTTTTACCTCCATCGATATTTTTTATTAATTCGAGCTGTTTTTATTGCAGTGAACTGTACTTTCTGATTTGCATGTTAACAATGCAACGGGAGAAATAAAATTATTCACTATTTTAGCATCTCATTAAGATTGAAAAGGTCTTGTAATTGTTATTAAAATAAAAATACATTAGGTTTTTACTTTACGCTTTGAATATAAAGTAAATTAAAATTTAAGTGGTAAAAGTAACTGTGAGATTTAATATGTTAAATTAGGTCCGTTATTATGAATGCGCTAATATTATAACTAAGCTGTATTTCCAGTTTTGTTAGTTAAGATAAATATTTATCTTTAGTAATTACTACCTGGGTGAATTTTTTTAAAAATAAAGTAAAAAAATAAATAAAATAAAATTAAAATTAAAAGAAAAATAAAAAAATAATAGGGCAGATGGGGCTCGATCCAAGGTATTTTCACCGCTCTAGACCGCCCGTTCCCCAAATGCACCACCATGACTTTACGTTAGACAGTGAAAAATTGTGATTGTATTCAACGTAAATTAAAAAAAAAAAAATTGAGACTAAAAACAGGGATAAACCGATTTTTTTTAAAAATAAAACTTATCTAGATCGATTTTTCGCCTCCTATATGCTAGGAAAATCGTTGGAGCCGTTTCCGAGATTCCGATTATTTACATACATACAAGATTAACTCATTTAACAGGTGGTTTTGTAAAAGAAAATCGATCTAGGTTTTATGTTAAAAATTCGTTTTATCCCTGTTTTTGTTTGTATTAAAAAATACTAAAATTTATATTGAATTGAATCTTTGCCATTAACTGCCAAGTCAGCGTAGCTTATTCGGGGAACGGGTGGTCGCGAGAAATGTAAATACCTAAGATCGATCCCTAACTTCCTAAATATATTTTTTTTAAGGATCTTTATTTATTTTTCGTAAATAATTACCTAGCAAGCTTCGGTCAACCAGTAACTTAGTTTTAATCGCTTAAGTATTGAGAAATGAAAATACCTAGGATCGAGCTCCCCACCTTTTTTATTTTGCAAATAATTACGGAGCAAGACTTGGTCAAGACTTGCTAAGTAAGTAACGGCCTGTTACTATCCCACTGCTGAGAATAGGCCTCTTCTCTCCGTTTTTTGGGAGAGAAGGATTGGAGCTAAGACCTACCACGCTGCTCCAATGCGGATTGGTAGGTTACACATACCTCCAGAATTCTCTAGAGATATGCAGGTTTCCTCACGATGATTTCCTTCACCGAAAAGCGTGTGATAAATTGCAATTATCAATTAGACACATAAGTTTTAAGAGAAAAACTCATTGGTGTCTGCCCGGGTTCGAACCCGTGATCGTCTCTAGAGATTCACACGGTCGCACCGCTGGGCCATCACAGCTTATTTTCCAAGACTTGGTACTTAGTTTTAATTGCTTAACCTAATTATGTATTGCTGGTCGCATCGCTAACTCATGTAGTCTCACTAAACACCAAATATATCACTTTAATTGTCACTGAACGTTAAGTAGATCGCGTGGCCGTGGTTTATTGTGCTTCAGCAACCGTGAGAAGTTTTTTTACTAGATTTCTTTAAGTGGATAACGTTTTGGATGTTTTTCATGCATTTTTTGTTTATTTGTAAGGCCAACGCCTGTGTCGCGATTCAGCCAGTTAGCATTCATTCGATGGTCTCGGTATTCGCTTCTACAATAAAATTCCGCAATCCATACTAGACCAGTCTACAGAAAGGTTTAAATTTAGTGTAAGAGATATGCTTATTTATTTATTGATTTATTATGACAAGCCAATAGTTTTTTATTGTTAATTTATTATTAATTTTACACATACTTATTAATACACTTTTTCATAAGGCACGTTCTGGGTAAAACATTATTTAAGGCGAGTACAGCGTTATCGTAAGAAGTTAGGTAGAATTTTTTTTTAATAAAAGGAGACAAATTATACTTATATTTACAAGAAATGTTGATAAAAACTATTACTTAACTTATACGTAAAGCATATTACACAATTGAAGATTATTTGGATGATAAATACACCTGGATTTAAAAATCCTATCAGCTTCGAACAAGACTGCGGTTTAATAATTTAAATTGAAAATGTTTGACCGCCGAGTTTCTTTCTGGTTCTTCTCGTAAGAACAACATTCCGAACCAGTTGTAGCCATTAATGATCTTGATCCTTGACTACTTGACTCAAAAGTACTTGAAATAGCTTATTTCTATAAATATTACAATATTTTGATTTGATTTGACTTGCCTGGTGGTGCGTCGCCTTGCAATTTCGAGTGAAACGTCCGTTGAGATTGTCGTAGTGAATGTGTGTAGTGCTTGTGAAGTGTGTTGGTAATGGTGTTTTGTGATATGTGCGTTAACTAATCCTGCATGTATAAGGTATGAGAACGGTTTGTGATTATAGCTAAATAATTCCATAATTACTTTTGTAGTAAAAATGATAATATATGGGGCATATACACACATGGCTTATTAATACTTGTATTATGGGCACAGACAATTGATAAAAATATATAATTTGAAATAGGTACATACTTAAATACAAATATACACCCAGGCTCGAAGAACCAACAAAGCTTTTATAGAAAATGTTGGTTGTCGGCGGGAATCGAACCCGCATAACTGAAGGCAGAGTCACTATCAACTGCGCCAACGGGCCAGATGAATATTACGTTGAAGAAAAAAAAAACACATACCCTTTCAAAAATTGCCGTTTCAACGTTTCGTATATCAGCACGTGAACACACATACATCCTTGGTTTAAACACAAAACACTGACTTTATTAATAAACATGGATTAATAACCATATAATATTTAACCTATCAAAAACGCATTTTAATTTATCTAATAAACACATTAATAACACTTTATTAAATTAATGTCGCGTAAATAAATAATAATATCGCGTAAATAAATAATAATGTAACTTTATTAATTTTTTTTATTTACAGCAAGTTATATCTATTTTAAATTACACACTTACACTTTATTAAATTAATATCGCGTAAATAAATAATAATGTAACTTTATTATTATTTTTTTATTTACAACAAATTATTTCTATTTTAAATTACTCACACACTTACACTTTATTAAATTAATATCGCGTAAATAAATGTGAATGTAACTTTATTATTTTTTTTTATTTACAACAAATTATATCTATTTTAAATTACTTACACACTTACACTTTATTAAATTAATATCGCGTAAATAAATAAGAACGTAACTTTATTATTTTTTAATTATTTACAACAAATTATATCTATTTTAAATTACTTACACACTTTATTAAATTAATATCGCGTAAATAAATAAAAAAGTTATTACTTTTATTCGCGGACATTTTCCATTTTGCGTGAACAATTTTCAGTGAAATTTTATTATAATTGAATTAAGGAAAGTGAAAGAGTATTACCAAATATTAAAGAAATAGACTTTCATTTAATAAATAAGTTGATATGAAAAGAACGTGTTGTTAAGCGAAATTAAAATTTGTTATTTAAGACGTTTTCGCCGCCGAACACCTACTTGCCGTTGAATGATTATTATAATTAGATTTATAATAGTTTTCACTCGTATCTTTTTAATTATCTATCTTTTATTTCGCTCACGATTGCACGGAACGAAAGTCTATGTTCTAATGAGAGAATACAATGAATATTTCATTTAAGAATCGAAGGCTAAGTGTTACTGCATTCTTTTTAGTAATCCCACTCGATTGTTAGTGATGGAATGGATTTGGCAATTCAAATTCACTGTGAAGAAAAAAAAAAAAAAAAAAAATTTATAGAATTAGGCATTACTTTGCGGAGATCCATAGTCCAAAAGTATTAATAAAATTATTTTACTATAATCCGCGATGAAGTGAAATAGAAAATATATATAATGCTAAATGTAGAGTGGACAATCGGTTATCATACCTGATACATGCAGGATTCGTAAAACACTAATACGTTCACTATCACAAATTCAACAATCGTATCGTCCCGCAACCGAAGGAGGTTATTTTTGTAAAGCAAATTTTCATTATCCGCGCATTTACCCTATAGCAATATTCCATAAGTCATAATGCTATGGAAGTACCCAAACCTACAAACGACTTACGTTTTGCAAGGCGCAAAGCAGGAGCCGCAAGCTTATGTCGGTTCCTACTTTGTATTATATACATGAAGTATCGCCCTCTATTTACGACATCAAAAAAAAGTATATTTCTACTAGGGAAGGAGGTTTGAGTGTTTCTATTAGTGAGGGTGTATATGGAAATGTAAATCGCATGCAGTTAAACGATTAATGCGGTATTTCTACGCGAAATACAATCAAAACGGTGTACGAAATGCTATGAAATACACCCTGCATGAACAGTCACAAATGGACAAACTGTTTATATAGATAGGATTTGTACGTTTCAAATATATAAACTATTTGCTTTTACCCGCAACTTCGTTCGCGTGGACTGTTATTGCGTGATAGGTTGATAATAGATGGCGCTTTTCAATGTCATCCTATTCTTATAGAACAGGATTTCTGTAGCCTTTATATTAAACAGTGTATAAGGAATAATTGTGTCAAATTTCATTGATATTGGTTCAGCGGATTTTTCGTGAAAATTTAAAAACATACGTCCATACTCACAAACTTTCGCATTTAATTAATTATGTGAAGGTGGAATTTCGCAAGTTAAATTTGACCCACTTCCCGGTATCCGATTGAGATGAAATTTTATATATTGGTCCAAGCCTGAAGACAATGCATGTTTATGATAAGCATGACCCGATGCTGCCAGGATAGGCTCCAGACGAGGGAACTCCTCAACGTTTGACAGTAGGGACGTGAAATTTTATAAAAAGCTTTTGTTAAAAGCCTTTTTAACTTGTATATTAGTAAGATTAAGTTTGAACAGCATCTACGTTTAATTGAAAGGATACTATGCCAAATTATATAATACAAAAGCAATCATTATATTATTGTTCTATATTCCGCAAATTTAGAATTTTGCTGTAGACTTATTTTTTGCTGTAATTCGCGAGTAATTGCAGATTATAACAAAATAACATTTCAAGATCTTTCTATTTATCTATACTAATATTATAAAGAGAAGCTGTGGTAGCCCAGCGGTATCACCGTGCGCCTCTTTCGAGGAGGTCTAGGGTTCAAACCCCGGGCAGGCACCAATGAGTTTTTCTGTTAAAACCTATGTGTCTAATTGATAATTGCAATTTATCACACGCTTTTCGGTGAAGGAAAACATCGTGTGGAAACCTGCATATCTCTAGAGAATTCTGGAGATATGTGTAACCTACCAATCCGCATTGGAGCAACGTGGTAGGTCTTAGCTCCATTCCTTCTCTCCCAAAAAAAAAACGGTGAGAAGAGGCCTATGCCCAGCAGTGGGATAGTAACAGGCCGTTACTTACTTACTTTTTTAATATAATAAAGAGGAAAAATTTGTATGTATGTTTGTAATGTTTTCACACAAAAACTACTAGACCGATTTCAAAAATTCTATCACCATTAGAAAGCTGCATCCTTACTGAGCAACATAGACTATTCCGTAATAAAAATTAAGCAGGTTTAAAAAAAAATACGTGGGTGAAACTGCGGGATATTACTAGTTTATATACAAATTTACATTATATTATTAAATATTTTCTATCCTACTTATCTTATAAAGTCGAAAGTTTGTGAGTATGGATGTTTGTTTATTACTCTTTCACGGCGAATCCGCTGACACAATATCGATGCAATTTGGCACAATGATTCCTTATACAGCAGAATAACATATAGGCTATAGAAATCCTGTTAATTCTACAGGAATATGATGGCATTGAAAAGCGCCATCGTATAGAAAATTGTATTATATAGAAAAAATATAAACATAGCAGAAATTCGGTTTCATTTCAAACAATTTACTTTCAGTTTTGCGTCGAAATTTGCATTTACTTTCCTTTCTGTACGTTTATTATTCATTCTCCTTAAATATACCGTGATGGCTGTGTGATTAGAATGTGACAAGGCTTGCTAGGTTCTAATCCCAATCCATTGTGTTTTTGAATAGAAGAGTTATATAGAAATTTGGATACCGAGAAAGAATACGAAATGTGAGAAAGAAATTGATTTAATTAAAAAAATATATCATCATTCTCCTGTCCTTATCCCACTCTAAGTGGGGTCGGCACATGCTTTAAACATGTCGTGATGTGATTAAGCTAGGTACGACCGGCAGACTGCCTGACGTCAACTTACCTTAGTCGCTTTTTATGACACCTCGGTGAGAATTAAGGTTATTTACCTTAATTAAGTTAATAAAGTCTTACTTAAAAGTAATTAAGTCTTACTTACCGAGGTTTCGTAATAGGCGACTAAGGTAAGTCAACCCGCCATGTGGTATCCGGCTGAGTATAATAGACCAACCGTAAAATGCGACTAAGGTAAGTTGACCCACCGTGTGGAAACCGGTTTAGTAGAATAGACCACCCTCTTTCTTACCAAGGTGTCGTAAAATACGACAGAGGTAAGTTGACGTCAGGCAGGCGGCCGGTTGTAAAAACGCAGCCAAATCATGTGACAGCATGCTCATAACATGTTGTGCTGACCCCAAGAGTGGGATAAGGGCAGGAAGATGATACTACAATAATAACTAAACGTTTATTAAGGGATTAATTACAAGCTAATAATAAAAATATTTTTCTTTTTAAATGATATAATTTAATAATATTAACATTATTATATATTTGCAAAATTTGACGGCACACTTTTGAAATTTGGCGGCACAAAATTGCCGCGGCACAGTGGTTGAGAATCACTGTTCTAGGGTCTCAACTGCAAACGGCACAAATATATAACTCTCGATGATGAGATGCAAAGTTATAAATAAAGATTTTGAATTTGAGGTCTTCAACTCTTCATTCAGAGATTCTCTCACCGAGCTGGTAGATTGCGGAGATTGTGCCAACCCTGTTTTTGACTCATCTTATTTACAGTTGTCTCGTGGGTTGCCGTGGGTAGTTGTTGAATATTTATCGCGGTACATCAAATTTTGGCCTTAACCTGTTATGAAATCACTGATTTTAAAGGCCCATTGACGCATGTTGCCGTAACTTATTCCAATGGTCGTAGGTTCGATTCCCGCCGAAAGCCAACATTTTCTAGAAACAATTGTCTCTATCACAAAAATGAGATTAGCGTTACTGAGATTTATCGTTTTCTCGTGATAATAGTTTGATTATTATAGTAAATAAACCTGTATGACTTATATGAAATATATATTAAACATCCTCCTGCCCTTATCCCACTCTAAGTGGCTAATATGTTCTAAATATGTCACATGATTTGGCTTGGTATTTGATGACTGGCCGCCTGCGTGACGTCAAATTACCTTAGTCGTCTTTTGCGACACCTCAGTAAGAAAGAGGATGGTCTATTCCACTCTGCCGGATACCATTCGGCGGTTACTTACGTTAGTCACCTTTTGCGACACTTTGGTAAGAAATGAGGGTGGTCTATTTTACTCAACAGCAGATACGGCTAATAAAATATATATTACAATAGCTCAATTAAATTTATCCAATAAACAGAAACCAAAATAGGTATATAAAAACTTTCTTTAAAATAACTTTTTCGATGTAAGGCAAAAAACGTTATATAGAACCCATTTCTTTAACTTAAATTAAGTTGATAATAGATGGTGATTCTAAATCTCCAACATTTCCCGTTAAAAAAACAGGATTTTTATAGCCTATAAGCTATAATTAATTGTGCCAAATTTCATCTATATTGGTTCAGGGGATTGACCGTGAAAACGTAATAGACGTAGTAGTTTATTTATTTTAGTAACTAACTCGTATTACTTACATTAATTAACTTATCGTACATTGTAATAGTAAAATTTTGCTATAATCCGCGTTTTCAGCCTCATTTTTCCGAGAACAGTAAAAACATTTAGCTTTATTGAGGGTACTGAAATACTTAATTTGGCGCCAACGTAGTCGCGTCTATCTATACTAGTATATAAAGCTGAAGAGTTTGTTTGTTTGATTGCGTTAATCTCAGAAACTATTTGACCAATTTGAAAAATTATTTCAGCGTAAGATAGTCCATTTCTTCAGGAAGGCTATAGGCTCACATCACGCTAAGATGAATAGGAGAGGAGCAGCAATAAAAATATTACGAAAACGACGAAATTTAAAGCTTTCATTGCGTGCGATGAGTTAACGGTTTTTCAAAAATGATGTACTACAAAATTGTTACCCTCTAAAAGTTCTAGTGCGGAGAACCGATTGGCCTCAAGGTGTTGGAATGGCGACCCCGCACCGGAAAACGCAGTGTCGGCAGACCCCCCACGAGATGGACTGACGACCTCAAAAAGGTCGCGGGGAGCCGCTGGGTCCAAGCGGAACAAGATCGTGTGTGGTGGAGATCCCATGAAGAGACCTATGTCCAGCAGTGGACGTCCATCGGTTGAGAAAGAAGAAGAGAAGAAAAGTTCTAAATAAAACTCCGCGACAGCATATGTCTAGCTTTTAAGGTTAACCCACTTTAACCATTTTTATGGTTGTCAAAATGTTATATTACGGTTTTAATCATTACACGCGGGCGGAGTCGCTGGCGATTGCTAGTAGCTTATAAGTGTTAGATATTGAATAACATGAGTTGACATTGAAATAAGATATTTCAGTATCAGTTGAATAAACAATTGCACTATATTACTAATATTATAAATGCAAATGTTTGTGAGTATGGATGTTTGTTACTCTTTCACGGCGAATCCGCTGGACCAATATCGATGAAATTTGACACAATTATTCCTCATACACCGGGGCAATATACCCTCTATATAATATATGTATATAGGATAAAGAAATCCTGTTAATTCTACCTTCCTGTTAATTCAGTAGTTTTGGAATAAACCATCATCTTCCTGCCCTTATCCCACTCTAAGGGGGGGATCGGCACAACATGTTATAAACATGCTGTCAAAAGATTTGGCTGCGTTTATTTACGACCAGCCGCCTGCCTGAGGCCAACTTCACCTCGGTAAGGAAGAGAGTGGTACTATTCTATTTAGCCGGATACCACACGGCGTTAGTTTTGGAATAAACCAGTAGCTGCAAATATCTTCGTTGGCTGATAATAGTATAATGATATCGCTTTTCAATGTCAGTCTATTCCTGTAGAATTAATAGGATTTCTAGCCTAATGTTATTCCGGTGTATAAGTAATAATTGTGCCGAATTTCATCGATATTGTTTCAGCGGATTCCCCGTGAAAGAGCATCAAACATACATACATACTCACAAACTTTGTAATATTATATAGTAGGATATATTATTTGTATGCAAAAAGAATGAATCAATAAATAAATGTCCTCTAAATAATAATATAGCTTTTCTTACATAGACAGGCATGCGCAATGACTTTTTTGTTATTAATTTTTCTTTTGCTACAACAAAAGTTAAATTAATGTAGGGTGTGGCCGGCAAAGATCTATAAATACCTTAGATGTTGCCTTCCCTAAATGCTCCTCACTGACTTACTCGAGGTCATTTAGCTTTCAAGGTGTTAAGCTGCGGAATGATTTACCAGTATCAATTCGCAAATCTCTTTCCCTTTCAGTATTTAAGTTAGATTAGAAAATATTTGTCATTAGTAATTATATATTAGTAGCATCTGTTCATCTATTTATTATACCATAATTAATTAATAGATTAAATAGTTAAATTTATATAAACTTTTTCTTTTTCTCTATATTACCCGTATTCTCTTTCTTCTTCAATTCTTGTTCTTTTCCTTCTGTTATGCAAAGGTTTACTGAAGGAGATCCCTTTTAGGAATAAGTCCGCCTTTACTTTTTTACTTTTTCTTTCTATTACTAACTATATATATAAAAAGTAATACAATTACAATAGAAATAAAAGTTATATATTACAATAAATTAGGATAATATATTATTTGCGATTTCGCTTATTAAAATAACATTGCGTGGCTGTTATCTCGCGAGCAAGGTTCAAACATTATATATTTTAATTTTTCCTCCTTCCGTTTTTATAAGATCATGTAGAACTGTAATAACAGTAATTATAATGTAATTCAGAATGACCTGTTAACCTAATTTTTCAAATTTAATATTGTAAGATCGAAAAAAAATACAGTTTAAATGTTAAAAAACATGGTTTCTACCAAAAAGTAAAATATTACAATAAATATATTTTCATATATAAAAATAAATGTTTGTCTGCATGTCCTTTATAGACTCCGAAACAGTTGGACCGATTTTACTGTAATTTACAATCTTCATAATTTGGGGTGAGTTTGGTGGCGATCGGAGCTTTTTTTTAACTGTTGAGTTCTGTTTAAGTGAAAGCTTAAGAGACAGGCAGACAAACATTTCCCATTCATTATTAGTATGGATAAGCTGTGAATTAATTTGCTAATCCTTATAAGCAATCGGCATAGCGTGGGGCACAAGGTCATCGACCTCCTTTCCACGGCCTTACAGGGAATACCTTATGCCGTCATATTTATTTATCAGTAGGTATTTAAAGAATAATCCTATCCTAGTAATATTTTAAACGAGCTTTTACCCGCGACTTCGTTCGTGTGTACTGTTGTCGTGTGATAGATGGCGTTTTTCAATGTCATCCTATTCCTGTAAAATTAACAGGATTTCTATAGCCTGTATGTTACTCTTTTATTATTTATTCAGTCTATTCTACTCAGCGGGATACCACACGGCTATTCTGTCAAAAACTACTTTACGGATTCTTATACAGTTTTTACTGAGCGATCTTTAGCTATCATTAAGAAAGCTTTGGGTTAATTGTATATAATCCGGAACGTCTGAATCGATTTTGATGAGACTCATTGGAAGATGGAGGAGGTTGTGGAGCAATTTCCAATATATAGCTTTTGTGGAATTTTTTGTATAATGTTTTAATTCTCTTTAAGAGCACCTTTCCAAACCAGTATCAGCTTCTTTATAGTTAATGTTAATGTATAGAGCTTCTTTATAATTTGATTTTTTTCAAGTGCTTGTAAAAACCAACTCGTATAGAGTATTTTAAATTTGAATTCGAATTTGAATATCACAGGTACATTCAACACTACGGTTTGATGTAGGATCGCTGTGTTAAATAATAAGAATATAATGAAATTTGAATTGAAACGAATAAGTTACGTACTTCCGCTGGTTAAACATCATAAAAAGACAACAGATGACCTTGCAAAGGTCGACGCTATAACATTGTATTTTTTTTTACAAAAAAAGCTATTTTTTGTGTGTTGTTCGTGGATTGTTAAATTGTAGTTAGCCTATTGTTTGATATTTTCCATTTTATTCAATGTTTACTTTGCAAATGACAAACGTATTTGATTTGGTGATTTTATTGGCCGAGTTTCTTGCTGGCTCTTCTCGGTAGGAATAGCTTTCCGAACCAGCAGTAGAGTTGAATTCAAAAGCACTCGTTTACAAGTTAACTTGAATAAAGAATATTTGAAATGAAAGATGCATATGCCGTGTGGTATCCGGCTGAATAGAATAGTACCACCCTCTTTTCTTACCCAGGTGTCTTAAAAGGCGACTAAGGTAAGATGACCCGCCGTGTGGTATCCGGCTGAGTAGAATAAACCACCCTCATGTCTTACCGAGGTGTCGTAAAAGGCGACTAAGGTAAGTCGACTCACCGTGTGGTATCCGGTTAAGTAGAATAGACCACCCTCTTTCTATTCGAGGTGTCGTAAAATACGACTAAGATAAGTTGACGTCAGGCAGGCGGCCAGTCGTAAAATACGTAGCCGAATCATGTGACAAAATGTTTATGACATGTTGTGCCGACCCCACTTAAAGTGGGATAAGGGCAGGAGGATGATGATTTGAAATAAAAGATGCATACTTTGATTATTAAACTGTACAATTCAGCGCCATTACTCTATTCGTGGTTTCCTGATGGTTAAGTAACGTAAACGCCTCCGCTCAGACAATAGCTGCACTCATTGTATTATAATTTACTTTTCACTCCATTTTCATGCTCTGTATAAGACGTGACGTAACTTATTTCTTACTCGACTGCGCGAAAGATTGTACCTTATATATTTTTTCGTGTCAGGTCACTGTTATATGCCTTCAAATCGAGGCTAATGTAAGTGGTATTAATACTAATATATAATAAAGTCTGTATACTGAAATATAGAGGAAATAAGTGTAGAGAAAATCAATCACATACAAAAAGACAATCTCTTTCACTTTCGGTATTTAAGTTACAGACTAGAAAATATTTCATCATCCTCCTGCCCTTATCCCACTCTAAGTGGGGTAAGCACAACATGCTATAATCATGTTGTCACATGATTTGGCTGCGTTTTTATGACCGGCCGCCTGCCTGACGTCAACTTACCTCAGTCGTATTTTACGACACCTCGGTAAGAAAGAGTATGGTCTATTCTACTGAACCGGATACCACACGGTGGGTCAACTTAACTTAGTCGCCTTTTACGACACCTCGGTAAGAAATGAGGTTGGTCTATACTACTCAGCCGGACACCACACGGCGGGTCGACTTACCTTAGACGCCTTTTACGACACCTCGGTAAGAAATGAGGGTGGTACTATTCTATTCAGCCGGATACCACACGGCGTAGACTAGAAAATATTTATCTTAAGTAATTTTACATTAGTAGCATCTTTTGATCTATTTATTTTACCAAAATTAATTAATAGATTAAATGCTTAAATTTATTTTTTCTTTTTCTCTATATTACCTGTACTCTCTTTCTCCTTCACTTCTTGTCCTTTTCCTTCTGTTACTCAAAGGTTGACTGGAAGAGATCCCTTTTAGGGATAAGTCCGCCTGTATACATATGCTTTTTTAATATCTCTTTTTTTTTTCTAAAAATATGTATAAAAATAAAATAAATAAATAAAAGACAGATAGTTTTTGGGAACTTTTTTTATAATCTATATATATAAAAGAAAGTTGGTCTAAGTTACACTATTTATAACTCAAGAACGGATGAACCAATTCGGTTGAAAATTGGTGTAGAGGTTGCTTAGAACCAGTAAACGGACATAGGATACTTTTTATCCCGTTCGACCGCATTTATTTTATCCCGTCAAGTCACTATAAATCGTGGTATTACAAGAATGACTATGACATTGAATAACAAAACGAAAATGTCAGTGGAATACAAAACATAGATGACAGCTAAACGTAATTTTTCTTTGGTGAAGTATGGTAAAATATTTGACAGTTATCAAAATAATAGTGTTACAACATGTTTTTAATACAACCTCCTTCATAGAGTTGGTCATTAATATGAAAAAGCATTGTGGCTGTCATATGTGTCATTAAGTTGTTGAGAAAGAGTAAATGGGTTGACTCTGGGAAAACTGTTTTTATTTATTGAATAAGTATAATAATATAATAAGTACAAAGGAGAAATATCGTCGTTTATTATATTCAGAAGGGGATTTAACCTAAACTCACAAATAGAGCGGACAAAAGGACTATCTGGAAATTTAAAGAGTTTAAGGAAGTGACAAATGACGATCAATATCTTGAGACAACACGGAGAGTGCGAATTTCGTATAATTTGAGAGATAGTTGCGATATGCGATGCTATGGAATAAAAAATGGAGTTTTTATTGGAGAGATTATTATGATGATATTATAATGGTAATTGGTATTCAGTTTATTAATTCTGTAAGATCAACGTGACGATGTGCTATGTGAGGCCATAGACGCGCCCGTGACTATTGTTCCATAGAACTGTCAGCTAGAATGACGATTATTCTCTGGATTTGTTCCAGTTGTAACGATTGTTTTCTAGACTGTGGCCATCTGCAACGATTGTCAGCTAGACTCTGCCTAGATGTGGTGATTGTTCTTTGAGCGTTATCATTTGCAAGTCTATTAACGTGTGTATCTGCTGAGTTGGTTGCCACTTATTGAGCTGTGTTATGCCATGACAGTGATTGAGGGTGAGCTTAAGGTGCGAAATGATTTTTCTTTTACAGATTAAAAGAGGAAGTATTGAGTTTCTTGCCGATTCTTCTCAGTACAATCAGCATTCCGAATCGAGGGTAGATTCATTCCCAGAAGTCAGCTTATGAGATTTGCGGGGTCGCAAATGTTGTCAGGATGGTCGACTGTTACAACATTTTTTTAATACAACCTCCTTCAAAGTTAGTCATTAATATGAAAAAGCATTGTGGCTGTCATATGTGTCATTGAGTAGTTTTTGAGAAAGAGTAAATGAGATGACTTTGGGAAAATTGATTTTTATTATTGTATAAGAATAAAGGAGAAATATCGTCGTTAGTTATAATAGCTAAACGTCACAAAATAGTATAAAACAAAGTCGCTTTCTCTGTCTGTTCCTATGTCCCTATATCCCTTTGTATGCTTAAATCTTTAAAACTACGCAACAGATTTTTATGCGGTTTTTTAATATATAGAGTGATTGAAGAGAAAGGTTTATATGTAAAATCTAACATATTATAAACTTTTATTATAAACATTCAATATGGAGTAAAGAAATACTATCATTTTTGAGGTTTCCAATGTGATGTTGTAAATAATTACATTTATTTTCCGTTTACATTGCAAACGCAGGCCGAACCCTACAATATTTGTCAAAATAATGTACTATGTATTTGTACACCTTGAAAAGGTCTACAGAAAACTCCGCGATGGTATACATATTATGTCTATCTCTTATGGACCCACAAATAGCATTTTTTGACATTTTTTTCTTCATTTTTAATTTAAATGAACATTTTCGAAGATATTACAGATTTAAAATGCAGGGTATAGCGATTGCGCGCTTTGTCTTATAGCACTTCGAATTTAGCTGCGATTGGACGGGTTTTTTCACATGGCCAACTATATGTCGCTTTATCAAGAATAACCTCTAAAGAAAACCTGTTTATATTGTGTAATGAAGATTCTTTTTTTATGACAAAAAAGCTGTTGTATATAAAGACACTCTGTAATTAATTGTAAAATTAAAATACTCAGGGAAAATGTAAAAGTAAATAAGTAAAAATGTAGTATATGAATTTAGATATTCCAAAGATAGCAGGGAATCTTCATGGTATAGGGAAAGGGGAAATGTTTTTTTTTTTATACAGAAAAAAGCTCCTTATGGGTACCGCCGCCCGACGGGAACAGGTGGCAGTTATGTCGGACTCGCACCGACTAAAACGACCTGTGTGCTCCACCACGCTGCCGATGGAAGGACAGGGTATCATTGTACATATTGCCCCCATCCCGCCAACAGCTCTGATCCCAGAGAACAAACACCTTCTTCGGGTAGGGGCCCCTCGAAAGAGAAGCCCCCTCCGCTAACCGGTGCATCGGTAGCACCAGATGCTACGAGCGCCTCGGGGACCTGTAAGCCAGGCGTCCGATATACCCCGTTCGGAACACCCGAAGGTCCCCAGTTAGGGCGGCAGACGATGGGCTTGGGCGAGTCACTAACACCTGGACTCACCAGCAGCAGATTGGATCCAGAACAACAGTTCGTGAAACCGCTCCGCCGCCTCCCTTCACCCCCCTCCACAGAACAAAGGGAGGCCATCGCTGCCCACGGTCGCTCCCTGCCCACCGTGTTTGTTATGTCACGGTCAACAGGGAGAGACCGCGCCCCAAGTAGGGGCCACAACGCCTTAGTGGGCGTTTCCGCCCCCACCGGGTAATTTTTTATAGAGGTTTTCTTCCTCGCAACCCGAAGGTCCCCGTACCCATTGCTGTGCTTCCGGGTTTCGTCGACGGTGGCCGTAACCATGTCCAACTAGACTTAGAGTAAGCCCAACCGGACCCGTCGCTCATTAGGAACCCCACCCCAGCCCCCCCGGAGTCCCCAGCCTGTCCAGATTGCTCTCTGCTAATCAGAAGGACAACTGGATTGGCCACCCCACAGTGGTCCGTTTGCCAAGACTAAGCTTGCCCAGGGTGCGCCATGAAGAGGCCGACCACATTGGCACCCCAGGGGAATTGTTTTACTCCAAATTTGACGCCTGTGGGCCACGGGCAGTAATGAATAAAACAAAAATGCTGGATAGATTTGAGTGAGTGACATAGGCTATATATTTTATACCCGTGCGAAGCCGGAGCGGGCCACTAGTAATTATATATATATAGATTCAAGTAAACTTGTCAGCAAGTGCTTTTGAATCGTCAACTCTACTTTGTCTATTATATACATTACCTATTGTTTTATAATAGATTATGATACTGTTGCATAATAAGGGCTCTTATAACACGAGCGTGTTTTATAGTATCACACTCGTGTTATAAGACCAAGTTATGTACAGTGTCATACACTACTTTATCTACTCTCACACTGTAATACGTAAAACAATATTAATAAAAACCAAACTTTTTTTAAATATAGAATAGATTTTTTGAATGTCAAATGTTAGCGCCAAGGCACAAACATCGATTGCGCTTGCGTGTTGCGTCGCCGCGGACTCGTTCATTGAAACCTTTTTTTTAAGGTAGAGGTTCAACCTCCTCGGTCCAGCTGGAGGTTGTATAGGTGTATCGTTATGATTAAAAAGTTACATTATGATACAGGTGCCCATACAAGACCTGTACCGTAATAAAACTTTATAATATTTTATTTTTGGTCTGTATGTACTTTTTGTCATAATAATTTTGGTTTTAGTTTTATAATCTTTGTATTATAGTATCAGAGTAGATAATCATTACTTATTTGTTATTGAATAAAGAGTTTTAAGGTATGTTTTAAGTTGTTATTGAATTGATTTATGTGAATGTTGACTGATTTTACACCGAAACATTGTAAGTCTACAAGCGACTAGTACTTTTTTTCCACAAATATTATAAATATTTAGTTCATTTTAACTCTGTACCGCTGGACCGGAGCGTAACACGACAAAAAACGTCCTTACAATTAAAATTTCCGATCTTTTTATTAATAACAAAGATTCCACTTCCTTGTTACATCTCACCTTGGTATTTGATACGTTGTGGTGTTGATATTACACGCCGTCTGGTATCCGGCTAAGTAGAACAGACCGCCCTATTTCTCTTATTATTCTTTGTGTCATAAAAGGCGATTAAGGGAAGTTGACGTCAGGCGGGCGGCTGGTCGTAAAATACACAGCCAAATCATGTCACAACATGTTTACAACATGTCTATTTTACTTTATCGTGGATTATAACAAAATAATTTTATTATTACCTTTGTAATCAAAAACACTTTGGAAAATTGCAGGCTTTCTCCAATCAGTAAGCAAACCATGTAGTGAAGAACTTGCAAATAAGAGCTGATCTTGTGGTCTCTAGAGACGGGTGCATCGATGCGTCATAGTTGCCAGTAACGAAAAAAGATAAAGGTGAGTGGTCGCTGTGGGCGTAGATCCTTATAAAGGCGGTGTGGTTCGACCTTAATAGTCGATTAAAAATATCATATAATATTATGTTATTACTATAACATTATATCACTGATCGGCTGAGAAGAATAGACCACCGCCATTTCTTACAAAGGTGTCGTAAAAAGCGAGGAAGGTAATTTGACAGCCGTGTGGTATCCGGCTGAATAGAATATAACACCCTTTTTTTTTACTGAGTTGTCGTAATAGGCGACTATGGTATTAAAAGTGTGTGATAGCAAAAAAGAATAGAAAGAGAATCGAACAAAAGATGGAGAAACACAATGCTCAGACAAGCAAAGATGTTTCTCAAATCGTTTGATACAAGGAAGTCTAAACAGCTGATGTCTCAGAGCAGGGAAAATGTAGCAATTGTAACAGGCATTACAACTGGGCACTGCCTGTTAAACAGACACCTGTCAATAATGAGAATAACAGAAGATGCTGCGTGCCCAGAGTGTGGAGAGGAAGAAACGAGTCTTCACCTTATGGCTGAGTGCCCTATGTACTCGCTGGTAAGATGGGAGATATTAGGTAAGGACGAAATTGAAGTTGAGGATCTGACAAATATTCTCTTCAGGGATATTATAAGGTTCGTAGATACGGGTAGATTAGAGCAGGTGACACTGTCGGGAGAGCAGTGAAACCCTTGACCCAACATGGTGAAATGGGGGGAATAGTCCGGAATAGGAGCTGACCACCCGCCCTGCACCGACAGGCGTCCCCGAAATTAGATAGATAGAAGGCATTAAAGATTATTAAGTGCGAGACTAAGTTGGTATGGTCATGTAATGAGGAGGGATGAAAATCATGGGACCAAAAGAGTTTTAAATATGAATGTGGATGGATGTATGGCTAGGGGAAAGCCGAGAAAAAGATGGAAGGATTGTGTGAAAAATGATGTGCATAGGAGTGGCACCAGATTTGACGAATGATAGAGAAGAATTGAAGAAGAAGACATATTGTGCCGACCCCATTTAGAGTGGGATAAGTGTAGGAGAATGATGATGATGAGAAGGTATTAACGATTATGAATTTGACTTTAAATTACTCTAGCCTTTAGGAATGTTTTGACTACAGAAACACTATGTAACGTTTCAAAATTCCGCAATCCATATCTAGACTTGAGGCTTACACAAGTTTTAATATAGTTCTTAAATTATGCATTAAGCTTATTACATAATTGAAGATTATATAAATGAGCTTGGATTTTAAATGCGACCTGCATTATGCCAAAATTATGCCATTATAATATTTTTAGTTAATTTATTTAATGGACGACTAACAATAATAAACAATCTTATATATAAAATTCTCGTGGCACGAAATTAGTCACCATACTCTTCCGGATCGGCTGGACCGATTTTTATAAAATTTTATATGCATATTCAGTACGCCGTGTGGTATCCGGCTGAATAGAATAGTACCACCCTCATTTCTTACCGAGGTGTCGTAAAAGGCGACTAAGGTAAGTCGACCCGCCGTGTGGTATCCGGCTGAGTAGAATAGACCACCCTCATTTCTTACCGAGGTGTCGTAAAAGGCGACTAAGGTAAGTTGACCCACCGTGTGGTATCCGGTTGAGTAGAATAGACCACCCTCTCTCTTACCGAGGAGTCGTAAAATACGTCTAAGGTATGTTGACGTCAGGCAGGCGGCCGGTCGTAAAATACGTAGCCAAATCATATGACAACATGTTTGTAACATGTTGTGCCGACCCCACTTAGAGTGGGATAAGGGCAGGAGGATGATGATATGCATATTCAGTAGGTCTGAGAATTGGCTATTTATTTTTCGTACCCCAAATCAAATCAAATCAAGAACTTGATTATAAGTAGGTATATTGAATATAAATATTACCGTTTACTCAGCGCACGCAAGGAACGCCTTAAATTTTGCCGTTTTCGTAATATTTTTTATTGCTGCTCCTCTCCTATTTATCTCAGCGTGATGTTATATAGCTTATAGCCTTCCTGAATAAATGGACTATCTTACACTGAAAAATTTTTTCAAATCGGTCCAGTGGTTCCTGAGATTAGCACGTTCAAACAAACAAACAAACTCTTCAGTTTTATATATTAGTATAGATAGATAATGGATAAATTATAAAATTTGTATATTATTATCTTATATATAAACATAAATGTTTTTCTGTAGGTCTTTTATAGACTCCGACATGGCTGGTCCGATTTTAATGAAAATTTCAGACGTTCTTTAGAATAACTATAAATCGTATAAAGTTTGGTGGTGATTGGAGGATTTTTTTAACTTTAACTGACAGTTTTTTTATTACTGATATCTTTAAATTAATCCCAGCGAAGTGGGCAGCTTGTGACAGTTAATTATAATACATTTTAACTAATTACTTATTATAATTGCGTCGCTAACAATTGTAATGCTAAATTTAGAGTGAAGAAACGATAAATTTTGATAAGTTTTTAAATTATGCATTGCATATTATAAATCGAAAGTTAGTTTTGAATTTACATTATAATGCAGAAACAACTGGAAATATTTAACTGATGGTAATATTACTGAAATATTACTGCCTTGTGGTATCCGGCTGAGTAGAATAGACCAACCTTATTTCCTACTGAGGTGTCGCAAAAGGTGACTAATGTAAATTGAACCACCGTGTGATATCCGGATGAGTAGAATAGACCACCTTCATATCTTACACAGTGTCGTAAAAGGCGACTAATGTAAGTCGACCCGACGTGTGGTATCCGGCTGAGTAGAATAGATCATCCTCATTTCTTACCGAGGTGTCGTAAAAAGCCACTAAGGTAAGTTGTAAAAGGAGAGGGCGCAGCTCTGAAGTTGCCAACATCGTTTGCGTTTCACTGTGCATTTAAAAATACTAGTACCTCAGTGCCAAGTGCTCGGAATTTTTTTTAAAGATACAAGAAATACAAAAAAATAATAATTAAAGAAGAATTTAGCTGTCGATGACTTGTGGGATTCGAACCCGGGTTTTAAATAATTTCGATCCGCCCGTTACCTCGGCTATCGCAGCATTACGTCTAACAGCTACAATTATCATAAAAGATTATTATAAAAAATAAGTCCAAACCGCAAAATAGTAATTTTAAAGTGTTATTATGTGAGGAATAAACTAAAAATCAAAAAGTTCTGTATACGAACTAAAAAATAATAGCGTAAAACCATTTTTCATATTTAAAAGTCGCCATTGTACTGTTTTACGTTGTGATCAAGTTATGATTCTTAAATCATTAAATAAATCGGCTCAATAGTGCTTTTTCTCAAGACAATACATCAATATAATACAAATCGATAAATGCTTTCCAGAATTTTTTTTGATGTGAGTCGCTACAGCATCTCAAATAATACCAAGAGGAGGTTATACAATATCAAAACTACAAATTGACTGCGAAATACTTCGATCCACCTTTAAACGGACAGTGTTTTTTGTGTGTTTCATAATTTTACAAAACTATTTACTTTTAACGGTGTGAAATATTTTTTACACGGTACAGTGCGTAATTATAATATTAAGTAATTATTGTACTGTATTGAAGAGCTGAGGTTTTTGGCATTTATATAACTTATAAGTTACATATTACAGCTAAATATAGATTTTTTTTAAATCAAAATTCACACAAAATTCACACGATATAAATTCGCGCTACCTACCAATCCGCATTGGAGCAGCGTGGTAGGTCTTAGCTCCAAACCTTGTCTCCAAAAACGGAGAGAAAAGGCCTATTCTCAGCAGTGAGATAGTAATAGGCCGCTACTTACTTACTTTTTTTAAATTCGCGGTTAAAACTAAAAAAAAAATGTTCCTTGTCTAGCATAAGTGCCATAGTAAATACCATATTTCCTCAGTAATTATAAATCAAAATTACTTTCTTTGCATCTGAGTGCCACGGTAAATGTACAATTCAAAATATTCCCTGTCTAGATTAAGTGCCATAGTAAATACCAAATTTCCTCAGTAATTATAAATTCAAAATTACTTTCTTTGCATCTAAGTGCCAGAGTAAATATACAATTCAAAATGTTTCTTGTCTAGCTTAAGTGCCATAGTAAATACCAAATTTCTTCAGTAATTATAAATCAAAATTACTTTCTTTGCATCTAAGTGCACGATAAATATACAATTCAAAATGTTCCTTGTCTAGCTTAAGTGCCATAGAAAATACCAAATTTCCTCAGTAATTATAAATCCAAATTACTTTCCTTTCATCATGGTACCAATGTAAATATACAACTCAAAATGTTCCTTGTCTAGCTTAAGTGCCATAGAAAATACCAAATTTCCTCAGTAATTATAAATCCAAATTACTTTCCTTTCATCATAGTACCAATGTAAATATACAACTCAAAATGTTCCTTGTCTAGCTTAAGTGCCAAAGTAAATACCAAATTTCCTCAGTAATTATAAATCAAAATTGCTTCTTTGCATCTAAGTGCCACGGTAAATATACAATTCAAAATGTTCCTTGTCTAGCTTATGTGCCACAGTAAATACCAAATTTCCTCAGTAATTATAAATCAAAATTACTTTCTTTTAATCAACGTGCCATCTTAAATATAAAAGTGGAAATTTTCAATTCTACCAAAGCGCTTCTACAAATATTAAAAGTCAAAGGAAGTATCGAATTGACCAGAGTTTAAGCCAAAGCGAATCCAAGGCTTCACAATTTCTCTTGCCTCACTCGGCTTTACACAATTTATAGCCAAGGTTCTATGTAAATAAAAACATTATTTGCGAAAATATAAGTACAAATAACCGCCATTTGTAACAGAGCTCGTAAAACTCTTCATACATTTTTATGCAAATACAGTTAATTGAGTTTGGTACATTTAATCATTAACGAAATTGTAACGTTAAAAGTATTGTTGATTATTGAAAAGTAATATTATTTTGGTATTATGTAGCCATTACGTTCTCTTACCCTTATCCCACTCTAAGTGGGGTCGGCACAATATGTATTCTTGTCACTTTCTATTTAGTTATTTTATTAAATATTTAGTATATGTAAATTAACCAGATAAGCTAGTAAATGTAAATACGCCGTACGCCGTACGCCGTCTAGTATCCGGCTGAATATAATAGTACCACCCTCATTTCTTACCGAGTTGTTGTAAAAGGCGACTAAGGTAACTCGACCCGCCGTGTGGTATCCGGCTGTGTAGAATTGACCAACCTTATTTCTTACCGAGGTGTCGTAAAAGGCGATTAAGGTAGATGACCCACCGTGTGGTATCCGGTTGAATAGAATAGACCAACCTCATTTCCTACCGAGGTGTCGTAAAAGGCGATTAAGGGAGATGACCCACCGTGTGGTATCCGGTTGAATAGAATAGACCAATCTCATTTCCTACCGAGGTGTCGTAAAAGGCGATTAAGGTAAGTTGACCCACTGTGTGGTATCCGGTTGAATAGAATAGACCACCCCCTTTCTTACCGAGGTGTCGTAAAATACGAAAAAGGTAAGTTGACGTCAGGCAGGCGGCCGGTCGTAAAAACGGAGCCAAATCATGTGACAGCATGTTTATAACATGTTGTGCCGACCTTACTTAGAGTGGGATAAGGACAGGAAGCTGATGATAGTTATTACATTCTCTTACACTTATCCCACTCTAAGTGGGGCACAATATGTCTTCTTCCATACTCCTCTATCATTCGTCAAATCTGGTGCCACTCCTCTAAGATGCATATCATTTTTCACATAATCCATCCATCTTTTTTTCGACCTCCCCCTAGCCATACATCCACATTCATATTTAAAACTCTTTTGGTCACATGATTTTCATCCCTCCTCATTACATGACCATACCAACTTAGTCTCGCACTTCTCGTCTTCTGTAATGGACGCAACTTTGATTCCCCTAATATACTCATGGCATATTCTATCAAGGTATTTTATAGTATGCGATAATTTTATCGTAGATTACAGCAAAATAATATTATTATCTTTAATATTTAAATGATTAAATCTTGTATGTATATTTTTCTTAATTTGGAAACGGCTCCAATGATAATTTACAGAATTAGGCGTTACTTTGCGGAGATCCATCCAGACTCCACGAATTTGCTTTGCGATTTTGGTCGTGGAGTCTATCTCCTGATGATGCTTCGGTTGCGGGGCGAAACGATTGTTGAGTTTGTGATAGTGAACGTATATAGTGCTTGTGTATTGTTGTGGCGGTGGTGGAGGTTTGTGCATGTGTTTTTACGAATCCTGCATGTATCAGGTATGATAACCGATTGTCCACTTACATTTAGCATTATATATATTTTCTATTTTACTTCGCGGATTATAGCAAAATAATTTTATTATTACTTTTGGCTCCAATGATGTTTATAAAATTCAGCATGTAGGGGGTTTTAGGTTGGAAAATCGATTTAATAGTATTCATTTAAAGACAAATGTTTTATCCCAGGTTATAGGCATTGAAAAAGTGTTTAAATTGATATTAAATAGATACTATATAATTTTTGCTGTCAATTGTAAAGTAATAGCGCAATGGTAAACTGCGGTCTTCAACTTCTTCAACACTTCTTCCTGGGTATTTTTTCATTTTTTCTGGGTATTCTTTCTTTTTTATTATTTTAATTGCATTTGTATATATTTTTAATAAAATTACCTAGCACGGCTCAGTTACCCAGGTAATTAACTATTAAATAATAATAAGTCGAGAGTTTATATTTTAGATATTAGATTTTTTTTTAATAATACTTTTATATTTGCATTTAGATTGGCGTTTGAAAAGTATGTCAATTCTGTATAACATAATTCTATATAATAATATTTTCACATATCTATCATCATCCTCCTGCCCTTATCCCACTATAAGTGGGGTCGGCACAACATGTTACAAACATGTTGTCATATGATTTGGCTATGTATTTTACGACCGGCCGCCTGCCTGACGACTTACCTTAGTCATATTTTACGACTCCTCGGTAAGAAAGAGGGTGGTCTATTTTACTCAACCGGATACCACACGGTGGGTCAACTTACCTTAGTCGCCTTCTGCGACACCTCGGTAAGAAATGAGGTTGGTCTATTCTACTCAGCCGGATACCACACGGCGGGTCGACTTACCTTAGTCGCCTTTTACGACACCTCGGTAAGAAATGAGGGTGGTACTATTCTATTCAGCCGGATACCACGCGGCGTTACCCCGGTAATTAACTATTAAATAATAATAAGTCGAGAGTTTATATTTTAGATATTAGATTTTGTTTTTTTTAACACTACTTTTATATTTGCATTTAGATTGGCGTTTGAAAACTATGTCAATTCTATATTACATAATTCTATATAATAATATTTTCACATATCTATATGGTATGTTAATTCCAAAATCTAAAGGAAAGAATTCACAAATTCTATTAACAAAAATGTAATGTCGATGAAGAAATATCGACAGGTAAAGTAAATTTTTTAACCGAAATTAATTAATTAATAATAATGGTGCCTAATTAATTAATTTCCTCGACTACCATAACCAGATTTAGGTGTAATTATTTAGGTGTGGTTTTTAATTGATATTAAAATAAATGGCCACAGATTTTTGAATACTATTACAATCCGCGATTTCACATGCAAAGGTTACAGTTTTAAATAAATAAATATATGGGACACTTACACCCACGGTCGTCCGTCCCTAAAGTAAGTAACTTAATACTTGTGTTATGGACAGACAACTGGTGAATATATACATGTATAATTTTAAAATACATACTTAAATATAGATATACACCCAGACTCGAAAACTAACGAATTCATTTATATAAATATTTGACTCTCGGCGGGAATCGAACCTGCGACTCGCGGAGCTGAAGGCAGGGTCACTATCCACTGCGCCAACGGACCATTTTTTTTTCATAATCGGCGATTATGAACGATTTAGCGGGAACATAATCATGTAGAGGGAATACTCAAAATAAGTAAAGGTCTTAGCTCCAATCCTTCTCTTCAAAAACGGAGACAAGAGGCCTATTCCCAGCAGTGGGATATTAACAGATCGTTACTAAGCACAAATATTATTTTAAAACCTCAAAGGTATCTGACCGGGATTTCAACATGCGAGCCCTTGAAAAGGTCAAATACGTTAATAGTTTAAAAAGCCTTTACAATACAAAAACGTAATAAATGTAAAAATACGTAACTCAGTTTCAAACCTTAAATTTGTTGGCAAATATTAAAAAATATTATACGCTAGCAACCGTGGAAAGATTAAAACCGTAATAATAGTATTTTGATACCCATAGAAATAGTTAAAGTGGGTTACACCCTAAAAGACACCAACCATATGTCTAGACATATGATGTCGCGGACTTTTATTTAGTACTTTTAAATGGGAATAATTTTGTAATACATGATTTTTGATCACCGTTTACTCAGCGCAAGCAAGAAAATTTTAAATTTTGCCGTTTTCGTAATATTTTTTATTGCTGCTCCTCTCCTATTCATCTTAGCGTGATGTTATATAATCTGTAGCCTTCCTCGATAAATGGACTATCTTACACTCAAAGAATTTTTCAAATCGGTTCAGTAGTTCCTGAGATTAGCGCGTTCAAACAATCAAACAAACAAACTGTTTATCTTTATATATTATAGTATAGATATACAAACAGTCCACATATTATACAATATCGACGACTAGCGGCCTGCCCCTGCTTCGCACGGGTATAAAATATATATCCCATGTCACTCAGTGCAAAAAAAATTATTAAAATCGATCCAGTAGTTTTGATTTATACATTACTACCCGTGAGCCGCAAGCGTTAAATTTGGAGAAAAACAATTTCCTTTCCCTATACCAAGAAGATTTCCTGCTATCTTTGGAATATCTAAATTCATATAGTACATTTTTACTTATTTACATTTTCCCTATGTATTTTATTTTTACAATTAATTACAGAATGTCTTTAAACAGACTCTTCAAAGAGCGACATAGCTGCTAAAGTCGAAGTGTTATAAGGCGAAGCGCGGCGTCCTCACGGCATTTTAAATCTGTAATATCTCCGAAAATGTTCACTTAAATGACATGCTGTAAACGGCGATATTGATCTATATTAAATCAACAATTTATTTGAGGTACTTAATTGGATAAGGATTAATACTGTATTGTTTAAAAATTGCTTCAAAAATTTTTCGTAAACTTTTTCATTTTTTTTCCTAAAAAGTAAATGACAAAAAATGCTATTGTGGGTTATCCATAAGAGATAGACATATACCATCGCGGACTTTTCTGTAGACCTTTTCAAGGTGTACAAATAATTAGTACATCATTTTGATAAATCTCGTAGGGCTTAGCCTGCGTTTGCAATGTAAGTGGAAAAAAATATAATTATTTACAGAAACCTCAAAAATTACAGTATTTTTCTACTCAGTATTGAATGTTATTATACATACAAACCTTCCTCTTGAATCACTCTATCTATTAAAAAAAACCACATCAAAATCTGTTGCGTAGTTTTAAAGTTTTATGCATACATAGGGATATATGGACAAACAAAGAATGCGACTTTGTTTTGTAATATGTAGTGATTAACCAAACCCTTATAATTTTAGAATATTACTTAAATTTGATTAAATGTTGATTGATTGAATTTTTCAAAAGTAATGATAGTGTTATTTTGATATCATTCACGAAATTAATGTTTTTTCTTTTTTATATTAAATTTTATGAATATAATGCCTAATTCTGTATATTAATTAAATAACTATTAAAATTCTGTTTATTTATTACTATTTTAATAACTTAAATCTCTTTAATTTTTATTTTTAAATGAATATAATATAACTGGAACGTGAGTATTTCTTTAAAATAATAATAATCGAGAATTAAATTAAACAAAACTTAATAAACTTACCTAAAATTAATTTATAAATTTAAATAATTACTATTACTATTATCTATATTGCTTCTTATTTTTTATCTTTAGTATAAAAAGTGCAATTATTAATTAATTAATATAATTAGTTTTTTGTTATTTTTCTTTTTCTCTATATTACCTGTATTTCACTTATTGTCCTTTTCCTTCTGTAACTCAAAGGTTGACTAAAAGACATCCCTTTTAGGGATAAGTCCGCCGTTGTATATTTGCTATTTTCCTTTTTTATTTATCTTTTCTTACAATGTCTATGCACGATAAAGAAATAAATATATATAACCCTGGCGTGAGCATTTGTGTAAAATAATATTAATAATCTAAATAAGGGCGAGCATCAATTTAAAATAATAATGGTAGTATATAGAAATTTAAATTTAATTTTTTTAAAAGAATAATTAAAAATTACTTACGGCACAGTGGCCTCGGTCGCTCTGAAGCCCCTCACTCGTTTGGGTAACACCTGAAAGGCCTCCGCATCACTAGTCTTTACACTGACTCTCCTCGCGGAACTGGGCGCACTTTTCACCTCAAAACTATCAGCTATAGTCCGCGCGTTATCCCGATCGAACCTCGTAGATAGATCGAAAAATCGATCCTGCGCGTGGATCAAATGCGTTACAGTGAACGCGTCGGATCGTTCTATTTTCGGACCGAATAGATCGGACCGATCGAAATAACGATCGTTCTCTATATCCTTAGACGGGGTTTGGACTTCGTAGCGCGAGTCGATAGTGATATCTATCGCCGGTTCGTTTGGAACGGCGCGCTCGGAGAACGCGTAAGGCGTGTTAGCGAACTCCTCCTCGAAACTGTTGTAGCGGCTTCGGAACAGCGACCGCGTCTCCCCACTATCGTACTTGGCCCCGAAGAGGTCGTAGTTGCCGAAGCGGTTGTTGATCGTGTCGAACTTCGGGTCCATCGGCTCGTCCGGTTGGGGACTTGACGGGGTCATGTCTATGCGCAGGATCCCGTTCTCGTCAGTGTATTTTAATTTCAGCGCCATTTTTCATTGTACCTGCAAATAATGTGACATTTTTAAATAATTTATAGAATTAGGCGTTACGTTGCGGAGGTCCATAATACAAAAGTAAGGCGTATCGCGTATTATAGCAAAATAATATTCTCATTTCTTTTGTGACATTTTTAAATGCATTTTTTTAACTTGTCGTGGTGGAATTTTGTAAATTAAATTTTAACCACTTCCCGGTGTCCGATTGAGGTGAACTTTTACATACTTCATTTACGTCCCGATGAAAATGCATATTTGTTTGTTTGTAATCTCTTTATTGCATTAATTAATATAACAATAATAATAATAAACAACATAATGTGCAATGGCGGGCTTATTCCGGAATCAGAATCTCTTCCAGCCAACAGGTCTAAAATGTTTATGATAAGCATGATTTGTTACTACTGGGATTGGCTCCAGACGAGAGAACTTCTCAATAGTTAACAGTATGAATATTAAATTTCCTTAAAAGCTTTTTAATTAGACTTGTTATTATTAAAAGCTTTTATCTAACTTGTCATGTATGTGAAGGTGGAATCTTGCAAGTTAAATTTTACCCACTTGCCGGTGTTTGATTGAGTTGAAATTTTACATTCTGCTCCAGTCCCGATGACAATGCATGTTTATGATAAGCATGACCTGATGCTGCGAGGATTGGCCCCAGACGAGGGAACTCCTCAACGGTTAACAGTAGGGACATGAAATTTATTAAAAGTGTTTGTTTAAAGGTTTTCTTTAAATCGAATTGCTATAACTATGTTAGATATATTTAGAGAAGGGATTGGTAACCTTTCAAGATTAATTAAATAAAAAAAAGTATGATTACATTAAACGACGTACATAAAAGAATGGTTATAAAAATTTTGCTAACCCGCTGGACCAATATTGATGAAATTTGTCATAATTAAGGCTTAAACACCAACAAATAGAATAAAAAAATTCCGATTTTCTTACGGGAATAGGCAAATCAACACTTAAGTAGAGGTACAAAAAAAATTTTTTTTTCTATTTTGTAGCGTATATAACTGGTAGCAGAAAATTATCATCAAATGAATCACAGGTTGGCGATCCCTGATTTAGAGCTGAATTATCTACCGGTTGACCTTAAAGTGGTTAAATATGGATGTAGTAGATTTATAGACGAAGTACGTACATAATATTTCAAATTTTAAAATATGCCAATTTTTTTCAGTTGTGTCATATATTTCAACTTACTTTCAATACATATGTAACGTGACAATGTAATTTGGGGTCGGCACAACATGTTACAAATATGTTGTCATATGACTTGGCTGCGTATTTTACAATCGGCCGCCTACTTGACTGCAACTTACCTTAGTCGTATGATATAAATCCCTGAATTTGAAAATCCTTCCAGCTTCATACAAGACTGCCGTTTAATAATGTAACATTGAAAATGTTTAAAAGATTGACCGCCGCGTTTCTTTCTGGTTCTTCTCGGTAAGAGCAACATTCCGAACCAGTTGTAGCTTCATCAATCATATTGATCCTTGACGATTCACAAGTGCTTGAAACAGCTTATTTAAATAACGATTATTTTGATATGATATGATTTGACTTAAATAATATAAACTTTACGATGGTTTGATTTTATAATTTTTTGTGTTGCCATAAAACTGTGCAGTAACAAAAAATATACAATATTGTAAGATTCATTTATTATAATAAATGTTATTGTTATTTACTGTTTTTATTATGGAATCAATGAAGCGTGAGAAGGAATCGAACCCGTGACCGCCAAGGTCCAACCGACAAAGCGATATTATGAACTAGCGAAATTCCGTGGTTTTGTTCGTGCGACGAGAATTATTAAGTTAGCAAATAACTATTCCTTTAGATCATCCTCCTCCTCTGGTCCCACTCTAGGTGGAGTCGGCACAACATGTTACAAACATGTTGTCACATGATTTTGCTAGGTATTTTACGATCGGAAGCCTGCATGATGTCAACTTACGTTAGTCGCATTTTATGACACCTCGATAAGGGTGGTCTATTCTACTCAGATGGATATCACACGGTGGGTCAACTTACCTTAGTCGCCTTTTACGACGCCTCGGTAAGAAATGGTAGTCTATTCTACTCAGCTGGATACCACACTGCGTGTCAACTTACCTTAGCCGCCTTTTACGACAACTCAGTAAGAAATAGTGGTCTATTCTATTCAGCTGGATTGAGAAATATCAAGAAAATTAATAGTTAAATGGATCGTTTTAAGGCATTAGATATGATGCTATAATCCGCGAATGCGATCGTCATCGCGGATTATAGCAAAATAATTTCATTATTACTTTTGTATTATGGATCTCCGCAAAGTAACGCCTAATTCTATAAATTATTAATTTTGTATTATATATAGTATTACTTACAGTTTTTTATATTTGTCTGTAATGTTTTTAATTTCTGTCGTTTGTAATGGGGTCTCTAATTACTTGTGACAAAAATACCACGGTTCTGTTAGGTTAAACGCGGGTTGGGGTGTGGTGTCGATTTCAGCGAGTAAACGTTTTATTTTATTTTTATAACCAACTATTATATACAAAAAAGTCACACACATAGGTAAGTTGACGTCAGGCAGGCGTCTAGTCGTAATATACCTAGCCGAACATGTACGAACATGTTTATAACATGTTGTGGCGACCTAGGTGGGGTTGGGGAGTGGGATAAGGACGGGCGGATGAAACAATTAAATACAAGGATTATTTTCTTATTACATCCTGGCGACCCCGCACCGGAAAGCGCAGTGTTGGAAGACCCCCAACTAGATGGACAGACGACCTCAAAAGGGTCGCGGGGAGCCGCTGGATACAAGCGGCACAAAATCGTGTGTTCTGGAGATCCCATGAAGAGGCTTATGTCCAGCAGTGGAAGTCCATCGGTTGAAGAAGAAGAAGAAGAAGAAGAAGACATCCTGGATTACGTTTATCATTTAAATAAATAATAACGGCTTTTACCGTAGCTAACGATCCTCCTAAAATAAATTTTGAAATAATTCCAGAATTATTTTAAATTGTGTTTTTTAATTATTTTAAACTTTTACCAGTAAATAGAGTTTAAAAACACGTTTTCGAATTATAAAGACAAAAATTAGTATTATTGTGAAAAACACGTGGAAAAAATAATATATAAAAAAAGATAATCGAATAAAATGGAAAATTTCAAAGTTATTTATTTATGTGTAAGTGTCCCATATATTTATTATATTATTTACATACTAACTGTAGACTATAGCAAAACAATATTATATTATATTATATTAGTTTAAAAAGTATAGTCCTAGCGTGTAAGTAATTTAAGATAGATATAACTTGTACATTTTTGCTGTAAATAAAAAAAAACTTTAAAAATAAATATAATGTACCATAGTGTCTAAATGTCCAAACATACGAAATTATCATTACATTAAATACAAAAGTAATGAAAATATTATTTTGCTATAATCCGCGATAAAAGAAAATATATTTAATGCTAAATGTAGAGTGTACTATTCATTCTCATACTTGATACATGCAGATTTGTAAAAAGTCATACACGGGTAGTGCACACATTCACAAATTATTTCAATTTCTTCATGTATCAGGTATGAGAACGAATAGTACACATAACATTTAGCATTATTTTCTTTTATCGCGAATTATAGCAAAGTAATATTCTTATTTATTGAATTTACATATTATTTGAATCTACTTACTTAGTGTAGTAGATTCTCCTAATTGACCATAACTTGTATAACTTGGTCTATTATATTTTGTAAGGGAGGAAGTATGGCGACCTGAAATCCTAGTTCAGGCGTCACTTTCCTTCCATAGCAAGTTTAATTTAATAGCTAAATTAAGAATCATCAACAATGAATCTGTGTATTTGTTTAATCTCTGCTGAATCATTAATTGTACTTGTGTGTAATTAATACTTCACTATCACTACATATTATAAAACAAAGTCCCTATATCCCTATGTACGCATAAAACTTTAAAACTACGCAACAGATTTTGATACGGAGTAGAGAAATACTGTAATTTTTGAGGTTTCTGTAAATAATTACATTTTTTTCCGCTTACATTGCAAACGCAGGCTAAACCCTACGAGATTTATCAAAATAATGTACTAAGTATTTGTACATCTTGAAAAGGTCTACAGAAAAGTCCGCGATGGTATATGTCTATCTCTTATGGATAACCCACTATAGCATTTTTTGTCATTTACTTTTTACGAAAAATAATACCTTATTTTTGAAGCAATTTTTATACAATACAGCATTAATCCTTATCCAATTAAGTACCTTAAATAAATTGTTGATTTAATATAGATCAATATGGCCGTTTACAGCATGTAATTTAAGTGATCATTTTCGGAGATATTACAGATTTCAAATGCCGTGAGGACGCCGCGCTTCGCCCTATAACACTTCGACTTTAGCAGCGATGTCGCTCTTTTAAGAGTTTGATTAAAGACATTCAGTAATTAATTGAAAAAATAAAATACATAGGGAAAATATAAAATTAAATAAGTAAAAATGTACTATATGAATTTAGATATTCCAAAGATAGCAGGAAATCTTCTTGGTATAGGGAAAGGAAATTGTTTTTCTCCAAATTTAACGCGTGCGGGCCACGGGCAGTAATGAATAAATCAAAACTACTCGATCGATTTTAATTGTTTTTTTTCACTAACTGACATGGGATATATATTTTATACCCGTGCGAAGCAGGGGCAGGCCGCCAGTGATTTAATAAACTTACTTTCCTTTATTACTTATACATTAACTATACAAACATACAGTTAAAAGTAATAAAGCGTGTGTAAATATTCTTTAAAAGCCTTTATCCGCTTACACTGTGGCCACAAACACCTTATAATACAAGAATTCGGACACGAATTAATACATAACTATTTCGCTTTTCCCACGTAACTCATGGAAAAGCTGAGAACTTTTTTCCACCGCGGATTGAATATATTATGTTTGTGGCACGAACTTTTTTGCATACGGCCTATTTAGGGGTGTATCAGAATTTATTAGTTGAACACAAATGAAGATTTTCACGTTACTAAACCGATAGTGGGTTTGTCTATTCCCTTTTTTAGTCAATAGTATCACTACATAGTGTAAGACAAAATTGCTTTACGTGTCTGTCCCCATGTCCCTATATCCCTATGTATGCTTAAATCAATAATTTTTGTGGTATTCGGCTGAATAGAATAGACCACCCACTTTCTTACCGAGGTGTCGTACAGCTCAATCGAATACTTTTTAACTTTACTTGTTTCCCCATCACTATATAGTATAAAACAAAGTCGCTTTCTCTGTCTGTCCCCATGTCCCTATACCCTTATGTATGCTTAAATCTTTAAAACTGCGCAATAGATTTTGATGCGGTTTTTTTAATAGAGTAATTAAAGAGGAAGGTTTATTTGTATAATAACATTTAATATAGAGTAGAGAAATACTGTAATTTTTGATGTTTCTATTGTGATGTCGGATGGGGCGATGTTTGAAACATGTTTGCCGACCCCACTTAAAGTGGGATAAGGACTGGAGAGTGATGACTAATTCTAACTCATTATCCTTTTCAAATTTGTATTTTTATTAATCCTCTATACATACGACGCAAGAAAATCCATATAAAAACATTAGTCAATAAGTATGTGTGTATGAAAAACGAGCTGTCAAGTCGGCAGCGCCGTGTAAACTCAAGACAATAAATTATTTCGCCAACCACTGGAAGCCAAGGTTAGCTAAACTATCGAAGCGGAAAACTGTTTTTGTTTCTTTTTAAACCATATCCATAATCCTATCCTAATAATTATTAAATAAGTTTTCTAAAACGTTTCCATTAAAAGTTTATCTACTCTAATACTATAATACAAAAATTATAAAACTGAAACCAAAATTCTTATGACAAACATTACGTACAGACCAAAAATTAAAAAGTTTTATTACGATACAGGTCTTGTATGGACACCTGTATTATAATATAACTATTTAATCATAACGATACACCTATACAACCTCCAGCTGGACCGAGGAGGTTGAAACTCTACCTTAAAAAAAAAGATTTCAATGAACGAGTCCGCGGCGACGCAACACGCATGCGCAATCGATGTTTGCGCCTTGGCGCTAACATTTGACATTTAAAATATTTAAACAAAGTTTGGTTTTTATTAATATTGTTTTACGTATGAGAGTAAATAAAGTAGTGTATGACACTGTACATAACTTTTTTTGTTTTTGTAACAGGCCCAATTTTGGCAGTCTCCTTTTACTGAGCTATTTTAACATATATTTCATGTAATTCAAACGTGTTATTTTAAAAAATTATAAAACTATGATCTTGATAAAACGAAAAATCTCTCTGAGTGTTCCCGGATCGATCTAATTTTTGTGATGGAGATATTTACGGGGTTGGAGAGTGACAGATGCTACTGTTAATTTCAAGATGTACAGTCCACGCGAACGAAGTTGCGGGTAAAAGCTACTAATATTATAAATGCGAAAGTTTGTGAGTATGGACGCATGTTTGTTGCCCTTTCACGGTGGATCCGGTGAACCAATATCGATGAAATTTGGCAGTAATATTCCTTACACACCGAAATAACATATAGGTTATAGAAATCCTGTTAATTTTACAGGAATAGGATGACATTGAAAAGCGCCATCTATTATCGACCACACGTCAACAGTCCACGCGAACGAAGTCGCGGTTAAAAGGTAGTATATACATATAATAATACTAGCTTTTATTCGCAACTTCGTCCGCGTGGACTGGCAAATATTACTATCGGTTGATAATAGATATCACTTTTCAATGTCATCATATTCCTGTAGAATTAACAGGACTATAATTTAGATTTTCTTAACAAACGCGGATTATATCAAAATAATTCTAAAATCTTTAATATTGAAATCTTTAATATATTTTGTCAGGATCTCGGAAACGGCACCAACGATTTTCCAGAAATTCAGCATGTAGGGGGTTTAGGGGGAGATTTAGAGAGTTTAGATAAGTTTTATTTTTAACAAATGTCGTTTGATCCCTGTTTTCGGGCTCTTAAATTTTTTTGAAATTTACGTTGAATGCAATCACAAATTATCGCTGTCAAACGTAAAGTCATGGTAGTTCATAGAATTAGCCGTTACTTTGCGGAGGTCCATAATATCGTAAAGCCTTTCTGATTTTCTCGTGGAGTCTATCTCCTGACGATGCTTCGGTTACGGGGCGAAACAATTGTTGAGATTGTGGTGGTGAATGTGTGCAGTGCTTGTGTATTGTTGTGCCATCGGTGTCGCGTAGTGCATGAGTTCTTACAAATTCTGCATGTATCAGGTATGAGAACGAATAGTACACTCTACATTTAGTATTACACATATTTTCTTTTATCGCGGATTATAGCAAAATAATATTCTCATTACTTTTGTATCATGGTAGTTCATTTGGGGAACGGGCGGTCTAGAGAGGTGAAAATACCTAGGATCGAGCCCCACCTGCCCTATTATATTTTAATTTGTTATTTTTTCATAAAAAAAATTTTTTTTTTACATCATTTTAAAAATTACTTATCCAGGTACTGTTAAGTAAAGCTTTCTACTATATATAAGTGAAAACAGCGTCCAAATCAGTACTGCGGTTTCTGAGATTAGGAACAAACGCACAGAGATTTGACATCTCAACGATTTTACTATATGTATAGAATATAATAGAAGAACTATCTGCATGTCTGTTTATTGCGCTTTTACATATAATTGTACGTAACAATAATATATCTTCGCTTCATATAATTTCCTTTATATCCAAATTGGGGTAATAAACCTCTAATACACATAGTTTGGACTAAAGACTCGTGTAGTCCGAGCCAACCGTGGCGCCCAAGGCCGCGTCCTCGCTGTTTATCGCGGGTTCGATCCCTGCTCTGGGCCAAGGACAGAATTGGTCAGTTACGAATAAATCTTTATTACAAAAGTAATAATGAAATTGTTTTGCTATAATCCGCTATCTCCGCTATGCTTCGGTTGCGGGGGAAACGATTGTTGAGTTTGTGATAGTGAACGTGTGTAGTGCTTGTGTATTGTGGTGGTAGTGATGGAGGTTTGTGCATGTGTTTTTACGAATCCTGCATGTATCAGGTATGATAACCGATTGTCCGCTCTACATGTAGCATTATATATATTTTCTGTTTTACTTCATCGCGGATTATAGCAAAAATAATTTTATATTATCTTCCCCTTAGATTAGTCTAATGAACCCCTGTAACGGATTTGAGATACTAGTGAGTTTTTTTAGTTTTTGGGATTCCGCGTAGTTTTAGTAGTAGTAGTTTTTAGTTTTTAATTTTTTTTAACAAAAGTTTTTTTATTTAATTTATCATATGCCCATTTGAATCAGAGTTCAGGAAATACAAATGGTCGGATCTACAGCACCTAAGTTCCAATCCTTTTATACATAGATCGTGATTTTGTTCATTCAACATTCCCACACACACATACACACACACACTCACACACACACACACACACACACACACACACACACACACACACACACACACACACACACACACTGCCACACGCACATACACAATATATGCAATACGCTTACAAGAGTTAACACTTTTAAATGTATATAGAGCTATGTATCCTTCCCATGGCGGCTCCAAGTACATTATTTGCTTAAATGGAGTGATAAGAATATCACTAGATTAAGTTTAAAGAACAATATCTGGGTGACCGAGCTTCGCTTGGTAGTTTTTTACAAAAAAAAAAAACTTAAAAAAAAAGAATAAACAATTATTTAGTTGGGATCGATCCTTGGCATTCACATTTCTCGAGGCTGTCCGTTACCCGAATAAGCTACGCCGAAGTGACAGTTGATGGCGAAAATTCAATTCCATATAAATGTTAGTGTTTTTTAATGCCCAAAAACAGGGATAAAACAATATTTTTTTTTACATAAAACCTAGCTAGAACAATTTTTCTCCCCCGAAACCTCCTACATGCTGAATTTCAGGAAAATCGTTGGAGCCGTTTCCGAGATTTGGAAAATATATATATATATACAAGGTTAACTCATTTAAATATTAAGATGTAAAATCACTAAAAAAAAATAGATCAGAGGACCCTGGTGTCGGGTTAGCAACAGATACTTTTAACTACACTCCCATCAAACTATTCCACTAATAGTTAAAGTGATTCAATCAATTAGATAATTGCAATTATATTGAATTAGGCCACAGTCTCAATGCCGTTTGACAAAGACCCGGCCGTGTTCACCTCGAGTGATGCTTTTTATGGTATCACCATTTTTTAACCGACCACAATAATTTCAGAGTTAAGGTCACAAAATAATTGGCTTTTATAAACTTTACATTATAAAACTAAATCCTTTGCCGCATAAAATATATCTGAAATAAATAATCAAATATAACTGAGCTAATCCTAAATTAGACAAAATTATTCAAATAAGCTCTTTCAAATACATAAATCGTCAAGGATCAATATGATTAATGAAGCTACAACTGATTCGGAATGTTGCTCTTACCGAGAAGAACCTGAAAGAAACTCGGCGGTCAATCTTTTAAACATTTTCAATTTGATATTATTAAACCGCAATTTAAAGCTGAAAGGATTTTCAAATCAAGACATTTTTATCATCCAAATAATCTTCAATTGTGTAATATACTTTACGTATAAGCATATCTGTTACACTTAATTTAAACCTTTCTACTAGACTGGCCTAGTATAGATAGAGAAATTTTATTGTAGACTAGCGGCCTGCCCCTGCTTCGCACGGGTATAAAATAAATATCCCATGTCACTTAGAGTAAAAAAAAATGATTAAAATCGATCCAGTAGTTTTGATTTATTCATTACTGCCCGTGGCCCGCACGCGTTAAATTTGAAGAAAAACAATTTCCTTTCCCTATACCAAGAAGATTTCCTGCTATCTTTGGAATATCTAAATTCATATAGTATATTTTTACTTATTTACTTTTACATTTTCCCTATGTATTTTATTTTTACAATTTCAGATAGAGAACAGAATGTCTTTAAACAAACTCTTGAAAGAGGAACATAGCTGCTAAAGTCGAAGTGTTATAGGGCGAAGCGCGGCGTCCTCACGGCATTTTAAATCTGTAATATCTCCGAAAATGTTCACTTAAATTACATGCTGTAAACGGACATATTGATCTATATTAAATTATCAATTTATTAAAGGTACTTAATTGGATAAGGGTTAATGCTGTATTGTATAAAAATTGCTTCATAAATAAAGCATTATTTTTCGTAAAAAGTAAATGACAAAAAATGCTATTGTGTGTATATCCATAAGATATAGACATATACCATCGCGGACTTTTCTGTAGACCTTTTCAAGGTGTACAAATACTTAGTACATCATTGTGATAAATCTCGTAGGGTTTAGCCTGCGTTTGCAATGTAAGCGGAAAAAAATGTAATTATTTACAGAAACCTCAAAAATTACAGTATTTCTCTACTCCGTATTGCATGTTATTATACGTACAAACCTTCCTCTGGAATCACTCTATCTAATAGAAAAAACCGCATCAAAATTTGTTGCATAGTTTTAAAGTTTTATGCATACATACGGACTTTGCGACTTTGTTTTATAATATGTAGTGAAGCGAATACCGAGACCATCGAATGAGTTACTAACTCTGCTGAGTCGCGACACAGGTATCACAAGCTTTTTGTGACCTCTCGTATGTCTATATATAGTGACATAAGTCATTCTTCTGCCCTTGCCCCACTCTAAGTGGGGTTGGCAAAACATGTTATAAACTTGTCACATTTTGACTGCGTTTTTACGACCGGCCGAATGCTTAAAGTCAACTTACCTTAGTCAAATTTTACGACACTTCAGTAAGAAAGAGGGTGGTCTATTCTACTAAACCGGATACCACACAGTGGGTCAAATTACCTTAGTCACCTTTTACGACACCTCGGTAAGAAATCAGGGTTGTCTATTTTACTCAGCCGGATACCACACAGCTAATATTGTGACATAAGTTTTAACGGAATCTTTCAATGGAAAATTTCGCACAGTCTTACCTCTTGTCTATTACAGGTTTTCTATTAACTATTAACTTTAATAAAAACTATGAATGATTTTTTAACTTTTAAAGAACCGAGAAAACGATCAAAGTGCTAACAAGTAGTTCATATGCTGTAACGCTCTAAATGCGGGGTTTCTCAAGAGATTGTGAAAAAATCGACATTGAATTACAGCACTTGAACGATTATCATTATACAAAAGTAATTATATTATTTTGCTATAATCACTACATATTATAAAACAAAGTCAATATTTCCGTATGTACGCATAAAACTTTAAAACTACGCAACAGATTTTGATGCGGTTTTTTTTAACATATAGAGTGATTCCAGAGGAAGGTTTGTACGTATAATAACATTCAATATGGAGTAGAGAAATACTGTAATTTTTGAGGTTTCTGTAAATTATTAAATTTTTTTCCGCTTACATTGCAAACGCAGGCTAAACCCAACGAGATTTATCAAAATGATGTACTAAGTATTTGTACACCTTATAAAGGTCTACAGAAAAGTCCGCGACGGTATATGTCTATCTCTTATGGATAAACCACAATAGCATTTTTTGTCATTTACCTTTTACGAAAAATAATGCCTTATTTTTTAAGCAATTTTTATACAATACAGCATTAATCCTTATCCAATTAAGGACCTTAAATAAATTGTTGATTTAATATAGATCACTATAGCCGTTTACAGCATGTAATTTAAGTGAACATATTCGGAGATATTACAGATTTAAAATGCCGTGAGAAGGCCGCGCTTCGCCCTAGAGCACTTCGAATCTTTTAGAGTTTGTTTAAAGACATTCTGTAATTAATTGTAAAAATAAAATACATAGGGAAAATGTAAAAGTAAATAAGTAAAAATGTACTATATGAATTTAGATATTCCAAAGATAGCAGGAAATCGTCTTGGTATACGGAGAGGAAATTGTTTTTCTCCAAATTTAACGCGTGCGGGCCACGGGCAGTAATGAATAAATCAAAACTACTGGATCGATTTTAATCATTTTTTTTACACTGACTGACATGGAATATATATTTTATACCCGTGCGAAGCAGGGGCAGGCTGCTAGTCCACGATAAAAGAAAATACACGTACTGATTCTTAGAAGAATTAGGCGTTACTTTGCGGAGATCCATAATACAAAAGTAATAATAAATATAATAATAAATAAATAAATATATGGGACACTTACACACACGGTCGTCCGTCCCCAAAGTAAGTAACTTAATACTTGTGTCATGGGTGACAGACAACTGGTGGTGACAATATAGTACATATATATTTTTTAAATACATACTTAAATACAAATATACACCCAGGCTCAAAGACCAACAAATTCATTTATAGAAATTGTTGGCCCTCGGCGGGAATCGAACCCGCGACCCGCGGAGCTGAAGGTAGGGTCACTACCCACTGCTCCAACGGGCCAGTCAATAATAAAATTATTTGTTTTGAAACGATTGTTGAGTTTGTAATAGTGAACGTGTGTAGTGCTAGTGTATTGAGGTGGCGGTTGTGGAGGTTTGTGCATGTGTTTTTATCCTCTATGTATCAGGTATGAAAACGGATTGTCCACTCTACATTTAGCATTATATATATTTTCTATTTTACTTCATCGCGGATTATAGCAAAATAATTTTATTATTACTTTTGTTTTACATACGTTATGCTAAATATGTAGTATCCGTTTATAATAATAATAACTAATACATGCAGGATTAGTATTAAATTCATGAATGAATGAAATTAAAAAAATTATTCTCAAAATAACAGTGAAAGCTCCAATCCTTCTCTCCAAAAACGGAGAGAGGAGGCCCATTTGTTTGATAGTAAGAGGCCGTTATTTGCAAATCAAATCAAATCAAATAATCTTTATTCAAATAAGCTCTTTCAAGCACCTTTGAATCGTCAATCAATATGATTAATGAAGCTACAACTGGTTCGCAATGTTGCTTTTACCGAGAAGAACCAGAAAGAAACTTGGCAGTCAATCTTTTAAACTTTTCCAATTTTACATTATTAAACCGCAGTCTTAAATATAACTAAATGTAACTAATTATAAGAATTATTTGTTTACTGAGTACTTTACTTTTAAACTCTGTAACTACAGTCAGTTATAACACCGCAAGGCCATCTTTGCAACAGTTAAGTTAAACTATAAGTTAATAACCTTGATATTAAAAGGAAATTAAAAATATATTACACAGAACGGTGTTTCAGTTTTTGAATTAACAATAATGGCGTTAGGACATGAAACTATGGGAATGACATTGTTGAACTTTTACAACTACCCTACGGAACAGTGGTGGTAATAATTTTAGTTTTATTGTACTGAAAAAAATATATTATCAAGAATTGTTTGTGGTATCCGGCTGAATAAAATAGATCACCATCTTTCTTTCCAAGGTATCGTCAAAGGCGACAAGGAGAAATCAGCTAAATCGGACACTTTTTAACTTTACTTATTTCTCCATCACTACATAGTATAAAACAAAGTCGATTTCTCTGTCTGTCCCTATATCCCTAAGGACGCTTAAATCTTTAAAACTACGCAGCAGATATTAATGCAGTCTTTTTTTAATAGATAGAGTGATTATAGAGGAAGGTTTATATATATAATAACATTCGATATGGAGTAGAGAAATACTGTAATTTTCAAGGTTTCTAATGTGATGTCATAAATAATTACATTATTTCCCGCTTAAATTGCAAACGCAAGCTGAACTCTACGAGATTTATCAATATAATGTACTAAGTATTTGTACACCTTAAAAAGATCTACAGAAAACTCCGGGATAATATATGTCTATATCTTATGGATAACCCACAATAGCATTTTTTTGTCATTTAATTTTTACGAAAAATAATGCCTTATTTTCGAAGCAATTTTAAACAACACAGCATTAATCTTTATGCAATTAAGTACCTTAAATAAATTGTTGATTTTTATAGATCAATATAGCCGTTTATGTAATTTAAATTAATATTCGCCCTAAAGCACTTCGAATTTACAGTAACTAATAAATCAATACTACTGGATCGATTTTAATCATTTTTTCACTGATAGGCTATACTTTATACCCGTGCGAAGCCGGAGCGGACCGCTAGTTATGTTATAATTTACACACGGATCATTAATCACTAAATCCACTCATTTCCTCAAATTCGAACGTCATTAACCTATCACATATACGTTTTAGGTCGTTGGTATAATGCTCCTACTGAATCATCATGATTCATAAAGGGAAACTTTAATAGCTTTCAACTATATTAGCAAGCAAAAGTAGTAAAATTATTTTGCTATAATCCGCGATGAAGTAAAATATAAGATATATATAATGCTAAATGTAGAATGCAATTCGTTGTCATACCTGATACAGGATTCGTTAAAAAACGTGCAAAAACCTCCACCATCGCGACCACAATACACAAGCACAACATACGTTCACTATCACAAATTCAACAATCGTTTCGCTCCGCAACCGAAGCATCAGGAGATAGACTCCACGACAAAATCGCAAAGCGAAACAATACCAAAATCAGCTTAGTTACAAACTAATCAGTTCAACCACACCATTTTGTTACAACATGTTATAAATACAACCTCCTTTATATACGTGGCCAATAATATGAAAAACATCGTGGCTGTCATTATATGCCATTAAGTTGTTGCGAAAGAGTTAATATAAATAAAATTATTGCAGGACAAATATCGTCGTTTGTTATAATTTATTTTATTTTGCCTGCGAAAACGTGTAACAGGATATTAGCAAGCTTGTACATGTTTAGTACACAGAACTTAATATGCACTGGTAAATCTATGGGACAGTTGTGATAACGCAGCGTTATCTTTTAGAGGAGGTAGTAAGTAGGTAAAGTAAGTAGCAGCCTGTTACTATCCCACTGCTGGGCATAGGCCTCCTCTCTCCATTTTTGGAGAGAAGGATTGGAGCTAAGACCTACCACGCTGCTCCAATGCGGATTGGTAGGTTACGCATATCTCCAGAATTCTCTAGAGATATGCAGGTTTCCTCACGATGTTTTCCTTCACCGAAAAGCGTGTGATTAATTGCAATTATCAATTAGACACATAAGTTTTAACAGAAAAACTCATTGGTGTCTGCCCGGGTTTGAACCCGTGACCTCCTGGAAAGAGTCGCACGGTGTTACCGCTGGGCTACCACAGCTCAGGAGGAGGAGGTAACGGGTTTCAATTCCGCGGGCAGAAATCAATAAGTTTTTTTAAACTTATGTGTCTAATTGTTAATTGCAATTCATCACACTATTTTCGGTGAAGGAAAACATCGTGTGGAAACCTGCATATCTCTGGAGGATTCTGGGGATATGTGTAACCTACCAATCATTGGAGCGGCGTGGTAGATCTTAGCTCCAACCCTTCTCTCCAATAATGGAGAGGAGGTCTATGCTTAGAAGTGGGATAGTAACAGGCCGCTACTTTTACTAATGTTCTAAATAAAAAGTATGATTGCAGCTTATATAGCAATATGATGATATCTGAGTTATACTGATGATATGAATTGGAAAGTCTATCTGATTATCCGTTACGCTTTCACGGGTCAAACGCTGGAGCAATATTGATGGAAATTGGTATTATATAAGCTTTTATATAGTCCTAACAAATAAGTTTACAAATAAGTAAATCTTTTACTCTTGGTATTAGGAAAAAAACATGCAGTAAATACAAAATCGCAAAGTTTTGCAATTTTTTCATAGAGTATCTCCTGATGATGCTTCGGTTGCGGGCGAAACGATTTTCCGAACCAGCAGTAGAGTTGACGATTCAAAAGTACTTGTTTACAAGTTTATTTGAATAAAGAATCATCATCATCATGCCCTTATCCCACTCTAAGTGGGGTTGGCACAACATATTATAAACATGCTGTAGCATGATTAGGGTGCGTTTTCACGACCGGCCGTCTGCCTGACGTCAACATACCTTAGTCGCCTTTTACGACACCTCCATAAGAAATGAGGGTGGTCTATTCTACTCAACTGGATACCACACAGCGGGTCGACCTACCTTAGTCGCCTTTTATGACACTTCGGTAAGAAATGAGGGTGGTACTATTCTATTCAGCCGGATACCACACGGCTACAGTATTAAATGTAACTAGTAATCAAAATTATATTTTGAAAAGAGCAACCGCCGAGTTTCTTACTGGCTCTTCTCGGTAGGAACAGCTTTCCGAACCAGCAGTAGAGTTGACGATTCAAAAGCATTTGTTTACAAGTTTACTAGAATAAAGTATAAGTTTGGGTATAAGATTCTATAATAAAATTCCACAATCAATTTTAACTTTGCCATTACAGCAGTTTAAAAACACTATTAAGGAGAGGCTGATACGGAAAGCCTACTATACTGTTGAGGATTATTTAGACGATAAAAATGCGTGGATATAAATATTGTTCGACCCTGTACAAGATAGAAACATTAAATATAACTAGCATTAAGAATTGTATTTTTAAAAAGAGCAACCGCCGAGTTTCTTGCTGGCTCTCGGTTCTCGGTAGGAAGAGCTTTCCGAACGAGCAGTAGAGTTGACGATTCAAAAGCACTTGTTTACAAGTTTATTTGAATAAAGAATATTTTGAATTTGAACATACAACAGTTACCAACCTTAAAAATAATTAGGTACACAACAAATATATAAAACACACACACTATCGTCAAGCACAGTATATTATTTCACATTTTTGACAAGTTAATCTCTCGCCCTACGTCATTTCAACTTGATTTTGAAAATGTAAAACACGACCGGCAAATTCGCGACCATGATAGATTTTTTGGCGCGAAAACACGTCACGGTCGCCATTTTATTTAATTGGAAACGTCACTTAACGTTATTTATTTGATTTAAATTAGACACTTTATGGAATTCCATAGCTTCTTTTTTTTTATGTTAACACTTATTTATGAATATTCGTCATTTTTGGGGGTTTTTTTTTGGTTTTTATTATTTTGTTTACTTTTGTTTTGCACTTAGTTTCTAAGGCGACATGGTTTGCAAGAAGTCTAACATACTACTGACCGCCGTGCGAAGAAAGGGGTGGTATAGGGTGTTTGGTTAATGAAGGGTGGAATTTCCCCCCCTTTTAATTATGGCGAAGTGCGTTCGATTTTTGCGCCAAATTGGCGATTATTTTATCTAATGGGTTCTTTTTATTAAGGAAATTGGTTTATGTATGACCTAAAAAATATTTTGCAGTGATTTATTGCTGAATATTATAAATAAAACCTAGTACCTATTTAATGTTTTAAGGAACAAGTTATGTCCATTAACTTCACGTCAAATCATGTTTTAAAATACCGATACTATGAGACCATGTGACTCTTTCGATGGGCTATGGAGTTTTAAATCCGGGCAGGCATCAATGGGTTTTGCGAGCCAAAACGAACAAGAACCAAAAAAAGCTCGAGACCTGATCGATTCACACATATCACCCGGCTTTTTTTTAATGCATTTTTTATATCTTAAAAAAATTTCCTAGCAAGGCTGGGTTCCTCAGGAGCTATAATACAAAATCATATAAATATTAAAGAGATATAATAAAATATATCGCGTGCTTAGTATTAAAGTGACCTAATTCAAAATTAAGCTTAATAGAATAATTTATAAAATAAAGCGTATCTTTGCGGAGATAAGCTGTGATAGCTCAGCGGTGACACCGTGCGACTCTAGAGACGAGCATGAGAGTAAACCCCGGGCAGCCACCAATAGGTTTTGTTGAAACTTATGTGTCTAATTGATCATTGAAATTTATGACACGCTTTTCGGTGAAGAAAAACATCGTGAGAAAACCTGCATATATCTAGAGGATTCTAGGGATGTGTATAACCTACCAATCATTGGAGCAGCGTGGTAGGTCTTAGCTCCAACCCTTCTCTTAAAAAATGGAGAGAGGTGGCCTAAGCCTAGGATAGTAATAGGCCGTTACTTTTCTAGATTTAAAAAGAATTGTCCTTACTTTTTTTTCATTTTCGTTGAAACAATTTAGTGTAGAGTACATACAACTCTTTTTTATAATTATATGAAAAAGTGTAAGTGTGTATGATTTGCAAACGGATTAGCTTCTTCTTCTTTGTCAACCGATGGATGTCCACTGCTGGACATAGGTCTCTTCATGGGATCTCCATACCACACGATCTTGTGCCGCTTGGACCCAGCGGCTCCTCACGACCTTTTTAAGGTCGTCAGTCCAAAATCCTCAGTGCTTGAAGACCAAAATCTTCGAACAGTGCGTGTTGCCAGTGATGACATACGGATCTGAAACGGGATCGCTGACTATGGGCCTCATAAGAAGGCTCAGAGTCGCTCAGCGGGCGATGGAGCGAGCTATGCTCGGAGTATCTCTACGTGATCAAATCAGAAATGAGAAGATCCGTAGAAGAACCAGAGTTACCGACATAGCTCAGCGGGTCGCGAAGCTGAAGTGGCGATGGGCGGGGCACATAGTGCGTAGAACCGATGGGCGTTGGGGTCTCAAGGTGTTGGAATGGCGACCCCGCACCGGAAAACGCAGTGTCGGTAGACCCCCCACGAGATGGACTGACGAACGGATTAGCGCATCAATGTAATCTATACTAATATATAAGGAATATATATGAAGAGTTTGATTGTTTGTTTGAACGCACTAATCTCAGGAACTAATTGAAAAATTGTTTCAGTGTAAGTTAGTCCATTTATCGAGAAAGGCTCTGAGCAATACAACATCACGCTAAATGAATAGGAGAGGAGCAGCAATAAAAAATATCGAAAAAGTATTGTCACATTAATTTGACGAGAACAAATCGCATTTAACAGCTTGTGAAAATATAAACATTAACAGCCGGTTTCTTTTCAATTGACCCCTCCTCTCCGCTTTTTTACCTATTCTCTTTCTTTCTTTATGCCTCTCTTTCCTTATTAATCTTTATGACTGTTTATGTTTTTTGCCATTTTCGTTAAAAACGATTTATCCTTGATACAAATAAATATTGACAGTTATTATTTGGATCAATTATACAAATGTCCGAAAATACTTAAACCTTCACCTAAGTCGAAAATTTCATTAACCGAAAATGATCCTTATAGATAAAACGGAAAAGCTCATTTTATTCTAGTAATCTATGAATCAATGATTATGGCGGGATTTACCCAATTACACCCTTGTTGAAATTATAAGTCAGTCACACCACCAGCCCTCCACTACACGTCGCCCTAAGCCGCGGTCCGGCCTCACAGGAGGCACCCTTAGGACGACGTTCCCCATAGCTTTTTTTTTTTTTTAGACAGGAAAAACCCCTTATGGGTACCGCCGCCCAATGGGGACAGGCGGCGGTTATGTCGGACTCGCACCGACTAAAATAACCTGTGTGCTCCACTACGCTGCTGGTGGCGGGGATAGGGTACCTACGGACTTCAGCGAGTCGCCCGCGCCCCGCTCGCCTGCGGCGGATTGGATCCAAGGACTCGACTTCCCGGATCCGCCCGCCGCCTCCTTCCGCGAGATAACGTCCTCGCAGAAGGAGGCCATCGCTGCCCACGATCGCTCCCTGTCCACCATGGCGCGAACCACAGTGGGCAGGGAGAGATCGTGCCCCACCTGTGCCACGAGTTCTGCCCTACCCAAGCTGGACAGTCTGCGAGCGTGTGCAGCGCCGTGTCAAAGTCGGCGCCGCACTCGTGGCACTCACCAGTCGCTTCGCGCTGGGCCACCTTCCACAGATACCACCCGAAACAACCATGTCCGGAAAGCACCTGTGTCAGGCGGAAGGTGAGAACCCCATGCCTCCTGGCGACCCAGCCCTGGAGAATGGGCTGGATGGCCGAAATCGTCCAGGCTCCTGCACTGGGCGATTCCAGCCGCCGCCTCCATTGGCGGAGGAGCTCTTCCTGAGCTGCCCTCCGCCAGTCCACCTCTACCGCCGCTGAGTCTCCCCCCAGTGAACGGGTTTCGACTCTACGGCGGTAAGCCTGAGCTAGCACCTTGGCCTCTAGGTCCCATGGAGGGGACCCGGCCAAGGCGCAGGCCGCCTCGCCGGAGATGGTCCGGTAGCCCCGCACAAGTCTGACCGCCATGACCCTCTGCGCCCTGCGCAGCAGAGGCAGGGATCGAGCAGTCAGCCGCCCCGCCCATATGGGAGCGCCGTACAGGGCCATCGACCGAACCACCCCGGCGTATAGGCGCCGGCAGCCTGCATTAGGCCCTCCCAAATTCGGGAGGAGCCTGCTCAGGGCTCCGGCGGTCGCCGTTAGCTTAGGGGCGAGCCGCCGGAAGTGGGCCTCGAACGTCCATCGGCTGTCGAGGAGCAATCCCAGGTACAGTAGTGTACCCGAGATTTCGATGGACGTCCCGCCCACCACCAACCGGGAGCCCACTGGGGGCGCCATCCGAGGCCTGTGGAAGCAAATGGCCTCGGATTTTTCCAAGGCCACCCCCAGTCCTAGCCGGCGAATCCGGGCCACAACGTGAGCTGTGGCCGCGGTCGCCAAAACTCGAGCTTCCCGGTGGGTGCTCGCGCGGGCAGTCACGAGGGTGTCGTCTGCATAGCAGAACAGTCGCACCCTCGGAAGCATTTGCCCGCGCAGCACCCAGTCATAGCCGATGTTCCACAGGAGGGGACCAAGAACCGACCCCTGTAGAACACCGCACGACATCCTCCGCTCCTTCCACCCACCCCCAGCCGTCGGGTACCTGACAGTGCGGTCAGACAAATAATTACTGACCACACGCTGCAGGTACATGGGGATGCGGTGGAAGCGTAGGGCCTCCTTAATCACTCCCCAGGGCAAGGTGTTGAATGCATTAGCGATGTCCAGCGACACCGCCAACACTACCTCGCGCTGGGTTGTTGCCTCCTCCGCCAGAAGTCTCACACCCTCGATACAGTCGAGGGTGGACTTGCCCTGGCGGAATCCGCACTGGAGGCAACTGAGGTCAGGCCCTACCTCTCTGAGGTGCTGGACTATGCGGGAAGCTATTACGCGTTCGAGCAGCTTCCCCACGTCACGTCAGCGTCCTAAGGGTGCCTCACAGGAGGCACCCTTAGGACGACGTTCCCCATAGCTAGTAGAGCTTCATACAACAGCGTGATGACTAGTCACAGTCATACCACCAGCCCTCCACTACACGTCGCCCTAAGCCGCGGTCCGGCCTCACAGGAGGCACCCTTAGGACGACGTTCCCCATAGCTAGTAGAGCTTCATACAACAGCGTGATGACTAGTCACAGTCATACCACCAGCCCTCCACTACACGTCGCCCTAAGCCGCGGTCCGGCCTCACAGGAGGCACCCTTAGGACGACGTTCCCCATAGCTAGTAGAGCTTCATACAACAGCGTGATGACTAGTCACAGTCATACCACCAGCCCTCCACTACACGTCGCCCTAAGCCGCGGTCCGGCCTCACAGGAGGCACCCTGAAGACGACGTTCCCATAGCTAGTAGAGCTTGTGGCTTGGCGGACAGTTAAGACACTTAGCTGTCTTTATTTGACATAATAAAAGGTCTTTAAGACATCATTTTTTGACGCGTTTGGGTTAAGTGAAAGTTGGAAAGAGTAAATAAAACAGAAAAACATTGTAATTAAAAATGTATTCTAAAGCACATTTCATATCCTTAGATAATTATTATACAATATTAAATAATACAATAATTACAATAATTTGAACATAAATAATAGAAGCGCTCAATAATTACAGATTATAAAATGCTTCCATAGTTATTTCTAGAGCATAACATAATATAATTAACGATTAATCAATTAATTAATCTCGCGAGAACTTAAAAATTAAAAATGATACAATAACGCTCCTATATAAAAATGCAATAAATGTCAAAATTTAAATTCAATCCAGACTATTATTTTAGTATAGCAGACACATATGAAAACATTTTTTACTCAAAAATATTTATTGTGATTAAAATCTTCGTGTCGTATTAGTCGTATAAGAAACAATCTTTCTTACTTTTCAGATAAAATATCTTTGGATTTCGCAGCCATGTAAGCATAACTGAGGATCGCTTCGACCATGTCAGCTAAGTCTTATATACACATTTCTGTATTTTAAACATTTACAATCCATCTTACTTGGAAACTTTAAATTTTATTTCGCAATGACAATAGAGCAACCAAAGGGAAATCAAATTAGGTAATAATTCTCACATATGAGGACAGAAGACTATCCTATGCGGGACTCAGTGGCAGTCGCGAATGACGACCGTTTTTATGCAAGACTCAGTAGCGGTCACAAATGGCGACTCTAGTTAGGTAAGACTCAAAAACAGTGACGGATGACGACCCTAATCATGCAAGACTCATAGACAGTGAAGGATGGCGACCCTGGTTATGTAAGACTCAGAAGCAGTAACGAATGGTGACGTTAGTTATGTAAGACTTAGTAGCAGTGACGGATTGCGACCCTGGTTATGCAAGACTCAGTGGCAGTCACCACGAATGACGAACCTTTTTAAGCAAGACTCAGCAGCAATATAGGAATGCGACTCTGGTTATGCGAGACTCAGTGGCAGTCACGAATGATGACCTTTTTGTGCAAGACTCAGTAGTTATGACAGATGGCAACTGTGGTTATGCAAGACTCAGTGGCAGTCACGAATGACTAGCCTTTTATGCAAGACTCAGAAGCAGTAACGGATGGCAACCGTTGTTATGCAAGACTCAGTAGCAGTGGCGAATGGCGACCATAGTAATCCAGGGCTCAGTGGCATTGACTTAAGAGACTTTATCTTAAGTCAAAAAACTAAAAGATAACACAAAAAAGAGTTTATCTGTTTATGAACCGGACTTTGAAATTTATCAATATCCATTCTTAGTATTTTAAGAACCAAAGAATTAATTTCTCCGTCAAGTTATTAAAATTCAGAACTTTCAAGTTCTCATAATTATAATACACTAAATTTAAAATAAAAGCGCAAACGTATATTTTAAACACTGTTATAAAGAGGCTGATACAGAAAGCCTACTATACTGTTGAGGATTATTTAGATAAGAATGTGTGGATATAGCTACTCTTCGACCCTGTAAAAGAAAGTAATGACTATATGTATCTAGTAACAAGAATTATTTTAAAAAGAGAAACCACCAAGTTTCTTACTGGCTCTTCTCGGTAGAAACAATTTAGAGTGTTATAAAATTTATTTGAATAAAGAATATTTTGAATATGAATATACATATTATAAATGCGAAAGTATGTCTGTTTTCATAGCTAAGCTGCTGAAGTAATGTAGATAAAATTAGGGAAAATTGAAGGCTATATACAAGACTTTACCTAGAATTAAATATTCCCGTACTATTTTCTGGAAAAGGGAAAAGCAATATAGTAAATAATTGAGGGTAATTTAAAACTAAATCGTCTCGTATAAATCCGAATGTTCGATGTCTAAAGATTAACCGACTTTTATCTCAGTACTAAATCACATAAAAGCTGCGGGCTGAAATACTAATATAGTAATGTATATTTTATTTGCAGTATAATATTTGTTAAAAATATCGTCTTTTATTTCTTAGGAAATAAATGAAATATAATATTTCGGTAAAACTAAAAAAGAAAGAAATACAATAATAAAGAAACACAGAAATAATTAATGTTTAATTTATAATATTGAATAATTATTTAATAAATTGATAATATTGAATTAGCAACTTTGGAACTCAACAATTAATTTTAATATTGAACACAATATTGATAAATAATTAATATTGAACATAAAAATTAAAAAAGAATAATTGAATATTAGAAACTAAAAAGTTATAAATATTTTATTTGATATTAAATATATACATTATAAATGGCAATTAATTTGATATTTAATATACAAATTATAAATAGTAATTAATTTGATATTGAATCTAAAAATTTACAAATAATTATTAATTTGATATCATAAACCAAAACCTAATAAAAATATGGAATTTAATATAGGCTGCAAAAATTGGATAAAAAATAATTAATCATATCATTGTTATACAAAGTAAATTTTGATGATAAACGAATATAAAACTAAAGATGCATATCTTTAAGGTACCTTAAATCCATAACTTCAATGTAGAATATATGATTTGACCTTCGTGTGTCTACGCTCCCATCCTTATCTCTAAGAAGATTTGCCCAGTAATGGGATATTAAGTAGTAGAAAAAAAGAACAGCTTTCCAAATATGCAAAAACAATAAAACGTAATCAAGGCACTGTTTTTCAGGAAAGCAAAAGGATACATTTTTTTTTGGTGAAATTTGAAGACGCAACAAAGCAATCAAATATCAAGAATCGAACCTGTTACCTACTATTTAAAAAGTAGTATCACTTTAAACAATAATGCTATATAATCTCGTATAAGCAGCTTTATTGCATACGTATGGACAAGCTAATATATATAACTAATGTTACTAATATCACATATCCTTTAGCACGTGTTTCAATATGGCGCCTTCGTTATTCCTGGTTTGATTGATGCCGGTTTCCAGAGTATTTATTGGAATAACCCTTGTTTCGGATTCCACAGATACTTGGGACGTGGTTTCCATGGAATCCAGGTTCTGGAAGAGCAAGTTGTTGGAACCGGTCGATGGATTCCTCCTGTGGCCTACTTCGAAGACAGGATGAGGTCCTATAAAAGGACAATAGGTAAGTATTAATTTTAGCTCCATTCAGTACCATTAACATGTCTTATAGAAAAATGTTTATCATCATCTTCTTGCCCTTATTCCACTCTAAATGGGGTCGGCATATGTTATAAACATGTTGTCACATGATTTGGCTATTTATTATATTTTACGAAACTTTTACTAAAATAAGATATGCCGTGTGGTATCCGGCTGAGTAGAATAGACGAACCTCATTTCTTACCGCAGTGTCGTAAAAGGCGACAAAGGTAATTGACCCACCGTGTGGTGTCTGGTTTAGTAGAATAGACCACCCTCTTTCTTACCGAGGTGTATAAAATGATGACTTTAATGTAGCTTCATCATCTTCCTGCCCTTATCTCACTCTGAATGGGGTCTGCATATGTTATAAACATGTCACATGATTTGGCTACATATTTTACGAACGCCCGCCTGCTTGACGTCTTACCTTAGTCGTATTTTACAGGCATATTGGGTATTCGCTTATTAACAACTTAAGAATAAGGCCCCATCGCCCCATCCTAAGAATAAAGTTTCATTTTTTATGTTTATACATTGGACGTAAAGCTGTGTGGCTGAATAGAATAGACCACTCTTATTCCTTACTGAGGTGTCACAGGATACCACTAAGGTAAGTTGACGTCAGGCAAAAGCCGGTGATAAAATACATAGCCAAATTAGGCAGATACTTGTTGATCAGTCGATTATACTAATATTAATTATCAACGAATTAATTGTCGCATGTAAAGAAATATTTACATTGATTTATAGATGGGGCGTAAGGAAATACTTCTTTTGGCCTAAACTAGCTAATTTTGCCATTTATAACCTCCACTATCAACTTTTGATGATAGCAATCGTTTTCTACATTCAACATCACTAGAATATACTTTAATGTAGGTAGGTAAGTTGACCCGCCGTGTGGTATCGGGCTGAAGAGAATAGACCAATCTCATTTCTTACCGAGGTGTCGTAAAATACGGCAGAGTTAAGTTGACGTCAGACAGGCGGACGGTCGTAAAAACGTTGCCAAATCATGTGACAGCATGTTTATAATATGTTGTGCCGACCCCACTTAGAGTGGGATAAGGGCAGGAAAATGATGACTAGTGTACAAAAAAACCTCGCACCATCTCAAACCGGACCACGTCAGTAACACCAGAGAGACTTTAATGTAGATTATGACAAAATAATTTATTAGTCGCTTACCTATTGTGGAACTTTTTCTAGAACTAGGCACAGGGGTGGCCCTACCACCTTGCAAGCCCATCATATCTGGCAGGGCTGCTCTGGGCCTCGACTCGTTATGCAAGAACTTCACAAACTCCGCCGCCAAACTATCCCCTTGGGTCAACGTCCTAACAAGACCCAATTTTTCGCATTCCGTCTGATTGAAGTCCAACACTGTCGAGAGGACGCGAAGAATTTGTGTTCTAAAAATGAGAAAGCAAAAAAGACAGGTCAGGTTTTTTTTTCAATCGATATATTAGACACAAAGGTTCAAAATTAAGTGTAAGGAATATGCTTATATCTAAAGCATATTACATAATTGAAGATTTATATAAACTTAAATGAAAAATATCTTATAGTGATGAGGACAACATTGTCAAAATTTGGTGCACCTCGAGCTTTTCTGCTTGATCGAAGAATTTCAATTTCAATGGGGTCGGTGTCAGTTCGTGACCACGGTGGATGCAACTCTGCCGAAACGTAGAATCTTATACAAAGGTAATCGATTATAACGTGATGTGACCCGTATGTTTATTTAATAATTCAATGGGGTCACTTTTTCAAACACTGAGCAAGCACCAAACAGTTTTCCATAAAAACTTTCAAAATTTAATGTCCCTACTGTTAACCGTTGAGCCAATCTTCGTAGTAGCAGATTATGCTTACCATAAACATTAATATTAAAAACTTCAATGTCCATTTGATATCTGCAATGAATCACACGCTTTTTGCTGAAGGCAAATATCGTGAAGAAAAAAGCATATATCTATAAAATTCTGAGGGATATGTGTAACCAAAAAATCAGCATTGGAGCAGCGTGGTAGGACATAGCTCCAACCCTTCTCTCCAAAAGAGAGGACCCAGCAGTGGAATCATAGCAGGCCTTTTTCACAAAAACGGAGAGAGAAGGCCTATGCTCTGTAGTGGGATAAAAAAGGCCGCGACTTTAGATACCGAAAACATCTTACCTGTTAAGATCGCTCTGATTTGCTGTCAGCACGTAATTAACGACCAAATTCTTAACCAAGTTCTTGTCGACCTTATCCTGCTGGTTGGATATCGCGTTGTAGTATCTTTCCTCGGCCGCTGCGATTGATGTCTGGAGGGTTCGTACTGGAGCATCACAAAATAGAGATATAAGGTATGGAAATAAATTAAACGAAGCATGCAATTTACACACAAAAGATCATCTTGCCATTAAGCAAGACAATTTCCAGACTATAATATCACTGTAGAGGTTCAAAAGTATCTTTAAGTTTAATCAATTTTTATAACAAAGATGACAATTTTAGGACTTCCATAATAATAAATTAATTAAAAGGCCTTGAGAAAGTATTTATACCAGTCTGGATTTAGCCTAGTGAAAAGCAACTTGTCCTTTGTTCGACATTAGGATGTAATGATTCTCCCATTTTTAAATCTATGGACGATTGGCATTGGCAACTTTTATCCACAGTAACAATAATTACTTTTAAGCATAATTTATCTTGTACCGCCTATTCAGCTTTAGACCTTGCACAAATATAACTCAACTTGTACTAGGTTCAAGATATTTAAAAATTAATATAAGTACAATTTTTTAATGAGCATGCTTATCAAAATTTATAAAATAAAAATCTAAGTCTTGTGCGCGCTAGAAAAGCAATCGATCTATAATTTTATTAACAAACAAGTAACATTTAAAATAAAAATAATTAACAGAAATAATTCTAGATTACTCTCACCATGCAGCCGGCGAAGTTCGACGATAGCGCACACACGATTTCAAAGTATTATTCAGCCACTGGGTGTGGGAACGAACTAAGCTGACACACATACTAATAACTTTAAAACGTATATAACAACAAGCCAAAAAGAAATTTGGTTCATCAAGTATCAGTCAAGATTGGAACTAAAAACTTGATTCAACAAGTCAAACAAATCCAAATAACATCCACTGCACGGACTATTCACCAATTAATTTGAGTATTTTTAAGCTATGCATAGACCAAGGTTAATTTGATGTACAAAGTTTTGAACCGAACATGATCTTAAACGGTCTAGCTGACATCGTTTGTAAATATCAGGATTTTCAATACTTCCACTTGAAGCATAAAGCTTGTTTTAGAAGTGGATGCAATAATCAAAATAAAAAAGTCGAGTCTAGCTTCTAACCGTTTCGTTACTGGTTTGTTAAATAGAGATCAAGTCGCTATCAAAATCACAAATTAACTGGCTGCAATGTGTTATATTACCTCGTCTGTCCTTATCAAAAATAAATCTAATACTTGAATATTACAAAGGGCAACCTCTTGACTGTAACTTACGCGTCCATTGGCTGACGTTATTGAAATTTTCAATGTGTTATGAGTTGGTAAATCAACTTTTAGAGTTTTTATGATGAATGAGTCATAATTTAACATGGACAATTTCAAATTCTTCTCAAAATCTACCAAATCTAATTGTAAATATTTATTATTTAATAATGTTGATCAAATAACTCAATATTTAATTCTTATTAATTAGTGTGGATTAACCAAATTCATTTGTTGATCAATCAATACAATTTTCTTTGATTTAATAACTGTTGAATTATTTTTTTTATAATTTCAAAATAGTTGGTCAATTCAAATTTTATATTTTTTTTTTTGGCTCATTTAGTGTTGATCTGTCAATCCCAGTTCTAATTCATCATTATTTAAAAGTGTTGACCGATCAAAACTATATATTTATTTATGATGTAATTAGTATTGATCGACTAACGCTATTTGGAATTGTTATGATCGTAATAAATGTCGATCAATCAGTATATTATAAATTATTTCTAAATTAATTACTGTTGATATATCAACTCCATTTGTAATTTTTTACTATTTAAATTAGTGTTAACCAACCAACGCTTTTTGTAATCTTTATGATTGTAATAATTTAAATTAATGACGATTCAATAAGTATTAATCAATCAACATTATTCACAGCCCTTCACAGATGTTTTTACTTGATGAACCAATGTTATTTGTAATTCTCAACGATGGTAAGAGTTATAGAGTAGTGGTAGCGTAATCCGTTGCCTATTCTATATAATCTGCCAGTACCTGAAGTAATACTCAGAGACAATGCGGCGTTCAGCTACTGCAATCTATATTTCTACTGGATGGGGGAGAAAAAAATTAAAATATGGCGTCAAAAACATGTAACAAGTAGCATGTAAATTATTTCATGACGTTGCGTTTGTGTGAGTCAAATTTAATAAACGAATATTTTATTTCAATTTATGACAGTTTTTCTATTGGAAGACTGCGATATATTATAAAATGCTATACGTGGGTTTTTAGTGAATAATTTAATAAACATGATTGTAGCGCTCCGCCGAGCCGTGTGGTATCGGGCTGAATAGAATAGTACCACCCTCATTTCTTACCGAGGTGTCGTAAAAGGCACAAAGGCAAGTCGACCCGCCGTGTGGTATCTGGTTTAGTAGAATAGACCACCCTCTTTGTTACCGAGGTGTCGTAAAAGGCGACAAAGGTAAGTTGATCCACCGCGTGGTATGTGGTTTCGTAGCATAGACCACCCTTTTTCTTACCGAGTAAGTTGACGTCAGGCAGGCGGCCGGTCGTAAAAACGCAGCCAAATCATGTGACAGCATGTTGTGACGACCTCACTTAGAGTGGGATAAGGGCAGGAAGATGATGATTGTATCGCTCCATCGCGTTTTCAATGAATATGGACGTCGAGGAAGGACCAAGTAACAATGCTTTGATATATGCTTTAATATAGAAGGGTGATGAAAGATTTTGATGTTTACCTAATTGAACACACTCAAACGCTTTACTTAAGTCTACTTCCTTCCATTTATATCTTTAATAAGTGACATGTTTTTGACACAATAATAAACATTGAACATAACAAAATAGCACGTGCTACAAAATACAAAATCTTGCATGTGCAAATGGAAAACAAAATGAATAGATGTCAAAACTTTGTTTTAAAAAATACACGTAATAAAAACTAATTTTCAGATGAGCCAAGAAAGATTTCAGATTCTCATTTTATTGATTTTAATTGTATCTACCTTTTATTCACACCTAGTTCTTTTAAATCATATATTTAAATAATTAAAATTTTTAATGACAGATGTAACTTATAAAGATTCTTTCAAATTATTAACAAATTTAGACATGATTTTGAAAATGCTTATGATTTTCATTAGATACAAATTGTAGTTTTTGATTTTTATTTGGGAAAGCAATTTAGTGTTTTCAGCAATAAAATAAATTAAAAAAAATAGGCGTTAACGTTTTAAAATAAGATGAAGCAGTTTTAAAATTAAAAGTGATTTTTGACAATTATTAGCAAGTGCTTTGATTAATTAACAGTAACATTGTATGTTCAGTTTTTAAAACTTACAATATTTTACAGATATTTGGTTTCTAGATTTTTATAATTAAGTAACCATTTAATTTTTGTACATTTATAAAGGATTTAAAGCAAAGTTTAGACAAATCCAACATAAACATAAATCTATATAAAATAAAGACTGACTTTTTCATTTTAACATTTTAACTTTCATCAATTATATAAGACTATAATTTTATATACTTTCTTAATCTCAGTCTATATTTTAGAGTCGATTGACAAATAGCACAATCACAGGATTCAAAAGCAAAAAAAAGAAATTGTGAAAAAAAATAAGACGCCACGATGTGATACCACTCTCCTCGGTCCAACCCCACATGGTAATCTGAGTCGGACGCAGCGCCAATGTCTGTGACAGCCGCGGCTTTACATAGCCTCACAGTTACCAAATGAGATTAGACTGAAGCAGGTGTTGTTTGGTCCTTGTATGCTGTTAAAAAGCCTTATTAATTACAACGTTGATAAAGGCATCACCTGTACGAGCAAGTGTGTGAGAATATTACCGCTGTACTTCGAATTTAAGATATACATCAACTCTGAAGTTTATATGATATGGCGAGTGTAATTAACGAGTAAAACGTAAAAAACTTGTCGCGAATCCGCTTCGATAAGTTACGGACTCGCCAAGAATTCGCTTCGATAAGCTACGGACTCACCACGAATCCGCTTTAATAAGCTACAGACTCGCCACGAATCCGTTTCGATAAGCTACGAACTGGCTATGAATTCGCTGTGATATGCTACGGACTTGCTACGAAATCGCTTCGATTAGTTAGGAATCGCTACGAATCCGCTTTGATAAGCTACGAACCCGCCACGAATTCGCTTCGATAAGCTACGGACTCGCCACGAATTTGCTTCGATAAGCTACGGGCTCGCACCAAATCCAAACGTTTGCGGGAATTTATATAATTCATTTATATTTTGGAGGAATTGTTATTGTCTCGTCTATACAACAGTGGACTTGTTTAAATACACTAGCTCATAAAGGTAATGCCTGAAATACATTGACTGATGAATTCAAAAAAACTCATGCGACATTAGATCAATAATAATTTGGAATGCACGGTACTTTAAAATTAAGTATTTTCGCGGTTTAGTATTTATAATACAGTACCAATTTTCTTTATACAGATAAAAACTAAGGACATAAGTAAAATAGAAAAAAGTAACATAATATTAAACTACTTCTAATGTTGTAACAAATGTTTGGATAGCGTCTGTCTAAGCGCAAACAAAAAACGAGAAAGATTTGTGACATAGTCATTTTACGGAACAAAAATATGCCTATTAAAATCATTATATTCAACACAAATAATATTAAATACGAAACTAGTGTAGGTGCATTTTTATAGACAACAACAAAAAATAGACATGGCATTAACATTAATGATAAAAATGTAATAAGCCTTGAAACTAACAGACAGAGCAACTTTAAAGACACACGTTCAAAGCGAAAGACTTCACATTAACTCAAACGTAACAGATCAACTTACTCGTGTGTCTCGCTAAATACCGGAGCGGTACGGAACCTTGCTGTATACCAACTGATAGCCTGGGGGATTTCCACCCCAGAATTACCAGCTGATATTTAGCCAGGCGGCCGGTTATACGCGTCATCGGAACATTAGCACAGTTTAATTCTACTTATAATACGTGCGCGAACGTTGCATACGCATTTGAACGTTGCGTACGCACTTGAACATTGCGTACGCACTTGAACATTGCGTACGCACTTGAACATTGCGTACGCACTTGAACGTCGCGTACGCACTTGAACTTTGCGTACTGTTACATCCCTAATCATGGCCTATATTGCTGACTTATCATTACCATATCGGGGTCAATTACAATTCAAGTAAACAAAATTGTTTCGAGAAATGCTGGACCCGTTAAATTTATTATAAAACACGTAAAGGGAATACGTCAGTTTGTGACATATTACATAAAACAAAGTACTAGCCAATTCTCGTCCTTCACACCATACCTAGGCTTAGGACTTATCATTTGGATATAAATGTTAAATAAAAATTAACTCCTCGATGGTTAGAATCGAAATTCTAAAACTGTTTAATGTCGTTAGAGAACAAGACTCGTATCACAATCTTTTACATTCATTCGTTCGGTCCCACCAAATGACAGACAACATATTATTTTAGACAAAATAGTTCCTCATTATCATTCTATTCCTAATAACGTATCTATTTATATTTTATAATTTATATCTGATTATTATAACTATGTCTAACAATTATAAAAATTATATCGAGTATTAGTACGCATATCTAACAGAAGCTAACAATGTTTTTATTTTTATAAAGAGAAGAATAAAATTAATTAAGTTTAGTTTGTGTTTTTCTTTATAAACCAAACTGGACGATATAACAGTACGCATTTCAACGTTGCGTACGAAATTCATGTTTGCGTACACACATGCGTGAATATTGAGTTCGTGCGCACGCAAGTTATACCACTTTGATTATTCTTTTCTACACTTATTGCACTTATTATACTTATTGCAATTAAAACAAGCACTAAAGTTCATATTGGTATATAAACATAAGGGCACATCGCGATAAAATAAGATTTTGCGTGAATTGTTCGGTTGAAATTAGGGTAGATAAAGAAAAATAATGAATGTACTCTGAAACAAAGACGACGCAGTGCCATTTTTTGACCACGGCAGATGCTACTCTGCTAAAATGTTGAACTTAATATAAAGGTTACTCGATTTCGCAATTAGACCCGTATGTTTGTATAAATAATAAATATGAATTGCGAAAGTTTAAAATCTACTTCTAGAGTACAATTCAAAAAACGTATAAATAAATGACGATAAATCTTTATTCTTAATTCACTTTCAAATCATTCGAGCCTGAAAAAAGTATAACATAAATCAAAGTAAAAACAACTAATGAAATAAATTTAAAAGTTTTACACTTTCGTTTTAAATGTTAATATCTTAAGTTAATTAAGTTTAGTTAATAATATTAATTTAAAAAAAAACGTTTTGTTTCTTGTTTCGAATTTGAAAAAGGCTTTATATGATCTCGATAAGTAGCTAAGTATCATTGTAAAAAATTTATGATAAATATTAAAAAAAACCGCACAAAGGTACTAGGAAAGTATAGGAAAATGTGCTAACATATTTAAAAAAAATTCTATTTGAATGTTATCTAACTAAAACCTAATACGAAGGCTGTCTAAGGCTAAACCAAAATCTCTAATTTTCATAGAATCACGCTATTAAAGATAATTGTTATACGTACCTTGTTCTTTTAAATCGTTAATTTGTGCACTTTTAGTTTCCACCTGATCACCAAGTCTGGTCGCTGCTTGCAAACCGGCTATAGACTCTTCTAATTTGGCATTTAGTCTTGCAATTTCATGCTGTAACAACTCGTTTTGACGCGTGACTTCGCCCATTTTGTTCCTTATCTTCTCTGTAGCCGCGTGGATGTCTCTTTCTTTATCTGAAATATTTGTAGTGATTATTTATTAAAAGCTTTCTTTTCACTTTTATTAATTGAGCTTATTTGGCATTCAGTTAATTTGATAATAATAAAATAAAAGTATCCACTGATTTTGATTTTAGTTTTGACCGACGCCTCAAATCAACATTATTGCGTTTTAAAATGATAAATATTTTATCAAATATAGAGTTCATAACTGTCATATAAAAGGTGACTTTTAAAAGTTTGGGTGTTTTACTAGTTTATCTTTTTTTTAAATTAACAAATTGACGAAACATATTATTTGTATAGCTATATATATATAGATTTTGGTTGTTAGATAAACGACTTTTCTTCCGTGATTACTTTATTATCTTCCCTTATTTTACAAAAGGCATGGCAAAGGAACTCTGTTTGATCTAATTTAGTCCGAAAATTGTATCATTTTACTGTACGCTACTAGCAGCCACAAATTAAAAGAAAATTTATTTATTTATGTACCATAAAAAACGTTAGAAAAACATTATTAATAAAAAAAAGTGTACAAAGGTCAACTTATCCCTATGACAGAGACCTTTGGCAGTCAACCTATTTATCATATTTATTTTCATCTTTTTATTTTACCAAAATTAATTAATAGATTAAATTTATATAAACTTTTTCTTTTTCTCTATATGAACCGTACTCTCTTTCTTCTTCAATTCTTGTCCTTTTCCTTCTGTTACTAAAAGGTTGAACTGGACTGGACTGTAAGAGATCCCTTTTAGGAACAAGTCCGCCTTTATACATGTGCTTTTTAACTTTTTTTTTCTCCTTTCTAAATATATGTATGAAAAAAAACCTACGAAGTCAGCCAATTTATAATAAAATAAAACAAAATGGTATATCTTGCCAGTAATATACTGCTATAATAGATTATTAAAACTCAACTCCGCATTATCTAGTAATCGTTTCTAACTAGAGGTTTAATATTGAGGAAAATTTAAAATAATTTTACTTACCTAGTTGGAATTGTTCCAATACAACTTGTAAGTTAGTAAGAGCCGCTTCGCTTCGACTCCTCGCATCGTCAGCTTCGCTTAGTTTCACTTGCGCTTCTTCGCGTTGCTTCTCCAGAAGTTTGATTTGAATTCTAAGTGTTTCCACCTCTTGATTTGCGCGAATGCTGTTTGAACAAAAAAAAAATAGTAAAGTAAGGGCCCGTCACAATCAAACTGCTGGGCATAGGCCTCCTCTTTCTGTTCCTGGAGAGAAGGGTTGGAGCTAAGACCTACCACGCGGCTCCAATACGGATTGGTAGGTTACACATGTCAACAGATTTCTCTAGAGATATGCAGGTTTCCTCACGATGATTTCCTTTACCGAAAAGCGTGTGATAAATTGCAATCATCAATTAGACACAGGTTTTAATACAAAAACTCATTGGTGCCTGCTGGGGTATGAACTCGTCACTCTTTCGAAAGAGTCGCACAGTCATACAGCTGCGCTAACAAAGCTTTTTTCTGTTGAACAAGGAATGGAAAGTAAAATTATAAGAACATTGGCATCGAATGATAGAAATTCTCTAAACGTAAAAAGTAAAATAATTTTTAAACATTCCTCATAGAGGTTTCTGGTTTGGCAATTGTATTTGAAATAAAACGCAAGGGCATAGTATATAAACTTAACTCGGAGAATCATTAAATCCTCACATATTTATCATTCAAAAAGTAAAATTAAAAAAGGTTTTATGTTTGTAAAAATTTTTATATAAAAACTAAATTTTATGCCGCTACTGTGAAACGTTGAGGGTATTTCCTCATCCAGAGCTAATCTGAACAGCAGCATAAGGTCAAGCTTATTATGTGTTGAATGCAACATGCACCGGTAAAAAATTCACACAACTAAGGGTTTAAACTCCAACCCTTCTCTTAACAAAATATCCCTACTGTTAACCATTGAGCAGTTCCCTCGTCTGGAGCCAATCCTGGCAGCATCAGGTCATGCTTATCATAAACATGCATTGTCATCGGGACTAGACCAATATAAAAAAAATCAGCTTAATCGGATACCGGGAAATTAAACTTGCAAGATTCCACCTTCACATACACACCAAGTTGAATAAAGGCTTTTAATAATTCTCAAAAGTATAAGATTTCTATTTAAACTTCTTTTTGAAGTAACCTGGAGGTTAAAGCTGGTATCGATAGAAATTTTTGAAAAGTGATTGATCTCTGTTGTTGTTCACGGGTATGTTTATGTTTAGATAGAAACAACTTCGAGAAGGAAGCCCGCAGGAGAATACTGCTTGGCCTATCAGCATATAGGAAACTTCATCGAGTCTTTTCGTCACAGATACCTCAAAGTCTTAAGACAAAAGTCTTTAACGAGTGCGTCCTACTCGTAATGAGATACGGAGTCGAGATGTGTGACAATGCGACTAGTCCACCAATTTAAGGAGCGATGGAGAGGGCTATGCTCGGAGTTTCTCTGATCGTGTCCGGAATTAAGTGATAGGGCAAATAGTAGTACAAAGTAATTGACGTAGCCCAAAGGATTAGCAAGCTTAGGTGGCAGTGGGATGGTAACATTTCACGTAGAACCGACAATCACTGGACGTAGATACCGCGCCTTGGTAAATATAGTGTATGACGTCCGCGGGCTAGGTGGAGCAACGATACCCGCAGAGTGGCTGGTATCGGTTGGAAACAAAGAGTTGAAGACCGAACTCAGTGGCATAGCGGAGAGACCTATGTCCATCAGTGGACAGAGACAGTTTGAAGATAATGATTTATCTCTGAATAGTTGCCACATTACAACTTACCTATTGCTGGTATAAACGGTGCTAGTCTGTTTGGCCCTCTCTTCTACCTGATGCAGCCTTGTTTGGCACTCGGCGAGCTTCTGCTCAGATGTCATCAGCTCTTGAGTATAGCTTTCCTCCGTCTCCACTAAATGACGGCGTAGCCGCTCCAATTCTCGGGATGAATTTTGCTCTTGCTCAGACAACTATAAGAGATATAAATTTCTATATTGTGGGAATGCATTTAGTCTATATTAATTGTTACGAACAAGCAAAAATAATCCGTACTATTTGGAATAAGGTACCCTAATGTCTTTACAGAATTAGGCGTTACTTTGCGGGGATCCATAATACGAAAGTAATAATAAAATTATTTTAGGCTATAATCGGCGATGAAATAAAATAGAAAATATATATAATGCTAAATGTAGAGTGGACAATCCGTTTTCATAACTAATACATGCAGGATTCGTAAAAACACATGCACAAACCCCCACCATCGCCACCACAATACCCAAGCACTACAAACGTTCACTATCACAAATTCAACAATCGTTTCGTCCCGCAACCGCATCATCAGGAGATAGACGTGAAAAGATTTTGTCGTGGAGTCTATCTCCTTCAGGACATAGATAAAGAAAAAATTAATTGTGTTCTGTATGCCTACCACCTAATTAAGATTAAGGATTAATCGAGAAATAGAACTTTCTAATTTTACTAGATAACTACACTATTTCCGGTGCCTTGGTGATTCAGTATTTAGAAGGCCATCAGTGAAGAACTTGGTTATGGGTCTATGCTCTAAACCTTTCCTAATAAAGGAGAAAGGATATGTCTAGAAGTGGATGCAACCCTTTTCTGCTATAATATTACAAGTTTTGAAATAAAGTCAAATGATTAAATTCCAAATTGTATATTTTTAGTAATGTGAGAGAGATCACAGGGTCATTGAAAACTTAACTGAATTTAATGGGTAAGTATGTATAAGTTTTTTGCTTTGAACTATTTGAAAAACCTTTTTTCCAGCAAGGTACAAGTTATAGTAATTTAAGTAATAAGTGCGATACATACCTGCGTATTGTCAGCCGTTAATTTCTTTATAGAGTCCGATTGTATTGTTATGTTCCTATCTAAATCTTCACATCTCTTCGTCAACATTTTCACAGTCTCACTTGCATTTAACAATTCAGTTTTCAATCTTTCATGTTCGCTGCTATTTTGATTCAACGCCATTATAATTTCATCTTTCTCTTTTAAACTTGAACGCAAGGTATCGCAACTGGAACAAATTTCGGAATGATTTTTTAATAACACATCTTTTTCTTCAATGACTCTCTTAAATTCATTACTCTGTTCAAGCAAAACTTGATTCAATCTCTGTATTTCAGTGTGGTATTGAATACTTTCGTTATGTTTTAAATTAATCAAATTTATTAGTTCAGTTTTTTCAATAGTTATATTATCTATTATAGTTTTATATTCTTTACAAGTGTTTTCTAATACTAATACTCTATTTTGCATTTCTAATAATTCATTTTCTTTTGTGGCTAAACTGTTACGTAAATCGGTTTCGGATATTTCTATGGCATGTTTTTCTTCTAATAACTTTGCGTATTGATCACTTAGAAGAGTTATATTTTCTGATGCATTAATTTGATCTTTTAAATCTAAAAGTGATTTATTTAATTCTTTTATTTCTTTATCTCTACTATCTATTAAAATCTTGTTTTCTGTATAAGATTTTTCCAATTCCTGCAGAGCACTAGTTAATTTAGATATATGTATGTTTTTGGTATTGATTTCATCATTAAAACCATATATTTGACTATTTAGTTCTTCCTTTTCCACGTGTAGCTTTTTCAATTCCTCACTATTTTGCATAGAGATAAGAGTAACTGTACTTAAATTTTGTGTTGTTTCATCAAGACTTTTACCGACTCTTGCTATCTCTTGACTCTTTATGTCGTTACTGCTTATAAGCTCATTTATGTTTTGGGTCAGATTTTCAATTTCGGCTTTATTTTTAGTATTCGTTAAATTTAGGTTGTCAATAATTAAATCTTTATCGTTTAGTTCGATGTGAAGTTTTTCAAATTGTTCCTTCAATTGTTCAATATTTTTATTTGTGGTAGATAGTTCTTCTTCAAGTTGCAATTTTGTCTCAAAAAGCTCCTTATTTTCGTCTCGAATTGTTAAAAGTTCATTATCAGTAGCATTTAGCCGGCTGATTTGTGATTTCAAATCATTTATGATTAAATGAAGATTAGATATAATACTAGTTTCAGCGAGGTTTTTTTGATTTAACAGACTGTTTTCGTTCGCTAACTCCTCTTGGTGGTGATGAAGCTTTAATATTTCATTAGTTAATGATGATATTTTTTCTTTAAGTGTGGAATTTTGTTCTAGTATTTCGTCTAGTTTGTTGACTAAATGTGATTTTTCCGTTGAAATTTTTTCTATATCAGTTATAGAAGAGTTTATTGATTCTGCAGTTTTAAGTGTTTCTTTTAATGTGATATTTTCCTTTTCAATTACTTCTTGTTTTTTATTAGCTTCAATTACTTCATTCTCAATAGCCTTTAACTTTTGTTTCAAATTTTGTTTTGATTTATAGGATTCACTTAATTTACTTTCAAGATCTTTCAATTTGTTGTCTAAACTTTCATTACTTAATTCCAATTTTTTGTGAGAATCTTCGATTGCTTGTTTTTCTTGCTTTACATCATTAATATGTTTAGTAAGCAACACCTTATCGTTTTCCATAATATGTATGTCTATTGAAAGCTGTTCATTTTTAGAATGAGCAGAATTTAAACTCTTTTTTAATTCGTCTATCTCATCTATTGTCTGTTGTAATTTAACGTTTTGCGTAACGTTGGCATTATTTTCAAGCTCTTGTACCGCTTGCGTCTGAGTTTTACAAAGTTTTAGCTCTGTAAGCATTGTAGTATACTTAGTTTTCATATCATTAAGGCTTTCCTGTAATATCTTTTTCTCAGTTTGCACGTCATTTAGTTCACTTTCTATTCTTTTAATTTCAGATTCGAATGTTTTATTAATTCTATTACAATCGGCCAACTCTGTTTCTAATTTCACAAGATTATCTTCATGAGTTTCAATTATTGGTTCCAATTTTGATGTATTTTTAAGTGCCGCTATTTCTGAAATAAGAAAATCGTTATTTTTTTTCATTTCCTCTAATTCCCCTTCTAGGTGCTGAATATCTGAAGTCAAATATTGATTTTCCGTAGTTACATCTTCGATTTGTGTTTGTAAATTAGTTATATTTGTTTTCTTTTCTGATAATTCGTGTTCAAGAGCATCAATGTCTTTTTTAAATGAATTCATGGTTTTAAATACACTTTCTAGCTTGTGTACAACTACATTTTCACTTCCAGAAGGTATTTCACCGACAAAATCCATTGGCAATTCAAAATTCACATATCGATTATATAGCTGCATTATTTTATCTTGTTTAATGAATTTAGTTTCCATAGCTTCATGATGTTCACAATCGCGTTGTGATAGTGTTCTTTTCAGCTCATTTATTTCTCTTTTTAAAGTCTCAATTACACTTTTAGCATTGTCATCTATATTTATCTCGTCGAGCTGAATTTGATTAGAATTACGATTATGCTTTAAATCATTTATTTCTTTTAACAACTGGTCATATTCTTCTTTAGGAACGTTAGTTGTTTCAGTGTGTTTAGATGCAATTTCTATATCGTGTTCTAATTTGGAAACTTTTTCTTGTAATTTGAACACTTCTTCGTGCAAATTCTGATTTTCTTCTTGAAATTTTTCAGCATTCTCACGTAACAAACTGTGTACCTTTTCTAAATTCTCGTATTTAATGAACCAATGTTCCCAATCTCTTATACGTAACTGAAGAAAATCAATCTCTGCCCTTTGATCATCTACTTTATTACGTAAATAGCAAATTTCACCGTAGAAGTCTGTATTAGCACTCTGTAGATCTTCGTGTTCCTCTTTGAGATCTTCGAAATTTTGCTGTAGTTCCTGTTTCAACTTTAGAAGTTTTTCTATGGCTGTTTGATGTTGACTGTCTAACTCTTCTAGACTGCTCGTTAAATTTTTATTCTCTTCACGAAGCCGATTGAGTTCTTCTTCGTTGTTTACGGTTTGATCGGGCGGTTCGCGATCTTTCAAGTTGGATAGTTCGCTTTGCAAAGCTTGTATTTGCAATTTGTATTGTTTTTCAATTTCATGTTCACTTCTAGATACTTGCGGCGATGGATCCCAATACCAGCTCGACTCTTCCTCTTTGACCCCATTCTTTCGCGCTAGTCTCTGTAAAGATAAAAATGTTCAACACATTAATAGACATGAAAACTGCACTGAACAATGAAGAAAAATATTTTTTATAATACTAGAGATATTTGACATTAAATTTTTTTATTCCCTTATCTGTTTACTTGTATCGGACAAATAGCTCTAAAACTCCGGTATTGCAAACTGTTATTATTGGCATCATCGAAGTCAGTCGCCAGAGCCTTGTTGGTTTGCAATCAAGGTGTACATAGCCTACTTCGTATTGTAACATTCGTATTATAAGATTATTTTAAGTAACAATAAAATTCGTGGATTTAACTATACTCTGACTTACAAAAGATAACAGTGACTAAATATTACTAGTTATAAGTAGTAGTTGTGAAAGAGCAACCAGTGTGTTTCTTGCTGGTTCTTCTCTCTAGGAGCAACATTCCGAACTAGCAGTAGAGTAGGTAATTGCAAAATTTTGGAACTTTCTTATAAGGTAAGTCCACTATTAATTGCCCATGCACTAGTAGTTGACCGTTTTGTATGAAATTTTAAATAATAAGCGTTTTGTTTGTTGTAGCTAATAAAAAAAATAATATTTCTATAAATAAGATATTTATATAAATAAGATTTCATACAAAACGGTCAACTACTAGTACCCACATGGTCAATTACTAGTGCACTTACGTTATATACCTTAAGTTTAAGTGAATAAAATTCACCACGTAACTGTGTACGTAGTGCGACTTTTTTTAACCTACTCGATCGCGTTAGCGTAACGCAATTTGTACGGCGAAATTTGTAATATGTGTAGCAATCACTAGATGTCGCTGTTGCAGCGTCATACAAATTGGCACAGATACCGGGAAAATAAAACTACTATAGTCACCCGATATGCCTCACCAATGTGACGAATTAAAAACATTCAGTTAAAACGTAAATAGCTTCTATTCTTCAGGCAATAAGGTTGTTGTTTGGTTTGTACTTGTTAGTTAGTATGTATGTTAAATGCGATACGTTATCTACTATTCGCTGTCTGACTAACACTTGTAAGTGCTTAATGTGTTACAAACGTGCTTATAAATACATGTATAACCACCGCCGTGTGGTATCCGGCTGAGTAGAATAGACCACCCTCATTACTTATCCAGGTGTCGTAAAAGGTGTCTAAGGTAAGTTGACCCGCCATGAGGTATTCGGCTGGGTAGAATAGACCATCCACATTTCTTACCGAGGTGTCGTAAAAAACGAATATGGTACGTCCACCCGCCGTGTGGTATCCGGCTGGGTAGAATAGACTACCCTCATTTCTTACCGAGGTGTCGTAAAAGGCGACTAGGATAAGTTTACCCACAGTGTGGTATCCGGTTGAGTAGAATAGACCACCCTCATTTCTTATCGAGATTCCGTAAAAGCATAAAACGATATCATGGTCGAGGAATCGGCGTCTATTTTATGGAAAGAGCACCTATTTTTTTTCAAGAGCAATTTCTAACCTTCGTTAGGAGATAGCATTTGTAGCAGCAGATAAGCTGTGGTAGCCCAACGGTAACACCGTGCGACTCTTTCGGGGACGTCACGGGTTCAAACCCGGGCAGACACCAATGAGTTTTACTGTTAAAACTTATGTGTCTAATTGATAATTGCAATTTATCACACGCGAAGGGATATATCGTGAGGAAACCTGCATATCTCTAGAGAATTCTGGAGATATATGTAATCTACCAATCCGCATTGGAGCAGCGTGGTAGGTCTTAGCTCCAATCCTTCTCTCCAAAAACGGAGAGAAGAGGTCTATTCTCAGCAGTGGGATAGTAACAGGCCGTTACTTACTTTTTACTTTTCTTTGTAGCAGAAGATCTACTCATCATATTGAAAGTTTAGTAGAAACCATTAAAGCTAACTGCAGATCTTAAAAGCTAACTAGCTAACTAAAACTAACTAACTAACTAAGCTAAAAATTATCCACTGGGATTGGATTCCGACACTATTAATCGCGAAGCAACAGTGGTTTCCCTCTTTCCGGTAAGTTGGTTAACAAATCCATTGCCGTAAAGTCTTGGCTTTAAAGTAATGTTAATATTTGTTAATTACGTCGCGATGCAAATCATTGCTGCAAATGTACACACGGCTGCAATAATATTAAATCTTTACTAATATATAAAGCTGAAGAGTTTGTTTTTTTATTTGAACGTGCTAATCTCAGGAACTATTGGGTCTATTTCAAATATTCTTTGAGTGTAAGATAATCCATTTATATAAGAAAGCTATAGATTATATAACATCACGCTAAGATGAATAGCAGAGGAGCAGCAATAAAAAATATTACAAAATCGGCAATATTTAAAGCTTTCCTTGCGTGCGCTGAGTAAACGGTGAAAGTTATTCAAAAATCATGTATCACAAAATTGTTCCCATCTAAAAGTTCTAAATAAAATGCGTCAGCCGCGAGTCGCGGGTTCGATTCCCGCCGAGGGCCAACATTTTCTATAAATGAATTTGTTGGTCTTCGAGTCTGGGTGTATATTTGTATTTAAGTATGTATTTAAAAAATATATAAGTATATAGCCAACATTTTCTATAAATAACTTTGTTGGTCTTTGAGTCTGGATGTATATTTGTATTTAAATATATATATATACATATATGTCCCCGTCAGGCGGTGATGACCCATAATGGGTTTTCCTGACATAAAATAGTAGGTAGGTAGTAATTGTGCACTTGAGTTTCTTTCTTACATTATCGATTGACTCTACCGTTGATGGTAAGCTATGTGTACTATTAGAACTAAGTACTTCAGTTGCGCGGAATTCATGGGTCGTTTTAGCAGTGGGAGATTCAGATATTTGGATATCTTCATTAAAATAGTTAGGTTGGACATTGGAATTATGAACGACATTCCCCCCATCCCCACCAGGAGGTCTGATCTAGGCTTGTTAACGGCTCGCTCGCTCGCTAACTATGGGCCTTAATAAGAAGGCTCAGAGTCGCTCAGCGGGAGATGGAGCGAGCTATGCTCGGTGTTTCTCTATGTGATCAAATCAGAAATGAGGAGATCCGTAAAAGAGCCAGAGTCACAGACAAAGCTCAAGGTGTCGCGATGCTGAAGTGACAATGGGCGGCACATAGTGCGAAGAACCGATGGTCGTTGAGGTTTCAAGGTGTTGGAATGGCGACCCCGCACTGGAAAGCGCAGTGTCGGTAGACCCTCTACTAGATGGACTGACGACCTCAAAAAGGTCGCGGGGAGCCCCTGGGTCCAAGCGGCACTAGTGTGGTGGAGATCCCATGAAGAGACCTATGTCCAGCAGTAGACGTCCATCGGTTGAGAAAGAGAAGAAGTTAACGGAAGAATTGAAAATCTTTTCAGCATCATACAGGACTGCGGTTTGATTATGTAAAATTGAAAATGTTTAAAAGATTGTCCGCCGAGTTTCTTTGTGGTTCATCACGGTAAGAGCAACATTCCGAACCAGTTGTAGCCTTGTAATCATATTGATCCTTGACGATTCAAAAGTGCTTGTAAGAACTTATTAACACTCATGAAAAAGTGTAACGCCCGCTCACGTCTGTTACGATGAGTCACCGAAAGAAAGAGACGCCCGCCGGACTGGCGAATGCCTTGCGTCTCTCTCCCACTCAAACATGATTGGTCCGCCGCGCGCGCAGCACTAGAGAATTAGGCGCGTTGAATCGGTGCGTGCTTGTGTCTCTGGTAAACAAAATATATTTCTATATTTAAAATTTGTGCAATTCTTATTTTCATTCAATTCCTTGTTCCTATTGTGCAATTTAATAATATTGATATCAATAAATATTCTACTGAGAAAAAGATTGTCACGTAAAATCTTTACGTGACAATCTTTAGCCGACAATAGCCGTAAAACCGACTTTACAGGCAACCGTTTTTTTTTATTTTAATTTTGAAATATTTCTCACGTAAACACGTCACCGACTGTACATTGCAGTACAAATTACATTTGCCCTTGCCGACTGTCGTTCACTCTTTGGAACAAATGTTACCTTCGCACTTTGCTATGCTCAGCGTTAGCATAGACGTTCTTTTAATATATTCTAGTACGCTTCCTCTACACCTTGAGCTAAGGAAACCTTGGCCCAACGTGGAAGATACCGCCATTGATTAATTTTCGCGCATGTTTATCTTCAATTCGCGATAACTCCTAAGATTATTCATAAATTATAGAACTGACTGCGTCACACATTCCTAAGGTTATAGGTGGAGCGGCGGTGGACGTATCCAATAGCGGAAGCCGTCACTCCTGACCTGTAGCGAGTTTGGCCACAAGTTCGGCGTTCGGAGTTCGCACCAGTGGAGAAAAAATATACAGACCAGAGATCCACTTAAAACAGGGGAATAAATATAGAACTGATCGTGGAGAAGGAGATCGTGTTAGACCGTGTGACTCTGATCAGAGAGTCACAGGTTTAATCCTGGGTATGCACCAGGAGTTTTCCTCTCAAAACTAATGTACCAAATTTATAATCGCAATTTATCACACGCTTTCTAGTGAAGTAAAGCAAATTTTTAAATTATTTATAGACGCAGGTGTTACTTTGCGGAATTCCATAGCACAGAAGTTAGAATATTTATTTTGCTATAATCCGAGTATGCTAAGAGAACTTACTCAATTTGTCAAGGAAGAAATAGAAGAAAGAATGAGAGGATTTTCCTACCCTATTTTTTAGCCTGGTAAAACTTCAATTACAGCAAATTTCATCAGTATTCCAGAGGGAAAAATATATAAATCATAATCATTGTCCTACACTTATCCCACTCTAAGTTGGGTCAGCATAACGTACTTTAAACTTGATTAAGTAGTAACTTTGAAATGAGTGTGGTCTATTCAATTCACCCAGATACCACACAAAAAAATTATATTAATAATAAAAGGTATTGGATTTGAAAATCCTTCCACATTCATACAGGTTTGCAGTTCCATTATGTAAAACAGTACATTAACAAGAACAGTAGAGTTGACGATTCAAAAGCACTTGTTTACAAGATTTCTTGAATAAAGAATATTTTGTATTTGAAAGTGTCCTTATCAGAGGGACGTTTTCCCCCTTAATTGATAATATATATTACATCATATGCTTTACATGAAGAATTAAGTCTTGCGACAGTGTTTAATGAAAAACGTGTTTTTTTGTGTTTTCCTTAAACAACCGAAGCGTGAAGAAATGATAAGGGTAATGGAAATGTCATTTAGTTAAATATATCTTTGAACTGTACAAAGCGATGAAAAAGGTAACAAATATATTTTCATTCATATAAAGTGTAGGAAATTTGCTTAAATACAAAACATATTACAGAATTTAACACTTAAATTAAATAACAAAAATGATTGGTGGGAGATATACTTAATGGCTGAGTAGAATAGACAACCCTCATTTTTACCGAGGTATCATAATAGCCTAGTAAGGTAATTTTACCCGCCATGTGGTATCAAGCTGAGTAGAATATTCTAATACTCCTACTACTACTAGAACTAGAATAGGAATCTCTACTACTACTAGAATACTCTACTAGAAAATCCCCTAAATTTTTACCGAGATATCGTAAAAGGCGACTAAGGTGCCGTGTCGTATCCGGCTTAGTAGAATAGACTACCGTCTTTCTTACCGAGGTGTCGAATACGACTAAGGTAAGTTGACGTCATACAGGCGGCCAGTCGCTAAATAACTATCCAACATATGTAACATGTTTAAAACATGTGGTGCCGACCCCACTTAGAGTGGGATCAAGAGCATGATGACTGTGTGTATAATTGTATACTACACCGTAACGTAATGGTCTCACAATTTCCTATAACTAGAGTTTCAAGTAAAGCTTAGCTTAAGTAAATCAATGGATGGAAGCAATAAATTTGTCCGTGCGTCAACAATGGCCAATAAAACCGGGCGTAACTGTGGCAAGATCAAGGTTCACTTCCTGGTTGAGTGCGACCGTAAAGCTACTATTACTTTTAAAAAACTCCATTAGAACGAAATAACCTACATATATTAATTTCAAGTTATTCTTTATTCAAGTAATCAAATCATGTAAAAAAGTGCTTTTGATTCGTCAAAACTTCTTACCGTGAAGAGCCGAAAGTCGGCAGATGGTCGTTCAAAAATATAATTCTTATAACTAGTTACATTTAGTCACTACTGATTTATTTGATAATTGATGACTCGATGCCGACTCTGAGCTATTTTGAAGCCCATAGTTAACGATCATGTTTCAAATATATGTTATCAGTTCCAACATATACTGTTCAATGACTCTGGGTTTTCAAATTCTCGAGAATTTTAGACAAGACCCTGTAAGGTCGGACCACAGCTTAGCGCGACGTATAGTGGAGGGCTGGTGGTATGACTGTGACTAGTCATCACGCTGTTGTATGAAGCTCTACTAGCTATGGGGAACGTCGTCCTAAGGGTGCCTCCTGTGAGGCCGGACCGCGGCTTAGGGCGACGTGTAGTGGAGGGCTGGTGGTATGACTGTGACTAGTCATCACGCTGTTGTATGAAGCTCTACTAGCTATGGGGAACGTCGTCCTAAGGGTGCCTCCTGTGAGGCCGGACCGCGGCTTAGGGCGACGTGTAGTGGAGGGCTGGTGGTATGACTGTGACTAGTCATCATGTTGTTGTATGAAGCTCTACTAGCTATGGGGAACGTCGTCCTAAGGGTGCCTCCTGTGAGGTCGGACCACGGCTTAGGGCGACGTGTAGTGGAGGGCTGATGTAAAGTTAAGTATTCACTAGGTAGAGGTCACGATGACGCAAGTTTTATGCAGTCAAGTGAACGTGTCTAAGCCGTTGTGCGTATAGCTTTATGAGTGTTGCTTCACCTAAGCCCGGTTTGCTGAGCGGTCACTGATAAGAGATAAGATAACCTCATACCTTCCGCAGTTCAAATAATGTGACCGTTACGAACACTTTGTCCAACTATGGCTGATTAACTTTTACGGAATACCACTGAACTGTTTTAGAATTGGAATTAGAACTGTTTGCTATTCAAAAAATTATGATGTGAATAGTGTGTTAACATTCCACATGTGGACAAAAATCACTCTTTTAATGTAGATTGACAACATACAAAAGCAGAAAATTTCCAGACATGCAAATAACCTCACAAATTTTTAATACACGCAAACGCATTTATAAACCATGATGGCCTAATGGTAAGATAGTGGATTTCTAAGAGCTTACTGATTGTACCTTCAAAGAAGCACCTGTGAGTTTGCTATAAATTAAAAATACTTTTGTCATAGTTGTATACGTCACCTATGATACAAAATAGAATATATACATATTTGTATATCTAGAAAATGTTGGAACTGGAGCCAATGACATTATTTCCTTAAACTTCTCTCGCAGGGAATCACGCGGATAAAATTGTAAATGTATTGCTCTTCTTTTTAATACAATTTTTTTTTACGCGTATTTGCCTCATAGCCATGCTTAATAGCTGTGGTAGCCCAGCGGTAACACCGTGCGACTCTTTCGAGGAGGTCACGGATTTGAACCTGGGCAGACACCAATGAATTTTTCTGTAAAAACTTGTGTTTAATTGATAATTGGTATTTATCACACGCTTTACGGTGAAGGAAAACATCGTGACGAAACCTGCACAACCCTAGAGATTTCTGGAGATATGTGAAACCTACCAATCCGCATTGGAGCAGCGTGGTAGGTCTTAGCTCCAATCCTTCTCTCCAAAAACGGAGAGAGGAGGCCTATTCCCAGCAGTGGGAGAGTAATAGGCCGCTACTTTACTTTACTTTTCTTTACCTCATAACCATATTCCATGAGACATAATGCTATGGAAGCAAGCAAAATAAACGTTGTGTGTTTCAACGTCTGTAAACCGTCGTATCTTTAGGACAGCGTAGGTCGCTGAACTGAGTATAGTTTCACATCATGTTTTCCTTCATCTTAAGTAAGTTTTCTTGCGTTAATTGTTAAATATTGAGGTGAAAGGTACGCCAGCGGTCCACTGCGTCCTAAATACATAAAGGCGTCTCATTTAACCGCTCATTTAAACGGTAACAATTTGACACAGTCGCGTGTCACACCGGGTCGCACAATGCGCTTGCGCAATTGAAAAACGTTCGGCGATTATGGAGATTTGACGAACCGACGGGAATCCGGTCAAGGTATTGTTCGGGTATACGATCTGTCACTTATTTACACTTCTATCGACGTATCGCGCTTGTTAAATCTACTCAGCGTTTTTCACTTTCCCAGACTCCATACCACACCGGAGATGTAGTGTTCCAGCCTGTGAAAGACGTTGAACGTCGCCTTTACCCAACCTAACATCGGTGCGAATGGACGCAAGCATTTAAGAATAGTATTAATAAAGAAGTTATTGAAATAAACGGAGTTTGTACCCGACAGTCGCCCCCAATATATAATTCGCTTGAACATTTGAAAATTTTCCTACAAAACAAATTAAAATGATGATAAAAAGCCTGGATTTGAAAATCCTTTCAGCTTCATACTAGGACAGGATACGGATACTTCATACAGGACTACGGTTTTATAATGTAAAATTGAAAATGCTTAAAAGATTGCCAAGTTTCTTCTCGGTAAGACATTCCGAACCAGTTGTAGTTGTCATTAATCATATTGATTGACGATTCAAAAGTGTTTGAAAGAGCTTATTTGAATAAAGATTATTTTGATTTGATTTTGATTTTGAAAATACGCCGTGTGGTATCCGGCTGAATAGAATAGTACCACTCTCATCTCTTACCAAGGTGTCGTAAAAGGCGACTAAGGTAAGTCGACCCGCCGTGTGGTGTCCAGCTGAGTTGAATAGACCACCCTCTTTCTTACCGAGGTGTCGTAGAGTACGACGGAGGTAAGTTGACGTCAGGCAGGCGGCCGGTCGTAAAAACGCAGCTAAATCATGTGACATGTTTATAACATGTTGTGCCGACCCCACTTAGAGTGGGATAAGGGCAGGAGGATGATGACGGACAGAAACTAGTGAAAAATCAAAAAAAAATTACTACCTGATTAGCATCTCTGAAATGCCACGAGTACACAGTTATCCGGAGCATCTGGTATACACCAAAAATCACATGTGCGAAATTCATTTCGATCGTATCACTGACATACTTTTTTTAACACTTCACTTTGTTTATATTTATTTTAAAATTTGCTAACTCAAATGAAATAAAAATAGATCTTCGATAGTAATTTTAGACGTTTATTTTGCTTAGCCTATAAGTTTTATAAAGGTCATATTAAAACTCTGAATTAAAATTTTAATTAACGCGTAACCCGTAGTCTTCAATTTTATATAATATATGTATATATCTATATTTTTTTTCGTTATAAAGTACATCACAATGGAGGTACTTTATTGTATTCACAATCTAGCCTTAAGGCTAATAAGCAACTTAATTTAACATAAACTTATAATCATCATCTTCCTGCCCTTATCCCACTCTAAGTGGGGTCGGCACAACATGTTATAAACATGCTGCCACGTGATTTGGCTGCGTTTTTGCGACCGGCCGCCCGCGTGACGTCAACTTACCTCTGTCGTATTTTACGACACCTCGGTAAGAAAGAGGGTGGTCTATTCTACTAAACCGGATACCACACGGTGGGTCAACTTACCTTAGTCGCCTTTTACGACACCTCGGTAAGAAATGAGGTTGGTCTATTCTACTCAGCCGGACACCACACGGCGGTAACATAAACTTATAAACTAACTTATATTTAAGAACAAGTCCAATGACTTATCTTAGTCTTTTTATATAATATATATAACTTTGAAGTTTAACAAATAATTATAAATATCTGGGTAACAACATCTTGCTTGGTAATTTTAAAAAAAACTTAAAAAGAGAAAGTATATAATAATTTAGTTGGGGCTCGATCCTAGGTATTTTCATTTCTCGCGACCACGCGTTACCCGAATAAACTACGCTGACTTGACACAACGCAGAGCGATAAATTTTCTATTCTAGCAGTTACCCCAGAGAACAAATTCGTTTACCCCACAGAACAAATTGCCTAATCAAAAAAGAAAATATAGGTTTTTACGATTACCTCTAATAGAACGAACTTTCTTACATATACCCTACAGAGAAAATAACATTTAATAGCACTTACCCTACATAAAAACACTTTAGTAAACAAAAACAAATACAAAATCACACCGGGCGTTTACGTTTTACTGTTTGTTCTAGTTAATTTAGTATGTACGTGTCCAACGCGTTGACAACTAATGACAGAACATTTAATACACCACGGACGGACAAATAACTATTTATCACGCTCTGTAAATTACACGTATTGAATTCGCGTAAACGATCATCGCACGCTTTTTGGTTTCCAATTACACTATCTCCATGCGCCGTGTGGTATCCGGTTGAGTAGAATAGACCACCCTCATATCTTACCGTCGTGTCGTAATAGGCGACTAAAGTAAGTTGAGTCGCCGTGTAGTATACGGCTAAGTAAAATAGACAGCCCTTCAATGTTACCGAGGTGTCGTAAAAGGCGACTAAAGTTAGTTGAGTGGCCGTGTGGTATCCGGCTGAGTAGAATAGACCACCCTCTTTTTTACCGAGGTGTCGTAAGCTCTTTTTTACCGAGGTGTCGTAACGACTAAGGTAAGTTAAGGTCAGGCAGGCGGGTCGTAAAATACGTAGCCAAATCATGTGACACTATGTTTATAGCATGTTGTGCTGATCCCACTTAGAGTGGGATAAGTGCCGTATAATGCCACTTTACGTACATAGATTTTCTTTTATTTCAAATGATATTTTCATTGAAGCAAAAAAATATTTTCTTTACTCCTGTATTATCGATCTCAAAGTAAATAATTTTATAAATTAAATTTCTTACATTCACGGTAAAATGAAAGCATTACATTTTACATTAACGAAACACTGCATATAAATTAACGAATTTAATTATTTTTATCATCTGCCTTTATATAAATTTTAATGTTATTTTCCGTTAAAATTATTTGTTAATATTATCACTCGTTAAAATTAGAATCATATTTATGTTTACAATAATAATTTTATGTTTAGTTTCTTCTGAAGTTTTTAAAAATGGAATAGTATTTAACGAAACAAGATCGCATTTAATTGTATTAATTATTCTTATTTTAATTTTCCGTTATTATTATTTTATTTTAATTATTTTTTAAATCAAATTTATTGAAATTATTAAATTTATTATCGAATTAATTTGTCGTTATTATTTTTGTTTATTGCTTTGTTTCTCGTTGTTTGTTAGATAGATTTATTTATTCGTTTACTTATTTCAATTTTTTCTTTTATAGCACTTTATTTTCACTTTTTAGATTTAAACACTTGCACTTTATCGTTGTAAGTATCAGCGAACAATAATGGCACGATCGACTCAATAGCAGCTGGGCTGTGGCGTTTAGTTTTCATAACATAGGCCTTTGTAAATCGACTGCGTGTTGTGACTGGTCTAAGATGAAACTATTAGCGCCTGAATAATAAACTATTGTCTCAAAATGTCGTAATGTGTTGCTCATCATGCTAATATATTAAGCTAAAATTTGAAGAAGCAAATCTGCATTCAAATATTGAAATTATACAAGAATTTCCCCCGCAAACCTCTCTAAAACTAATGAACAGGTTTTCATGCGATTTTTACCAATACACAGTGATTTACAATTTAGGCTTCAGTATATAACTGTTTAAGGTTTTGTGTGTTTTGAAATTTCGGAAAACACAAACCGCTTGGGAGCTTTTGTCAAAAGGTCAGCCTTTTATTGACTCTGCATTAAATATCAATGCAAAACCAATTAAAATGTTATTTTTCTATAATCCGCGATACAATTTCATTAATTTTGTATTATGGACCTCCGCAAAGTAACGCTTATTCTATGAATTAAATATCAATGCATTGGTGAATGCCTTTTGGTATCCGACTGAGAAGAATAGACAACCCTCATTTCTTACCGAGGTTTCGTAAAAGACGACTAATGTAAATTGACGTCAGACAGGCAGCCGGTCGTAAATACCTAATCATGTGACACTATGTTTATAAAATGTTGTGCCCTCCCCACTTAGAGAGGGATAAGTACAGGAGAATGATGCATTAGTGAATGCCCCGGAAACTTAGGCCACTAATATAATTCTAACGAGATGTACCCGATATGAACTTCTGGCCGTTTTGTTTCCGGGATTTCCCGGATTGCCCTAGTTTAGAGATCAATGTTTAAGTATCCGGTGATTTCCCGAACACTGTCATGTAAATGCAATCGTTATTGCAGAAAATATTTGTAACGTTGACAATTTCCAGGGAGGTACACTGGCACCTGGAATGTAGCTATTATATAACAACCATATACTTATTAAAGATGATTAAATAGATTCAATTTCACATGACTTAGCGTCCTTCGCGACTGCAATACCGTAACGAGTCGCGTGCGGAGTCACTACTGAGCAAATATCGACCGTAGCAAAAGAAATATAAAAACTAAATTGCAACAACAAAAATGCTACGACCAATTAATTTACCAATCGAATTTAAACTCAATCATTGCAAGCGTACAGTGCAAATTGGATTAGCGTCAACAAACCACGGTTTGGAGTAAATAAAGATTATTATACCTCAAATGTAGTTGTACTAAAGGTTATTCTCATACATGTTTTCTTATTGTGAGCAGAAGAAACAGTAAAAACATCTAATGACACGTTTGAAGGACTTTATGTAACGTAACGACATATAATCCATGTTAGCTGCAGCTGATTTTAAATTCTAAAGATGTAAACATAAGGTTGATATTGTAGGTTTTGTAATTAGAGTTATGACGTTCGCTAACGATTTCAACGCCCGGTCCATTCACAGTGCATGGGCCAATGTCACTTTGTCGGTACATGATTGACGCGTTGTTGTTAGAGGAATGTATAAAAACATGTAGAAATTTTAAAGGTCTTCATGGGAATGAATGATGGTTTTGGGTCTTTAGGAACAAAAATGCAACTATAAACAACTGACGGATATAGAAAACACTAGCTGTGCTCGCGGCCTCGCTCGCATGGAAATCACTGTTACAAAATTGTTCCTATTTAAATTTTTAGAAAACCATAACCGTTAACTTTAACCTTTCTCGAGGATTGTACTATCTTTGAATAAAAACTGTACACAAATCTGTTCAGTAGATTTTGAGAAAATCGGTCACATACAGACAGACAGCTTTTAGGACTTTGTTTTATAATATGTACAAACTGTTGTTGCTCAAAAGAGAGCTATTCTGAATATCTATAGTACCAAACCATCTCTATAGTACCAAAAGCTGTGATAGCTCAATGGTTAACAGGCGCACTAAAAATGTCAAAATAACCATGATCGAGTCCCATATGTCATCGACCTTTTCTTCCTTTTTTTATTTATTTTAATTTTATAATTCGTGCAAATTTTCTCTAACCATTCCAAAATATTAAAAATTTATTTATATATATTAATTTATAAATTAGGTAACTCAAATTTAATATTAACGTTGTTAACGTTAATATTCAAGTTTTCACTTCTACCGGCACTTGATTTTTTTAATCTTAGGAACGACGTCACAGTCAAAACTAGTCATTCAAGCGTCCAGAAGCCCTTATTTATCAACTAGTAGCGTGCGTAGCGGAGAATTGACAACTCGGTCATGGTTATGTTTTATGTTCACCACGAATTATCATAGCCGACCTTGGCATACACCATAAAATGCATAGATGCACAATGCACGTCTGCAATTTACGCACGCTCAATACTAGATAATGGCAACCATAGATTGTTACATGATTCGACAGTGGTTGAAATATTAGCAAATAATTTTCCAAACGTTCAACATTTATTCAAATCCGAAACTTGTTTACAAGTATTTTTGAGTTAATTTTATTGTTGTATCGGAAAATTAAACACTTGAAGTAAATAAGGCACTAAGGACCTAAAAATTAAAATTCGAACTAAGTATGCAATTAGGTTCTAAAAGCCTCTTAGAATCAAATTGCATACTTAGTTCGAATTTTAATTTTTAGGTACTTAGTGCCTTATTTACTTCAAGTGTTCAATTAAATAAATAAATATATGGGACACTTACACACACGGTAGTCCATCCCCAAATTAAGTAACTTAATACTTGTGTCATGGGTGACAGACAACTGGTGGTGACAATATAGTACATATATATTTTTTAAATACATACTTAAATACAAATATACACCCAGGCTCAAAGACCAACAAATTCATTTATAGAAAATGTTGGCCCTCGGCGGGAATCGAACTCGCGACCCGCGGAGCAGAAGGCAGGGTCACTACCTACTGCGCCAACGGGCCCGTCAAAATTAGTTTACAAGTTTACTTGAATAAAGAATATTTTGGGTATGAGTATCTTTAATATTTAAATGAGTTACTCTTATATATATATATATATATATATATATATATATATATATATATATATATATATATATATATATATATATATATATATATATATATATATATATATATATATATATATATATATATATATATATATATATATATATATATATATATATATATATATATAATATGATTTATATTTCGAAAACTGCTCCAACGATTTTCATGAAACTAAGTACGTAGGTAAGTAAGGTTTCGAAAGGCAATAAATCAAAATAGGTAGGTATTTTTGACAAATGTCTTTACGTCCCTATTTTCAGGCATTGCAAAAAATAGAGTTCTACACACCTTAAATTTACACGAATCCGAAGGTAAACTTAAGTGTGCCATACACAATGACTAGCCATATAATTTGCGGTTCCTACAATGTTGTATTGTGGTATTTGATTACATCTCTCAGTATGTATATATATCTCGCAGTATAAAAAAATGTCGTTTTATCCCTGTTTTCGGGATCTACAATTTACGTTGAATACAATCATAATTTTTCGCTGTCAAACGTAAAGTCATGGTAGTTCATTTGGGGAACGGGCGGTCTAGAGAGGTGAAAATACCTAGGATCGAGCCCCACCTGCCCTATTATTTTTTAATTTTTCTTTTCAATTTTTTTTACATCCTTTTTAAAATTACCGACTCGGTCACCCAGGTACTAAGTATAGATACGCCGTTATCATGACTTTTCGGTATATCAACGTCACTTGTGACGTTGTCACTGTGCGGTCACACTTCCCTATCTGGTGTCACACGTGACGTGACAGGCCAGACCTCAGCCGGTCGCGTTACACTTAGTGACCCGAGAGACTATGTGCGGTTAGGTACTTACTGAACCTCCGTATTTGCTACTGATAACTAGCTACAAAGCTGTGATAGCACAGCAGTGAGTCCTTGCGACTCTATTGAGACGATCATGGGGTTCAAACACCGGGCAGACAATGAGTTTTTTTAAATTAAAACTTATATGGCTAATTGATATATGCAATTTATCACACAAGAAAAACATTTTTAGGAAACCTGCATATCTTTAGAGAATTTTGGGGATATGTGTAACCTACCTTCATTGGAGCAGCGTGGTAAGTCTTAGCTCCAAACTTTCTCTTCAAAAACGGAGAAAGGAGGCCAATGCCCAGCAGTGGGATAGTAACAGGCAGCTATTTTACTTTACTTTAACCGGCTACGAAAGTTTTTTAAAAAAAAAATATTTTTAAAATTTTAATTTTCAAAAAATCTGAAATTGACTTTCGCAATAACCGGCTACGAAATTTTTTAACGCAACTCAGACTGGTTTGAGCCTTTATTTGTTTGTTATATCTTTATTGCATTAATATAAAAATTATAAAAAAAAACAACATTATGGCGGACTTTCTCGGGAATCGGAATCTCATCCAGCCAACCAGTCTTAAATTAAAAAAATAAATATTAAGTTAAATATTATAATATAATAAAATATAATAAATATTAAGTTATAGTATTATTAAGTAAGCTGTGGTAGCTCAGCGGTAACACCGTGCGACTCTTTCGAGGAGGTCACGGATTCGAACCCGGGCAGACCACCAATGAGTTTTTCTATTAAAAGGGTCTAATAAGTGTCTAATTGATATATGCAATTTATCACACGCTTTTCGGTGAAGGAAAACATCGTTGCAAAACCTGCATATCATAGAAATCTGGGGATATGTGTAACCTATCATCATTGGAACAGCGTGGTAGGTCCTAGCTCCAACCCTTCTACAAAAGTAATTATAAAATTATTTTTACCTCAATACACTAGCATTACACACGTTCACTATTACAAACTCAACAATCGTTTCAAAACAAATAATTTTATTATTACTTTTGTATTATGGATCTCCGCAAAGTAACGCCTAATTCTATAAATTATCCAACCCTTCTCTCCGAAAATTGAGAAAGAAGGCCTATGTCCAGCATTGAGATAGTAATAGACCGCTACTTTACTTTACTTTAACCGGCTGCGAAAGTTTTTAACGCAGCTCAGCATATTTAAAGACATTATTAAAATTTTCAAAATTCAGTTGTAGACTTCAGAGTCAACTTAAATGATAATACACCTTTAATTATCCTCTATATAAGAGAAACTATTCGTACGCACCGAAACGTCTAAGCCAATTTTGATATAATTTTCAGACATTCTTTAAATAGACATAGCAGATAATCCTATGAACTTTGGTGGCAACATTTTTTTTAACTTTCAATGACATTTTTGTTTTTGATTATTATTTTGTCAATTTTTGAATATAAATAAAAAAGCAAGATTATCCTCATCATCTTCCTGCCCTTATCCTACTCTAAGTGGGGTCGGCACAATATGTAATAAATATGTTGGCACATGATTTGGCTAGGTATTTTAGGACCGGCTAGGTATTTTAGGACCGGCCGCCTGCTGACTTCAAATCGCCTCTTACGAAACCTAGGTAAGAAATGAGGTTGGTCTATTCTACTCAGCCGGATATCACACGGCGTTAGTTGTAATATTATTATAATTAAAAAAAAATTATAGGTGAAGGGAAGTAAAAAATAGACCAAACCACAGCGACTCATAGCCGAGGTGAATAGTTAACAACAAAACAACACAAACAGTCAAACTAATAAACGTGAAAGCAATAATTAACGACTTTATACTACACTTTTGCATACAATATCGATCGTTCAACTTCGCCCGCGCTTTGTGTAAACATCAGTTGCTACGCGACCGAGCAAACATGGCCGCGCGGGAGCGAGACGGAAGGCAGTAGTACCGCGGGTGAAAGAGACAGCGAATTGAACGCGATAAAGGCTGCGCGGGCGCATAGTACATAGTTTACTTGGTGTTAGGTTTTTATAGGGGAGTTATTACTTCCTATACATTATTCCATTAATATTGGAAACAATTCCTCCCATTTTCAGAGTCATAAAATATTTGATTGGAAAATTATGTTTTCTTTGAGAAAATACGATGTTATTGTCAAGTTTGACGCGAAATTTATAGACGTATAGACCTTTTGTGTGATACTACCATAATAAATTTATGAAGTTTCGTAAAAGGCTACTAAGGTCAGTTGATCCAGTGTGTGGTATCCGGTTGAGTAGAGTAGACCACCCTTTTTGTTACCGAGGTATCGTAAAATACGGCTAAGGTAAGTTGTCCCTTCGTGTGGTATCCGGTTGAGTAAAATAGATCACCCTTTTTCTTACCGAGGTGTCGTAAAAGACGACTAAGGTAAGTTGACACGTCGTGTGGAATCCGGTTGAGTAGAATAGACCATCTTTCTTACCTAGGTATCGTAAAATAAGACTAAGGTAAGTTGACGTTAGGGAGGATCGTAAAGTACCAGGTCAAATAATTTAACAACACGTTGTGCCGACCCCATTTAGAGTGGGATAAGGACAGGAGGATGGTGACCATACTAGACTTGTCTACAGAAAAGTTTAAATTAAGTTTTAGAAATATGCTTATACGTAAAGTATATTTGTATAAATACACTTTTGAAGATTATTTGAATGATAAAAATGCTTGGATTTAAAAATCCTTTCAGCTTTATACAAGACTGCGGTTTAATAATGTTAAATTCAAAATGTTTAAAAGATTGACCGCCGAGTTTCTTGCTGGTTCTTCTCGGTAAGAGCAATATTCCGAACCAGTTGTAGCTTCATTAATCATATTGATCCTTGACAATTTGTAACTGTCTGTCTTTAAGGATAACCCACTAGATCGATATCAATGAAATTTTGTGCAATTGAACCTTATATATACCGGCTTATTATATACGGAAAAAAGCCATATTTACTTCAGAATATAAACAGATATTGCAAATTTAAGGCCATTTTAAAATTTAATACAACATTAATGCATAACCATTTCGGTTCCACAGGAATATAAAATTAAACATAAATATTTAGGCACCGCCAAAGACTTATCATAAGCAAACACGATTGATGTGCAAACAAAAAGACCGAAAAAAAACCTAAAAAAGGTGTTAAACGCTAAACAGTACTTTTATTATCTCGTTTACTACTACTGGCCAATAGATGTCGCTGTACATGGTTAAATTAAATCGATATCGCGCTAAGAAGATTATTTGTCTCAGACATAGGTAGGGCTATGAGAGGTAAATTAAATTGAGATTTGTATTCTTGCGATTGTAGTTTCATTTCTCCTATCGGCTCCTTGTGGGTGTGTTCATTGGTACTTCGTAGCCGGAGTGTGGTTTGTGTTTGACGGCGGTTATCAGTGATTACCGCGTCGACCCAGCGACGGATCGTCGTTGATGGCGCTAGGGTGCTGAGACACCAGGTACAGCTGTACCGGGAAGACGGTGCGGCCATAGCGCCAGCGGGCGCACGAGCGGAAACGGCGACAAAAGCGGAGCGGATTCAGTGAGTGTAGTGAGTTCAGTGCCGGACAACTGTGAGTACTCTTATCCATTACGTAATAGGGACTTAGTAAATTTCAAACCTTAAAGACACTTGTAAAATTTTAAAGTTAATAGTTTGGACTTAGAAAAATTCAATAGTGGTAGTTCGGGACTTAGAATAATTTCGCTAAAAGTGAACTGACGGGGAACCTACGCCCGATTTTACTTAGAATTCTAAACACTTAGAAAAAATGGAGCTCTTGGATATACAAGAAGAATTGAAGTGTCAAATACAAAAACTTAGAATTAATTTCAGAAAAAGTCCGAAAGAAAGATTGACACGACAATATGTTTCGACTAGATTACAAGCTTTAGAGACAAAATGGAAAGACTTTTCTAAAAATCATGTCGAATTAATTAGACAAAGGGCTACATTACGAACTAACTATTTTACTGAAGATGTGTTCGAGGTCGTTGAAGAGTTGTTCATGGATTTCAAAACCGAATTAAAAGAGATTATTGAAGTTAACACAGCAAGCCCACAAAAGGATAACTCTTTAGATATCAGTTCTAATTTTAAGAGCACAATTAAGTTACCTAAAATAGTAATTCCAACTTTTTCCGGGCTGTACACTGAGTGGGTGACCTTTAGAGATCTGTTCAAGTCGCTCATTCACAACAATGGAAGTATCGATGACGTTCAAAAACTTCATTATTTGAAGGGACATCTCACCGGCGAGGCGGAGCAGCTTGTTCGTCACATACCAATATCGAATACTACTTACCTTCAGTGTTGGACATTATTAGAAAATAGATACAATAATACACAATATTTGGCGAATTGTATACTTAGAAGATTTTTTTCTGTTAAAAATGTAATGTCAGAATCTGCTAGTTTAATTAAACAATTGTTAGATAGTACGAATGATATGTTGAATGGTTTATTAAATTTAGAAATAGATACAAGTTCGTGGGATGTAATTGTAATTTATATTGTCAGTCAAAAATTGGATACTGAAAGTCGTAAACTGTGGGAAGCTAGGGTCAGTGAAAGTTCGAGCACTGTGCCTACAATTAATGCGTTTAAAGATTTTTTGGAACATCGTTTTCGATCCCTCGAATTTTTAGATACTAAACCGATTAACCAAACAAATACTCGCAGTTATAAGGTACAAGTAACTGAATCACGTTGTTCATATTGTAGTGAAAGTCACAAAATTTGTAATTGTAAGAATTTTGTAAAATTGGGTGTTGAAGCGCGCCGTGATTTTGTCCGGTCCAGTGCATTGTGCTTTAATTGTTTAGGCAATAAGCATTCCGCGTATTCTTGTCGTCAGTCCGCTAGATGCCGTATCTGCAATAAAAGACATCATTCATTATTGCACCCAGTAAACAAGTCGATATCATCTGATCAAGGAAATCAAGCCGACACGTCAGTCGGCCAGGATAGGGGTGAAGATGCAACCTCATCCTCACATAGTGAAACAAACAAAGTAGTGTCTTGTTTTTCACACATAAGAAGTCAAGCTCTATTGGCCACAGCCTTGGTAAAGGTTGAAGCTCAAACTGGTTCTGCGGTAGTATTAAGAGCTCTTTTAGACCAAGGCTCTCAGGCTTCGTTTATTACGGAGTCAACAGTCCAGTTATTAGGCTTAAGGAAAATGCCAATTGAAGCTAACGTATCAAGACTAGGGGATGATGGTAGTATGCCCTGTAGTTCAGTGGTGTTTGTAAAGGTTAAATCACGTCTAGACCCTACGTTTCTGATTGAAGTAAAAGCATATGTGCTGAAGAAACTTACGTCTTTGTTACCTGAAAAAAGGTTACATCATTCATTTTCAACATTACCTGCTATGGAGTTGGCAGATCCATATTTCGGTACACCTAATAAAATTGAAATGATTTTAAGTGTTGGTGTATATTCACAGATATTGCTGGAAGGTTTGATCAAAGGTCCTCCTGGGTCCCCTGTTGCTCAGAAAACAAGGCTCGGTTGGATTTTGTCTGGTGATATATATGATCCAAATGGCCATAGCCCAGGTATATGTAACAGTGTTATTTTGAACATGTACGTGTCATTGTGTGAAAATGACAGTCTTAGGAAGTTTGAAAAGGAAGAGAAATGTGAGAAGTTGTTTTCTGAAACAACTAAGAGAGACTATCCAGGGCGATATATCGCCAAAATAACTATTCGGGATGATCACTGCAAGGATGGTAACTCCAAACATCTTGCAGGTAAAGGAGTAGACATGGTGGAGCAAGGATTAATTAAGAATCCTGATTTTAAGGTTCAATATGCTTCTGTAATTAGACAGTATCAGGATTTAGACCACACGAAAATAGTTCCACTTTTAGTAGAAGATAAACAGGGTGTGATATATTTACCACATCATGCTGGCGCACCAAATGACGAGCGCACAAAAAAGGTGCACACAGAATTTGATGCATCTTGTCAAGGAACGACATCACTTAATCACGATTTGATGGTTGGACCACTACAGCCTGAGTTGCGTCAAGCAATAACTCGATGGCGTTGCCATCCAATCTGCTTGCATGCAGATTTTATGAAGATAAAGGTTGCTAACGAAGATGTTGACTTCCAACGTCTTTTTTGGCGAGATAACCCAGAAGGTGATTTACAGCATCTGAGGTTATTACGTGTCACCTTTGGCACGTCATCAGCACCTAATCTGATTGTGAGATGTTTGCAGAAACTTGCAGGTGATAAAGGAAAAAATTATCCTTTATTAGCCAACCGCATCACGACAAGGATTTACCTTAATGATCGCAGTACTGGATGCGAATCTTTTAAGGAGGGTATGCGAATTTATGCCAAAAGGGATAAGTTGCTTAGTCACAGCGGCTTTCAACTTCAGAAGTCTAAGAATGATGTGCAATGTTTAAAGAAAATCGAAAATGAAGATGAAAGCATAGTTAGTTTTGAATTAAAAGTAGATACAGTTAAGAAAATTTTGAGAATAGCAATAAATCGGAAAAGAAATAAATTTAAATATACAGTCCAACTTCCTCCGCTGAGTACATCTGTGACTAAGCGCAAGGTAAAGTCAGAAACATCCCGCCTGTTAGACCCTCTTGGACGGATTTCATCAAAGATGATAAAGGTAAATATTCTTATTCAGAAATTCTCGTTTAGTGTTCATCCAAATAAATGGAAAAAATTCATTAGTAAAAGAATATCGAAGATACTTACCATATCAGAGAGTAGCCAGTGGTCTCACGTTGACTCGAGGACACCCCTGCAGACTGGGCATCCAGGGATGTAAATCCAGTAGACTGCCTTGATGATGACCTGTGGATAAAAAGAATTAAAAGGTTGAAATGTAATGTGATGCATAACGTGAACAAAGATAAAATGGAAAAAAATCAAGTTAAATGTAAAAGGTTTAAAAGGAAGGAAGGAAGGAAAGAAAAGGAAAGGGAAGGAAGGAAAAGGAAAGGTAAAAAAGAAAAAGTAAACTTACCTGTTTGTACTTAATCACTGATGGATGATTCACTTACTTACCTTTGTCCAGTTTTTTTTAACGGCTTTAATTCTTGGTTTTTTCGTTATTAGTTTTGACAAGCACTCTGGACCAGACAACGTCACTGGTTGTTTAATATAAGGGAAATGTAACGAAAATATGTGTCAAAATTAATTGTTTTGCCATTTGGGGAAAAAGGTATGTAAGTTATTGTATTTTTTTGTGTATTAATTAGTAATTTAATATATCCACAAGTATTGTTTGGACCCTATATGTCTGTTGATAATTTTTAATTTGTAGTTTAATTTTGATTTATTTGTGAGTAAATTTATTCAGTCATGGTGGGCGGTACTAAATTTTTCGGATAAGATTTTATATGATGGTTATTATGGACATTCTGTCCATGGTGGGCGGTATGTTAAACGCTAAACAGTACTTTTATTATCTCGTTTACTACTACTGGCCAATAGATGTCGCTGTACATGGTTAAATTAAATCGATATCGCGCTAAGAAGATTATTTGTCTCAGACATAGGTAGGGCTATGAGAGGTAAATTAAATTGAGATTTGTATTCTTGCGATTGTAGTTTCATTTCTCCTATCGGCTCAGTGTGGGTGTGTTCATTAATGCATAACCATTTCGGTTCCACAGGAATATAAAATTAAACATAAATATTTAGGCACCGCCAAAGACTTATCATAAGCAAACACGATTGATGTGCAAACAAAAAGACCGAAAAAAAACCTAAAAAAGGCCACCCGCATATCGCACTTCCGAACTTTGAGATTCCGGATTTTGGGTGAAACGTGAACGTATTTTTAAATATATTTATTTTAATTTTCGTATTATAAAATTAATAACACTTAAAAACTACTTAAAGACTATAAAAACTAAAATAACACTCCTTGGAACTAAAATTAAAAAACAAGAAAAAAATAGGTAAATACTAGCGCGAGAATAAAATGCGTAGTATTTTGATAGATAAAAATGGTTAAATTGGGTTAACCTTAAAAGCTAGACATATCCTGTCGTGGATTTTTATTTAGAACTTTTAGAGGGGAACAATTTTGTAATACCTTGGCCGTTTACTCAGCGCACGCAAGGAAAGCTTGAAATTTTGCCGTTTTCGTACTATTTAGCTATTGCTGCTCCTCTCCTATTCATCTTAGCGTGATGTTATATATAAAGCATTTAGCCTTCCTCGGTAAATGGACTATCTTACACTGAAAGAATTTTCAAATCGGTCCAGTAGTTTCTGAGATTAGCGCGTTCAAACAATCAAACAATCAAACAAACTTTTCAGCTTTATATATTAGTATAGATTGTGAAAAAACATCCGCATCATCACCTCCTTCCACAAGATAACATCCTCGGAAAAAAGCCTTTAGGCTGAAAGTAGGGTAGTTACTTAGACGGGTTCTGTTGGGCTTGATTTTATGTGGCTGAACATGGTTTTCGGTCACCGTCGGCAGAGCCCAGAAGCCCAGCAATGGGAACGGGGACCTTCGGGTTGCGAGGAAGAAAATCTCTATAAAAATTACCCCGTGGGGGCGGAAACGCCCACCAAGGCGCTGGGGTCCCTACTTGGGGCGGTCTCTCCTTGTCAACCGTATCATGAAGCATCGATGGGCAGGGAGTGATCGCGGGCAGCGATGGCCTCCTTTTCGCTCTGGAGAGTGAGGCGGCGGATAGGTTCTGGATCCAATCCACTGCTGGCGAGTCCAAGTGTTAGCGACTTGCCCAAGCCCATCGTCTGTCACCCTAACAGGGGACCTTCGGGCGATCCGAACGGAGTATATCGGACGTCTGGCTTACAGCGTGGTGGAGCACACAGGTCGTTTTAGTCGGTGCGAGTCCGACAGAAAGGGACAGGCGGCTACAGTTACTGAGGCAACTCGCGATACGTAAATTAATGTCAATTTTACTTTAGCAAATTAATAATTTTATGCATGGTTACATCACGTGAAGTAATTATCAAGTATCTCGTTGGTAATTTTTTTTCAAATGCTATTACAAAAATAAAAACGAAAGAAAGAAATGGCGATATCTGGGACTTGATCCCGAGTATTTTGTATTTCTTTAGTCCACCCTTTCCCAACTGAGCTATTATAACTTCACAAATGATAGCTAGATTCACCTTTGTATTCAATTTATATTTAAGCAGTTTTTCAATGCCTGAAAACAGGGATAAAATCTCTTTTTTTTTTTTTAAACCTAGCTAGATCTTTTCACCCCCGAAACCCCCTTTATACCGAATTTCATAAAAATCATTGAAGTCGTTTCCGAAATTCATATTCTATATCTAAAAATATTAACGCTACGCACGGACGCGACATCGCTACAATTTTTATACGTATATATTTCGCAAACAAAGTCCGCTTTACGACGTTTAGTGTGATCGTGAGATGGGTTCGGAAGTGCGAATGAAATGCGGGTGGGCTTTCAAGTTTTTTTTGTTCACTTTACCATATCGGTCGTGTTCGCAAATAACAACCTTTTGACAGTACCTGAATTGTAATTCATATAATGAATAACTGGGTGATCGAGCTTTGCTTTGTATTTTTATAAATAAATAAAAAAATGCAATTACAAATATATGAAAAGAAAATATCCCAGATATTTTCTCTCTTGATCGATCCTAGTATTCTAAATTCGAGACCGCCCGCTACCCAAGCTATCACGACTTTGCAATTGACACCGAAATTATGTTTTACTTTCTCATAAAATTTTAGCGGTGCCCGAAAACCTTAGCTACATCGATTATTCCCCTCCAAAATTCTCTACATGCTGAATTTCATGAAAATCGATGGAGCCGTTTCCGAGATTTAGAAACTTGTTACAAGATGAATTCAATTAAATACTAAGAAACCAGAATACTAAAGATTAAATTAAATACTAAAGATTAAAGATAAATCCATTCATAATAAATATAGTAGTAAGTAAAGTAACAGCCTGTTACTATCCCACTGCTGGGCATAGGCCTCTTCTCTCCGTTTTTTTTTTATGGAGGGAAGGATTGGAGCTAAGACCTACCACGCTGCTCCAATGCGGGTTGGTAGGTTAAACATATACCCAGAATTCTCTAGAGATATGCAGGTTTCCTCACGATGTTTTCCTTCACCAAAAAGCGTGTGATAAATTGCAATTATCAATTAGACACATAAGTTTTACTAGAAAACTCATTGGTGCCTGCCCGGGGTTTGAACCCTAGACCTCCTCAAAAGAGGCGCACGGTGTTACCACTGGGCTACCACAGCTCTCAATAATAAATAATAAATATATCAAATGCGAAAATGAGAGACGTATTTATAGAATTAGGCGTTACTTTGCGGAGGTCCATAATACAAATAAAATTATAAATTTTTACGTGTTAAATATTAATGTGGATGGATATGAGAGTACAGGTAGGCCGAGATATGGTTGTATTGTGTGAAGTATGACATGCATATAGAAGGAGTTGCGACAGAGTTGAATTATACAAGAGAATTGAAGATAAAAACATGTGCTGACTACACTTAGACACGGGATAAGGGCTGGATAATGACATATTCCAGACAATTCGAGGTTATCTAGTAAGGGTTGCAAGCTTTACTCATTCACCCATTACCTGTGTGAAGCCCTCTTTATTTCTGAAAAAGGAAGCAAAACGTCTTCCGCCTACCTACCCAAAGCCATTACAGCAGTTTAAAAACACTGTTAAAAAGAGGCTGATACAGAAAGCCTACTATACTCTTGAAGATTATTTATAAGATAAGAATGTGTGGATATAGCTCTCTTTGAACCTGTACAAGACAGTAACGACTTAATGTAAATAGTATTAAGAATTATATTTTAAAAAAAGAGCAACCGCCGAGTTTCTTGCTGGCTCTTGTCGGTAGGAACAGCTTTCCGAACCAGCAGTAGAGTTGACGATTCAAAAGCACTTGTTTACAAGTTTATTTGAATAAAGAATATTTTGAATTGTCTTATTCTATACCAGAATGTTCTATTTGTAACTTCACCCCCACAACCTGAGTTACCAAGTGAATGTCGGTTTATTGTCATTCAAATACATTCAAATAACGTTGTCGCACACTGAATATTGTACGCATATTATGTAATCTTTATCTTAAACCTTTCTTTTGAGACAGTTTCGCAATTGTTAACTTAACAAATGAGAGGGAGCGAGATGGTTATCGTAGGTTAAGGTGATAATGTTTATTGTAACTCAATTGATAGCAGATAACCTGCGATGACTGCATTATTGTCATATTCAAATTCAAAATAGGTTTTAAGAATAGGCTATAACAAGGGTTTTTAATTAAAATTATAATGAAGCTACTGATATGATAATGTTAAACTTAGGTACCTCAAATATCCAATACAGAAGTGCAGCTCGTGTCTTCGATCGTATATTTAAAAAATTATATTGAGTGCTTGTTGGTGACGGTGGCAGTGACCATGCCTTCAGCTGCGTGGATCGCAGATTCATTTCCCGTCGAAGGCCAACATTTTAGAAAAACAAATTGTTGGTTCTTCGAGTCACCCAGTTACATACACTCAATATTTAACTATTTATTTAAAACTATGTATATCACCCATAACACCATTTTTGAGTTACCTACTTTGGGGATGGACGACAGCCATTTACAAGAATCGATTTTAAATAAATCGATTAATTCGAAATCGATTATTCAGACTATTCAATTTTTTTATATATATTAATAATTAATTAGAACAAAGATTAATTAAAGTGGTTTAGGAGAATTAAACAATAATATAGATGCGATGTTTAGGAGATTTACGCGAAATTTTGCGATTAAAATATGTAGCTTGGCTATATTGGTTTAAGCAAAGAGCGCATATTTTATTTTAAAAAACAAAGAATATAATCCATTGAAATAAAATCGATTAATAATGTTTACAAAATCGATTATAATAATAAAATAATCGATCGGTAAGAAAATCGAACCTGCACCAGTAAAACAAGCCAGTATAATAGTGACCAGGTTAACTATGGTTCCCGCCCGGTTCCGTCTGTAGTAACAGTACCATAGTTATAAGATCTGTTTGGTTTAGAAATTCTTTCTGACGTGCGCCGGTTGTATTACGTGATGGGAATACTATAGTTTATGGTAATTTTTAAATGCGGGCTCTCAACACCTGTATTCTTTTTTTTACAGGTTTTATGTACATAAAAGGAGTTTTTTTTCGGGACTTATCTTATGTAGAAGTTACAACCTAAGTTAGAAACTGGGTTATAGGCTATCAGTTACCTACTAGGGGAGTTTAACCCTTTAATCCCCTCCACATTTAAATGCAACGCATGCTAATATTGACGAAAAAGCTATTTCTATTTCTTATCATCTGAGTTTTTAAAGTTAATTTAGGTTTGTTTTAAGTTTTTTACGTAAAACAAATATTGAGATGGGGCATGGTACAAAAAGTTGGGAAATACTAGTTTAAAGGTATTCTAAAGGCTCTTGTTTAATATTTAATTTCAGATCGCACCATTTCACTGATTTATTCCGAAGGGTTAAACAGGCTGAATTTTTTTCTTAAAATCTTCCTTGGATTTATGCAAATATTTTAAAAACCAAAATTAGCCACATCAGCATACCTGTTTTCGAGTTATAGGGACAATAACAAAGTTAACCAAATTTTTTATATATTAAGACCAGTGGAGGGTATATGGGGGGTTTTACGAAGGGAGACCGGACACAAAGGTAAAATGGCAATCACTTACCTTGATAAGATGATAAACTGCGGAAATCTATGCGAAACAATTATATTTCAACGATGATGCCCGTTACAACGTTTAATGCGTGCTGCTTTTCACAGCATTCAATGCGAACTGCCGTGGTTTGAAGATTCAAGATTGCCGCGAAAATCGCGTCAGTGTTACAACATAAAGATTTTGTTTTTGCTCTAAATTCTTATAAAATTATCACTCGTTATAAAAAAAAATCCTTAATTTAAGGGCGCATAGAAAAAACACTTGGAAAAAATGATTATCTACATATTTTAGTACTTGTTACTAGTTCTATTATTATTAGTACTAGTATTATTATTAGTACTAGTATTATTTTTCAAACTCTCATGCATTTATTTACAAATTAATTTACATTTTTAAATATTTTCTAAAACATACAGAAAAAAAACATTTAAAATATAAAAAAAATGTTATCCACGGAGAGCGGAGAAAGGACCCAAGCTCCCGGCGGTTAGGAATACAGATTGAGGAACCTCCTCACAATGCGTGCCGTCTCAAGCAACACCGCCTTCTGTATCCTGCCCTTAATCCAACAACTAAGCGAGAGCCTCTTGAGATGTTGGTCGAGGCTCTTCGCTAGTAGACCGTTTACCGATACAACAATTGGAACAATTATTGTTGAGTGCTCATGTGCTAGATCCAAATATTTAGTTAATTTTTCTTTTTCAGCTCTTATGAGATTATCGTCATGTGGAACAGTGATATCAACAATAATTGCCCGACGCGCTGACCGATCTACCAAAACTATATCAGGTTTATTGGCGGCAATATACCTGTCAGTGATGATAGATCGGTCCCAGTAGAGCAGTATTATTATTAGTACTAGTATTATTATTAGTACTAGTATTATTATTAGTACTAGTATTATTATTAGTACTTATTAAAAAAAAACATTTTAATTAATTAACGATACAGAAATATCTATAAAATAATCATAGGAAACCGAAACTATTACTTTCACAAGTTTATGAGGCACTCAATATTATTTATAGGTACTTTAATTTGATATACTCTATAGAATGTACTTTCGACCTTATATACTTTATACAATACTTTTATCTTTTATACTTTAACTTTAGAATATACAAAAGTAATAATAAAATTATTTTGCTATAATCCGCGAAGAAGTAAAATAGAAAATATATATAATGCTAAATGTAAGTGGACAATCGGTTATCATAGCTGATACAAACCTGATACCAAAATCGCAAGCTTTGCGATTTTGGTCGTGGAGTCTATCTCCTGATGATGCTTCGGTTGCGGGGCGAAACGATTGTTGAGTTTGTGATAGTGAACGTATATAGTGCTTGTGTATTGTGGTGGCGGTGGTGGAGGTTTGTGGATGTGTTTTTACGAATCCTGCATGTATCAGGTATGATAACCGATTGTCCACTCTACATTTAGCATTATATATATATTCTATTTTACTTCTTCGCGGATTATAGCAAAATAATTTTATTATTACTTTTGTATTATGGATCTCCGCAAAGTAACGCCTAATTAGTAATCTATAAATTATTTAGAATATACTTTAATCAGTACTTTTTAAAAGGTACTGAAATATGTCGTTCTTACTGGTAAAACTTATTGGCAAAGATGGCATGTCTTACTGTACTTTAATTTTATATACTTTATAGAATATAATTTGACCTTATATACTTTATATAATGTTCTTTAATCTTTTATACTTTAACTTTAGAATATGCTTTAAGCAGTTCTATTTAAAAGGTACTGATATTTGTTTTATAATAGGAATAAATTTGGGAAATCCCCAAGCAATAGAGCTATAGAGCAAAGAATAAATAGTGTTACCACATCACTTTCAAGATTTCCCTAAATCCCTATAGCATTAAGAAGTCCTAATGCGTACTTAAAATGAGTGCTTTCGCCCCAAAATAGGGAACAATCCCTAGAAGTGGAAACACTGTATCGTGTGCTCATTTTCTATGGTAAAGGGTTGATTGGGGATGATATAAATATATAGGGAAAAAAGAAAAAATCTGACCCAACCTCGAACTTAATACTTGAAGGGAAAGAAGTATTAATTGAAGATAAAGAAAACTCACCTTGCATTAAACAGGATATCTTTTATACTTCATCATCCTCCTGCCCTTATCCCACTCTAAGTGGGGTCGGCACAACATGTTACAAACATATTGTCATATGATTTGGCTACGTATTTTACGACCGGCCGCCTGCCTGACGTCAACATACCTTAGTCGTATTTTACGACACCTCGGTAAGAAATGAGGGTGGTACTATTCTATTCAGCCGGATACCACACGGCGGAGGATATCTTTTATACTTATAGGATATATAATATGGGGTATTGCCTTTTTTTTAAATCCATACATTTTAAAATTTTGGGCACTCGTATATTTTAAAATAGTAATTATGATATCGCGCGCGTCCGCTATGAACCACTTTAATCGAGAGTTAGTGGTAGACTGCGGTAAGTTGCGACTTGTGCGTACATGTCATTGTCGATTCGTAATACATGCGAAAGTGCGTCTGTCTGTTACGCATTCACGGTTAATCCGCTGGAGCACAATATTGCTCCAATATAAATTGAAATATTGCTGTTTATTTATTTGTATACTTTTTTGCACACCACAGAGTTATTGTAAACACAATACAAACACTGTATAACGCAAATACGTTAGTGCCGCGAATCAAACTAGATGGCGCTGCATCGAAAAAATGCCCGCTATCGTATGGTTCGCGGAACAATATATAAGCAACGAGTGGTTTGTGGGAACCCCTCTTTTTTCTCTTTCTTTCCGATGTTATGTAAGAAAAGTAAACTGTCACTTCGCAACAAAGTGACACTTTATAAAACTTGCATAAGACCCATCATGTCCTATGCGAGTGTCTCGTTCGCACATGCGCCTAAAACCATCCTGCGCCCCATGCAGACCTTACAGAACAAATTCATGAGAATAGCCTGTGGCTGCCCATGGTACGTGCGAAACTATGACCTCCATAAAGACCTAGGTCTCCCCACAGTCGCCAGTTTATTTAAGCGATTTTCGAAAAATTATTTCGACAAAGCGGAGGTACACGCTAACCCTCTGATAGCAGGGATGGCCGTTTACCGCTGCTTTGACAAATTGTTCAAAGCCCGTATCCACAGACGCCCAAGAAGCGTCCTTACTGACCCTGACGATCAAATCACGATCGACATCGCCAAAACACTAAACAAACAAACACACACACAGCGTCTTCGCCGGCGAAGACGAGGTCCTCGTTTTCTTACGTCTAGCGGAAGGGGCGTCCAGCCCCGACCGATATGACACTCAGACTTTCCATAAGTCCGTTTATAGTCCTCCACGACACGTCGTCTTAAGCCGAGGTTCGGCCTCACAGGAGGCACCCTTAAGGCGACGTTCCCAAGATGTCACGAGCCTCTCCCGAGGCTCGCTCCACTCCACCTCCGGCGATGCTTCTGCGCTCGCCCCAATCTCCCGGTGACGCTGTAAAAGCCGCTCTGGCTAACAGCAAGAAGTCATTTTTCGAAAAAAAAAAAAAAAAAGTGGGAACCCCTCTTTTTTCTCACTCTTCCCGTGTTGTCGTGTCGATACGGACGTTCACATGTAATTACACATAATAAAAATTGTTGGTAAAGCAATAAATGTGATTCGGATAATGGATAGCTGTGTTATAATTTAATCGGCTGTCCCTACATACACCCTGTTCGACCAGCAACCCAAGGGGGTTGTCCAAACACTAAAAATAAATATTTTATACAGTACAAAATGCGGTATGCCGTGTGGTATCCGGCTGAGTAGAATAGACCAGCCTCATTTCTTACCGAGGTGTCGTAAAAGGCGAAGGCAAGTTAACAACTAGTAAATATTTTTATTATTATTTTGTGCTATACATCTACGCAAAGTAACATCTACTTGTATCATCAGCTTCCTGCCCTTATCCCACTCTAAGTGGGGTCGGCACAATATGTTACAAACATGTTGTCACATGGTTTGGCTATGTATTTTATGACCGGCCGCCTGCCTGACATCAACTTATCTTAGTCGTATTTCACGACTCCTCGGTAAGAAAGATAGTGGTCTATTTTACTCAACCGGATACCACACGGCGGGTCGATTTACCTTAGTCGCTTGTTACGACACCTCGGTAAGAAATGAGGTTGGTCTATTCTACTCAGCCGGATACCACACGGCGGGTCGTCTTACCTTAGTCGCCTTTTACGACACCTCGGTAAGAAAAGTGGCTGGAACTATTCTATTCAGCCGGATACCACACGGCGGGTCGACTTACCTTTGTCGCCTTTTACGATACCTCGGTAAAATATGAGGGTGGTCTATTCTATTCAGCCGGATACCACACGGCGTATTGTGTTTATATAATAATTTATACAATTAACTATTGTAGTTAATTGTATAAATTATTCAATTAGGCCTAATTTCGAATTAGGTCACTTTAATACTAAGCGCGCGATATATTTTTATAGCCGTCACTACATCGCCTAGCTACCGTTGCCTACTTTTTCAATGACATAACATAAAGAGAAAATCTCACCCAATTTTTTTCCCGTTCTGATACGATCGCAGGTGATATTTTCAAAAAGCTCGTTATTATTCGTTGCTCGTCTAAATTTACAATCTAACATCTAAACAATGATAGAAAGCATTACGTTTCGCCCGCATCAGGTTAATTTGTGACAAGGCGTACAGTTTCACTTTAACTAACCAGTTTAAATTGAACCGCAGTTATCTTTTAATACAGTGGAGATGAAAGCTCAGAGGTCCGAATATGAGAGACATTCTCGAGTTTTCTATTATTATTTAAACCGTGTGGTATCTGGCTGAGTAGAAGAGACCAACCTCATTTCGTATCGAGGTGTCGTAAAAGTCGACCTAAGGAAAGCCGACTAGCCGTGTAGTATCCAGCTGAATAGAATAGAACACTTTTTTTTTTTTTTTTTACTCCTTACTAAGGTGTCATCAAATGCGACTAAGGTAAGATGATAAAATAAGTATCCAAATCATGTGACATGTTTATATCGCACAATTTTTCATCTTCCTGCCCTTACCCCACTCTAAGTGGGGTCGGCACAGCATATAAGAAACATGTTGTCACATGATTGACTACGTATTTCACGACAGGCCGCCTGCTTGACGTACTCAGCGTAGTCTAATTTTGCAACGCCTCGTTAAGAAATGAGGGTGATCTATTCTACTCAGCCGGATACACGGCATGTAACTGAGGTAACTTTAACAATATCATATCAGTAGCTTCATTATAATTTGAATTGAAAACATAATTAATGTATAGAAACCGGCTATACTCACGTGTTATTTTTTAGAAGACGCGCGTCCAGCGCCGCTGCCGTCCCTCCCCCCGCTCTAACCACTCTCGAGTCGCACCCTGCGAGCTGCTTCACCCAGTTCCCGCCGCGATAACGCCGCGTAAAGAGCTCATGAATAAGAGCCCCGTATGGGCTTGAAACTAGTCGGGCTCATCCGATAAAATAACACGTGAGTATATCCGGTTTCTATACATTAATTATGAATTCCACTCACGATAGTTTAAATTCAAAAATGAATTGAAAACCCTTGTTATATTCCTATTCTTAAAACCTATTTTGAATTTGAATATGACAATAACGCAGTCATCGCAGGTTATCTGCTATCAATTGAGTTACAATAAACATTATCACCTTAACCTACGATAACCATCTCGCTTCCTCTCATTTGTTAGTTAACAATTGCAAAACTGTCACAAAAGAAAGATTTAAGATAAAGATTACATCATATGCGTACAATATACAGTGTGCGACAATGTTATTTGAATGTATTTGAATGACAATAAACCGACATTCACTTGGTAATTCAGGTTATGGGGGTGAAGTTACAAATAGAACATTCTGGTATAGAATAAGACAATTCAATGGGTAGGTAGGCGGAAGACGATTTGCTTCCTTTTTCAGAAATAAAGAGGACTTCACACAAGTGATGGGTGAATGAGTAAAGCTTGCAGCCCTTACTAGATAACCTCGAATTGTCTGGAATATATCTCCAGCCCTTATCCCACTCTAAGTGTAGTCAGCACATGTTTTTCTATTCAATTCTCTTGTATAATTCAACTCTGTCGCAACTCCTTTTATATGCATGTCATACTTCACACAATCCAAACATCTCTCAGCCTCCCTCTAGTCACATATCTATCCACATTCATATTTAACACTCGTTTTTATCGTCAATGACTTTAGCTTTGTATTTTATAGCAACAGTCATGAAAAAAGAGTTTCGCGCCCTTTTGACTGAAATGTTGGCAACACTGTGTCATGTTGTATCCTATTAATAAAACGTTTCAGTGGCTTTCAGTCTTTGTTCGTTATTCAAGAGAAATGTATCATAACAGCAGTTTAAAAACACTATTAAGGAGAGGCTGATACAGAAAGTCTACTATACTGTTGAGGATTATTTAGACGATAAAAATGCGTGGATATAAATATTGTTCGACCCTGTACAAGATAGAAACATTAAATGTAACTAGCATTAAGAATTGTATTTTTTAAAAAGAGCAACCGCCGAGTTTCTTGCTGGCTCTTCTCGGTAGGAACAGCTTTCCGAACCAGCAGTAGAGTTGACGATTCAAAAGCACTTGTTTACTAGTTTATTTGAATAAAGAATATTTTGAATTTGAATCTGAGCGGGAAATGTGGTAATCCTATTATATCGTGTTATTGTATAGTGTGTGCTTTAACATTTGGTCACATTGTTTTCATACCTCCTCATCACATGTCCATACCATGTTAATTTTGCACTTATCATCTTTCTATAGTGGGCGCAACTTTCAGACTTCCTATTACATACTCCTTTGAATTAAATCAATTGAAGTATTGTATGTAACGGCAATATATTACACTAAGTTTTGGATGTATAACGTTATCTAAAAGGTTCCTATGACCCCGTTTAACCTTACATCGTTGACACAGCTGACTAAATAAACCTCTTAATGCACTTTGGTATGGAGCTTTTGAAAACGCTATTTTAAATTAAAACTGTAATAACGATAAATTGAAATTATGACCGAATTATTTCGCTATAATCCGCGTTTGGTAAATAATCTATTTAATGCTGAGTATAGGAAAAAGAAACCGTTCAGTGGGAAAAAATTTAAAAGTAATGAGAATATTATTTTGCTTTAATCCGCTATAGAAATCTCTCTCTCTCTCTCTCTGTCTCACTCTCTATCTCTCTCACTCTCTATTTCTCTCTCAATCACTATCTCTCTCTCATCTATCGCGGATTATAGAAAAATAATATTCTCATTGCTTTTGTATTATGGACCTTCGCAAAGTAACGCCTAATTCTATAAATTATGGGACAAAATCTGTAAAAGTAATAAATGTAGCGGCCTGTTACTATCCCATTGCTGGGAATAGGCCCCCTCTCTCCGTTTTTGGAGAGAAGGGTTTGAGCTAAGACCTACTACTAACCACGCTGCTCCAATGCGGATTGGCAGATTACACATATCCCCAGAATTCTATAGAGATATGCAGGTTTCCTCACGATGTTTTCCTTCACCGGAAAGCGTGTGATAAATTGCAATTACCAATTAGACACGTAAGTTTTAATAGACACACTCATTCGTGCCTTCCCGGGAATTGAGATAAGTTCCTCTCGAAAGAATCACACAGTCTCACCACTGGGCTATCACAGCTAGTGTTTAGTTAAGCATGTAACATTTTTTACATGAACATGTATGTCTGTATCGCTTGCACTCTGCTAATGCAATATTAATGATATTTTGATTCAAATATAAAGCTAATTTGTATCGAGTTAACACATATTTAAAAAAGAAAACCATATTTCTTTCCGAAATAAGTGAAAACAAGACATAAATGAAGGTTTTAAACAAAAAGTAATGATTTTTGAATTTAAACTATCGTGAGTGGTATTCATAATTAATGTATAGAGACCGGCTATACTCACGTGTTATTTTAAAGTATGTGCCCGACAAGTTTCAAGCCCACACGGGCTTACACAAGAGCCCCGTATGGGCTTGAAACTAGTCGGGCTCACCCGATAAAATAACACGTGAGTATAGCCGGTTTCTCTACATTAATTATAAAAGTATGTATGAAATAATGATATGAAATGATTTTTCTATAATCCGCGTTTGTTTTTTGTTAAATTTTTTAACACAACGTGAAGCGAACAAAGTCGCATGTACAAGTATTGTATAATATAATTTAATTTAATCGCCGACGCAAACACCTCGAGGGTCAAAATACATCGCGTTGACCTGTATTATATGTAGATATAAGTCCATTATAATTACAAAGTGAACCTTTTGAATTTGAAACTCGACGCTTTGTCGAAGATATTTCCAGATATAAGGTTTGTTTATTCAAAACTTTTTTTAAATAATTTTTTTGTAAGTAAGTAGCGGCCTGTTACTCTCCCACTGCTGGGAATAGGCCTCTTCTCTCCGTTTTATGAGAGAAGGATTGGAGCTAAGACCTACCACGCTGCTCCAATGCGGATTGGTAGGATACACATATCTCCAGAATTCTCTAGAGATATGCAGGTTTCCTCACGATGTTTTCCTTCACCGAAAAGCGTGTGATAAATTGCAATTATCAATAAGACACATAAGTTTTATAAGAAAAACTCATTGGTATCTGCCCGGGTTTGAACCCATGATCGTCTCTAGAGATTCACACGGTCGCACCGCTAGGCCATCACAGCTTTTCCAGATATAAGGTTTGTTTATTCAAAGCTTTTTTAAAATAATTTTTATTGATTACTTTTGTATTATAGAAAGTAACGACTAATTCTATTTATACTAATATATGAAGCTGAAGAGTTTATTTGTTTGTTTGTTCGATTGTTTGAACGCGCTAATCTCAGGAACTATTGGACCGATTTGAAAAATTCTTTACAGTGTAAGATAGTCCATTTATCGAAGAAACCTATATATATATATATATATATATATATATATATATATATATATATATATATATATATATATATATATATATATATAGGGTATATATAATATCACGTTCAGATGAATAGGAGAGGAGCAGCAAAAAAAATTGTTACAAAAACCTTTTATTTATTTTATATGTACAGAAGTATAAAGAAAACTTAAAATATATTTCCACAGTTTTGTTCCCGTGATAATTTAGCAAAAATCACGTTCTTTAACCACTCAGCCACCGAGGTTTTTTAATAATTTAAATAAAGGTTTAATCTATCAAGTCGAGTAAGGGATAAACAAACAAACATTCTAAGAAACGCGCGGTCTCTTTGTGACTATACAAACGAAGTGTGTTGTGCAAAATACAACCTTATAACAATGTGATAGGGTTGTAATTCAAACTTTTTCGGTACCTCTGTTATACTTGAGTCATCGGTGTAGTGTAACTATGCTGTTCTCACACTTTTTGCTGTTTATGGAATTTTGTGGATTCCACGCTTTTCACATTTTTTTAAGTATATTAGTTTTTTTTATGTCGGTGCCTTTTTATATACAAACTAGCTTTTACCCTCAACTTCGCTCGCGTGGACTGCTGTCGTGTGATAGGTCGACAATAGATGACGCTTTTCAATGTCATCCTAATAATTAACAGGATTTCTATAGCCTATATGATGCCCCGGCGTAAAAGGAATAATTGTGCACAAATTTCATCGATATTGGTTCAGCGGATGTGCTGAGAAAGAGACAAACATTATAATATTAGTGGGACTCGAATCATTCTTTATTCAATTAAACTTGTAAACAAGTGCTTTTGAATCGTCAACTCTACTGCTGGTTCGGAAAGCTGTTCCTACCGAGATGAGCCAGCGAGAAACTCGGCGGTTGCTCTTTAAAAATTATTAAATATTATAAATGCAAAAGTTTGTCAGTATTGATGTATGTTTGTTACTCTTCCACGGCGAATCCGGTCAACCAAAATCGATGAAATTTTGCACAATTATTCCTTATATACCGGGTGTTACCCTGGTAAATAAGGAATAATACCTAGGCTATAGAAATCCTGTTAATTCTATAGCAATAAGATGACATTGTAAAGCGCCATCTATTATCGACCTGTCACGCAAACGAAGTTGCTGGTAAAAGCTAGTATACGTTATACGTTATGATATACGTTAAAAAAAGATGATACATGATGATGAATGTGGATGGATATGTGAGTAGAAGAAAAAGAGATGGTTGAATTGTGTGAAGTATGACATGATATAACAGGAGTAGCGACAGAATTGAATTATATGGACAAAATGGAAGAGAAAAACATGTGCCGACCCCACTTACAGTGGGATAAAGGTAAGAGAATGTCGATGATGTAAGCTTGGTCATTAAATAGTTGCAACTAAGTGTAGAAATACCTTTGATTATGTACTTGGTTATGGGAGTTTTTCTCCTATACGTAAACCCGGTTTATAAGATATATCTTAATATTTAAATGAGTTAATCTTGTATATATATGTATATATATATATATATATATATATATATATATATATATATATATATATATATATATATATATATATATATATATATATATATATATTTTCCGAATCTCGGAAACGATTTTCCTGAAATTCAACATGTAGGAGGTTTTGGGGGAGAAAAATTGATCTTGCTAAAAAAATTGTTTTATCCCTGTTTTTGGGCATTAAAAAACACTAACATTATTGTATTGTATAACATGTATTGAATTGAATTTTAGCCATTAACTGTCAAGTCGACGTAGCTTATTCGGGTGACGGGCAGACTTGAGAAATGAGAATGCCAAGGATCCATAATAACCAAGGATAATATTTGTTAAAAATTACCACCCAGATATTATATATATATATATATATATATATATATATATATATATATATATATATACACACACACATAAACATACATACAAGATTAACTTATCTCGGTAGGAACAGCTTTCCGAACCAGCAGTAGAGTTGACGATTCGAAAGCACTTGTTAACAAGTTTATTTGAATAAAGGATGATTCACGCTACACCGTGTCGCGACCGGGCCGTGCCACGGCCGGGGCACGGCCACCGTGCGCCGGCCGTGCCAGTCATTCATGTTACACCGGGCTGTTTGGGTTTATTATTTGCACGACTTATATCTATGTTAAGTAGCTTTTGTCAGCAAGTGATTTCATCTATCGATAGACTTGACGCCTAAATAAATATGCAGTTTCACAATTTGAATTAGCAGCTATTGCAATTGCCATCGATGATGAAGTATTGGAAATTATTTTATTTGTTATCTAAATACTTAGGATGGCTCATGTCATAAATCACAGAGCAAATTACACACATTCTAAACAATTGTCCATTTTACTGTTAAGCTGCTAAACTCACCAAGATTTGACGTTGACTGCTCTGCGGGCGCCCGGGCGCATATGTTTATGTTACAACGTGTCGAGGCGAACCGTGCCGGAGCCGGGAAACAATACCCACCGACATTTCAGCGCCGTGCCCCGGCCGTGCACGGCCGGGACACGGCCGGGGCACGGTTAGGCATGAATCACTTCATACCAAAAGTATACCATAATGTTCGACCGTGCCCCGGACGGGGCACGGCCCGGTCGCGGCACGGTGTAGCGTGAATCATCCTTAAAGAATATTTTGAATTTGACAGTGCGTCAAAATACCATCACCAGAGACACTAAAATGAAAAAAAAAAGGTTAAGTCGTCAACATGACTATATACATATTTTAATGTTGTCACGAAAATTTTCATGAAACACTAAAAAACGACACTTAATATTATCTACCCCTCTGGCGAAACGTGACAACAGATAATGGCGGTATCGGTGGCGAAAAAAAAAAACAAAACGGCATATGCAAATGGCGGCGCGATTGGCGGGAAATGTTGATAGTGACGCTCTATTGGTTAATGTAATTAAACGATGTGATAATTTGGTATTTTATTGCAATCATTGTCATGAATATATACATTTTAAAGAATATAAGTAAGTAGCTGGGTGATTAAACCTTGCTGGGTAAATTAAAAAAAAGGTAAAACTAGAAAAAAAATTAAAAAAATTAATTGAGGGCACTTTCACTACTTTGATCCGTCCGTTATCTGCTTAGCTATGACAACTTAATAATTGACAGCTGAAATATCAGTTCCATTATAATCTACATTTTAATATTTTTAAACAGTCCGAAAATAGGGATACAAAGAAATTTTTTTTAATGAACCCTAAGCTAGATCGATTTTCCCCTACATGATGAATTTCATTAAAATCGTTGGAGCCGTTTATATATGTATATATGTGTGTGTGCGTGTGTGTGTGTGTGTGCGTGTGTGTGTGTGTGCGTGTGTGTGTGTGTGTGTGTGTGTGTGTGTGTGTGTGTGTGTGTGTGTGCGTGTGTGTGTGTGTGTGTGTGTGTATGTGTGCGTGTGTGTGTAACATTAACTCATTTAAATATTAAAGATACTATTACTATCCCACTTCTGTACATAACACGCTGCTCCAATGCTTATTGGTAGGTTACATTACACATTATTAATCCTCTAGATATATGCAGCTTTCCTCACGATGTTTTCCTTCACCGAAAAGCGTGTTATAAATTGCAAATATCAATTAGGTACATAAATGTACCTAAGGTAAAAAATGGGGTTACCGAATCCGGTATGTTCGCCGGGACGGGAGTTCCTGATTTTTATGCAATTATTAGAGTTCAAGTTGCATCTTTTTGGGACCGACTTAGAACTTCATCAAACTCTATTTTACAAAGAGTTAACGATGGAATACCTGATGCTATCTTAAAATATTGGCTATCTATTCATCGTGATAACATCAGGAAATAATTATTGAGACGCATGGGTGTAGTTTCTCAGCTGTTAGCAATATCTCTTCTTGATCGGTCCCTCATTACTGAGGATCGTGGTCACGTGAATCTTTCCTATGTATGACCTGCCTCCATTTATCCCGGTCTAGAGTAGCCCTAACCGTCTGATAGAATTTCGAAGAGGAGGTGGCTTCTTTCACTTGGTCAGACCATCGTGTTGGCGACCGGCCTCGTGGTCTTTTGCCTTCTGTGTTGCCAACAATGACCAGCTTTTCAAGGTTGCCATATCCTCTTCGCATTTGTTAGCAATATAAGATATTTTATTTCCTTGTGTAAGATATTTAACTTTTTTGTGACATCATCATCATCCTTCTGCCCTTATCCCACTCTAGTGGGGTCGGCACAACATGTTATAAACATGCTGTAACATAATTTGGCTGCGTTTTACGACCGGCCGCCTGCCTGACGTCAACTTACCTCAGTCGTATTTTACGACACTTCGGTAAGAAAGAGGGTGGTCTATTCTACTAAACCGGATACCACACGGTGGGTCAACTTACCATAGTCGCCTTTTACGACACCTCGGTAAGAAATGAGGTTGGTCTATTCTGCTCAGCCGGATACCACACGGCGGGTTGACTTACCTTAGTCGCATTTTACGACACCTCGGTAAGAAATGAGGGTGGTACTATACTATTCAGCCGGATACCACACGGCGTATTTAACTTTCTTGTGTATTGACTTTATAATGCTTTTTAATAAAAATTATTATTATTATTAAAAGAAAAACTCATTATTACCTGGGGTTTGAACCCACCTCCTCAAGAGAAGCACATGGATATGCAGTATTTCTGGAGAATACCTGGGATATCTAACCTACCAGCTATTTATAGAAAATCTGTATCACATTAATTCTTTAAGAATTCCTTATCTACATCTACATTCATAAAACCAAAGACATTATCCCATTATCGTCTATGCTGCGAACGCTAACAGATAACAGATAAAAAAATAACGGTCACAGTTGTTTCCCGCCTTTTTTACTGTCACGTTATCTGTACGACGTGTAAACTATATGCTCTATTTGTTCTTTCTAATTGCACTCGGAATTCGTGAAGCGTGAGTTGGTAAGTGATAATGGTTTGGAGTACTTTTTAAATGGCGCCGAGGCCGTAGTGACGGGCGGTAAATCATCGTTTATTGTTTGTGGCAGGATATCCACAAAAGAAAATTATTGAAAATATAATCTACTAGAGGCCTGCCCGTGATTCACACGGGTGTGAAATATATAGCCCATGTCACTCAGTGAAAAAATTGTTTTATACTATATAGTGATATTAATATACAAAACTGAAGAGTTTGATTGTTTAACGCGCTAATTTCAGGAACTAATGGACAGATTTGTAAAATTGATTGTTAGATAGTCCACTTATCGAGGAAGGCTATAGGCTATATAACATCACGCTAAGATGAATAGGAGAGGAGCAGCAATAAAAAATATTGCAAAAACGTCAAAATTTTAAGCTTTCCTTTCGTGCGCTAATTAAACGGTGAAAGTTATTCAAAATTCATGTATTACAAAATTGTTGCCGTTTAAAGTTCTAAATAAAAGTCCGCGATAATATATTTCTCACTTTTAAACCTTTTTTAAGATTATCAAAATACTATATTACGGTTTCAATCTTTAAACGCGGGCGGAGCAAGTGGCGATTGCTAATTTTATTATAATCCGCGATTAAAGTAGCCGAATGGTATCCCGACTGACGACTGAGTGGAATAGAACACCAATATTTCTTACCGAGGTGTCGTAAAAGTCCACTAAGGTAAATTAACCCGCCGTGTGGTATTCGGCTGAGTAGAATAGACCACCCTTATTTCTTACCGATGTGTCGCTAAAGCCGACTAAGGTAAGTTGACGTCAGGCAGGTGGCCGGCAGTAAAATACGTAGCCAAATCATGTGACAACATGTTTATAACAGTTTATGGCGACGCCACTTTACGCCACGCTGCGTAGTCGCCTTTTGTGACACCTCGGTAAAAAATGAGGGTGGTACTATTCTATTCAGCCGGTTACCACACGGCGTAATATGCAAGCAAAAATGTAAGCTTGTTTTTATACCTTTTATAAATAGCCAAAATTGAAGTAAATAAAGTAAAGTAGCGGCCTATTACTCTCCCACTGCTGGGAATAGGCCTCTTCTCGCCATTGATGGAGATTGGAACTAAGACCTGCCACGCTGCTCCAATACGGATTGGTAGGTTACACATATCCCCAGAATTCTCTAGAGATATGCAGGTTTCCTCACGATGTTTTCCTTCGCCGAAAAGCGTGTGATAAATTGCAATTATCAATTAGAATTCGAACCCGTGACCTCCTCGAAAGAGTCGCACGGTATTACCGCTGGCCTATCACAGCTCTTGTACACACAGCCAAGAATAATTCTAATACATTTATCGTGGAAAATTCTGAAAAACTAATATGCAAATGCTTAACACAGGAAGCGTATAATATATCTTTATATGTACATATATAAAATAAATAAAGTTTTATCGATTGACAGCACATCGGTGCCCTCACTAGCAGCAGTCTTGCGATAAATAGGTTCGAATCGTTAATTACTTGCTGAATATGCATGAAGGTTTCACTCGCGTTCACTTTGACAATGTTAAAGTTAAACTTTAATATATTGCTGTAACACGTCCTGAATGGGTAATAGGTATTTTAGTGGTACTGTCGAGACAATTATATATTTCTACTGATATTATAAATAAATATATAAATATATGGGACACTTACACACACGGTCGTCTGTCCCCAAAGTAAGTAACTTAATACTTGTGTTATGGGTGAGAGACAACTGGTGAATATATACTTATATATTTTTTAAATACATACTTAAATACAAATATACACCCAGGCTCAAAGACCAACAAATTCATTTATAGAAAATGTTGGCCCACGGCGGGAATCGAACCCGCGACCCGCGGAGCTGAAGGCAGGGTCACTACCCACTGCTCCAACGGGCCAGTCAGCTTTTACCCGCAACTTCGTTTGTATGGACTGTTGTCGCGTGGTAGGCTGTTTATAGAGGGCGCTTTTGAATGTCTAAAAACAGGATTTTTTTTATTATAAAGAACAACCCGTGTATCCGGCTGAGTAGAATAGTACCACCCTCATTTGTTACCGAGGTGCCGTAAAAGGCGACTGAGGTAAGTTGACCCACTGTGTGGTATCCGCTTTAGCAAAATAGACCACCCTCTTTATTACCCAGGTGTCGAAAAATATACAAAGGTAAGTCGACGTCAGGCAAGCGGCCGGTCGTAAAAACGCAGCCAAATCATGTAACAGCATGTTTATAACATGTTTTGCCGACCTCACTTAGATTGGGATAAGGGCAGGAAGATTTTTATAAAGAACAACCAAAACCTTTATTGATGTTGCGATCTAGCCAAGAGGCTAATAAGCAACTTAAAGATTACCTAAACTTATAAATTAACTTTTATCTAAGAATAGGTCCAGTGACTTATCTTAGACTTTCTTGCTATGCGAGACACTTTGTTCTTGTGTTTTTTCAGAGAAAAATTAAAAAAAAAACAAGTTTTTGTAATAAAACCTAGCTAGATAGATTTTTCCTCCCGAAAACTCTATACATGCTGAAATTTTACGAAAATCGTTGGAGCCGTTTTCAAAATTCAGAAAAAATATATGTATACGGGATTAACTCATTTAAATATTAAAAAAAAATAACTTTAAAGTAATGTCAGGTTATCTGTGACATTGAATAATGTAAATAGCAAATCAATTACTGATGGCTTAGTATCATTGGAGACAACTGCCCGCTGACACGCGATACCATTGTCTATGTATTAAAAAAAGAGGGACGCATTTAATTATCTATGACCGATGACAAGATGGCGGAATATCGAGTTTGAATTCCATTTTGCATCAATTTTATTGACGCATAATCATCAAATCAAATTCAGTTATGTAAAATCAAATTCAAAATATTCTTTATTCAAATAAACATGTAAACAAGTGCTTTTGAATCGTTCCTACTGAGAAGGGCCAGCAAGAAACTCGGCGGTTGCTCTTTTAAAAATATAATTCGTATGTCTAGTTACATTTAGTCATTACTGTCTTGTACAGGGTCTAACCGAGCCATATCCACACATTATTATCTTCTAAGTAATCCTCAACATTATAGTAGGCTTTCTGTATCAGCCTCTTTTTAACAGTGTTTTTAAACTGAAGTTAAAGCAAAGCTAAAATTGATTGCGGAATTTTATTATAAGAAGAAGCCATGCTTTGTATAAAAGTTATGATTGAATTATTTTACAATAACCATTGTCTACCATAACTTAAATCAAATCAAATTCAAATATTCCTTATTCAAATAAGCTCTTCCAAGCACTCTTAAATCGTCAATCAATATGATTAATGAAGCTACAACTGGTTCGGAATGTTGCTCTTACCGAGAAGAACCAGAAAGAAACGCGGCGGTCAATCTTTTAAACATTTTCAATTTTATATTATTAAACCGCACTCTTATATGAAGCTGAAGTGATTTTCAAATCCGGGCATTTTTATCGTACAAATAATCTTCAATTGTGTAATATGCTTTACGTATAAGCATTTCTCATACTTAATTTAAACTATTTCCGTAGACTGGTCTAGTATGGATTGCGGAATATTCAAAACACTATACTAATACGAAACGCGGTCCTATTTTTTTATGATATCTACTAATAAAACTGTTGTATCAGTTGGTGTCACATACAACCATGAAACAGCTGATCAAACTGTTACCTCCATTGAAATTTAAGTCTTAAGATCACGGTAAAAGAGTTAAAATTTAACTAAATACACATTAAGTCCAATTCTATGTTTGTTCAAACATATTTTACACGTAGATGTATAAAATAATTGCCGGTAACTTTTTAAATACGGCCCTAGTTTAAAAACAACTATAATATTAAGTAGTTACATAGTTATTATACTAAAGTAGATAAGCAAGCCTTAAATTTGCCATATTAAAATAGACAGTAAGCGAATGAGGGTGATCTATCTGTCTCTCTCTTTTATGTGTGATTAGACAAAGATAAAGTATACGAGTTTTATCATTCCTCCCATTATTCGTTGTGACACTAACAGGCGTGCCTATTTCAATTCTTTATTCAAGTAAACCTGTAGACAAGATTTTAATCGAAGAATTAACCTTAAAATGATCTTTTTATTTTTAAAATAACTAAAATTACGAGTGGCAAATTAAAATTCTAAATATTCTTTATTCAAGTAAACTTGTAAACAAGTGCTTTTGGATCGTCAACTCTACTGCTGGTTCGGAAAGCTGTTCCTACCGAGAAGAGCCAGCGAGAAACTCGGCTGTTGCTCTTTACAAATATAATCCTTATTACTAGTTACATTTACTCATTACTGTATTATACAGGCTCGTAGATAAGCTATATCCACGGTTCCTTATCATTTAAGTAATACTTAACAGTATAGTAAGCCTTTCTAACGTCTTACGTACTTTTGCAATGCGCAAAGCAGGAGCTCGCAAGCTTATGTCGGTGTCTACTTTATCCATTATATTCATTACCTATTGTATTATAATTCTTTGTATTTTTATATACAAAAAATAAATTACTTAGAGTATACTGTTAAACAAATGTAAGAATTCGTATTACCTTAAACTTCTCCCGCAGAGGATCATGCGAACTTCACTACATATTATAAAACAAAGTCCCTACATCCCTATGTACGCATAAAACTTTAAAACTACGCAACAAATTTTGATGCGGTTTTTTTTAATAGATAGAGTTATTCCAAAGGAAGGTTTGTACGTATAATAACATTCAATATGGAGTAGAGAAATACTGTAATTTTTGAGGTTTCCGTAAATAATTACATTTTTTTCCGCTTACATTGCAAACGCAGTCTAAACCCTACGAGATTTATCAAAATAATGTACTAAGTATTTGTACACCTTGAAAAGGTCTACAGAAAAGTCCGCGATGCTATATGTCTATCTCTTATGGATAACCCACTATAGCATTTTTTGTCATTTACTTTTTACGAAAAATAATGCCATATTTTTGAAGCAATTTTTATACAATACAACATTAATCCTTATCCAATTAAGTACCTTAAATAAATCTTTGATTTAATATAGATCAATATGGCCGTTTACAGCATGTAATTTAAATGAACATTTTCGGAGATATTACAAATTTAAAATGCCGTGAGGACGCCGCGCTTCACCCTATAGCACTTCGAATCTTTTAGAGTTTGTTTAAAGACATTCTCTAATTAATTGTAAAAATAAAATACATAGGGAAAATGTAAAAGTAAATAAGTAAAAATGTACTATATGAATTTAGATATTCCAAAGATAGCAGGAAATCTTCTTGGTATAGGGAAAGGAAATTGTTTTTCTCAAATTTAACGCGTGCGGGCCACGGGCAGTAATGAATAAATCAAAACTACTGGATCGATTTTAATCATTTTTTTACACTGACTGACATGGGATATATATTTTATACCCGTGCGAAGCAGGGGCAGACCGCTAGTAAATTATAAATCCCACGTATGGCTAAAAGTAATAATAAAGTTATTTTGATATAAGCCACGTATGGCTCTTTTCTGTAATACAAAATTTCTTTCATTATCCATACATTTATCCCACAGCCATATTCCATAAGGTTATGGCTCACCTAATGTAATATCAATAATTCTACTGATAGGCGGTTAAATGGTACTCCGCAAAGTAACACCTAATTCTATAAATTAAAACACAGTCGTGTTATAACAAAACATAAAATACTTTATAACTGACTACTAAATATTAATGGCGTAACGTTATTTGCGTAAAATGAAGGTTAATATTGTATTATCTTTTGCGAATTGACGCAAAAACTGTAAATGAATAACTTAGAGGACTCTGTACTGCAGATATGATACTTGTGGACTGCGATTTTAACCGCAGTTCCTTTGTCACGCTATAAACTCACATAGTTCACTAATCAAAACTTTTTTACACTTTATATTTAAATAATCTATAGAATTAGGCGTTACTTTGCGGAGGTCCATAATACAAAAGTAATGAGAATATTATTTTGCTATAATCCGCGATTAAAGGATTGTTTCGCCCCGTAACCGGAGCCACGAAATAGACTCCACGACAAAATCGCAAAGATTTTTTCGTTGTTCTGTCTCGTGACGATCCGGTTACGGGGCGAAACAATTGTTGAGATTGTGGTGGTGAATGTGTGCAGTGCTTGTGTATTGTTGTGCCATCGGTGTCGGGTAGTGCATGAGTTCTTACAAATTCTGCATGTATCAGGTTTGAGAAAGAATAATACACTCTACATTTAGCATTACATATACTTTCTTTTATCGCGGATTATAGCAAAATAATATTCTCATTATTTTACTTTATATTTATTTATACTGGCTTAGAACTTTTTTGTCACAGCTTTGCAAAAAATTAAAAAAAAAGCATTGGTAATCACAGAGGCTTGATTTGGGGTATGTTGAATTCTTAAATTCACCCGTTACCCACTCAGCTATCAACTTTGTATTTGACGTGTTACATGTTATAAACATGTTGTCACATGATTTGGCTACGCATTTTACAACCGGCCGCCTGCCTGACGTCAACTTACCTTAGTCGTATTTAACGACACCTGGGTATATTGTACATTTAGCATTACATATATTTTCTTTTATCGCGTCTTATAGCAAAATAATATTTTCGTTACTTTTGTATTATGGACCTCCGGGAAGTAACGCCTAATTCTCTAAATTACATAACGTTTAATATTTTTCTTCCATTAATATTTTTATCTATTAATATTTCTAGCTTTTACCCGCGACTTCGTTCGCGTGGACTGTTGTCGTGTGATAGGTCGTTAATAGATGGCGCTTTTCAATGTCATCCTATTCCTGTACAATTAGCAGGATTTCTATAGCCTATTGTAGAATAGGCGAGCGCTTGACTGCAATCATGCCTGATGGTAAGCGATGATGCAGTCTAAGATGGAGCGCGCTTGCCTAGAAGATGCCTATTCACTCTTGCTTTAAAGAGACCCATATCAAAAGAACTCGGAAATATCGATGCCGGGAGAGAATTCCACTCCCTTGCTGTGCGCAATAAAAACGAGGACGCAAAGCGCTCCGTGCGCCTTCGTGGGAGGTCAATGATGTAAGGGTGGAAATTCTCCCGGTGTCTAGCAGTGCGATAATAGAATGGCGATGGAGGAACAAGGTTATGAAGAACCTCTGCACGCTCCCCGAAATATATCCTGTAGAAGACCGATAGACTAAGCAACCCTGCGCCGATGTTGTAGACTGTGTTGTTATTAGTTATTTGTTGTTGCCTATTAGTTATTCCGGTGTATAAGGAATATATGTGCCAAATATGGATATTGGTTCAGCGGATTCGCCGTGAAAGAGTAACAAACACATCTATTCTCACAAATTCGCATTCATAAAAGTACCTGGTATATTTTTTACCAAAATAAAAAAAAAGAAACTTAAAAAAAAGGAATAATAATATACGGTGGTAGTTGAGGATCGATAGGTATTTACGTTTCGCGAATAAGCTACGCTGACTTGCTAAAGTTTATGGCACAAATAGTGTATTAATATAAATTTTAGTATTTTTTAATGCCCAAAAACAGTGATGAAACGTATTTTTTTACATTAAACCTAGCTAGATCGATTTTTCTCCCTTAAAGCCCCCTACATGCTGAATTTTAGGAAAATCGTTGGAGCCGTTTCCGAGATTTTGAACATATACAAGATTAACTCATTTAAATATTAAAGATTAGAAGTTAGATTAAATTATTTACTTAACAAACTTCAATTATAGGTTTTAGGCAGAAATCTGTACCATTTCGCCAAAAGTTAAACTAGTGTTAAGTCCATTTCCAAATTGCAATTGTACTTTGTAAAAAATATGCAGTCTTAGTCGCAGCGTTGTTAGGTTGTATATACAATCGGGTCAAGGCGCGATAGCTTAGTGCAAATAAGACATTGTTATTTTAACTTCGCGTCATATTTGCGATACAGCGTCGCCGCGTTGCTCTGCGTGGTATCCCGCAAGGTGATTCATTAGGACCTAATATATTGAAATGTTTTAACGCCGTGTGGTATCCGGCTGTATAGAACAGACATCCCTCTTTCTTAGCGATGTGACGTAAAAGGCGACTAAGGTTAGTTGACCAGTCGTGTGGTATCTGGCTTAGTAGAATAGATCATCACTTATCTTACCGAGTAGTCGCAAAAGGTGACTATGGTCAGTTGACTCGACGTTTAGTATCCTTCTGAGTAGAAGAGGCCACCCTTATTTGTTACTGAGTTGTCGTAAAAGGCGACTAAGGTAAGTAGACCCGCCCTGTGGTATCATTCTTAGTAGAATAGACCAACCTTTTTCTAACTGAGATGTCGTAAAAGGCGACTAAGGTAAACTGACTCGCCGTGTGGTATTCAGTTGAGTAGAATTAACCACTATTATTTCTTACCAAGGTGTCGTAAAAGGCGACTAAAAAAAATTATGTTAGGCAGGCGGCCGATCGTGAAATACCTAGCTCTATCATGTCACATGTTTATAACATATTGTGCCGAAACCCACTTAGAGTGGGAGAAGGGCAGGAGGATGATGAATGATAACGATGATACCGATTTGAGTGACGCCCCGAGACGTCACAGCAGTTTACATTATAACATAATCGAGCAGACTTTAAGTGTTTAAATGAATCACTTGACGTTATCGGAAATACTTCTCGCAATGCAAGTATGAAACAAAATATACCTACATGTAACAGAATACAAAGGAACTATAAGCTAACTAACAATTGACAGCGGCTCTGCACGCATGAAAAGATTAAAACCGTAACATAATTGCGATTTTGACGTAGAGTCTATCTCCTGATGATGCTTCGGTTGCGGGGCGAAACGTTGTAGAGTTTATAATAAATAAGTATCTATAATAAGTAAGAGTTTATAATAAATAAAATAATTGAAATAAAATAAATGGTAGGGTTGAACCGATTGGTATATAACTAAGCTTATTTGGATATTGCTTCGCTTTGCGATTTTGGTCGTGGAGACTATCTCCTGACGATGCTTCCGTTGTGGGGCGAAATGATTGTTGAGTTTGTGATGGTGAACGTATGTAGTGCTTATTTATTGTAGTGGCGGTGGTGGAGGTTTGTGCATGTGTTTTTACGAATCCTGCATGTATCAGGTATTAAAATGTCAACTCTGCATTTAGCATTATACATATTTTCTATTTTACTTCATTGCAGATTATTGCAGATTGCATTGCATAGCAAATTAATTTTATTTTTTATTTCGTAATAAAGTATTTTGATAACCATAGAAATGGTTAAAGTGGGTTCAGTTTATAAACTAGACATATGCTGTTACGGACTTTTATTTAGAACGTCTAGAGGGGAACAATTTTGTAGTACACAATTTTTGAATAACTCTCACCGTTTACTCAGCGCACGCAAGGAAAGATTTAAAAAAAATCGTATTTGAAGTGAAGTTAATGCAATTTCTTCTGGAATTTTTTAATTTTGGAAGACATTTCAACTGATAAATCTCTATTTATATCACAGCTACCAAAATTTGTCTGTCTTATACGCTTTAATGGCTAATCAGTTCGATAATCGATTCGATCAGAGCGATATTGATGAAATTTTGTAAAATTTAGTACTAAATGTAGGCTGAGCAGAATAAACCACCCTCATATCTGACCGCGGTGTCGTAAAAGGCAACTAAAGTAAGTTGTCGTTAGGCAATCGGCCATTCATAAAATACCTAGACAAATCATTTGACAAATTTATAAAATGTTGTGCAGACTCCATTTAGAGTGGGATAAGGGCATGAGGATAATAATGATAAGTAATTGTAACTTAGTTTTGATTTTAAGACAGGTTCAATTTTCCAGCATATGCATAGTTATATCTCTGGAGTTAATTGTAGAGGCGCAGTGGTTTAAGATCCAATATCTCCTTCTAAAGGAGAGACCACCTTTGCCCACGGGTGGGACAGTAAGAGGTAAGCATTAAAATAGCCTCGACCGGAAGAAAAGATCCACTTATCGCAGAGGAAGTGCCAGAAATGATGTCATAACCGTTGTTCAAACAACGTGACTCAGGTCGAGAGGAGTAAGTGAAAAATAAATATAACCCCAAACCGTCTTATACTATGCCATGTATAATCGTCAACAAATAATTATAAATAATTTTTAAAAAAACTCACCAGATAAGTATACTATACGCGATCACTAAACCGGACGCCGGAAATTAATTTCAAAGAAAACACTAGAAAAAAAGAAAAATCATTTTCCCCGTTGTATTACCGTTGCGGAGGCGTCCGCACGCTGCGGCGTCTCCGACGTGACTGAGTGAACTCTACGCCGACGCCGAGGCGGCGCTTGCGCAGCTCGTTTTTACACGCCTACATGAACACATGCGTTTCAGAGTGTGCGTGAAGGCTTCATGAAAATGTAAAGAACTATCGAAGTAAAGAGCGAACTGGATCGATTCCTATCGAAGTTAGACTAGGGGTGTAAGGAAGCCAGTCGCAGTCTGTTCTATTTTATTACATATAGCTACGAACATAATTATACAAGCAATTTACATAAAAATAAATAAAGCTGTGGTAGCACAGCGGGAACACCGTGCGACTCTTTCGAGGAGGTCACGGGTTCAACCCGGGCAGACACCAATGAGTTTTTCTGTTAAAAATTATGTGTCTAATTAATAATTGCAATTCATCACACGCTTTTCGGTGAAGGAAAACATCGTGAGGAAACCTGCATATCTCTAGAGAATTCTGGAAATATGTGTAACCTACCAATCCGCATTGGAACAGCATGGTAGGTCTTAGCACCAAACTTTCTCTCCAAAAGGGAGAAAAGAGGCCTATTCTCAGCAGTGGGATAGTAACAGGCCGCTACTTACATACTTACTTTATATAAAAATAAAACGATTATAAAAAAAACAGTGATGTATATAATAGACAAAGTAGGAACCGACATAAGCTTGCGGATCCTGCTTTGCGACTTGCAAAGGTACATAAGTCGTTTGTGGGTTTGGGTATAAGATTCTATAATAAAATTACGCAATCAATTTTAGCTTAACCATTACAGCAGTTAAAAAACACTTTAAAATAGTCTGATTCAGAAAGCCTGTTACAGAAGCCTGTTACAAATACTGTTGAGGATTAAGTACATGATAAGAATGCGTGTATAAAGCTAGTCTTAGATCCTATACAAGATGGTAATGACTTTAATTACGTAGTTATGAGAATTATATTTTTCAAATCCTACATGTCATCGGCCTTTACTTTCTTTTTTTAATTTTTTTATTGAAATTTCTTCATCTTTTAAAAAATTTGTCACATCATAGTAAATCATATATCATATCATCATCATATCATAGTAAAAAAAAATCTGTCACATAGGTACTTGATCCTTAACGATTCAAAAGTGCTTGAAAGAGCTTATTTAAATAAAGATTATTTTGATTTGATTTGACTTTCTCAGTGAAACTTTAGCTAACGTCTCTCATCAGTCAGTCAGTTAACATTAGACTTAGGGCCTGTTTTACAAGTTACTGATAAAGTGTCGGATAGTTAACCGACAAATAAACTAAGTAACAGATAAATGTCTCTAAAAAGTGAAACATTAAAATAAAATCGCGGTCATTTTGAAATAGTTATTTGCTATCCAGCAGATAAACAAAATAACAGCCACACGATCTACCTGTTAACTTATTAGGAACTATAAGTGCTTAATAAGCCTATCAGAAATCTGAGAAACGCAAAATTCCGAGATATGTGTCAGATATGTTCCGAATAAGCTAACTGACAGTTTATTGGTAACTTGTAAAACTGACCCTTAGTAAAGTAACGGTCTGTTACTATCCCACTGCTGGGAATAAGCTTAATCACTCCGGTTTTGGATAGAAGGGTTGGAGCTAAAACCTACCACGCTGCTCCTATGATTGGTAGGTTACACATATCCTCAGAATTCTCTAGAGATATGCAGGTTTACTCGCGATGTTTTCACCGCAAAGCTTGGGATAAATAGCAATTATCCTTTGCTTAGACTTTGTAAATAAAAACTCAAATTCTACACAAAATAATGAAATTAATGAAAACGTATATACTGTAGCATACAATGCAATGATTTCCATACAAAATATAATTGACCCGTCATAAACTTTGCACTGTATAAATTAATGGGAATTCTATTTAATATACGTAGTATGTGATTAGTTTCCGCCCCCGGGAAAGGTCAGGGTTACGTTATACGAAGTTTTCTGTTACTATCCCAGTCCTGGGCACCTCGGACCACCTCAGGGAAGGGTGGGAACCTATACCCACCATGATCGTCCATTTGCTTGACTGACACGTGGCCCATTGGCATTGATTGACTGGCCCGTTGGCGCAGTGGGTAGTGATCCTGCCTTCAGCTCTGCGGGTCGCGGGTTCGATTCCCGCCGAGGGCCAACATTTTCTATTAAAAGAATTTGTCGGCCTTCGAGCCTGGGTGTATTTATGTATGTATTTAAAAATATATAAGTATATATTCACCAGTTTTCTGTCTACCATAACACAAGTATTAAATTACTTACTTTGTGGACGGACGACCGTGTGTGTAAGTGTCCCATATATTTATTTATTTATTTATTTATTGAAGGTAAAAATAAATAAAAAATAGTTGGGCAGGTGGGGTTCGAACCTATGCATTTTCGCCTGTCTAGACCGCCCGTTCCCCAAATATGCTACCATGACATTACGTTTGACAGCCAAAATAGTCTTTTAAATTCAACGTAAATTAACATTTTCTCGAAAACAGGGATAAAAAGACATTTTTTTAAATGAAACTTAGCTAGGTCGAATTTTCCCCCCAAAACCCCCTACATGCCGAATTTCATAGTATTTCGAATTTGAAAATAGTTAAAGTACTTGGGTGACCGAGCCTTTCTCGGTAATTTTTAAAATGATGTAAAAAAATTGAAAAAATAATAAGGCAGGTTGTGGGGCCTCGATCCTAGGTATTTTCGTTTCGCGCAACCACCCGTTCCCCGAATAAGCTACGCTGACTTGACATTTCACGGCGAAAATTGTGTTGTATATATTCAATAAATTAAAAGTAAACTTTTGTTTTTTTATGCCCAAAAACAGGGATAAAATATTAAAGATATAAAATAAGTAACACAAAAAGCTACATACCTGTAACGGGACAGGGCACGAAACAAAGCCATAGGGGCTGTTATCAATCGCTTTTATATCCTCTTATCAGCACGGCTCGAGATCGATCAATAACTTTATCTCAATGTTTGTTCTAAGCGGCGGTTTAGAAATAATACCGTTATAATGTTAGCATGCTTATTGGGATACGATATTATTTATTTCGGTGTTGCCAGTTATGGCAAATGGCATATATAATTATTCTTTTATCATCATCCTCTTGCCCTTATCCCACTCTAAGTGGGGTCGGTACATGTTATAAACATGCTGTCACATGATTTGGTTTTTACGCCTGCCTGACGTCAACTTACCTTAGTCGTATTTTACGACACCTCGGTAAGAAATAAGGGTAAATAAGGAAATAAATATAGATATATAAATATAAATATATGGGACACTTACACACACGGTCGTCCGTCCCCAAAGTAAGTAACATAATACTTGTGTTATGGACAGACAACTGGTGAATATATACTTACATATATTTTAAATACATACTTAAATACAAAAATACACCCAGGCTGTAAGGCCAACAAATTCATTTATAGCAAATGTTGGCCCTCGGCGGCAATCGAACGCGCGACCCATGGAGCTGAAGGCAGGATCACTACCCCGTGCACCAACGGGCCAGTCAAAAGGTCTATTCTACTAAACCAGATACCACACGGCGGTTCGACTTACCTTAGTCGCCTTTTACAACACCTCGGTAAGAAATGAGGGTGGTACTATTCTATACAGCCGGATACCACACAGCGTTGTTTTATTATTGTTTATATACAGAAATTATACTAAGAACATGCTTCTTAAGAACGTAAAATAAAAACTAGTATGGAAAGCGAATTTATATACGACCCTTGAGTTGACCTAAGCTTGATTAAATCAGAGTTAAAAAAAACTATTCAAAAATGTTTTTTTAAATCATTCTGACGTAAATACCAATCGAAACCAATCTGTTAGTGTTTCTTTAACTACCCTCAGTACATTAACATCGCATTTAAAGGGCATAAATATTTACTATTTCCTGGGTCCCTTTGTTTTAGGGTTCCGTACGAAAATAAGAACCTACTCGCTTAAATATACAAGTTATTATCCTATTGAGAATTATGTTATTTTTGAATTTAAACTATCGTGAGTGGTATTCATAATTAATGTATAGAAACCGGCTATACTCACGTGTTATTTTATCGGATGAGCCCGACTAGTTTCAAGCCCATACGGGGCTCTTATTCATGAGCTCTTAACGCAGCGTTAACGAGGCGGAATGTCCCGCCTAACTAGTCGGGCTCATCCGATAAAATAACACGTGAGTATAGCCGGTTTCTATACATTAATTGAGAATTATGTAAGTGATAAATGATAAAATTCCGTGAAATTAAAATTGACCAACCTTGCGAAATATAGCTGTGACGAAATGTAACCATGTATGTATAAGCAGTATACACTGAAAAGAGCCACGCCAAAAATTCATAGTTTGCTCTTTTAACCAGAAGTAATTTCTTTAAGAAACATATTCAAGACTGTACTTGTCAATTGTATTACGAATTATTTGAATTTGAATTTGTTCTTAATGGGTCCCATAAGAGGTCAGAGTTATTTAGTAGGCAAATAAAATAGTTTTACTTAAATAGCTTTTCCCGTCGCTGCTGGCCGCTATTGTTGCATTACTATGAAGGTAATCATCGTCAGGAAACCTGAATATATCGCGAGAATCCTAATATTTTAATAATCTACTATTCTGCATTGGACCGACGTTGATGTCTAACCTCCAAAACATTCTCTCTAGATATATTTACACCCAAATGAACTCGCACGTTACAATAACGCTCCATATTTACAATTTACCCTTTTTTTGTGCTTAAATAATTAACAGTATTTCATACAAAGCATATTTGCTAAATATGAATTTAAAACTTTGCATGCGTCAATATTTTTTTTTTCCTAACAAAAGGGATACAGAACCCTCAATTAAGTATCAAACACACACTTTAGTGGTTTTTCGTTTCCGTACTTAATTCCAGAATTATTAGAGCGACGTTTGAAATAGATACCTTAATTAATAATAGGCGTTTAAAAATTTGTAAAAAAAATATAATTGGATGTTTTGTCGTTCACAATATATAATTCGTACGGAAAATTATCTATGTATGTACATAAGATAAAAATTGATGTATATCATAGACATACGAGAGGTCACAAAAAGCTTATGATACCTGTGTCGCGACTCAGCAGAGTTAGCAACTCATTCGATGGTCTCGGTACTCGCTTCTACAATAAAATTCCGCAATCCATACTAGACCAGTCAGAAAGGTTTAAGTTAAGTGTAAGAGATATGCTTATACGTAAAGCATATTACAAAATTGAAGAATAAATAATCTTTGATGATAAAAATGGCTGGATTTGAAAATTTATTTTCAGATATCAGACTGAGGTTTAATAATAAAAATTGAAAATTTAAAAGATTGACCGCCGAGTTTCTTTCTGGTTCTCGGTAAGAGCAACATTCCGAACCAGTTGTAGCTTCATTAATCATATCGATCCTTGACGATTCAAAAGTGCTTGACAGAGCTTATTTGAATAAAGATTATTTTGATCTGATTCACTATGGACCTCGTAGATAGGTACTCTTTGAGGTCTATAGTTGGAATCTCTTGAAAAGACCTGTTCCCAGCAGTTTATGAAACTGGATAAAGATAAAAATACTGACCTCAGACTGTAATGTCGTTTGTAGCTCCTCTGTCAGTTTCTTTAATGCTGCAATCTGAAAAAAAAACAAAATATAAGTAATTTATAGAAATGGGTTTTACTTTGCGGTCGTCCATACAAAAGTACCATCAGGCTATCACAACTTTAGAAATGACAGCTAAAAATATCATATGTAAAATACATAATTTTAGCATTCAAAATTTTAGAATTTTTTCAGTGCCCAAAAACAAGAATAAAACGATATTTCTTAAATTGAAACCTAGCTAGGTCGATTTTTTGCCCCCAAAACCCCTAGCATGGTGAATTTCATGACTTACTTACTTACTTACTTATGTATGTAGGGTGGATCCGCCGTCTAGTAACCAGCTGAGTAGAATAGGCCACCCATTTGCTTACGGAGCTGGCGTAAAAGGTGACTAAAGTAAGTTGACGTCAGGCAGGCGGCCGGTCGAAAAAACGCAGCCAAATCATGTGACAGCATGTTTATAACATGTTGTGCCGATCCCACTTAGTGTGGGATAAGGGCAGGAGGATGCAACGTACTCGTATCAAAGGCTTAGCAGTTTGATTATATTTTTTTATATGTACATGCTGTTTAAAGTACTCTTTAATCCTTTAATGACAATGTATCTTAAAGAGCGATTCAACTTCTTCGGATGTAGGATGTGGCCGGCAAAGATCTATAAATACCTTAGATGTTGCCTTCCCTAAATGCTCCTCACTGACTTACACGAGATCATTTAGCTTTCAAGGTGTTAAGCTGTGGAATGATTTACCAGTATCAATCCACAAATCTCATTCCCTTTCAGTATTTAAGTTACAGACTAAAAAATATTTATCTTAAGTAATTATATATTAGTAGCATCTTTTCATCTATTTATTTTACCAAAATTAATTAATAGGTAGATTAAATTGTTAAATTTATATGAACTTTTTCTATATATGACCCTTACTCTCTTTCTTCCTCTATTCTTGTCCTTTTTTATTGCTCAAAGGTTGACTGGAAGGGATCCCTTTTAGGGATAAGTCCGCCTTTATACGTGTGCTTTCTTTCCCTTTTCTAACTATATGTATAAAAAGAAATAAATAAATAAAATTAAAAGTTAAAAGTAAATAAAAAATGGTAATTATAATTCTTTAATCTTTCAATTATATTAATAAAAAACCAAAAACAAGGGAATCAAAGCTTAATACCTGAGTCGATTATAAAAAAAAATCAACAGCCCTGTCATAAGTAGAAGCAAACGTAGGAAGCAAACAAAGAAAGAGACAAAATTATTCGAATACATTCCACTTTGACCTATTGGCGGTTCGCATTAAAATCCATTCGGAATTTAAAATTCATTCCAAATTTAAAATTTAAAAGCGATCGCGCTTTGTTCGAATTATTATGACAAACAATTTTTTCTTTGCGATGGCGTCGTGTTTTTTTGGACGTGAAAAATGTCGCATGTTTTTTATTTTTTCAATTTTGTTTACACACGGCACGAAATACGAAATGCCTTAGGCTAAATTTTACTAGTATTAGAAATATACCCTATGTTGAAAGGGCGAGCGATTGTAGTGACTTAGGGCGAGGTGTAGTGGAGGGCTGGTGGCATGACTGTGACTAGTCATCACGCTGTTGTATGAAGCTCTATTAGCTATGGAGAACGTCGTCCTAAGGGTGCCTCCTGTGAGGCCGGACCGCGGCTTAGGGCGACGTGTAGTGGAGGGCTGGTGGTATGACTGTGACTAGTCATCATGCTTCGGAATGTGTTTACTTATCTAATATTGACAATATTAGTATAGAAGTAACCTAAAAAGATAGAAAGAAAGATATAACAGCAAGTCACTACTATAATATGAACTTTAAGTTAATTTCTTATTTTTTTTTTTTAATTAAACTAAAGATAAAAAGCGTTGATGTAAATAACATGTTGTATAAAACATTATTATAATTTAAGTTTCGAGGCGTCATTTTAAAACAACGCTATTGAACATAAACAATGTATGAACAAACAAGTGAAATTTTACATAAAAAAAAACTTTGTCTATGACTGAAACAAATTACAACCATTACCAGTATACCATTTTAAAACATGGTTCTAAATCGAGGAATATAGTGAATAAAATAGAACTTTGTCACAGTACAGTTATCTTATTGCGTCAGGTAGCCAGATCGATACAAAAAAGATTTAGCATAGATATCAGATTTACATTGAATACGGGATGCGACCATAGAGTTATACTAAGAGTAAGGAAGCCAGACAAAAATGTGAAAAAAATGAAAAAAATATATAAAGCTGAAGAGTTTGTTTCATTGTCTGAACACGGTTATTAAGGAACTATTGCACCGATTTGAAAAATTCTTTGAGTGTAAGATAGTCCATTTATCGAAGAAGGCTATAGGCTATATAACATCACGCTAAGATGAATAGGAGCGAGGCAGCAATAAAAATATTACGCAAACGGCAAAATTAAAAAGCTTTCCTTGTGTGCGTTAAGTAAACGGTGACAGTTTAAAAAAAAATCGTGTACTACAAAATTGTTGCCCTCTGAAAGTTTTCAATAAAACTCTGCGACAGCATATGTCAAGCTTTTAAGGTTAGCTCACTTAAACCATTTTTATGGTTATCAAAATACTATATTACGATTACAATTTACTATTTATTTAGTGGTTAAAAAAGAAGAAGAAGAAGAAATGAGGGTGATCTACCCCTCGCCTTATTATATAAAAGAAGTGAAGTAAAAAAATGTAACGGCCTGTTACTATCCCACTGCTGGGTATAGCTCTATCCGTTTTTGGAGAGAAGGGTTGGAGCTAAGACCTACCACGTTGCTCCAATGCGGATTGATAGGTTACACATATCACCAGAATTCTCTAGAGATATGCAGGTTTCCTCACAACGTTTTCCTTCACCGAAAAGCGTGTGATAAGTTGCAATTATCAATTAGAGACTTAAGTTTTAATAGAAAATTCTTTGGTGCCTGCCCGGGGTTTGACCTCCTCAAAAGAGGCGCAAATTGTTACCGCTGGGCTATCACAGCTTCTTCTTTCTTCTTCTTTATTGTATGTGATTATACAAATATTAAGTATACGAGTTTTATCTTCTCTCCCATTATTTATTGTGTCATTGTCAGTAAGTTATGCGTGTGGTATCCGGCTGACTTGAGTAGATCACCCTCATTTCTTGCCAAGGTGTTGTAAAAGGTGACTACTACACTACCCACGCCAACGGGCCAGTAAAAAAAACACTATGCCTATAATATTAAGGTACTTTACTAACAACTGGACTGACTGTGCAGTCTTAAATAAAGATTATTATTATTATTATTATATTCAAATTCAAATTCAAAATATTCTTTATTCAAGTGGACTGTTTACAGTACTTTTGAATCGTCAAATGTTTTAAAGAAGCTGCCACTGATTCGGAAGTTTGCTACCACCGAGAAGAATCAGCAAGAAACTCGGCGGCTAATCTTTTAAAAAATTATTACAATTTGATGGTTACAAGATAATCGTCGCAGCTGGATGCGTAGCTGACTGCAGTTAAGATATGCTGTCACTCAAATAATCCTCAATAGTATATAAGCTTTATGTAGCAACATCGTTTTGAGATAATTTCTAAACTTGTGTAAAGGCAAGTCTAGATAATGTTGAGGAATTTTGTTATAAAAACGTGTACCGAGACCGACAAATGATTTTCGGACCTTTTTGAGGCGTAATCTAGGCGTCATTAGTTTATGTCTGTTTCTTGTATGTCTGTCATACCTATCACTATTTTTACTATACAAGTGAATATTTTTACGTACAAATAGTATATTACTGTAGATGTATTGTGAAGCTACAGTCATAACACCAATTTCTTTGAACTTTTCCCTAAGAGAATCACGAGGTTTCATATTATAAATACCACGTATAGCTCTTTTTTGCAAAACAAAGACCCTGTGAGTATCAGTCGCTGTACCCCATAGCCCCCATTCTTTCATATTTAACTGAGTTAATCCTGTATATATATAATATATTTTCTGAATCTCAGATTTTTTTTTTATAAATTAAAAAAATCTCATTTCATTCCTGATTTGGGCACTAAAAATACTGCTAAATAGGAAAGAAAGCAAATACATTCGGCTGTCAAACGTAATGCTATGACAGCCTAATAGTAACAAGCGGACCAAAATTTAAAACTCCGGGTTCGAAACCCACATGCCAAAGGCGCCTTCTTATTTTTTTAATTATCTTTTAGATATATTTTTTATTGCCTTTTTTATCTTTAAAAAAATTACCGAGCACGATTACCCAGGTACATCTAACTTACGTATATATTAACTCTATGGTTACGACGCCATATTAGAATCACAGATTATATCTAGCGATACAGACAAATGACATACGCGATGTGAGGACGTCGTTCTAAATCTAGTAATGAATATTTTTCTGCGCGTTGTTTATGCGCCAGGAGTCAGAAAAAAAATTATGTAGTTTTTTTTATTCATTTTGTGTTTGCGTCGAATCGCTACCGGCTGAATAATTTTACCATAGACAAATACAATTTATAGAATTAGGCGTTACTTTGCGGAGATCCATAATACAAAAGTAATAATGAAATTATTTTGCTATAATCTGTGATGAAGTAAAATAGAAAATATATATAATACTAAATGTAGAATGGACAATCCGTTTCCATACCTGATACATGCACGATTCGTTAAAATACATGCACAAACCTCCACCAAAGCCACGTCAATATAGAAGCAATACATACGTTCACTATCACAAACTCAACAATGACCAATGAGTTCTTCTATTTATACTTATGTACCTAAATTGTTAATTGCAATTTATCACACGCTTTTTGGTGAATGAAACGTCGTGAGGAAAACTGCATATGTCTACAGAATTCTATGGATATGTGTAACCTAACCCATGGTACCAAGCGTGGTAGGTTTTAGCTTAAACCCTTGCCCCCAAAAACAGAAAGAGGGGGGCTTATGCCCAGTGGGATTGTAACAGGCTGTTATTTTTTTTCCTTTAAACCGCCAAGTTTCTCGCTGGCTCTTTTCGGTAGGAACAGCTTTCCGAACCAGCAGTAGAGTTGACGATTCAAAAGCACTTGTTTACAAGTTTACTTGAATAAAGAATATTTTGAATTTGAATAAATAAGTACTATGGATATTCTAACTAAAAAGTAATTCGCGACTTGATTACAATATACTTATATTAAGTTTTAGCCAAGTCATATCGTTAATATTCATTGACTCGCCGCCATTAGTAACAGTGGCGTTTGATAAAAAAAATTAACATATAAATAGTTGAATTTGACGTGGTATCCGGCCGAAAAGAAACCACCCTCTTTCTTACCGAGGTGTCGTTAAAGGCGACTAAAGTAAGTTGACTCGCCGTGTGGTATCCCGCTGAATAGAATAGACCACCCTCTTTCTAACCGAAGCGTCGTAAAAGGCGATTAAGGTAAGTTGATTCTCTGTGTAATATTCAGCTATTTAGTATAGACCAATTTCTTTCTTACCGAGGTGTCGTAAAAGATGACCAAGGTAGGTTGACCCTCAGTGTGGTATCCAGCTATATAAAATAGACCACCCTCATGTCTTACCGAGGTGTCCTAAACGGCGACTAAAATAAGTTGACCCTCCATGTAATATTCAGCTATATAGAATAGACCACTTTCTTTCTTACCGAGGTGTCATAAAACGCGATTAAGGTAAGTCGAGCCGCCGTGTGGTATCCAGCTAAGTAGACTAGACCACCCTCTTTTTTACCCGAAGTGTTGGAAAAGGCGACTAAAAAATGTTGACATTAGGCAAATAGAGTGGACAATCCGTTTTCATACCTGATACATGCAGGATACGTAAAAAAACCCGCGCACAAACCTCCACCATCGCCACCACAATACACAAGCACTATATACGTTCACTTGTCGCAAGTATGCTTTGCGATTTTGGTCGTGGAGTCTATCTCCTGATGATGCTTCGTTTGCGGGGCGAAACGATTGTTGGGTTTGTGATAGTGAACGTGTGTAGTGCTTGTGTATTGTGGTCGCGGTGGTGGAGGTTTGTGCATGTATTTTTACGAATCCTGCATGTATCAGGTATGATAACCGATTGTCCACTTACATTTAGCATTATATATATTTTCTATTTTACTTCATCGCGGATTATAGCAAAATAATTTTATTATTACTTTTGTATTTTGATCTCCGCAAAGTAACGCCTAATTCTATAAACTCTTATACTAATTGTGCAATAGAAAAATTGTACGCGGCCCTGCGTTTTATAGCATCTAAATACCAGCTAGCTTGTTTGAATCCCAAAGCTAATTCCGTTATCTCATGATATCGCAGTGCAAACACGATACCCTATCTACCCTATGTACCAACGGACATTTCGACGTAAAACTGGCACCGTATACAGTGGCTATATCCCTATCCTATCCTACTAATATTATATGCGAAAGTTTGTGAGTATTTATGTATGTTTGTTACTCTTTCGGCGAATCCGCCGAACCAATATCGCTATTTGGCATAATAATTCATTACACATCGGAATAACATATAGAAATAGAATATCTGGGTGACCGAGCTTCGCTCGGTAATTTTTTACAAAAAAAAAACAAAAAAAAAAAGAAAAAAACAATTATTTAGTTGGGATCGATCCTTGGCACTCACATTTCTCGAAGCTGCCCGTTAACCGAATAAGCTACGTCGACTTGACAGTTAATGGCGAAAATTCAATTCAATATAAATGTTCGAGTTTTTTAATGCCTAAAAACAGGGATAAAACAATACTTTTTTTTACATAAAACCTAGCTAGATCAATTTTTCTCCCCCAAAACCTCCTACATGTTGAATTTCAGGAAAATCGTTGGAGCCGTTTCCGAGATTCGGAAAATATATATATATACAAGATTAACTCATTTAAATATTAAAGATATATTGCAAGTTGAATAAAAGCGTTGAATAATACTGCGTTTTTCATGAGTAAAAAAAAAAGTAAGTAGCAACCTATTAATCTCCCACTGCTGGGAATAGGCCTCTTCTCTCCGTTTGTGGTGAGAAGGATTGGAGCTAAGACCTACCACGCTGCTCCAATGCGGATTGATAGGTTACACATATATCCAGAATTCTCTAGAGATATGCAAGTTTCCTCACGATGTTTTCCTTCACCGAAAAGCGTGTGATCAATTGCAATTATCAATTAGACACATAAGTTTTAACAGAAAAACTCATTGGTGTCTGCCCGGGTTTAACCGCGTGACCTCCTCGAAAGAGTCGCACGGTGTTACCATTGGGCTACCACAGCTATTTTATATAATCCTAATTAATATCGTAAATGCGAAAGTTTATGAGTATGGATGTATGTTTGTTATTCATTCACGGCGATTCCGCTGAACCAATATCGATGAAATTTAGCACATTCATATAATATAGCACTCCTGATACACCGGGTTAACATATAGGGTATAGAAATCCTGTTGATTCTACAGGAATAGGATGACATTGAAAAACGCCATATATTATCAACGTATCACGCGACATCAGTCCACGCGAACGAGGTTGCGGGCAAAGTTTAGTATATACTGATATTATTAAAGTCTGTCTGTTTATCTCTTACGCTTTCCTTTAAAGGAAATAAAATTACAAAAATAATAATGAAATTACCTTTCTGTAACACTCGATTAAAGTAATTAGAAAATATATATACAATGCTAAATGTAGACTGGACTATCCATTTTCATATCCGATACAAACAGGATTCGTAAAAACACGTGCACAAACCTCCACCGCCGCAACAAAAATAAACAAGCACTACACACATTCACTATTACAGATTCGACAGTAGTTCGCCCCGCAACTGAAGCATCTTCAGGAGATAGACCCCACGACATGCTTTGCAATTTTGTCGTGGAGTCTCGGTTGAAACAATTGTTGATATTGTGGTGGTGAATGTGTGCAGTGTTTATTGTTATCAGTTCCGGGTAGTGCATGAGTTTTTAGAAATTCTGCATGTATCAGGTATGAGAACGAATAGCACACTCTACATTTAGCATTACATATATTTTCTTTTATCGCAGATTATAGCTAAACAATATTTTCATTAGTTTCCTATTATGGATGGAGACTTTACAGAGGTAGAGTAACACCTAATTCTATAAATATTTGGAATGAAAAATAAAACCAAAAAACAGGTTTGATTATATCTCTCAGATACAACCTATTAACCTTTGAAGGATGGCCAACAGGGAATTAGGATCTGGTTATTTTTAAAAGTGATGGAAGGAACAGCTATCCGAACTAGCAATAGAGTTGACATTTGGTATAAGATTCTATAATAAAATTCCGCAATCAATTTTATCTTTGCCATTACAGCAGTTCAAAAACACTGTTAAAGAGAGGCTGATACAAAAAGACTGCTATACTGTTGAGGATTATTTAGACGATAAGAATATTAGGATATAGCTACTGTCCGATCCTGTACAAGATAGTAATGACTTAATATAACAAGTTATAAGTATTATTTTGAACCAACCAACCAGCAAGTTTCTTGCTGGCTCTTCTCGGTAGGAACTGCTTTCCGAATCAGCAGTAGAGTTGATGAATCAAAAGCACTTGTTGACAAGTTTATTTGAATAAAGAAAAGTTTGAATTTTGATTCAAAAGCACTTGTTTACAAGTTTCCTTAAATGAAATTTGGATTTTAATTTGATGAATTATAAAACCTGGATTTGTAAACAAAGTAAATATATTGATGTTTTCTGGACATTAGGTTTGAAAGAAAACTGAAGAGATATCTTTAAAAATTTTAACTAAGAATTCTTTAGTAATATTTTAAGCAATTAATCATCACAGTTTTTGCATAATATTTTGCAAAAGTTTTATTTACATTGTACATTACTCATATACTAAATAAATACTCATTACTTAAATAAATACTCAAATACTTGTATTTCATTATCACACTCCTGCCTTTATCAAGTTTGTCAACTATATATTGTTAAAATAATTAGAATAGAAGTAAACTATATATAATTATTATATCTCTGAAATGTGAATATGATCATGGACATAATCTCTTAATTAGTGTTCGTATCAGATAATCGTGATATTTGATCTTTAGTATATTGGAAAAAAAATATTTGAAAAATAAGAAAACTATGCGAAATATGTTTTAAGTTTAAAAAGATACTGTTTGCATATATCTCAAAATAGTTGAGAAACACAAATCTCTCTTAGCAAAACGTTTCATAACTTAAGAAACAATTGCTTAAACAAAAATTATTGAATTATTATTATGATAACATAACCTTCAAGGCAGCTGTCAAATCATACTAGTTACATAGCATTTTTATACATAAAAAACAAACCTCTAGCTCTTGGTTTCGGCATTTTTCTTCAAGCTCCTTATCTGTAGCTTCTGTTCTAGATGATTCTCCTTCGGTATTTTGCCCGACACTTTCAGTTAGCACTTCAGAAGCAAAATTTGTAATCTGCCCTTTCAAACTACTCAAGCTTTGATTTAGATTTAGCCACGACATTTTTACACATAAAATATGGATTACATATCACTGTAGAACGTTTTGCATCAAAATATTTTTGAAATACTGATGTAAACAATAAATAAATTGCATTATTTTGCCATTGACAGCACTTTGTCTAGTTGGCAAAACAAGTCGCCATTTCACAATTATTATACAAATAAAATTAATTATCAATTGTTCTTATATTACAATCAAAATTATACATTTTAAATTTAAAATTTCAAATCATTTACTTTGTTAAATTATAATATTATGTTACATCAATGTACATTAAAATTTACAATTCAGAATATTATCTGTTTCCACAATTTGCCGCCATTATGGCCTAATTGACATGACGTTTGGCGTTGGTGCATTGACGTTGTATTATCAAAGTTTACAATTTCTTTAGTTTCAATAAAATATAAAGTACCTTAATTTATAAATAATCGACAGCATATATTTAATGCTGTGGGTAAATTAGAAAATGAACCACACTTCTTCAAACAATAAAGAGCTTGATACTAATACAAATTTATACAACTGCTCAAATAGAGTCAACATTGAAGCTGAAAGCAAAACAGGGGTCCGAGGAGTACCGTTGACCACTCAAAATGCTGTGAAATACCTTCTACAGGGAACTCTAAGGCTCAGAGTGTGTAGGTATTGTCTAAACGTCACGAACAAGTTGTCTGAGTTAGATGAAGTTCTTACGTTAGCTGTGAACGGTTCGCTGCACGAGGTTACGCTCAGGGATATAGTTGCTAGCTTTTATCCATTTAAGGTAATTTTAATAACATTTTATCCCATACAAAATCGATTAGTGCTTGTTTTTACATTTGCCAGCACAATTATGTCCTGAAACTTCAGACTGTAATGTGTGACCTTCTAAGCCAGTGATGGCGTATGGTAACATAATGGGTTGTATGTCATATCAATGATGTTTATACAGTAGTCACTAGATTTAAGGGTTGTATTATTTATTTATATATAAGACACAAACGACATGAAAACAGTTGCAATTGTACAGTTGTATAATATGTATATATATAGTCTTGGTTCTGCGTGAATATGTCACTCAAAGGCATGTACAGACAGCATTCAATTAGGCATGGACAGAATCACCAATCACTTAATGATCATGATATGAAAAACTTTTCATATAGCATCATCTGCTAATGAGTTTTAGAGTAACTGCTACTGCTATACAAAATTATGGATAGGTATTCTATGAAAAAGTAAAATAATAAATTAATACTGAGACTAACTCACTGATATTGGGCAAAATTATTGTTAATACAAACAAATGTAATTCTTATATATCATATAATACGGTCGATAATTCGGGAAGATTTAAATTTATTTATGGAGAAGAAAGCACTTTTACGTTATTCCAACTGAAACTATATCCTAGAAATATCGACCGTATTGAATATTATTTAAAAAATACATTTGTTTGTAATAGCAATCGCTTTATCAAGTTATAAATAAATAATATTATAGCGAATAGCTGAATAATATAATAGCGGATAGCGTTTTTGCTAATCAATATTACTGGGAAAAATTATTATTGATTAGCAAAAACGCTATTCGCTATTATATTATTTACGTTAATGGACTAAATGATTGCTTATACGAACAGATTTAGTCTTTATGTCCTATACACTGCATACGACATAAAGAATACATTTGTTTGTATTCCAATAGCATTGGCAGCATTAGCATTTCTTATACGAACAAATGTAGTCTTTATGTCCTATACACTGCATAAGACATAAAGAATACATTTGTTTGTATTCCAATAGCATTAGCAGTAGCAGGCATGATCACGTGATTAAAATTGATCATATCGTGGAACGAATATGATTCTTATAAAGCAATCATACCCAAGCCTACATTCAATATTTGTCATTAAAATTAATTACAGAAGTGATTTATGGTATAAAAATATTTGTAGCACAGAATTATAATTTTGCTTAAAATACCCAAAATACTTTTTTATATCAATTACAAATCAAAGAATCAAAAATAAAATGTAATATATTCAATTCAAATCAAAGATAATATAAAAGTAATTTTTTTATTGATAATTATTAATTACAAATAACTCATATTTTGCAATTTATGCAATGTTGATTATAAAAAATCACTCAGCTCTGTGTGCCTTTTGGCATAGGCCTCCTCCAATACTTTCCTCTATCTTGTGCCACTCTCGTCCAGAAATTATGCAGTTAATATAAGGTTATCCTCCAATCTTCTCACTGGCCACCCTCTAGTTGTTTTTCCACCCTGGGCTACCAGTGAGTAACCTTTTGTCTCCATCTATTGAAAGAACAGTGTATTGTGTGTATTGCATCATTTATTTTAAATAATATATATTAAATTTAATCTTGATTACTACTGACTAATTCCAGGTTGCAGGAGATACAAACTTTCCCAATAAGATATGTAGTGAATGTGTAAACAGAGCAATGAATTGTTATTTATTCACTCAGCAATGTGAAAGAGCAGAACGAGCATTGAGAAATTGTTTTGAGAATATCCATGAGACATTTGAAAAGTTAGATCCCCTTGTGCCTGTGAAAAAAAGAGGAAAAAGAAAACTTAATCCAAATCATAACATAATTTATGCAGACCATAAAGATGTTATAGATTATGCCGAACCAATTATAAATATTATAAATGTTAATACTGATTCTACACAACAAACTAATGAAGAAATAAACAATTTGGAGTGCCAAAAATGTTGGCAAGTATTACCGAATGTGGAATCGTTGCTTAATCATGAAAAATCACATCCGAAAAACATGTGGTACAATTGCAAATTATGTGGCAAATCATTTGTCAAACGTACCTATCTAAAAAGACATATCAAGGGCACACATGAATATGAAGATGAGAGTTTATCAGAAAAAAAAGATGACCAATTTGAATGTAAGGAGTGTGGTATAATTAGCAAAACTCTTGGTGAACATTTGCAGCATTGCGAAAAACACAAATTTAAAGGATTGTTAAAGAGTTTAATTGAACGAAAAGTAGATATGATGTGTTCGGTTTGCTTGGATAAAGGTTCTCGATTGATGGATTTAGATGAAGTTGTTCATCTGCATGGAGGATATTCCGGACTAACTGGTGATAAGAATATAAGAAATATTTTGACTGCTACCATACCAGGAGTGAGTATATATTTTTCATTTTTATTTCGTTTTTTAAACAATGCTTTCCATGCACATATATTAAGCAGCAAAACATCAAATAACTATTATCATTTCTAAAAATTGTTTAAATATGTAAATTTTTATTCAGTATTTCAATTTAATTATCTATCAATATACATCAGCATCATCAGTTATTAGGCATGTTATAAATTTTGAAAGTCACTTAATTTGTAGTAAATATTCGTACATTTTGGATAGGCACTTTAGTTCTGCAAAATTTTTGAAATTTTCTTTTCTTCAGAAATTAATATAATTATAATATAAATATATTATATGGGATTAAATACTTATTTCTATTTGATAAGGTAGAGTTTCCTTATGCTATCATACTAATATATACAACAGGAATTTAGGCAGAAATAAATAGTTTGTTAAATGTTACTACAGATATTGGTTCAATAAGAACCAATATCCAAATGAATGGACGGAATTTGATGGGCTGTGATTCAGTGAGTTGTAAGATTTTATTTACAGTGTATTTGCACTGAAATCTTATTATCATTAACATGCAGGCAGATTAGTTTTATTCATATCAGTCTCTATAATTGAAATTGTTGGATTTTCTAGCCCAACCTAAACAAGTACCAAGAACTACTTGTTCCACGCAAGGCTAAAATTTTAAAAATTACAAAACGAAAATATGAATCAACAAAGAAGAATTCATGGCTGAGTCAAATATTCAAAACTCGATGTTTAAAATCGAAGGTTAAATTTGCTTCTCCCATTTTAGTAACCAAAGTGGAGTTTGAATTGACAAATTCTGTTATATTTAGATTTTCAAAACCGTATCTGATCAATCCAATGCAAGACTTAACTAAACAAACTTTTACCAAGTGTACAACAATAAAAGTTAAAACAGTAATGGATAATAGTAAATTAATTAATGATTATGATACTACACATTGCGTATTGAAAAAATCGTGCACAGAAAATAACGAAGTAAATATAGAAGAGGATTTGCGATTCGAAAAATTAATTACAGATAAAGTTTCAGAAACTTACCTATTTGATCAAATTCAATGTATTAATAAACAGAAATCCCTAGACCATCCTATAAATGAAGATAAACCACTTGATTATGATAATAGTATTGAGAATGATTCATCCAAGCATGTAGAGCAGGAACAAGTTCATAAAACTGATTCATTAAACCTCTTGCGATTCGATAAGTCCCTTATATCTTGTTTTAAACAACCTGAATTAAATAAAGGTCAGGCTACTAATGACCAAAAACTTCCAAGATCTAATATTAATGAAAGTATAATACAGAGTAATATAAGTATAAAAGCTTGTGAAATAAGTCAACTAACTAATATAAAAAAAGATTCTGAATTGACAAATTCTGTTTTTACCTTCTCAAAACCTGTGTTGCTTGATTTTGATGAAAATGCTAGTGAACCACAAGATTCAGTATTTTCTTCTGTTAAAGATCTCACTTTGATTAATAAAAAGGCGCAAACTGCTAACAATTCTGAGCCAATGCTAAAAACTATGAACTCTTGTAAAAAATGTTGGATTTTTAAAACTCCAAATTGCAAATCGTGTTTGGAATCCAAAAATAATAGTCTCAATATTCTTGATAAGTTTAAACACCCAGTAATAAATAAAGACAACTGCAAATTTTGTTGGATATTTGATAAAACAGGTAATTGCGATTATTGTAAAACACAAGAAAGCACAGAGGAAGTTTCCAAAATAGATATTGACTTAAATGAAGTAAAATTTGGACAAAAGTTAAATGCTAATCAACAAAAAATGGCATGGCAATGTAATGTTTGTTTGACAAATAATTATAATAACATTACATGCATATGTTGTGGAGAAGAAAACGTTATAAATAAATATCCAAAATTTAACTATGGACACTTTACAACTTTGTACACTGATATAAATAAAGTCAAAGAATGTCCTGTTGAAAACAATGTGATTGATACGTCAGATAAAAATATTGCAGAAAGCATTGACAACATTAATCAATCACATGTATATATGAAACATGAATCAATGGTGACTATTCATAATAGTACACCAAGTCATGTAATCACACCTTTTCTAGATATAGTTAAAACTGTTAATAATGATCTAGATGATGATAGATCTATGGATGTAGAAATCACACCATTTGATAATACTTTACATAATACAAATGTTGAAAATATGGATGTTGAAGATTATGATCAAATAAATGCAAATACAACATCTTTACCTGACCAGACTTACATAGATACTTCATTCAACAATGGAGATAAATTACAACAGTTTAATTTCAATTTAGGTGTCAGCGATCTTAAACATGCTGATAGAAGATATAAGAGACCTTTACGAAGAATTGCTACGTCACGCAAATAATTGCATAAACTCTTTAGTTACTTTAAATATAAATTAACCTACCAATGCGCATTGGAGCAGCGTGGTAGATCTTAGCTCCAATCCTTCTCTCCAAAAACTGAGAGAAGAGGCCTATTCTCAGCAATGGGATAGTAACAGGCCGCCACTTACAACATGTAAAAATCCTTTTAAATAAACATAAGTAAGACCAGTGATTATACTAATCTAAGCATATTAGAGTGTTTTAGATTAAGAATTTCTGATTCAATCTGTATTACTAATAAAATAAGTGGTTCTTTACAAGGATTTGCAAGATCAAATCTTTGAAGAATTTGCTTTGTAACTTGCCAATGCATAGTTGTAGTATGGTAGCAATGTAACCTTGTCTCTTAGGAGAGAAAAGACCCGCCCAAATTATAGATATTTATAGTTACTTGACTGGTACTTGGATATCATCATCATTTTCTTCCCTTATCCCACTCTAAGTGGAGTCAGAACATATATCGTCTTCCATTCTTCTCTATCGTTTTTGAACTCTGCTACCACTCCTTTGATATCAATATCATTAACACAATCCATCCATCTTTTTTGATTTCCCTCTAATCATACATCCACATTCATATTTAAATACTCTTTTGGTCGCATGATTGTTATCCCTTTTCATTATATGACCATACTAACTTAATCTCGTACTTCTCATCTTTTTTATATCATTATGGGTGCAATTTTCAGATTACCCCTAATATACTTATTTCGTATTCTTTCAAATTATGTCAGACCATAAATCCACCCAAACATTCTCATCTGATTATTCATGCACCTTTCTTTCATTGCTCAATATTTTCATCCATTTCATATTTAGATATAAATATAAAGGAGTTTTTGTTTATAACTTTAAGGATATCTGATAGATAAAAAAAATAATTTCAAATCACACATCCTTACGATCTCGTGATTAAAATGGCTATTTAAAAAACCAACAGAATAATTTTTATGTTTAATTCCCAATCAATTCAGAATTTATTTGTTAAGTGTTAGCTTCAGTAGATAGAAGCTATATAAATGCTTATTACAGTTTTAGACCCAGTTTTCACTAAATCAGAAAGGACAGAAGATGAGTTTTGAATACCAATCATGTATTTACATTTCCAAATCTCTTCGCTTATCTTAAACTCCCTAAATGACGATATCTGATTGGTTTTCGAAACCCACCTCCTTTATGCTTTGGTCTATACCTGGCCTAATAGTTAGTATTTTTAAATAGAATTGATATATCTAATGATCCATTAGAGATATCTAAGAATTTATTCAAACCAAAAATATATATTCTCTTAAGAGCTTTGTGATATGTATTAATTGATTTAAGAAATGATTTTTGAATTATTACTTTTCATAGTAAATTTTGTGGCCGTGATAGTGATTTGTGCCATGTAATAATTAATAAAAAAAATCTATTATATAATTTAATAATTATCATAAAAACAATCATAAAAATTGAAATTTTGTTTTTTGTCTTTACACTACAGCACTATGTGAACAATATAAGTAGGTATGTATGATATACGATACTTTTGTTATCTGTGTATTTCAAAAGATTCAGTAACGTTATTAATATAACGTGTATTTAATTACGTGATATAAGGCCCAGTGCGAATATTTTCTGATAATATAGTAGTGTGTGTTGCATAAAATTAATACAAGAAATGTCAATGACATTATTATTTGCTATTTATTATTTAAATAGGTACTATTTAATGTTGTGCTTTAAACTGTTTGTGGCGAATAAAATTTATTCTTTGAAAGGTTTTTTATTGCTTTATACTGAGATTACCTCTTTGAGAGATTACCATACATCTGCTCGAATCTTATTTTCAGAGTTGAATATTAATTTACTTATTTTAATTAATTTTTTTTTTTGGTTATTTGACAAATATCGCACTATATGTTAAGTACGTACAAAAAAAATCCATCTGCCTGTCTTTAATTTGCTATTTCTTAAATATGGAGTCTTTATTTTTGGTACGAGAAACTATTTTTTCCAAATATATAAGTACTAGCTTTTACCCGCAAGATCGTTTGCGTGGTCTGTTGTAGCGTGATAGGTTGATAAACGATGGCGCTTTTCAATGCCATCCTATATCTGTAGAATTAACATAATGTTATTCCGGTGTATAAGGAGTAATTTTAGCAAATTTCATTTATAATGATTCAGCGGATTTGCCGTGAATGAGTAACAAACATACATCCATACTCCGTTAGCCGTGTGGTATCCGGTACCAAGTAGAAAAGTACCATCCTCATTTCTTACCGAGGTGTCATAAAATACGACTAAGGTAAGTTGACGTCAGGCAGGCGGCCGGTCATAAAAACGCATTGAAATCATGTGATAACATGTTTATAACATGATGTGCCGACCCCACTTAGAGTGGGATAAGGGCAGGAGGATATATATTTTCAAATATTAAAGTATTGATAAACGATGTCATCTAATTTAGGTAGGTTCGACTCAACACACATCCGTTCTTTAAATCACTTGCTTTGTTTATTATTTATATCTACTCGCTTAGCTATTTTAAATAACTGTCCTTTTACTTTATCTCCCTTTTTATAATTTGGCTATTACTTTAAATATCGAGTCTCGCTTTTTTTTCCTTTATTTAAACATCTTTTTATTTTTTGTTGCAGATCACCCTCGATAACTACGCGGGAACAAAAATATGCGATATATGCTTTAATCACGCAATATCTTCATATATATTTATAGTAAAAGTTAAATACGTTAGAAGTAGGTTAAACACGTGCGTTAGCGTTATGCTAGACAAGTTAAACGAAGTAGGTTATACTAATAATAATTTAATGGTGGAAATTACTGAAGACACAGTATTGCCAGTATTTAAATTAGATGATTTTGATGATTCGTTAAAAGATGATATAGTTGAAGTATTAGAGGACGAATTTAGGATTAGCTCTAGCTCAGATAGCTACGAATCCGAAGATGATTTTGTAGATAGTTTCACTTTATACAATCCCGCGAAATATATTACAAAAACTTACAGTAATAAGAGATTGGTTAACGGCTACCAATCGCAATATGACGGTAGTTTGTTCAAAGATGTTTGCAGCGAGTTTTTGACGTTCAAAAAGAAATTAAAGCGACCTACACACATACCAAAATACAGATACACTTGTCCCTTATGCAACAAACACTTCATATCCGATTATTTCCTTAAAAAACACGTTTTGAAACACATACAGAGAAAGATTGAATGCGATGTGTGTTTGAAAAGTTTCAAATCAAAATTTTGTCTTTTTGAACATAAAAAAATGGACCACGTGTTAAAATTACAAAATTATCTCACTTGCAAACTTTGTGGACGTACATTTGGTGACACAAACAAAATGAAATCCCATTTAAAAAATCATAGGATGAAAGAATGTCAATTATGCGATAAGATATTTGCTACACAACGAAACTACGATGTTCACATGCAAAGACATGCAGTCAAATTTAACACATACAAAAACATATATGTCCAAACTTGCTCATTTTGCGAGAAGGAGTGCTCAAACGAAAACGAGCTCTCTCTCCATGTTAATAAGACACATCTTCAAATAAAGCCGTACAGTTGCGATATGTGCGAAAGACAGTTCTATACTGAGACCAACCTTAATAGCCACAAAAAGCTCCATAGTTTGTTCTCGAAAGAATCCTGCGCGTTTTGTAGTAAAACTTTCAAATGCCGCAAAGATTTAGTAGTCCATGTTAGGAAACATATAGGGATAAAGCCGCACGTTTGTCCTGTCTGTAGACAATCGTTTTATTCAGACTCCAATATGAAAAAACATATGAGGAAATTCCACGGTGGGATATATTGCTGTCGTCTCTGTAGAAGGGTGCTACCTAGTCAGTTAGACTTAAAAGCTCATATAAATCTAATGCACAGCGCTATGTAACGCTGTTAAATTATATGTGAATCTAATTGATTTGATTGTATATAGCAGTGATTCTCAAAATTTGGCGGCACACAAAGAAAAAGATAAAAATTATTTACTTAATACAACACTGCATAAATACTTTATGACAAAATTTTAAATATAAGAAATAAACTAATATATACTACAATAACTAAACGTTTATCAAGGGATTAATTACAAGCTAATAATAAAAATATTTTTTCTTTTTAAATGATATAATTTAATAATATTAACAGTATATATTAGCAAAACTTGGCGGTACACAAAAATGCCGCGCAGAGTGGTTGAGAATCACTGGTATAGAGCATAGACAAGTATTTTTATATATGGGGTTAAGGGTTATCTGTAATTTGGTCAATTGGTTATTGACTTGATAGCTTGCAATTATATTTCATTCAAAATTTCTATATTAATATCAGTATATAAAAATAACATTAAACTGTTCACAGCTCATATATAAACAAGCTTTCGTTATTTCCTTTGATAAAACTCTTAAAATTTTACATCATATCGCGGACATATAAAAAAATATAAGCTTTATGCAGTGTTTGCTACAATTGAAATAAAGTTTGTTGTATTATTTTTAATATATTGATTTATTTAACAACAAAAATAACATCTTTTAATAATTAATGAGTAAATCAAAGATAGTTCTGTCACTAGTTATGCAACTATTATCGAAAGATGTATTATTTTACGATCTTTGCCTTCACATGTGTGCGATATTTTAGATAAAAATGGAGAAAATTAACGTTTCTGACAATAATTATATTGAAGTATACGCCGAATAATAATTTTATCGTTACCTTAAATTATTTAGGTAAAATATTGATATTCATAACTAGGGAGTGAAAAATCAGTACGATGCGATTATTTTCTATAAGTAGTGCGCCTTAAACCGCTTTACAATTTCGCTTTATTATTGCTTTAAGGGCGAATAGGGATTTAAATTTTGATTTTTTCGTTTCTTTTTTTAGTTTACCTCTTAAATTATTTTGAATTTTATTATTGTTAGTTTTGGGTTAACTCGATGCTATGGAAAAATAAGTGCAAGCGTTAATTAAAAATGAGCTAGGTTTTATGTCCGTCACAAGTTTAAAAAGTGAGAGACAGACATAAATCTCGTTGGGATATGTTGAATTTAAATTATTACAATTTTTAATTTTTCTACTCTTTGTCTATTGCATATTCACAGACTAACTATTGTTTTTGTCAATTATACTAATTTTTTGTCATGAAACGCTTGATGATTAGAATTTACATTTATATATTTCTTCATTATATCAATTGCAGTAAACATTTATATAACCTATATAAATAATGTATGACTCTGTATTCTGTATTTTATTTAAAATTCTGTTAGGTGTACATTATTCTAATATTATGTTTCTAATTTACACATGTAAGATATTCTGTATATATAAATGATTTTATTTTCTAGATATTATTTGGCGTACGCGCCAAAATTAGGATAATATTAGATTTTATGAAGCGTTGAACCCAAATAGACAGAAAATTATATTAATTTAAGATGTGTTTAAGGTGTCTTTATTTTTCTTTAAATTTATTTGTAAGATATAAAAAAAAATTGTATTCGAAACGGAGAAACCTCTGGCTTTTTAGTACGAAAAAAATATAATTTGTATATTTAAAAAATAAAAGGTTAGAAGTCGGTTTCGATTCCATTTTTGTTCTAATTATTCCTTTTTTAATTATTCTACACATTTGTCTTTTTTTTTTTTTAATATTAGAAACAATATCTAGTTTTCAAATCAACAATAAATATATCAATGAGCTTAATATACTGTTTTTTTTATGAAATTTAGATTTTTATAAATTAATTTGTAATTGCCATGAGTAAAATAACGCGTTTTTAGTAAAATAATACCAAAGTGACATCGGTAAAAATAACGTTTTTAGTGTAACCGGTTTCCTTTTGATTAATAGTGATGTTCTCATTTGTCTATCGCGTTCATAACTTTTTTGAACCGTTATCGGTTGGCGTTGTCAGAGAATATTTTGAGGTGCTACCAACTTAATAAATGTTAATGTACGTATAAGGATGTTATAGGGATAATGTTATAAGGATGATTATATAATAAAGTTAACAATTTATTTCAAGGTGACATTATTTTTTTTAATCAATTTTCTTTTCAATACTAAATGCAATGGTTTTAATAACCTTTGATCATTCAAATCTCTCAAAAGTATAAGAGCTGTCTTTGGTCTGATTTTTTGCATACTGTGGCAAGTATACAGGGACACATATACGTTTATATGGTTTAGTTACATACTATTATAAAGATTTATATAGCAGTTTCCCGAATTAGAAGAAAGTTTGAGGATTCAAAAGTGCTTGGTCAAAACTTAAAAGTTTGTTTGAATAAATAATATTCTGAATTTAAATGTGATTCTAATAGAGTTAAATCAATCAATAGTGAGAGGCTTAAGACCAACTTTAATTTTAAAAAGCTTTCTCGTAATTTATAGAATTAAGCGTTACATTGCGGAGATCCATAATACAAAAGTAATGAATATATTTTGTTATAATCCGCGATAAAAGAAAGTGTATTTTATGCTAAATGTAGAGTGTACTATTCGTTCTCAACCTGATACATGCAGAATTTGTAATAATTCATGCATTATCCGCCACCAATAACACAACAATACATAAGCACTGCACACATTCACCACCACAATATCAACAATTGTTTCGCTTGTAACCGAAGCAACATCAGGAGATAGACTCCACGACAGAATCGCAAAGCTTTGCATATACATATATTTTCTTTTATAACGGATTACTTTATCTTTGTCGTAATTATTGGATAAGGGGTAGTGTATAGGAAACAATGTTGCTTGATATAGAGATTCCTCACTCAGGAGTCCAAACTAAGCTTAAATGCTACGCTCCCTGTGGTAATTTTTTTAATGATCTTGCTTTATAATATAAATCTGTAAATCTGTGTATAACTAGCTAAGTCATAAAATCATATATGTAAAACTTAATTTGGCAATCTTGCACTAATGTTTATTTCGATTTTTTTAAAGTGTGCTTCCTTAAAATACATAATATCGATTTATATGTGAATATCATTATTTTTACTGGTAACACTACCCAGTCAATTGACATTTATAAATATAATTTTAGAGACTTTAAGATTAAGAATCATCGAATGGAATATTTGTATGCACAACTTTCATAAATTTATATTGCTTATTGGTTACAAAGTATGAAAATATAATAAATTGTGTTATAAAAGATTCGTCGCTTTTCTTATTTCCACCTGAATTGTCCCGAAATCTAATAACAAAATTTATTTTCTTATTTCCATAGCGAAGGTGTGTATTATAGTATTCTGTAATACACGCCTAGGGATGGGAAAAAATCGATTAATAAATAATCGATTTTTATCCCTTTAAAAATCGATTTTTGTGACTATTTCAAAAATTATCTTTTTTATATATTATTAATTAATTACAATAAAGGCTAATGTTGGGAATTCTAATACGTCTGGCCGGCAACACCGGACAGCCTTGTTCCTCGTTTTTTTGCTATTATTCTCGTTGCCGTAGTAACGAGGCCGTCCGGTGTTGCCGGCCAGACGTATTAGAATTCCCAACATCCTCCCCCCCCTTGGGAACTTGCTTCCCAAAGAGCTCTTGGGAATCTGACGTGCCTTCCAGTGCACAAAGTTTCGAGATGGATCTCTTGATGATACCACCTGCAGTTTGAACGTCGACGACTCTGCATAGTCCGTCGGCGCCAAGGTAGAGTTGATGGATGCGGCCTAGAAGCCACTTCATCGGCGGTAAGTGATCATCCAGTACGAAGACAAGATCACCGATCTTGACATCTCGCTGTCTTGTCCTCCATTTCACACGTTCCTGTAGAGTCGACAAGTAATCCCTTTTCCAGCGTGACCAAAAGTGATGTCTCAGGCATTCGATCAGCTCGTATCTGTTGAGGCTGATACGTTCGATATTAGGCGAAGGCAGTGAAGTCAACGGTCGACCCACTAAGAAGTGCCCAGGTGTTAAGGGTAGTAGATCAGAAGGATCAGATGACATTGACGTAAGTGGACGTGAGTTCATGATCGCTTCAACCTGAGCAAACAGTGTATACAATTCTTCGAAAGTTAGACTAGAGTTACCTGCTATTCGTTTTAAATGATATTTGGCCGATTTAACCCCTGCCTCCCAGACCCCAGGTGAACCAGAAAACTAGGTGCATAGACGGGAGAAAATTTAAAATTAATACCTTCATTGCACGCAAAGTCGCTGACTGGTGCTTGACATTTCTTTAGAAGTCTGTTTAGTTCATTACTAGCTCCTACAAAGTTTTTCCCATTATCGCAAAAAATACTATGAGGTTTACCACGTCTTGCGATAAACCTACGCAAGCATAGAATAAACGCATTGCTGCTTAGGTCGCTAACTACTTCCAAGTGTACAGCCTTTGTAGCAAAACAGATGAAAATACATAAATAGCACTTGGAAGTCTTTGCACCTCTACCTTTACGATTAAGAATAAGAAAAGGTCCAGCGAAGTCGGTGCCACAAGTCTCAAAAGGAGAAGCAGGAGTAACACGAGGTTCAGGTAAGTCACCCATTAATTGTTGCATAGGCTTAGCCCTAAATCTTTGACAACGTACGCATAATCGTACAGTAGCAGTTGCTAACACTTTGCCACCTAATGGCCAAAAAAGTTCTCTAATGGAACTCAACAACTGTTGAGGACCACAATGTAAAAGCCGTAAGTGTTCTTTTTCAAATAACATTCTCGTAAATACATGTTTAGGGTCTAGTAAAATAGGATGCCTTTTATTATAAGGGCAATATGAAGCGTTGTCGATACGACCACCGACACGTAATATCTAGAAACATTTATGTCTTCAAACAATTTCGTCTCATTATAGAAGCTTAGCCAAGATTTTTTTGTATCTTCTAGGAGGCTATCATCCCAGTCAAGTTTACTAAGCCATAATTTTTGAAGAGTAATTTTATGGAATATGGTACAAGCTGATAACAAACCCAATGGGTCAAAGATTTTACAAGAGTTTGACAGTATAGAACGTTTAGTTACTTTAGCAATGTTTTCGACATCAACCGAAAAATGTAAAGTATCAGAGTCAGGTGTCCATCTTAGTCCCAATACAGAAGACTGTTTACAGAAATCTTGAAATTCATTACAAGTAGGAATATCGTCAAATATATCAGGAGCATTAGTACGGAATTTCCTCAAAGGAAAACAACCTTCGTTAAGTTTATCAATAACCCCGTTTCACAGTGGAAGCTAAGACAGTTTTAGAATCAGAACCAGTATTCAAATCATCGACATAGACATCATGCCTTATGGTGAGGAATATAGTAACCAAAGTTAAGTCGGTCCATGACTTCTCTCACGGTACCCAAGTTAGTAAGATGTCCTAGTTTTTCAAGTTACAGTTAGACAATTTATTTACCAGATTATAGAAACGCCTCTTGGCCAGATGATAAGAGTCGCCAAGAGCCACCTCGGGAACCTCGCGAAAAGGAATTTTAACAGAGAACCTACCATTATCCAAGCGCACAGTATTAGAAGTAAAATGATTTTCACAATATTCCTTATCTTTAGAAGGAGATATATTAGTAGCTAAAGGAATATCTTCGATTTCCCAGAATTTAGCAATAGAATCTTTAATCTCTTGACAAAAGTTAGAATGAGTAGTAGAAGTAGGACCCTGAGTAGTAGTAGGTCCTGTCACGAGCCAACCTAGTTTAGATTTCTGGAGCATGGGCTTATTTTTGCCTAGCTTGATTTGTTTAGAATCCATTATGTCCCAAAAAATATCGGCACCAAGTAGTATATCAATATCAGAAGGATGATGGAAATGTGGGTCAGCAAGTTCAATAGAATCAGGAAGAGAAAGTCGCGAAATATCTACCTCGACACCAGGTAGTTTACCACTAATCGCAGGTATGACATAGCAAGAAACATTACACTTGAAAGTATTCACCCGTGACTTCACTGTTACCTTACATTTCTTAGTAGTAGTAGTGACTTTATTGTTTATACCAGCAATAGACAGATTAGTATTCGAGCAAGGAATTTGTAATTTATTTTGCAAATTTTCAGTAATAAAAGAAGACTGAGATCCATTGTCTAGAAGAGCTCTAACAACATGACACTTATTAGTATTAGTATCAATAAGCTCCACTTCAGCAGTACACAACAAGACCTGACCGACAGTTACAGCGGACAATGATACAGGATCCATCATGGCAACAGTGGAAATCTGAGCAGAAGCTTCTTCAGACGAAGAAGACGCAGGAGCGGACGCTGCGACAGAAGCGCCAGATATCATTCTAGTATTTCTATGTAATAATAGATTATGTTTTTTATTACAGAACTTGCATGGAGTATGTTTGCACCTAGAAGAAAAATGTCCAGGACGCAAACAATTTTGACACAAGCGGTGTTTTTAAACCTCACTGTATCTAGAGTCTATTGACATGGATTTAAACTTATCACATTTATACACTAAATGTTGTTCTGAACAAATAACACAATTAGCATTTCTCAAAGTAGGAGAAGCTACAAAAGATCTAAAAAGTTTATTTTCGTTTGAAAATTGTCTTTGTTTCTCAGATTTAGTGACATTATTATAGTGCAAAGTTTCTAGAATATCAGCGCGAATGCGCAAGAATTCATTAAATTCAGCTAAAGTAGGCGAAGTACTCGTGTTAGTCCTACTTTCTTCCCATTTGCGACTAGTGGCGCCATCTAGTTTCGACACCATCACATAAACAATCAATGTGTCCCAATGAGAAGTAGGTTCATTTAAATTATTTAAGGAACTCAAATTTTTAGAATAGTAATCAATCATATAACGCAGAGACTTGAAGCTTTCCTTAGAAATCGGTTCAAAATTAAAAAGAGATTTTAAGTGGTTGTTTACAAGTATTCTATTATTATTATAACGTTTAACAAGCAAATCCCAAGCAGATTTATAGTTAGCAGCAGTAAACTCAACCGATTTTATAACTTGAGACGCTCCGCCTTCAAGTGAAGAGCGTAAATAATGAAATTTGTTGATGTCAGGGATATTATTACTATTTATTAAAGAATCAAACGTATCCCTAAACTCCATCCATTTAAGGTAGTTACCGTCAAAACGCGGAAGTTGGATGGTGGGAAGCTTTATACTATCAGTATTATGGTTACGAACGTTTTCAGTAGAGTGCGAAGGCACTTTTGAGCCAGCTATCGAGCCATAATTTGAGGACACATGTAGAGCAGTTACACTTTGAATTATACTTTCGGCACGAGCAATATTCAAACAAAAATCATTTTCGATTTTCTCATGTTCCTCTAACTGATCGAAATCTAACATCTCAATATTATCCTTTAAAGAATCAAACTGAGTAAATAAGTCTCTATGTCGCGATAGTTTTAATTCAAGTTCCGCAACTAATGCCTTTGTAAGTTCCTTAGGATCAATTAATGTAGTAGTTTTTAAGTATTTCGCAAACGTCGTAATTCGACTCTTTATACTAGCACGTTTCCGAACAAGTTCTTTCAAATCTTCCGCCATAGTAAATAACAATTTAATACCTTATCGCAATAATCAAACTAAACAGACTGTTCGAGGTAAGTAATGACAATATAGGTATCAAAGAAACCGCAACGTTAGTTACAGCGTCAAAAAATGACGACGCCGGCCCCAGTCAGGTGCTCGCGGTCAGTGGAGGTCACACGCAGTCGACGCGATGTAACAGCACCGAACACCAACTTTACGCGGGGTCGGAGAAGCAGTGGCCACAAAGAACCTAGAATGATTTAGATTGTTAGTTAGAAAGATGCAAACAAGAATGAAATTATAGACAGTTTATTTAATGTCAATATTTATAAGAAATAAAGATAAGTGAGTAACTCTAATTGTTTCAATTCAGTATTAGAACTTCAATAATATTGTAAGAGAGTAACATTCGTTCTTATATAAGTAGATAGGTAAGTAGGTAGCTAATTTTAATATAAGTAGTTTAGAGTAACACAGTTGTATTCATAGTAAAGTAAATAGCTGTATAGTTTTACCTAGTTCAATCTAGGGCTAGTTTTAAGTACTATAGTAATAGTATTCAGTTGAGTTTAATCAAAGAGACTAGATTGCAAAGTAGTGGACAGAATAATAGGCTATGCAATCTAGCTTAATAAGTATAGAAGCTTTAAACTCAAGCAGAATAAAGTAAGTATTTTTAGAAAGAATTTTAATCTGACTCCATAGATATAAGTAGGGAAGCTAGTAGTATTGAAGATGCAAACTACAGAGTAGCATTTTAACCAAAATGCATAATAGCCGATGTGAACACTGTTTGCAGATGCAAAACAATCATGAACACAACGTTCTTCCGTCTGCACACACAAAGTATAATACCAAAATTGGGCGTACTTCCCTGTGAGTAAAACAAAAGACGACACAGATCCTTCGCGCAATAGTATCACGTAGATCACGATCACGTCCGGTTTCACCAAAATTTTGGAACTTCTATAATCTTAGATAATCTTGGATAATAAATATATAATTGGATAAAACACACAGATCCTATTCTTGGAATTATCCCCAACATATTTGGTGAAACCGGACGTGATCGTGATCTACGTGATACTATTGCGCGAAGGATCTGTGTTGTCTTTTGTTTTACTCACAGGGAAGTACGCCCAATTTTGGTATTATACTTTGTGTGTGCAGACGGAAGAACGTTGTGTTCATGATTGTTTTGCATCTGCAAACAGTGTTCACATCCGCTATTATGCATTTTGGTTAAAATGCTACTCTGTTGTTTGCATCTTCAATACTACTAGCTTCCCTACTTATATCTATGGAGTCAGATTAAAATTCTTTCTAAAAATACTTACTTTATTCTGCTTGAGTTTAAAGCTTCTATACTTTAAGCTAGATTGCATAGCCTATTATTCTGTCCACTACTTTGCAATCTAGTCTCTTTGATTAAACTCAACTGAATACTATTACTATAGTACTTAAAACTAGCCCTAGATTGAACTAGGTAAAACTATAAAGCTATTTACTTTACTATGAATACAACTGTGTTACTCTAAACTACTTATATTAAAATTAGCTACCTACTTACCTATCTACTTATATAAGAACGAATGTTACTCTCTTACAATATTATTGAAGTTCTAATACTGAATTGAAACAATTAGAGTTACTCACTTATCTTTATTTCTTATAAATATTGACATTAAATAAACTGTCTATAATTTCATTCTTGTTTGCATCTTTCTAACTAACAATCTAAATCATTCTAGGTTCTTTGTGGCCACTGCTTCTCCGACCCCGCGTAAAGTTGGTGTTCGGTGCTGTTACATCGCGTCGACTGCGTGTGACCTCCACTGACCGCGAGCACCTGACTGGGGCCGGCGTCGTCATTTTTTGACGCTGTAACTAACGTTGCGGTTTCTTTGATACCTATATTGTCATTACTTACCTCGAACAGTCTGTTTAGTTTGATTATTGCGATAAGGTATTAAATTGTTATTTACTATGGCGGAAGATTTGAAAGAACTTGTTCGGAAACGTGCTAGTATAAAGAGTCGAATTACGACGTTTGCGAAATACTTAAAAACTACTACATTAATTGATCCTAAGGAACTTACAAAGGCATTAGTTGCGGAACTTGAATTAAAACTATCGCGACATAGAGACTTATTTACTCAGTTTGATTCTTTAAAGGATAATATTGAGATGTTAGATTTCGATCAGTTAGAGGAACATGAGAAAATCGAAAATGATTTTTGTTTGAATATTGCTCGTGCCGAAAGTATAATTCAAAGTGTAACTGCTCTACATGTGTCCTCAAATTATGGCTCGATAGCTGGCTCAAAAGTGCCTTCGCACTCTACTGAAAACGTTCGTAACCATAATACTGATAGTATAAAGCTTCCCACCATCCAACTTCCGCGTTTTGACGGTAACTACCTTAAATGGATGGAGTTTAGGGATACGTTTGATTCTTTAATAAATAGTAATAATATCCCTGACATCAACAAATTTCATTATTTACGCTCTTCACTTGAAGGCGGAGCGTCTCAAGTTATAAAATCGGTTGAGTTTACTGCTGCTAACTATAAATCTGCTTGGGATTTGCTTGTTAAACGTTATAATAATAATAGAATACTTGTAAACAACCACTTAAAATCTCTTTTTAATTTTGAACCGATTTCTAAGGAAAGCTTCAAGTCTCTGCGTTATATGATTGATTACTATTCTAAAAATTTGAGTTCCTTAAATAATTTAAATGAACCTACTTCTCATTGGGACACATTGATTGTTTATGTGATGGTGTCGAAACTAGATGGCGCCACTAGTCGCAAATGGGAAGAAAGTAGGACTAACACGAGTACTTCGCCTACTTTAGCTGAATTTAATGAATTCTTGCGCATTCGCGCTGATATTCTAGAAACTTTGCACTATAATAATGTCACTAAATCTGAGAAACAAAGACAATTTTCAAACGAAAATAAACTTTTTAGATCTTTTGTAGCTTCTCCTACTTTGAGAAATGCTAATTGTGTTATTTGTTCAGAACAACATTTAGTGTATAAATGTGATAAGTTTAAATCCATGTCAATAGACTCTAGATACAGTGAGGTTTAAAAACACCGCTTGTGTCAAAATTGTTTGCGTCCTGGACATTTTTCTTCTAGGTGCAAACATACTCCATGCAAGTTCTGTAATAAAAAACATAATCTATTATTACATAGAAATACTAGAATGATATCTGGCGCTTCTGTCGCAGCGTCCGCTCCTGCGTCTTCTTCGTCTGAAGAAGCTTTTGCTCAGATTTCCACTGTTGCCATGATGGATCCTGTATCATTGTCCGCTGTAACTGTCGGTCAGGTCTTGTTGTGTACTGCTGAAGTGGAGCTTATTGATACTAATACTAATAAGTGTCATGTTGTTAGAGCTCTTCTAGACAATGGATCTCAGTCTTCTTTTATTACTGAAAATTTGCAAAATAAATTACAAATTCCTTGCTCGAATACTAATCTGTCTATTGCTGGTATAAACAATAAAGTCACTACTACTACTAAGAAATGTAAGGTAACAGTGAAGTCACGGGTGAATACTTTCAAGTGTAATGTTTCTTGCTATGTCATACCTGCGATTAGTGGTAAACTACCTGGTGTCGAGGTAGATATTTCGCGACTTTCTCTTCCTGATTCTATTGAACTTGCTGACCCACATTTCCATCATCCTTCTGATATTGATATACTACTTGGTGCCGATATTTTTTGGGACATAATGGATTCTAAACAAATCAAGTTAGGCAAAAATAAGCCCATGCTCCAGAAATCTAAACTAGGTTGGCTCGTGACAGGACCTACTACTACTCAGGGACCTACTTCTACTACTCATTCTAACTTTTGTCAAGAAATTAAAGATTCTATTGCTAAATTCTAGGAAATCGAAGATATTCCTCTACCTACTAATGTATCTCCTTCTAAAGATAAGGAATATTGTGAAAACCATTTTACTTCTAATACTGTGCGCTTGGATAATGGTAGGTTCTCTGTTAAAATTCCTTTTCGCGAGATCCCCGAGGTAATTAAAGTGGACAACTACCAAGAAATAATATCAGATGCGCTGTTTGTGAAATTAGCTTAAAATGTGTAGTTTGACTAAATTGGTTTCATCCAAAAATGCATATCTAATCTTAAAACACAAGAAAAAGAGTAAAAAAGAAAAAGGGATACCAAAACCAACCGAATATAACTCAATAATTTTAATAATTCGATACAGTTATTTATAATATGTTATCGAAACGTGCTTTACGCTTTCTTTATTCTATTGGCTATGTATTATTTCTTTTAAATGTGATTACACAATATAGGGAGAGCTAGCAGAGATTTCCATCAAAGGATTAAGTTGACATGTCTACACTTCTTTTTTATTAATATTTAATGTACTGTTAATTAGTTAATAAATTAATGTAATGTTTTTCAATGTACATAAATAATAATAAATAATTTGTTTGGAATGTCCAATGTTCTTAGCCTCGTCGTTAGACTTGAGCTAATGAAAAATCAAATAATATCAATGGTTGTCATAAACTCCATAGACGACTCGAATCATAGACAAACTCAAAGATAAAGTTTGAAAACAAAGTTTTACAGTTATTTATTTTTGATTCAAATTACATATAATTTACCTTTATTATACGTTACTTTTTTATACGTTATGGAGTGCATTCGTCTTTTAATAAACTCAGTAAATAATGGAATGTGTTTTCTATGCTTCAAGGAAAGCGATAGTATTCAAAGTATTTTCAGTAAACTTGAAATTAAGAACCAGCATTATAGCGGGATTATAAGTGTAGCTGATATGGTTAACTCATTATTTCCATCATTTGTTAGTATATAACTTTTATAATTAAGAACTTTTTATAATCTATATTCAATTCAAATCCAACTTTAAAAATTTCTAGTAATGTAAGAAGGCAGAAGGTCTTGTCGAACTGAGGCGATAAGTTCCTTATTTAAATGCGTATGAATGTGTTTGTGTGTATATATGGTTGGCTTTGGAAGACAATCTTCCAAATAAGTTTTTTAGTTCATCAGGAAAACAGCTTTGCAATTTTTACAATTATAATTTACAGGCACAACTTATAGTAACTCACCAGCAGTAATTTTTTGTGTTCTTTTGGACTCTATTTTTTAACTTTTTTTGGTACCTAAATAGTAAATCACATTAATTATTGTGCATATCTAGTTAAGGTTTCTGTTTAAAATGAAACTGAAGTAGACCAGTTTGACTGCATTATTTATGCTTTCATTTCATTGCTTGTCAGATAAAATACGATTATAATTATCTATAACAATATTTCAGTCTGCAATTAGACTTTTAATAAAGTTATTTCATTAAAATATAAATGTCAGTTTGTACAAGTCAGTTATTTTACATTACGGATTACCTGTGTGGGAATGCTTTAAAGGATTGTGACTGGAGTTTTGTTACTCAACTATTAAATCATAATTATACTATTATTTTCAGGAGCCTATGTTTTCCCAAGCATGTTATGACTGTGTAGATCTATTCATCAGGATGTATTTAAGTTTACAAAAATATAATGTTATGAAAAAAATTCTTAAAAATATCATTAATACTTTCAATAAAGAATTAAGTAAAAACTATAAGACAAATTTAGATAGCATGGAAAAATGTGAAATAAACATCAATTTATTAAAAATTATGAACATTAGCAATACATCCAGCCAAAGAAACAATATTGACCATAGACTAAATAATGAAATAGAATTGTGTGAAGATGAAACAGATATTAAAGTTGAAGAAAACATAACAGAAAAACAATGTCCTAATTGTTATAAAATCTTTAATAATATTAAAAAGTTTAAGAGTCATATTAAAAATCACAATAGAAAGCATAGGAAAATATACCACTCATGCCATTACTGTGATTACAAAAGTCTTTGTAAAGAATCGTTAAGTGGTCACATAAACAAAAATCATTTAAATACAAAACCATATTTTTGCAAGGTGTGTTACAAAAGTTTCTATCATAAAAAAAATTTGATCGAACATGAAACAAGTCATAGACAAGAGAGAAATGATATTTGTGAACACTGTGGCGAAATGTTTATTCATAAAAAGAACTTGCTAGAACATCTGAAGTTACATTCTGGTGATAAGCCATATGAGTGTGAAATTTGTGGGGTTAGATTTGTTACATCTGGTCGCAGATTAGAACATGTAAAGAGAAAACATAGTGAGAAGAACAAATGCTGTTTATACTGTGATAAGAAATTTGGTTTGAATAAAGAATTAACTAGACATTTGAAAACTGTGCATTCATAGTTAATAAAAAAGTAATTGCAAAAAAAAAGTTAAACAAATTGAGTTTTATTAGAATTAGATGTTTGTATATAGCGTATAAAACAATAAAATATAGGAACCAGAAAATATATCTGAATTAATTTAATTTTAGATTTTCATCCTATAGCTTCTATATGTTTTTTTTTTTTTTTTAAATATATGGTACAATTACTTATACACCTGTCCATCCCATAATTTAATACTCGTTATGACTCAAGCCAATATATAAATATATAATTTTAAATACATATATAACACCAAGACAAAAAAAACCAACATGTTTCATAAAAAATGTTTGCCCTCGGCGGGAATCGAACCCGTGACCCTGGAGCTGTAGGCAGGGTCACTGCTTACTGCGCCAACGGGCGAGTCCAATTTTATCTTAATATATCAGAAAATAAATCAGTAAAAGTATATCGGACAAAAAATCCTTATAAAGAAAATGGTTTATATATAAAAACTTAACAATTGGGACAATAAAATTCAGAATTAATTTTATACAAAAATTTATTCATAAAAAAATGGAAAAGGGGAATTTATTAATTTCATCTATAATTTGTTTATTTAATTTTTTACAGTTACATTCAAATATAGCTATACAATAAATACACTTAAGGCAGTGGCAATGAGTATTTTACAATTACTTAACAGTAACATTAATAATTAAAATCTTATACTTATTAAAACCTTAAACACTACAAAGTGTATGCTTTGATTTGATACAATTAAAATAATTTAAAATTTCCATAGCCAATAAGAAAAGCACATTAAAAATTATTATACCATAAACAATACAAATTTTTAATACAGTATCGTTAAATACTCTAGAAGGAAAGCAAAGCTGTAGTTATCTATTAATTTAAATGTTGCTTCCTGTTATATAAGGAATTTTTTTCTGAATGTGAAGATGAAAATGAATTTTTATGGTTTCCCATAGATTCATGACATTAATAAAATAATGAAGTCTCATTAAATATGGGACAATTATATGGGACACTTACACACACGGTCGTCTGTCCCCAAAGTAAGTAACTTAATACTTGTGTTATGGGTGACAGACAGCTGGTGAATATATAGTTATATATTTTTTGAATACATACTTAAATACAAATATACACCCAGGCTTAAAGACCAACAAATTCATTTATAGAAATCGTTGGCCCTCGGCGGGAATCGAACCCGCTACCCGCGGAATTGAAGGCAGGGTCACTAACCACTACTCCAACGGGCCAGTCAAAGATACCGCAATTCGCTTGCTTTCAATGGTAATAGTAAAAAGAAACTTCACAAGTAACATTACATCAATTAATCGTTTATATATTCTATAACATTTGATAACAGATAAGAAAAAATATCTTTATGTACCAGGTAATTTTAATTTTGTACAAGTTCCAAAAACCAAACTTACGATCTTAATAAGATAATTTGTTTCATATTTTTTTTAAAAGTTTTAGTGGTAACATAATGTTATAACTCATAAATTTTATATATTCTACTATGTTTTATTCAAATGATTAATGTTCCTATTCGTAAAAATTACTAACGTTTTTTATTTATAATCTGTTCTGACATCTTGAACGAGTTGAGAATATATATGATATTAGGAGTTTATTTATTAAATTATATATTTAAATATTTCTTTATTTAATTAGGTTGTAACGCATATATTTAATAATAAGTACTATTATGTCACTAAATAATTGTAATGGCATGTATAATTTAAGTACAGATATAACAAATTTCCACATTCTGAATTCAAAATATTTTAAGATGGCGTCATCTTTTTTTTACTGTATACTGTTGTTGTGTGTGTTGAATTATTTAAGTTGACAATTAACTTATGCAATATAATGATACTACTTTTCTTACTAAATTTTTAGTACTATTTACAATTATTAATCAATTCTAGCGGTGTAAGGAGAAACTATTTTAAGCCTTTTCATTAACCTTTATCTACGTGGGTTGTATAGGTGAGGTTTTTGGATTTAATAATGGTAGCCATCCCCCTGGTTTGGTGGGAAGTACGTTTGTCCAGGTCCTGGTGGGAAGCTTCCGTTGGGCTGGTCGGGATATCGCGCTTCGCCTTCGTATGTTACCTGATAAGAAAAATAAATTATAATTTTTTTTATTGTGTGCTCACAAAGATATATTTTTCACTGCGCGGAGATCATTAAAAGAAAGATGGCGTGCACAAGACAAACAATCTCAATACAAACAGCTCCGGGAATAAAATAGTAAAATAACATAAAATCAATTTTTATTATAACATGGAAGAAACATATTTGAATCATTAATGTTTATCCCGAGGGAGTTCCACTTACATTTCGTATGTATCAAAGAAAATGAAATTTATAAAAGAAAAATGGCGCACTTATTTTACTAAATGCTGAGAAATTGGCAACATTTCATTCAAAATTCGTATTAGGATATATTTTAACAGACTAACAAATTATTTCTTTAATTGAGAAGTAATATCATCAGAGATAATCAGAAGAAAATGGAGTGTACGAGACTCAAGATTCATCATACAAATATATAAAAACCATTGCTAGGTTTAGAAATCGGTTATCGTCAAATGTAAAAACATATCGGGTTAAAATGTGTCGAGCCTATCCGTCAACTTACCTTAGTCGCCTTTTATGATACCTCGGTAAGCAATGGGGATGGTCTATTCTACTCAACCGTATACCACACCGCTGGTCAATTTACCTTAGTAGCTTTTTACGACAACGGTAAGAAATAAGAGTGGACTATTCTACTAAGCCGGATACCACACGGCATTATTTTTCGTAAAAAGTAAATGACAAAAGATGCTTTTGTGGGTTATCCATAAGAGATAGACATATACCATCGCGGAGTTTTCTGTAGACCTTTTCAACGTGTACAAATACTTTGATACTTTGGTACTTGAGGTGTACAATTACATTATGTTGATAAATCTCGTAGGGTTCAGCCTGCTTTTGCATCACATTAGAAACCTCAAAAATAACAGTATTTCTCTACTTCATATTGAATATTATTATATATATAAACCTTCTTCTTCAATCACTGTATCTATTAAAAAACCGCATCAAAATCTGTTGCGTAGTTTTAAAGATTTAAGCATACATAGGGATATAGTGACATAGGGACATACAGGGAATGCGACTTGGTTTATACTATTACTAGCGGATTGCCAAAATGACAAAAAATGCTATTGTGGGTTATCCATAAGAGATAGACATATACCATCGCGGACTTTTCCGTAGACCTTTTCAAGGTGTACAAATACTTAGTACATCATTTTGATAAATCTCGTAGAGTTTAGCCTGCGTTTGCAATGTAAGCGGAAAAATATGTAATTATTTACAGAAACCTCAAAAATTACAGTATTTCTCTACTCCGTATTGAATGTTATTATACATACAAACCTTCCTCTTGAATCACTCTATCTATTAAAAAAAACCGCATCAAAATCTGTTGCGTAGTTTTAAAGTTTTATGCATACATAGTTACATGATAATTAACATTTATGCATACAGTTACGGGCTACATAGTACTTTACTACTATGTAGCCCGCCCCCACTAGAGTGGGATAAGGGCAGGAAAAGCGTCATACCTCAGCATTAAACCCGTTCTTCCAATCAGCAGTGTATCTGACGATCTGCGTGCGCCCATCAGGTAAGGCTATCTTGTATTCTCCGCGGGTGACGTCACCATCAGATTTCGCGTTGTGACTATAGTCGTTACCGTCCTCGTTGACGGCATAGGCGAAGTCGAACGGCATCCCAGGCTCGTGGTGATGGTGTTCGTGGTGTTCGTGGTGGTCGTGGTGGTCGTGGTCGTGGCCGTTGTGGGGATGCTGGAACAGAATATATACTAATATAAAGCTGAAGAGTTTGATTGTTTGAACGCGAAATCTCACGAACTACTGGATTGATTTGAAAAATTCTTTCAGTGTAAGATAGTCCATGTATCGAGGAAGGCTATAGGCTATAACATCAGGCTAAGATGAATAGGTGAGTCAGTAATCAGAATTCAATATATATCTTATATATAAAATTCTCGTGTTTCTATGTTAGTTATCATACTCCACCGAAACGCCTTAACCAATTTTTATGAAATGAAATATGCATATTCAGTAGGTTTCATATTGCAAAGTGATAAGGGTCGTCCACCCCAAAGATTTTATTGTCATTTTCTTATAATGTACACTAGAGTATGCCTAGAAATCTATACTAATCTATAAAGCTAAAGAGTTTGTTTATTTGAGCGCGCTAATCTCAGGAACTACTGGACCGATTTGACAATTTTTTTGAGTGTAAGATAGTTCATTTATCGAGGAAGGCTATAGGCTTACATGACGCTAAGATGAATAGGAGGGGAGCATAATTATATTGCGAAAACGGCAAAATTTTCAAGCTTTTCTTGCGTGCTCCAAGTAACGATTCAAGTTGGTGATTGAAAAGAGCTTGTGTATAAGTTTATTTGAATAAACAAAAGTTTTAAATTTTAATTTAAACGGTGATAGTAATGAAAAAATCATGTATTACAAAATTGTTCCCCCCTAAAAGATCTAAATAACGCTGTAAAGGTAGACATGTCTGTCTAAAGGTAGACATATGCTGTCCGCGACAGCATATGTCTACCTTTAAAGGTTATCCTACGTTAACCTAACGTTACGTTACGTTATTTTATTATAAAAATAACAAAAAAAAATTAGGTACCTCGCACACAATGCTACTAAAAGACATAAAATTCAAGTTTAACCATTACTGTCGAATGTTTGAATGTCAAATAAGTTGTTACCTAATGTTAAATAAGAGTATTGTTAGTATTAACAATTTTTATTAAAATATGTCAACATTTAAGATTTATATTATTATTATTATTATTATTTTATATATATATATATATATATATATATATATATATATATATATATATTTATATTATAATTTATTGCATTTATTCAAAGAATTATTCCACATAGGGTTTACATTTATAGAGTTATTAGAGTCAATAATGGAAAGTGAAATGTTTTTGGTTTAGGACGTCATCGATATCGTCAAATATGTCCATAATTTCAAAAAATCAATGTTGGTTATATAAAAAATAAATCAATAAATAAACGACACAACTAAAGTCATCGTAACAATTATAGACTAGTCACAACATCTGGTTTTTATCAGTCGGACAACGCGTTATTCGCTCCTTAAAGACGCAGATAACTTTAACCCTCAGATAGGACCTTTATCTTACAAATAAAGGCTATCTGACCATTGAAAAATATAATTTTGCGGTATAACTCGCTCCCTATATGACGATTAAAAAATCGGCCCAAAGGAAATCTTTATGACAGAGCTGAGAAAAACTGTTCGTACTGTAGTCCAAACAAACACAGATTTACAAGAATTGTTACGAACATGCAAAAAGAGTTCGTAATGTAAATGTCGTAGAGTTCAAAGCTCGCTTGACACTAATCTGGACATTAACGTTGTTTACGAATCGTGTTCCGTAGCCCCGCCACGACTCGCGAGTAATCGAGAAGCAGAACATTCTCGAATAGTCCGTTCACTATATAAGCGGTCGTATTGCGCTCCCGGCGATGCTTCTGCGCTCGCCCACTCTCCCGGTGACGCTGTCAAAGCCTTCATGGCTAACAGCCTTAGTTAGTGTCCGAAAAAAAAAAAAAAACGCCCGGGATTCAGTTTGCGAATAGCGATCGAGAAGAAATTAAGAAGCAAAAAAAAAGTTAAAAAGCGAGTAAAAGTGAAATAATAGTGACTTCTGCTATGTTACAACGGACTTCATAGTGATTTTAATATACTAATTTTGTAGTGAAAAGCTGAATAAAGTTTTTATAACAAGTCACCAGACATTTTTATCCAAGTCCACGAACTCGAGCTAACTGCCCTTATCCTACTTCAAGTGGAGTCGGCACAACATGTTATAAACATGTTATCGCATGATTTGGCTACTTTTTTTAAGACCGGTCGCTTGCCTGACGTCAACTTACCTTAGTCGCCTTTAACGACATCTCAGTAAGAAATAAGGGTTGTCTATTCTACTCAGTCAGATACCACACGGTGAGTTAACTTACCTTAGTCGCCTTTTACGACGTAAAAAACGGGTGGACTGGTGGTCTATTCTATTTTGCCGGATACTACACGGCGTTAAAGCTGTGATGGCCCAGCGGAAACACCGTTTGACTCTTTCGAGGAAGTTGCGGGTTCAAACACCAACACCAACAGACAACACAACAACAACACCGGGCAGACACCAACGAGTTTTTCTGTTAAAAACTGATGTGTCTAATTGATAATTTCATTATTTATCACACGCTTTTCGGTGAAGGAAAAATATCGTGAGGAAACCTGTATATCTCTAGAGAATTCTGGAGATATGTGTAACCTAGCAATCCGCATTGGAGCAATGTGGTAGGTCTTAGCTCCAAACCTTCTCTCCAAAAACGGAGAGAAGAGGCCTATTCTCAGCAGTGGGATAGTAACAGGCCGCTACTTACTTTTTTTTTTACACGTCGTTCTACGTAACAGTAGTAAAAAACTTTATTTCAATTCGCGAATATAACGTTTTATGCATGCCAATTTCATCGCGGCGGCATAAAATTTGATGCGGACGAGCGGCCTTGCGTTTCACAACGGCCGGATGAGAATCGGCCAGAACAATTATCATTGTGGACTTAAAATAAGACGGATGGAGGCTTTGATTTTGGTTTTGGTAATATTTTAATTATTCACTATAAGTTAACCTTCCGTATGTTATCCTTTTGAGTAGAATATACCACCCTTTTTCTTACTAAGGCGTCGCCAAATACAACTAAGTGAAGTGGACGTCAGGCAGACAGGTCGTTAAATACGTAGCCAAATCATGTGACAACATGTTTAAATGTTGACGACCCCACTTAGAGAGGGATAATGGCAAGAGGATGAATATAACTTTGATAATTCACTACTTTCACCAGAGGTTTCACTTGCACTAAGAATAATAAGGTTTGCCATTACAGCAGTTTAAAAACACTGTTAGAGCGAGGCTGATACAGAAAACCTACTATAATGTTGAGGATTATATAGATGATATGATTGTGCTGTGTGCTATCCGGCTGATTAGAAAATACCACCCTCATTTCTTACCGAGGTGTCGCAAAAGGAGACTAAGGTAAATTAAGAGCGGTCGTAAAACTAGCAAAACCACTTAACGACATGTTTGAGATATCTGCTGACCCCACTTATAGTAGGATAAGGGCAGGAGAATGTTGATGATAGATGATGCTTGGATATAGCTACTCTTCGACCCTGCATTAGATAGTAATGACTAAATGTTTCTTGCTGGCTCTTCTCCGTAGGAACAGCTTTCCGAACCAGCAGTAGAGTCGACGATTCAAAACCACTTGTTTACAAGTTTACACGAATTATAAATATTTTGAATTTAATAAAAAGAATAATGTACATAGTGATAGACAAAAGGTAATTCGTAATTTCAAGGTTTTCCCTGGTTGATACAGATTTACCTGTTGTAAAAATTTTCACGTATTTTGTGCAAAAAGGTTAAATCGTTGGAGTGACACAATACACAAACTTTCGCTTTAATAGAATTTGTTGTTGACTCTTCTAGATAGGAGCAAATTTCCGAATCCATGGTAGCTAAATCAAAAACTTTTGACGATTCAAAAGTAAATACAGTCAACTTGAATTATTTATCTATTTTGAAAATTACAATTTGTGTACAATTGTAATTTTACAAAGTACAAACAAAGTATAAACTCTTTTACAGGTGCAAATCACAATTATACCTCTGAGCAAATGTATGGACTTAAGCCGACATGGTTAGTGTACTTCATTATTCTAGAAGATGACTAATTATAATCAGGGTTTATTGTGGGGATACGTGGAGGCTTACATTGTTTCCCCAAAGGTTCATATATATAATGAAACGCTATTGCCACGGCTTAGGGCGACGTGTAGTGGAGGGCTGGTGGTATGACTGTGACTAGTCATCACGCTGTTGTATGAAGCTCTACTAGCTATGGGGAACGTCGTCCTAAGGGTGCCTCCTGTGAGGCCGGACCGCGGCTTAGGGCGACGTGTAGTGGAGGGCTGGTGGTATGACTGTGACTAGTCATCACGCTGTTGTATGTAGCTCTACTAGCTATGGGGAACGTCGTCCTAAGGGTGCCTCCTGTGAGGCCGGACCGCGGCTTAGGGCGACGTGTAATGGAGGGCTGGTGGTATGACTGTGACTAGTCATCACGCTGTTGTATGTAGCTCTACTAGCTATGGGGAACGTCGTCCTAAGGGTGCCTCCTGTGAGGCCGGACCGCGGCTTAGGGCGACGTGTAATGGAGGGCTGGTGGTATGACTGTGACTAGTCATCACGCTGTTGTATGTAGCTCTACTAGCTATGGGGAACGTCGTCCTAAGGGTGCCTCCTGTGAGGCCGGACCGCGGCTTAGGACGACGTGTAATGGAGGGCTGGTGGTATGACTGTGACTAGTCATCACGCTGTTGTATGTAGCTCTACTAGCTATGGGGAACGTCGTCCTAAGGGTGCCTCCTGTGAGACCGGACCGCGGCTTAGGGCGACGTGTAATGGAGGGCTGGTGGTATGACTGTGACTAGTCATCACGCTGTTGTATGTAGCTCTACTAGCTATGGGGAACGTCGTCCTAAGGGTGCCTCCTGTGAGGCCGGACCGCGGCTTAGGACGACGTGTAATGGAGGGCTGGTGGTATGACTGTGACTAGTCATCACGCTGTTGTATGTAGCTCTACTAGCTATGGGGAACGTCGTCCTAAGGGTGCCTCCTGTGAGGCCGGACCGCGGCTTAGGGCGACGTGTAATGGAGGGCTGGTGGTATGACTGTGACTAGTCATCACGCTGTTGTATGTAGCTCTACTAGCTATGGGGAACGTCGTCCTAAGGGTGCCTCCTGTGAGGCCGGACCGCGGCTTAGGACGACGTGTAATGGAGGGCTGGTGGTATGACTGTGACTAGTCATCACGCTGTTGTATGTAGCTCTACTAGCTATGGGGAACGTCGTCCTAAGGGTGCCTCCTGTGAGGCCGGACCGCGGCTTAGGACGACGTGTAATGGAGGGCTGGTGGTATGACTGTGACTAGTCATCACGCTGTTGTATGTAGCTCTACTAGCTATGGGGAACGTCGTCCTAAGGGTGCCTCCTGTGAGGCCGGACCGCGGCTTAGGGCGACGTGTAATGGAGGGCTGGTGGTATGACTGTGACTAGTCATCACGCTGTTGTATGAAGCTCTACTAGCTATGGGGAACGTCGTCCTAAGGGTGCCTCCTGTGAGGCCAGACCGCGGCTTAGGGCGACGTGTAATAGAGGGCTGGTGGTATGACTGTGACTAATCATCACGCTGTTGTATGTAGCTCTACTAGCTATGGTGAACGTCGTCCTAAGGGTGCCTCCTGTGAGGTCGGACCGCGGTTTAGGGCGACGTATAGTGGAGGGTTCGTGGTAAAGCGGACAAGATTGCTTTTTCTTGAAGAAGATATGTATGTATAATACTCTCAGATAGTCTAGTTTTAACCCGTAATTGCTGTAACGATAAAACTATTAAGTTATGTCAATTTCAGCAAAACGAAGTAAGCAGTTTTTTAATTTTTTTTTAAACCTTTTTATAGGTGTGTCTGGTTGTGAGTTTATCACTGTTTCCAAAGAGAAAACCGACTTTAATTCTATATGTTGGTCCAATTGATGAGCTTTAATTGAGAAAATTTACATTAATATCGGTCTTTTAAATATTTTGAAGTTAATACAAAATGAAACCAACACGCGTGAAAATTATTCAATGGTGATTCTTATTCACCAACGTGTGGTATCCGGCTGATTACTCTCTTTCTTACCGAAGTGTCGTAAAACGCGATTAAGGTAAGTTGACGTCAGGCAAGTGGCCGGTCGTAAAATAACTAGCTAAATCAATTAACAACATGTTTTAAACATGTTGTGCCGATTCTCATTCAGGGTATAATATCTTATCATAATTATATTACCAATCCGCATTGGAACAGCGTGGTAGGTCTTAGCTCCAATCCTTCTTTTCAGAAACGGAAAGAGGATGCTTATTCCCGGCAGTGGGATAGTAATAGGCAGTACTTTTATGTACGAACTCTTCAAGCAATATTATAATCTGATTTAATTTTACAGCTTATCCTCGTAAGTAATATTTTAACCATCAATCATATATGCGTGATAGTAATGGAATTGCATGAAATTCCATTAATAATAACGTATTACCTGGGTAATTTTTAAAATGAGGTAAAAAAAAAATGAAAAGAAAAATGAAAAATAATAGCACAGGTCACTTTCACCTCTCTAGACCGCCCGTTCCCCAAATGAACTACCATGACTTTATGTTTGACAGCGAAAATTTGTGATTGTATTCAATGTGAATTTCAAAAAAAATTTAGACCCCGAAAACAGGGATAAAACGACAGTTTTTTTAAATAAAACTTTTGTAGATCGTTATTACTCCCCCAAAACCCCCTACATGCTAAATTTCAGTAAAATCGTTCTAGCCGTTTCCGAGAAACAGAAAAAAAAAAAAAATAAATAAATATATATATATATATATATATACACACAAGCTTCATCATTACTCTATTTTTACTCATTTAAATATTAAAATATCTAGGTGACCGAGCTTCGCTCGGTAATTTTTTACAAAGAAAAACTTAAAAAAAAAGAAAAAAAAACATCCTCATCAAACATCGATCCTTGGCACTCACATTTCTCGAGGCTGCCCGCTAACCGAATAAGCTACGTCGACTTGACAGTTAATGGCGAAAATTCAATTCAATATAAATGTTAGTGTTTTTAATGCCCAAAAATAGGGATAAAACAATATTTTTTTTACATAAAACCTAGCCAGATCAATTTTTCACCCCCAAAACCTCCTACATGCAAAATTTCAGGAAAATCGTTGGAGCCGTTTCCGAGATTCGGAAAATATATATATACAAGATTAACTCATTTAAATATTAAGATATTAACGCTTTTTTTACAATACTACTAAAAATTTTCGCTATTTTAAAAGCTTTTATTCAACTTGCAATGTATGTGAAGGTGGAATCTTGCAAGTTAAATTTGACCCACTTCCCGATGTCCGATTGAGATGAAATTTTATATACTGCTCCAGTCCCAATGACATTGCATGCTTATGATAAGCATGACCTGATGCTGTCAGGATTGGCTCCAGAGGAGGGAACTCCTCAACCGTTAACAATATGACATAAAATTTTGTTAAAAACTCTTGTTAAAAACTTTTTAAATTAACCTGTTTACTTTTTGTTTCGAAACCGCTGTGTGGTATCCGGCTGAATAGAATAGTACCACCCTCTTTTCTTACCGAGGTGTCGTAAAAGGCGACTAAGGTAAGACGACCCGCCGTGTGGTATCCGGCTGAGTAGAATAGACCAACCTCATTTCTTACCGAGGTGTCGTAAAAGGCGACTAAGGTAAGTTGACCCACCGTGTGGTATCCGGTTTAGTAGAATAGACCACCCTCTCTTACCGAGGTGTCGTAAAATACGACTAAGGTAAGTTGATGTCAGGCAGGCGGCCGGTCATAAAAACGCAGCCAAATCATGTGACAACATGTTTATAACATGTTGTGCCGACCCCACTTAGAGTGGGATAAGGGCAAGAGGATGATGACTTTTTGTTTCGAAAAAGTATTTTTTAAAGTTTTTGTAACTCTATTTATTTTCAGTATACGGAGAAAGATTGTCAAGTAAGTTGGAAAGAAATTATAAATATGATTATGCTAGACGCTATTAGTATTGGTAATAGTCAGTTAGTTTAAGTTCGCTTCCTTTGATTTTTGATTCTGAAAGTAACATAACATGTTAACTCATATTGGCGGGTTGACTACTAAATGCATAAATATAGTAAGAACCAGTACTTCTTAAGTTGTAAGGGTCTATTAAATAATAGACCCTTACACTGGACGATGCTACTGCGCTAACACTCCTCGGAAAAGGTTACAGAGTTTCTCGCTGGCTCTTCTCGGTAGGAACAGCTTTCCGAACCAGCAGTAGAGTTGACGATTCAAAAGCACTTGTTTACAATTTTATTTGAATTAATAATATTTTGAATTGAATTTTGAATTAAATGATGAGTGGTATTTCTGAAATCTGTGTTTAGTATCTGTGTAAATATCTATAAAATTAAGGTTTTTCAGGTATTGAAATGGATGGTAAGTTATTTTAATAAAGTTTTATATAAGTAAGTATGTACGGAACGCGTTCACTTTATATCTGTCTTTCTGTCTTTATACTTTATAGATATTTGCTGAATTCAAAAGTAATAATAAAATTGTTTTGCTGTACTTTGCGATTTTGTCATCTCCTGATGATGCTTCGGTTGCGGGGCGAAACGATAGTTGAGTTTGTGATAGTGAACGTGTGTAATGTCTGTATATAATGGTGGCAATGGTGCAATGGTTTGTGCATGTGTTTTTACGAATCCTGCATGTATCATGTATAAAAACGGATTGTCCACTCCACATTTAGCATTATATATATTAAATATTTATTTAATTGCGGATTACAGCAAAACAATTTCATTATTACTTTTGTATTATGGATCTCTGCAAACTATTTTCTGAAAAATTTAATTATTAATATTTCAGATGCTCGCGGTGCTTTAAAAATGAGTAAGTTAATATTTTTTAAAAGCTTTAATTTAACTTGCAATGTATGTGAAGGTGGAATCTTGCAAGTTAAATTTGACCCACTTCCCGGTGTCCGATTGAGATGAAATGTTACATACTGCTCCAGTTCCGATGCCAATGCATGTTTATGATAAGCATGACCTGATGATGCCAGGATTGGCTGCAGACGAGGGAACTCCGTAATGATTAAACGGGACATGAAATTTTGTTAAAACCTTTTTAAAAGCCTTATTAACTTGACTTGTTTACATTTAACTCGTTAAATATAAATAACTTCAGTCGTCTGAACATATTTTCATATTTTGATAAGATTCGTCTGTGGATTGTCCACTCTACATTTAGCATTATATATATTTTCTGTTTTACTTCATCGCGGATTATAGCAAAATAATTTTATTTTTACTTTTGTATTCCACTCGACTTACATTTCTATTTTTATTTTAATTTTATTATTTTAGTTATTGCTTTTAGTAAATATTTGTTTTTGAAAAAAATCATTATTTATTATCAATACTAATATTTTTCAAAATTTTTACTTTTTACCGTGAAAGTGTTTTTTTTTGTATTTTTTTTATTCTAATGTCTTAACTCTAGTCAGTATAATTTTATCCGTTTTAACTGAACTCGTTTTAGGTGCAATTGTTAAATTAACCTCTCGCTCCCAAGTAAGTGACACTACGCCGCCATCAGATGACATGGATAACAGTGGCGATAATAACATTCAATTCACCACCAGATGTACTACCAATCAACCTATTAAAGGTAAATTATATCTTTAATATTTAAATGAGTTAATCTTGTATGTATATAAATATTTTCCGAATCTCGGAAACGGCTCCAACGATTTTCCTGAAATTCAGCATGTAGGAGGTTTTGGGGGAGAAAAATCGATCTACATAAGTTTTATTTTCAAAAAATGTCGTTTTATTTCTGTTTTTGGGGTCTAAAATTGTTTTGAAATTTACGTTCAATACAATCACAATTTTTTGCCTTCAAAAGAAAAGTCATGTTGGTTCATTTGGGGAACGGGCGGTCTAGACAGGTGAAAGTACCTAGGATCGAGCCCCACTTTCCCTATTATCTATTAATTATTATTTTTAATTTTTTTAAATTATTTTTTTTGTTGTTAAAAAGGTACTAATACATAATAAAGGTAAATTAACAGCTTGGTTATTATTCCACCGTTGGGTTTAGGCCTTTTTTTACTTAGTGACTTTATGTCAGGAAAACCCATTATGGATTGTCACCGCCCGACGGGGACGAGCGGTGTGTATGTCGGAATCGCACCGACTAAAAACCTGACAGTCCTCCACCACGCCGCTGGTGGGGACAGGGTACCGTTGAACATATTGCCCCCATCCCCGACAGCAACTCTGTACACTAGAGTGCGCCACCTCTGGGTCGGGGCCTCTCTAAACAGTGGCCCCTCCCTCCGCTAATCTATGCAACGGGAGCACCAGTTCCACCAGCATCGACCGCCTCGGGAACCTCTAGCGAGCGTCCGATAAATGCTGGGTTGAGGCCTTGAAGAGTTGGACCTAAGACCTACCACGCTGCTCCAATGCGGATTGGTAGGTTACACATATCCCCAGAATTCTCTAGAGATATATATGTATCCCCGCTGTTTTCCTTCACTGAAAAGCATGTTCTTTATCAATTTTATTTTAAAGCTTGTAATTCATCGGTACCTGCCTGGGGTTTGAACTAGTTACTCTCAAGTAAGAGTCACAAAGTCTTATCGTTCAGTAATCACAGTTCAATGCATCTCTTCTATATAAAATTCTCGTGTCTCTATGTTAGTTACTATATTCCTCCAAAACGACTTGACCGATTTTTATCAAATTTTATACAACTATTCAGTAGGTCTGAAAATCGGCTACTATCTATATTTCATATCCCAAAATAATAAAGATTATCCACATTAAACATTTTGATATTTTTTTCAAATGTATTATATGTGTAATGTAGAAATTATTTATATGGCAAAATAACGTTTACCGGGTCAGTTAGTAATTTTATAATAATAACTTTCAGTTGGTGAATATGCTCCTGGTAAGTTAAATTAAATTACACGGCAATAAATAACTCCTTAAAGACAGGGATAAAACAATTCCTAATAAATAAATAAAAATTAATAAAAATTCAAACTGTAACGCCTAATTCTGTAAATTATTTAATAACAATTATTTATAATATATATAGCCCAGTTAAGAAAAGCTTCGATTTACTAAATTTCATCAATATTGTTCCTGAATAGACAAACACACTTTTGCATTTATATTTATAACTAGCTTTTGCCCGCAATTTCGTTTGTGTGGACAGTCGCGTGATAGGTTAATAATTGATGACACTTTTCAATGTCATCCTATTCCTGTAGAATTAACAGGATTTCTATAGCCCCCGTTACCCCGGTGTATAAGGAATAATTGTGCCAAATTTCATAGATATTGGTTCAGCGGATTCGCCGTGAAAGAACAAACATACATACATACTCACAAACTTTCGCATTTATAATATTAGTTGGATATTAGGATGGTTTATAATTTATAGAAGTAGGCGTTACTTTAAATTCCATAATACAAAAATTTTGCGATTAAAAATCCGCGATTGTTGAGAAAATTGTAGGAAGTAGAAATCGTTCTCATACCTTATACATCCAGGATAAGTTGCCATCACCACTAATACTACACTACACGAGCACTACACAAATTCACTACGAAAATCTCAACGATCGTTTCGCCCTGTAATCGAAGCACCATTAGGAGATAGGTCCCACGATAAAATCGTAAAGCTTTGTTGGTGATATTACCTTGTAATACGTGTTTTAACTAATCCTGCATGCATTACATAGATTCTCTTAGAAAACGCGAATTATAGCAAATAATTCTATCATATTCAAATTCATAATTTTCTTTATTGAAATAAACTTGTACACAAGTTTTGAATCGTCAACTCTACTGCTGGTTCGGAAAGCTGTTCCTACCGAGAAGAGCCAGCCAGAAACTCGGCGGTTGCTCTTTTCAACACAATACTTATAACTAGTTACATTAAATCGTTACTATCTTGTACAGGGTCGGACAGCAGCTATATCCACGTATTCTTATCACCTAAATAATCTTCAACAGTATAGTATGCTTTTTGTATCATAAATTTTGTCTTAATATGAGGATGGATATTTTCAATGTGAATGTGATATATGTAAATATTTTTCCACAGATACAGCTGAGAAAAGTGATGGGAATACTTTGAAAAGCGAAGTGGAGGATAACAATTCAAAAGGTAAATAAGTGCACCAATTTTTATATGTAACTTGGTGTGTTAGCGGCTTCGCTCGCGAGAAAAACAATGTCACAAAAGACACAAAAGCAGTTATTTTGAGTCAACCATAAAAGATAGAGACATGCTGTCACGGACTTTTTTGTAGAATTTATATAGATCTACAATTCTCTAGTACATCACTTTAGTGTATCTTTGCTAGTTTACGCAGCGCACGCGAGTAAAGCTCTCAACATGCGAGTTTTTTGTATATTTGCGCAACGCAATTGACATAAAACCGTAACGCACTATTAACCTAAATCTGTTGAAAGAACTGCACTACCTTTAAGTAAAAACTGTGCGAAAATCGGTTTAGTAGATTTTGAGAAAATCGATAGCAAACAGACAGTTTTGTGTTTTGAATTGTCAAGGAAGAATTAGATTTAGTGAAAACTGGTTCGGAATGTTGCTCTTATCGAGAAGAACCAGCAAGAAACACAGCGGTCAATCTTGTTACATTTTAAATTTACTATGATTACATTGATGTTACCACAATAATTAATTATTTCTTTATAATGGCATACCCCGGAGTAACGCCTAATTTTGACAATTATTAGTTTTTTATTTACCAACTTGTTGAGTTATAGCAGTAGAATTGACAATTCAAAAGCACTTGTTTATATCATTACTTGAACAAAGATTTTTTTTGAATTCGCATTATCAGAGCCATCAGTAGAGTTGACAATTCAAAAGCAAGTTTACAAGTTTATTTGAACAAATAATTTTTTGAAATCTATAATTGATGTATCTAATTGATACAAAAGTAATATTAAAATTATTTTGTAATAATAAAATAATTTTATTATTACTTTTGTATTATGGATCTCCGCAAAGTAACGCCTAATTCTATAAATTATTTAATTGATATTCGTAATTTACTATCTACGGCAAAGGAAAACATTGAAGAAAGAAAGAATGAACGTTTATTTCACCTGCCCTGATACACAATATAATAAAAACATACCAATAATATAAAACAATATCATAAATATACTTGATACCACAAGAAGAAAATGGTTCAGCTCAGTATAAATTGAGCGACAGAATCCAATCGCACAACACTGTTTTTCAGCATTAGCCAAAAGCAACAGAGCATTGCGAATAAACCGCCATATTTCTAATGAATTCCTAAGACATAAGTAACGGCCTGTTACTATCCCACTGCTGGGCATAGGCCTCCTCTCTCCATTTTTGGAGAGAAGGATTGGAGCTAAGACATACCACGCTGCTCCAATGCGGATTGGTAGGTTACACATATCTCCAGAATTCTCTAGAGTTATGCAGGTTTCCTCACGATGTTTTCCTTCACCGAAAAGCGTGTGATAAATTGCAATTATCAATTAGACACATAAGTTTTATTAGAAAAACTCATTGGTGTCTGCCCGGGTTTGAATGATCGTCCATAGAGATTAACACGGTCGCACCGCTAGGCCATCACAGCTTTCGTAAGACATACGAGTATGTAACTAGGATATCCGAGTAGGAGCGGCTAAAACTCCAATTCTTTTCTTTATAGCAATATAGAAATCTTTTCCCAGCTATGGTAGAAAAAATGCCCGCTTTTGTTTCTAATTTTTCACCACAGGCAATTTTAAAGCTTGCGTTTTCTTAGAATCACCTACGAGTTTTCCCGAAACACTTGAAGGTAATTGAATATTTTAACTAATAACACGATTCATATACAACGCTGGTTGTATCCGGCTGAGTAAAAGACCTCACTCATAACTTACAGAGGTGTCGTAAAAGGCGACTAAGTTAAGTCGACCCGCCGTGTGATAATCCCGCCGTGTAGAATAGTCCACTCCCATTTCTTACCGAGGCGTCGTAAAAGGCCACTAAGGCAAGTTGACCCGTCGTGTGGTATCCGGCTGATTAGAATAAAACCCCATTGTTTCATACTGAGGTGTCGTAAAAGGCCACTAAGGTAAGTTTACCCGCCGTGTCTTATCCGGCTGTGTTGAATAGACCACTAGTACTTCTTTCCGAGGTGTCGTAAAAGGCGACTAAGGTAAGTTGACCCGCCGTGTCGTATCCAGCTAAGTAGTATTGAACACCCTCATTTCGCCCCACCCGAAGAATAAACATTTCCTATGCTTATACATGGGAACTGTGACTATATTCTTCGAATAAGGCGATATTTACCGAGGTGTCGTAAAAGGCGACTAAGGTAAGTTGACCCGCCGTGTGATATCCGGCCGATTACAGTTCAACGTAGAATTAATTCAATATTATTTCACAGATACGACGCAAGTTTCTAAAATATACAACACGCCGAAAGTGAGAAAACTGCCCGATCATTATATAGACGATATATGAGTTATTAAAAACAAATGAACCAGGTGTTTTTTTTTACGTTTCCTTCTTCTTTTTCAGCTGAAAGACATCCACTGTTCGATATGTCTTTTTATGATCGTTTTATGATCTACATAAAAGTAATAATAAAATAATAGTCGTCATCTTCCTGCCCTTATCCCATTCTAAGTGGGGTCGGCACAACATGTTATAAACATGCTGTCACATGATTTGGCTGCGTTTTTACGACCGGCCGCCTGCCTGACTTCAACTTACCTCAGTCGTATTTTACGACACCTCGGTAAGAAAGAGGGTGGTCTATTTTACTAAACCGGATACCAAACGGTGAGTCAACTTATCTTAGTTGCCTTTTACGACACCTCGGTAAGAAATGAGGTTGGTCTATTCTACTCAGCCGGATACCACACGGCGGGTCGCCTTACCTTAGTCGCCTTTTATGACACCTCGGTAAGAAATGACGGTGGTACTATTCTATTCAGTCGGATACCACACGGCGTTAATAATAAAATAATAGTATGGGTTTAGAATTATGTGCTTTAAATATTCCTTTTTTGAAAGCAAAGTGCATTAGTAATTGACCATGCACTAGTACTTGACCGTTTTGTATGAAATTTTAAATAATAAGCGTTTTGTTTGTTGTAGGTAATAAAAAATGAATTTGTAATTACCTGTTGCCATCTATTAACAACTGCCCAAAACCTTGTTTAATATTTAGAATTTAATATTATTAATTAATATTTTTTATTAGCTTCAACAAACAAAACGCTTATTATTTAAAAAGCAAAGGTAATTTTTAAAATAATGTAAAAAAAATTGAAAAGAAAAATGAAAAAAAAATAGGGCAGGTGGGGCTCGATCATAGGTATTTTCACCTCTATAGACCGCCCGTTCCCCAAATGAACCACCATGACTTTACGTTTGACAGCGAAAAATTGTGATTGTATTCAACGTAAATTTCAAAAAAAATTTAGAGCCCAAAAACAGGGATAAAACGATATTTTTTTAAATAAAATTTATCTAGATCGATTTTTCTCCCCCAAAACACCCTACATGCTATATTTCAGGAAAATCGCTGGAGGCGTTTTCAAGATTCAGAAAATATATTTATTTATTTATTTTTATATATACATGCAAGATTAGAGCAGTTTAAAAACACTGTAAAAATAGGCTGATACAGAAAACCTACTATACTCTTGAAGATTATTTACAAGATAAGAATGTGTGGATATAGCTCTCTTTGAACCTGTACAAGACAGTAATGAATTATATATATTAATAATATTATAAGTATTATTTTGAAAAGAGCAACCGCCGAGTTTCTTGCTGGCTCTTCTCGGTAGGAACAGCTTTCCGAACCAGCAGTAGAGTTGACGATTCAAAAGCACTTGTTTACAAGTTTATTTGAATAAAGAATATTTTGAATTTTAATTAACTCATGTAAATAGTAAAGATTCATACAAAACTGTCAATTTATTACGGTCTACAATTACTAGTGCACTTTTATCAGTACGTAGAGTCGATACCACTATTAGACGTTATGTCGTTCTTCGATGCTTAGCAATTTCTTAGATATACTTACGTCGGTTATAGGCGGGGTTGGTGGTGGGAGATAGGTGTTCGGTCTCGTTGGTGGCGGAGTGGGCCTTACTGTTGGTGGAGGCTGTAAAGAATAAATATAATTTAAGATAAAATGGAACATAACTCTATGTTAAGTTTTATAAAAATAAGTAAATGTACGTCATAATTAAACACATTTTTTTACACTTTTTGTTTTTGTTTACACCCTCCCTTCTTATCGAGAGCCTCTTCCGAACCAACAGTAGAATTGTTGATTCAAAAGCACTTGTTTACACAGCCTTTTCTTATTAAGAAACTTTTTCGAACCAGCAGTACAGTTGATGATTCAAAAGCACTTGTTTACACAGCCTTTTCTTATTAAGAAACTTTTTCGAACCAGCAGTACAGTTGATGATTCAAAAGCACTTGTTTACACAGCCTTTTCTTATTAAGAAACTTTTTCGAACCAGCAGTACAGTTGATGATTCAAAAGCACTTGTTTTTACTGCCTCTAATTATGAAGAGCTTTTTCTGAATCAGCAGTAGAGTTAACGATTCAAAAGCACTTGTTTACACTGCTTCTTCTTATTAGGGACCTTTTCAGAACCAGCAGTACAGCTAACGATTCAAAAGCACTTGCTTTTACTGCCTCTATTTATGAAGAGCTTTTTCTGAACCAGCAGTAGAGATTCAAGAGAGAGAGACGATTCAAAAGCACTTGTTTACAAGTTTACTTTGAATTTTTAAAAACGCTGCCAGCATTCTTGGGACCATTCCACGTGGGCATGATTTGTATAGCCCTAGCGTGTAAGTAATTTAAGATAGATATAACTTGTACATTTTTGCTGTAAAATATAATTAAATTTTGAATTTATTAATAAGCAGACACAGTTCACAACGCCCACCTATATCACGGCCAATAATTAAAGTCCTCCCAAACTATTAACGCCTAAGAATGGGTATTTATAAGCAAGGCTACTCCATTGTTCTCATCACAATGTTATTGAAGACAATCGGTGCTTTTTAGAGCCATTTTAACAATTGATTGAATGCGATCATTATTGATCCTAATTAAACCGGATAAAGGATTTATGGGATGTGTTTTGTGTCTTTTAAAACTACTCGTGTAATGTGATTATGGGATTTGTGTTACTACACACTATACTAGACTATTATCAAAAGCCGCGTGGTATCCGTTTGAATAGAATGGACCACCCTCTTTCTTATCAAGTTATCGTAAGAGGTGACTATGGTAAGTTGACCCGCTGTGTGATATCCGGCTGAGTATATAGACCCTCTTTCTTACCGAGGTGTCGTAAAAGGCGACTAAAATAAGTTGACCCACCGTGTGGTATGCGGTTGAGTAGATAGACCCTCTTTCTTACAGAGGTGTCGTAAAAGGCGACTAAGGTAAGTTGACCCACCGCGTGGTATACGGCTGAGTAGAATAGACCACCCTTTTTCTTACCAAGGTATCTTAAAAGGCGACTAAGGTGTGTTGACCCACCGTGTGGTATCAGGCTGAGTAGAATAGACAAACCTCATTTCTTGCCGAAGTGTCGTAAAAGGTGACTAAGGTAAGTTGACCCGCCGTGTGGTATCCGGCTAAGTAGGATAGACCATCCTCTTTCTTACCGAGGTGTCGTAAAGGGCGACTAAGGTAAGTTGACCCGCTGTTTGATATCCGGCTGAGTAGAATAGACAACCTCTTTCTTACCGAGGTGCCGTAAAAGACGACTAACCCATTTCATCCAAGGTAAAAGAGAAGCTAACTACACGCATTTTTACATTCTTATATATCTCTAAAAAGAAATTTAGTATCAGCCTTCTTTTGAAAAACATTTTAAACTGTAGTCGAGCAATATATCATCATTCTCCTACCCTTATCCCACTCTAAGTGGGGTCGGCACAATATGTCTTCTTCTTCCATTCTCCTCTATCATTGGTCAACTCTGGTGCCACTCCTCTAACATGCATATCATTTTTCACACAATCCATCCATCTCTTTTTCGCCCTCCCCCTAGCCATACATCCATTCACATTCATATTTGGTCCCATGATTTTCATCCCTCCTCATTACATGACCATACCAACTTAGTCTCGCACTTCTCCTTTCTGTAATGGGCGCAACTTCCAGACTTCCCCTGATATACTCATTGCGTATTCTATCAAGTTTTGTCACACCACACAACCACCTTTACATTCTCATCTCATTAGCATGCACATTTCTTTCATCCTTTCCTTTTAATGCCCAACATTCTGATCCATACATTACGACAGGTCTAATGACCGTTTTATAAATTTTCCCCTTTAGTTTAAGGGGCATTCGGGGGTATGTCGAGCAATTTTTTTTTTTGAAAAAAACAAACATACCCTGGGCGTGAAAGGTTTTTTCGGCACATCGTAGGTGTACCCCCCGTTGCTTGGTGGTAGGTACTGGTGATCGGCGTAAGCTATGCTCATCACCGAGCTGATGATGAAGCAAGACAACCACATCTGGAATAAAGATATGGTGTTATGATGATTGTAATACAAACTTCAATTTTAAAGGTATTTCCACATATCAAGTCATTTATTTATCTATAATAATATTATATGAAGCTGAAGAGTTTGTTTGTTTCATTCTTTGAACGCGCTAATCTCAGGAACTACTGGACCGATTTAAAAATTATTTTAGTGTAAGATAGGCTATAGGCTATATAACATCACGCTAAGATAAATAGGAGAAAAGCAGCAATAAAAAATATTACGAAATCGGAAAAATTCAAAGCTTTCCTTGCGTGCGTGAAAGTTATTCAAAAATCATGTATTACAAAGTTGTTTCCTTCTAAAAGTTCTAAATAAAAGTCCGCGACAGCATATGTCAGCTTTTAAAGTTAACCCACTTTACACACACATTTGAATGTTTATCAATTTTTTTTGATTATCTATCGCCGTTTACTCTAAAGTTTAAAATTGTAAGCTTTAAATTATGCCGTTTTCGAATTATTTTTGATTGCTGCTCCTCTCTATTCATCTTAGCGTAATGTTATATAGCCTATAGCCTTCCTCGATAAATGGACTATCTTACACTCAAAGAATTTTTCAAATCGGTCCAGTAGTTCCTGAGATTAGCGGGTTCAAACAAACAAACTCTTCAGTTTTATATATTAGTATAAAAGTAACGTCTACTATATTCCACGATAAAGCAACTCGCATCTTTGCGATTTTGTCACATCTATGCCTTTTATCTCGCGTCTATCTTCTTATGCTTCGGTTACGGGGTGAATTGTTGAGATTGTGGCAGTGAATGTGTGCAGTGCTTGTGTAGTAATGGACGTTTGTAGGCATGAAAACGGGTAACATGCTCTACATTTAGTATTAAATATATTTGTTATATGGTGCCGTGAGGTTTTCGGCTGAGTAGAATCAACCAGCGTCATTTCTTACCGAGATGTCGTAACAGGCGACTAAGATAAATTGACATCAGGCAGGCGGCCGGTCGTAAACTAGCCAAATTATGTAAAAACATGTTTATAACATTTTGTACCGACCCCACTTAGAGTTGAATAAGGGCAGGAGAATGATGATGATGATTTTTACAAAATTAATATAATTTTTTTTTATCTATAATCCGCGATAACGTGATTGCTTATAAAATTATAAGAAATTTGTTATTAATTATTTAATTTAAATTAATTATTATAAAATTATCGATTTATAGCGGAATATAGCAAAATAATTTTACTTTTATGGATCTCCGCAAAGTAACGACTAATTCTATAAATTATTTATGATATAATATCGCGGATTATAGCAAAATAATATTTTCATTACTTTACTATCCCAGTTTGGTTTATTTATGAGATTTCAGCGCTTCGTAATACACGTGTGTCTCGAACCCGCGACCTTGCTCTATCGATCGTGCATTGTTCGAAGTATAATGCATTCATGTACGGATAGCATCAAAAGTTTTGAGAAATAATCTATTTCACTACATAGTATAAAACAAAGTCGCAGTCTTTGTTTGTCCATATATCCCCACGTATGCATGAAACTATAAAACTACGCAACAAATTTTAATGCGGTTTTTTTTAATAGATAGAGTGATTCAAGAGGAAGGTTTATACGTATAATAACATTCAATACGGAGTAGAGAAATACTGTAATTTTTGAGGTTTCTGTAAATAATTACTAATAATTATTTTTTCCGTTCACATTGCAAACACTGGCTAAACCCTACGAGATTTATCAAAATGATGTACTGAGTATTTGTGCACCTTGAAACGGTCTACAGAAAAGTCCGCAATGGTGTATGTCTATCTCTTATGGATAACACACAATAGCATTTTTTGTCATTTACTTTTTACGAAAAATAATGCCTCGTGTTCAAAACAATTTTATACAGCATTAATCCTTATCCAATTGAGTACCTTAAATAAATTGTTGATTTAATATAGATTAATATGGCCGTTTACAGCATGTAATTTAAGTGAACATTTTCGGAGATATTACAGATTTAAAATGCCGCGAGGACGCCGCGCTTCACCCTATAGCACTTCGTATTTAGCAGCTATGTGTCGTTCTTTCAAGAGTTTGTTTAAAGCTGTGAATGTTGTTTCTAAAGACATTCTGTAATTAATTGTAAAATATATAGGGAAAATGTAAAAGTAAATAAGTAAAAATGTACTATATAATTTAGATGTTCCAAAGATAGCAGGAAATCTTCTTGGTATAGGGAGAGGAAATTGTTTTTCTCCAAATTTAACGCTTGCGGGCCATGGCAGTAATGAATAAATCAAAACTACTGGATCGATTTTAATCATTTTTTTTACACTCAGTGACATGGGATATATATTTTATACCCGTGCGAAGCAGGGGCAGGCCGCTAGTATAAATATAAATAAATAAATATATAGGACACTTAAACACGCATTCGTCCGTTCCCAAAGTTAGTAACTTAATACCTGTGTAATGGGTGACAAGCAACTGGTGAATATACATATATATAATTTTTAAATACATACTTAAATACAAATATACACCCAGACTCGAAGACCAAACAAATTAATTTATAGAAAATGTTAGCCCTCGGTGGGAATCGAACCCGAAATATTCAAAAATATTAACATAATTAGTGACAAGCCAATAAATATATGAAAATATAATATATATGGGGAAAAATTGGATATTTTTACAACTATAATTATATTATTATTACATTTTTTATTACTTAAGTTACTTATTTAAATATTTTTTTGATACTATAATCAATAAAATTTCAAAAAGTGACGTTCAAAGAGTGTATGTAAATACCAATTTTGAATAAAATCTTTGGTTTGATTTGAACGGCTTGGCGGATTTCACAATATCGAATACAGATGTGCCTACTGTTAACAGTTGACCAATTACCTCGTCTGGAGCCAATCCTGGCATCAGGTCATGCTTATCACAAACATGCATTGTCATCTGGAATGGACCAGTATGTATTTCATCTCAATCAAACACCGGGAAGTGAGTTAAATTTAACTTGCAAGATTCCACCTTCACACGGCAAGTTGAATAAAAGCTTTTATAAATATTATTTGCTGTCTCTACATTACCTATATAGTATTGTATTCTAAGATTGTCCACCATTTTGTATCACACACCTCAATATTTAATGGGAATTTGTAAACAAAAGAATTGTTCGCATACTACACGATACCGCGTCTCCGGTCGTCGTGCTGTTCCGAATGCACGCTTGAATTATAATTTGCATTGAGTTTATAAAATGACTAGCAATCGCCAGTGGCTTTGCCCGCGTGGAAAGGTCAAAACCGTAATATAGTCTTTTGATAAATATAAAAATGATATAAACTGGGTCAACCTTAAAAACTAGGCATGTGCTGTCGCGGACTTTTATTTAGAACTTTTAGAGGGGAACAATTTTGTGATTTTTGAATAAAAAAAGTAATGAGAATATTATTTTGCTATAATCTGCGATAAAAGGAAATATATGTAATGCTAAATGTAGAGTGTATTATTCGTTCTCATACCTGATACATGCAGAATTTGTAAGAACTCATGTATTGTTGTGTTATATGTATTCATGTAGTCTTGTGTATTGTTGTGTCATCGGTGGCGGGTAGTGCATGAGTTCTTCTGCATATATCAGGCATATACAAATTCTGCATGTATCAGGTATGAGAACATACCTGATACATGCAGAATTGCAGAGAGAACATGAATTTCCTTTTATCGCGGATTAGAGCGAAATAATATTCTCATTACTTTTGTTTTATAGACCTCCGCAAAGTAACGCCTAATCCTATAAATTTTTGAATAACTATTACCGTTTAACCAGAGCACGCACGGAAAGCTTTAAATTTTGCCGTTTTCGTTCTTTTTTTTATTTCTGCTCCGCTTCTATTCATCTTAGCGTGATGTTAGCCTATAGCCTTCCTCAATAAATGGATTATCTTACACTGAAAGAATTTTTCAAATCGGTCCAGTAGTTCCTGAGATTACCGCCATCAAAAAATCAAACAAACAAACTTTTCAACTTTATATATTAGTATAGATTATAAGATAGCCATGCATTTAGTTTACGATAATCTTGGTACCTTTTGGATTTTTAACTCCAAGGCCAGTATTTATGCGACTTGTATGTACTCGATTTTACAATAAAATTCCGCAATATTATCAACAGAAAAGTTTAAATTAAGTGTTAGAAATATGCTTATACGTAAAGCATACTATTGAAGATTATTTGAATGATAAAAATGCTTGGATTTAAATATCCTGTCAGATTCACGAGTAGCTTTTTAATATTAATAATAAATTAAATAAAAGATAATTAATTAAATACAATTGATGGACTAGTATGAATTATTACCGCGATATTTCTTGCTGGCTCTTCTCGATAGGAACAGCTTTCCGAACCAGCAGTAGAGTTGACGATTCAAAAGCACTTGTTTACTAGTTTATTTGAATAAAGAATATTTTGAATTTGAATTTGAACTAATTCTTATAATAATTCTAATACTTTGCGGAATTCTAATAATATGTGCAGTCTGGCTATATTGGTTTTTATTAAAAAATATATATTCCGCATTTAGAAAATGGTGCTAACAATTTTCATGAAATTCAGCATTCCATTTTTGTGAAAAAAAATTTATCTATATTTTATTTAAAAAAAGTCGTTTATCATTGTTTTCAGACATTGAAAAGATGTTAAAATTGACATTGAATAAAAAGACTATTTTAGTTGCTAGTTTGTAAAGTTTTCATAGCTCAAATTCAAATGACCAAATTCGATGTATTTCATAGACATACGAGAGGTCACAAAAAGCTTGTGATACCTGTGTCGCGACTCAGCAGAGTTAGCAACTCATTCGATGGTCTCGGTATTCGCTTCTACAATAAAATTCCGCAATCCATACTAGACCAGTCTACAGACAGGTTTAAATTAAGTATAAGAGATGTACTTGTGCGTAAAGCATATTACAAAATTGAAGATTATTTGGATGATAAAAAAGCCTGGATTTGAAAATCTTTCAGCTTCATACAGGACTGGGGTTTATTAATGTAAAATTGAAAATGTTTAAAAGATTGACCGCCGAGTTTTTTTCTGGTTCTTCTCGGTAAGAGCAACATTCCGAACCAGTTGTAGCTTCATTAATCATATCGATCCTTGACGATTCAAAAGTGCTTGTAAGTTATTTGAATAAAGATTATTTTGATTTGAGGTCCTAAAAAACGTCGCAGGGTGCCTTTGTATTTAACCTACACAAAATCACGTAGTGTTAATCTTGCGTAAACGGCTAACTTTCCTTCAGTTCGCTGGGAAACCGCCATAATAAAGCACTTGCCCAATATCCGAGATGTTCTAGATCGGAAAACATGTACAAATACGTTTCCCACAAGTGTACAATGGGTTTAGAAACGAATTATTAAGTCCATTGTGAAGAGATTTTGATTTTCCGTTTCTCTCGGCTAGATTTTATTTCTACTAACCTGTATTTACAGGCGACTTTGTTTATTTTTTTTATACATATATTTAGAAAAGAGAAAGGAAAATTAAAAAAGCACATGTATAAAGGTGGCCTTATCCCTAAAAGGGATAATTTATAGAAAATTGGGTATTGGTATTGGGTATTGCTTCGCTTTGCGAATTTGGTCGTGGAGTCTATCTCCTGATGATGCTTCGGTTGCGGGGCGAAACGATTGTTGAGTTTGTGATAGTGAACGTATATAGTGCTTGTGTATCATGGTGGCGGTGGTGGAGGTTTGTGCATGTGTTTTTACGACTCCTGCATGTATCAGGTATGATAACCGATTGTCCACTCTACATTTAGCATTATATATATTTTCTATTTTACTTCATCGCGGATTATAGCAAAATAATTTTATTATTACTTTTGCCTAAAAGGGATCTCTTCCAGTCAACCTTTGAGTAACAGAAGGAAAAGGACATGAATTGAAGAAGAAAGAGAGTACGGGTCATATAGAGAAAAAGAAAAAGCTTATATAAATTTAACTATTTAATCTATTAATTAATTTTGGTAAAATAATTAGATGAAAAGATGCTACTAATATATAATTACTTAAGATAAATATTTTCTAGTCTGTGACTTAAATACTGAATGAGAAAGAGATTTGTTCGTGAATTTAAGTATTTAAGTACCCTTTTCTTTTTTAAAGCTTTTATTTAACTTGCCATGTGTGTATGTGAAGGTGCAATTCAAATTTGACCCACTTCCCGGTGACCGATTGAAATGTTACATACTGCTCCAGTCCCGATGACAATGCATGTTTATGATAAGCATGACCTGATGCTGCTAGGATTGGCTCCAGATGAGGCAACTCCTCAAAGATTTACAGAAGGACACGAAATTTTGATATAAGCGTCTTTAACTGACTTTTTACTTTAAAAATTAATTAGTTCTGAATGTTGCTCTTACCGAGAAGAACCAGCAAGAATCTCAGTGGTCCACGTTTTTGGACATTTTTAATTAACGACTTCGTTCAAGCCAACTTAAATTGTTTAAGTCCCCTTATATTTTTTCCTTTTACTCCAAAGAAAAGCTATATTTTTATCTTATATTATATGTATTGCACTAAAGCCGTGTGGTATCTGGTTGAGTAGAATAGTATAACCGTGCGCCTCTGTTGAGGAGGTCGAGGTTTCAAACCCCGGGCAGGCACCAATGAGTTTTCTAGTAAAACTTATGAATCTAATTAAAAATTGCAATTTATCACACGTTTTTCGGTAAAGGAAAACATCGTGAGGAAACCTTCATATCTCTAGAGAATTCTGGGGATATGTGTAACCTACCAATCCGCATTGGAGCAGCGTGGTAGGTATTAACTGCAATCCTCCAAAAACGGAGAGAAGAGGCCTATTCTCAGCAGTGGGATAGTAACAGACCGTTACTTACTTACTCATTTATTATTATTAAAACTACATGTTTTATGTACATATGAAAAGAACTAACCTTATGTCGTAAATTATCTTAAAATCAGTGCAATTATGGGTCAACGCATAGAGATTTATCTTAATATGAAGTTACGCTCAAATATAGTTAATTATGTAATACAGGTCAAGTACATAACGTTTTATGTTGGTCAAGATAACTACCCGCTGTACGCAATCTATTATACCATTTGCGTGATGAAATATAATCCGCTTGTTAGCTAACGTTACTTTGTTTAGTAGAGTTAATCAAATTATATCCCGTTTTTCTTTGGAACATGGAAAAAACACATTTCGTTATTAACGCTTAAGTTTATGGGAACGAAGTCGCGACTAGTAAAATGTAATTGCTTGCTTGCTTGTTAAATCAATTTTAGATTTACCATTACAGCAGTTTAAAAAAAAGCAAAGCTGATACAAAAAGCCTACAATACTGTTGAGGATTACTTAGATGATAAGAAGACATGGATGTAGCTACTGTTCAACCCTGTACAAGATAAAGACTTAATGTAACTAGTTATAAGTATTATGTTCAAAAGAGCAACCGTCGAATTTCTTGCTGGCTCTTCTCGGTAGGAACAGCTTTCCGAACCAGCAGTAGAGTTGACGATTCAAAATCACTTGTTTACAAGTTTACTTGAATAAAGAATAATTTCTAATTTGAATTTGAACTTGAATTTAAAATTTTCTTTTAGCTTCTTAAAGGATTGCAACTTAATAATGTAAATTTGAAAATTTTAAAGCTAAGTTAAGTTGTAGCCCAGCGGAATGTGCGACTCTCTAGAGACGATCATAGGTTCAAAACCGGGCAGGCACCAAAGAGTTTTTCTATTAAAACTTATGTGTCTAATTGATAATTGCAGTTTATCACACGCTTTTCGCTAAAGGAAAACATCGTGAGGAAACCTGCATATATCTGGAGATATGTAAAACCTACCAATCCGCATTGGAGCAGCGTGGTAGGTCTTAGCTCCAAACCTTCTCTCCAAAAAACGGAGAAAAGAAGCCTATTCCCAGCAGTGAGAGAGTAAAAGGTCGCTACTTACTTTTTTACATACTGTAACTTCAATACCGAAAGAGAAAGAGATTTGTGGATTGATACTGGTAAAATCATTCCGGCTTAACACCTTGTAGGCTAAATGATCTTGAGTAAGTCAGTGAGGAGCATTTAGGGAAAGCAAGATCTAAGGTCATCATCCTCCTGCCCTTATCCCACTCTAAGTGGGGTCGGCACAACATGTTATAACCGTGCTGTCCATATGTGCAACCGTGCATATGATTTGGCTGCATTTTCAGGAACGGCCGCCTGCCTGACGTCAACTTACTTTAGTCGTATTTTACGACACCTCGATAAGAAATGAGGGTGGTCTATTCTACTCAGCCGGATATCACACGGCGGGTCGTCTTACCTTAGTCGCCTTTTACGACTAATCGGTAAGAAATGAGGGTGATACTATTCTATTCAGCCGGATACCATACGGCGTAAGGCAAGATCTAAGGTATTTATTGCATAATGTTAGTTAAAAATATGCAGGCTATACCGATTTGAAAATAGAGGGTAGACTCATTCAGTACCTTCTCTATTAATTGTTATTAAAATAACATTTCGCGAAGACATTCGTGACCCACCACGCCCACGGGAATGCGCGCGTCGGTTGCGAAAATCGTGATTCCGTTTTGCGGTTCTCTGATGCGAAATGTCAAAATATTGTTTTGGGAAATGTTGATTTGATTTTGTAACTATAAATATTAATTTAGAGTAGCTGGGTAGCGAAGTTTGCTCTGTAATTTTTTAAAGGATATAAAAATAATCCTTGATAAATAGACTATCGTACACTAAAAGAATTTTTCAACAATCAAACAAATGAACAAACTCTTCAGCTTTATATATAACCAAATTTTATTTGGAATATATCGCAACACCATTCTCCTTTTTCGCAACACAAAATAACACCGCACAAATCATTACCACACATTTGTTTTGACAAGTTAATTATAACAGCGTTGTTTCAGCAAAGGTGAAATCAAATTAGAGTTTTTACTTGCTTATACTGCGACTATGTTCGCGTTAACTTATCTAATATTTATACTAATGTACAAAGCTGAAGAGTTTTTTTGAACGTGCTAATCTCAACTATTCTAAAAAATTCTTTCAGTGTAAGATAGTCCATTTATCGAAGAAGGCTATAGGCTATATAACATCACGCTAAGATGAATAGGAGAGGAGCAGCAATAGAAATATAGGAGATAGACTCCACGACCAAAATCGCAAAGCGCTCTGCGATTTTGGTCGTGGAGTCTATCTCCTGACGATGCTTCGGTTACGGGGCGAAACGATTGTTGAGTTTGTGATAGTGAACGTATATAGTGCTTGTGTATCATGGTGGCGGTGGTGGAGGTTTGTGCATGTGTTTTTTACGACTCCTGCATGTATCAGGTATGATAACCGATTGTCCACTCTACATTTAGCATTATATATATTTTCTATTTTACTTCATCGCGGATTATAGCAAAATATTATTATTACTTTTGTATTATGGATCTCCGCAAAGTAACGCCTAATTCTATAAATTAATTTTATTATTACTTTTGTTCCACTTTAACCAGTTTTTTGGTTATCAAAGAATTATTTTACGATTTTATTCTTTCAAAGCGGGCGGAGACGCTGGCGACAGGATTCGCAATTTACAGGATTTCTGTGGCATATGTGTTACCCCGGTTAATTAAAATTGTTGCCAATTTCATCAATATTAGTTCAGCGTTTTAACCGTCAAAACTTAACAGACAGGATTTTCACATTTATAATGAGAGTAAGCATTTTATTCTGCTATTTTTAAATTCATAAAAAATATTTTTTTTCTGCGAACGCAGTTATTGTTGCAATAAACATGTTTAATGGATAAAAGCAGATAATCAGTTAACATTCTTTCGCGAAAGTTCGGTAGCCGCAAGATTACCAAAACTTTATCTTAATTTAAAGCTAACCGGATGCGTCAAGTGTAACAGTAGGTTGATTAAACATATATGGACAATGAAAGCGAATCGGAGGCTACATTTGACATTATGAAATGGATATATTAATACGATGCTAAAACTTCTTTAAACTTTTAAAAGCAAAATGCGAGTACGAAGAAGTATGCACTATAACTAAATTTGTTAGACAATTGATTGAACAATTTATGGAATAACTTAGTAAGTTACGGCCTGTTACTATCCCACTGCTGGGCATAAACCTCTTCTCTCCGTTTTTTTTTTTGGAGAGAAGTATTGGAGCTAAGACCTACCACGCTGCTCCAATGATGGGTAGGTTACACATATCCCCAGAATTCTCTAGAGATATGCAGGTTTCCTCAGGATGTTTTCCTTCACCGAAAAGCGTGTGATAAATTGCAATTATCAATTAGACACATAAGTTTTACTAGAAAACTCATTGGTGCCTGCCCGGGGTTTGAACCCTAGGCCTCCTCGAAAGAGGCGCACGGTGATACCGCTGGGCTACCACAGCTATCGAATAACTTATATTAATATAAATGCGAAAGTCTGTGAGTATGGATGTATGTTTACTCTTTCACGGCGAATCCGCTAAATATCGACCAAATTTGGCACAATTATTCCTTATACGCGGCTGGACAACATGTATGTTACCCCGGTGGTAACATACATGTTGTCCAGCCGCGTGGTATCCGGCTGAGTAGAAAAGACGACCCTCTTTTTTACCGAGGTGTCGTAAAAGGTATAGGTAATAAGGTAACAGACAGGCGGCTGCTCGTAAACTACGTAGCCAAATCATGTGACAACATGTTGTGCCGGGGACACTTGGAGTGGGATAAGGGCAGGATAATGATAAATTATTAATATTAGTAAAAAACATTTCAAATAGCCAAAAAAATTGATTATTGATGTTCAACTCAACAATCAATTATTGCGAATTAACGCATTTTTCACATATCGATTTATTTTTAAGGGACAGAAAATCTATAGCTTAATCGATACTAATATATAAAGCTGAAGAGTTGGAGCGCGTTCAATCAATCAAACAAAAACAAATAGTTTTTGTTTGATTGATTGAACGCGCTTATCTCAGGAGCTACTGAACCGAAATTAATTAAATAGTCCATTTATCGAGGAAGGTAATAGAATAAAAAATTGTATGAAAACGGCAAAATTTAAAGCTTTCCTTGCATGCGCTGAGTAAACGGTGATAATTATTCAAAATTGTACCCCTCTAAAAGTTCTAAATAAAAGTCCGCGACACCATATGTCTAGCTTTTAAGGTTAACCCACTTTAACCATTTTTATGGCTATCAAAATACTATATTACGGTTCTAATCTTTCCACGCGCGCGGAGCCGCTGGCGATTGCTAGTAATCGATATTTTCCGTTCCAAGTCACATCCCCGTACTTTAGTGTAAGTTGCAATTACTTATTTATAAGTTAATCTATAAATAACGAGTAAGCAATCACATCATAAACTCTTGTAACACTATTAACTACTTAAACTCTTCCTAGTCATTAGATGACCGAGAATACCCAACTTAACTAGGTTAATGACCTTTTAATAATACCAATATAATGTAACCAGTTAAAAGATATATTGAAAAGAGCAACCGAGTTTCCACCGAGGCTGATGCAAAAAGCCTACTATAATTTATAGAATTAGGCGTTACTTTGCAAAGATCCATAATACAAAAGTAATAATAAAATTATTTGGCTATAATCCACGATGAAGTGAAATAGAAAATATATATAATGTTAAATGTAGAGTGGACAATCCGTTTTCATAGCTGAAGTTGCTTCATAGCTGAAGCTTGAGTTTGTGATAGTGAACGTATATAGTGCTTGTGTATCGTGGTGGCGGTGGTGGAGGTTTGTACATGTCTTTTTTACGAATCCTGCATGTATTGTAACTGTCTCATCCCTACATTCGTGTTTTAAAAACAAATAATTATTAAATTTTCAATATTTCAACAAAGTCTATAAATATAAAAATAAATGTTTGTTTGTCACGCAGTAGCGTTTTTTCGCATCTTTTATTGATGCTCTATTCATAAAACATCAAATTCAGAAAAGTCATATTTTTGTCAAATTGACCGCATGTCACGTCATCCGCCGTACTATAGTATTGAGAGAGCGGGCGGAGCGTAGAGCGCAGAAGTGATCTGTTAGGTCGCTTATGAAATGTTGTTATAATGATATTGTAGATGTGTACTGGGGCGATACATGATACTAGTTGAGTTTTAACTCGACTAATTTTTAAGAATTGATAAGTAATCGATTATTTTTTATAAATAATCTAAGGATACTTCCACCCGAAGGGGGTATCTTTGAAGAACAAGTTAAACTTATATCTTAAACATAGAACCTTCTGGCGGACGGGCACTGGGGAAGGTGTACAGTAGAGGGATAAGGGGATAATAGAGTGGGTTAAGAGAGAGGGAGGGTGGTAACGAGACCACAGTTTTTAAAGGGGAAACGAGGGGGCGCTAAGGCACGGTGTACTGCCGCGCCCCCGACACGTGCTCCACATAAATATCCCGGGACCAGCGGATGGTATCGCTGACCATGAACCTCCTCATCATCACAGCGTAGACTCTGTTGATATTGAGGGTGTTCATGGTCTTTTCGTTACGGCAATCCCAGCCGCCAAGGGAACCAACTATAAAGGCGTCGAGGTCAACGGTGTATCCCCGACCCGTCAGTTGATCGACTATAGGTTGGTATTTGTCGATCTTTTCCTGACGAGCCTGGTCGAATGAAGTGGTGGTGTTTTCAAACGACACCGTGACGTCGACTATTGCTATGCGGCGACGGTTTTCGTCTCTAACGACGATGTCTGGCCTAAGAGCCGCCGCCGCACCACTAGTTCCCTCGACGGTCCGATTAACCGTAACTGTCCCAGGATTTCGGGAGATGGCCTTGACCAGCCGATCCTGGATGGCATTGTGCCTGCGTTGCCGTGCGTCGGAGTGCGCCGTGCAATGGTTGAGGACGTGCGGGATCGTCTCCAGGACGTACCCGCACCTGCGACATCGCTTGTCCCCCTCAGTTTGCCACCGCTTGGCAGCGTTTAGGGGGAGACAATTGAGGCGAGCGCGATGTATAAATCGCCAGTCGCAGAAGCGGGTGTTGCGGCCCGTGCGGAGAAAATGATTTGAGTGATTACTCTTCCGCAGGACCGCAAATGTCTTGCCCTGATCTTTTTTGGACAGGAGACAACCCGCATAATGGTCCGTCAACCCTTGGCGCAATTTCCGAACGACCTCGGTCTTGTTGGTCGGCACGACAACGCCTCCGGAGTCACCATCCACGTCAGCATCTCCACAGGATAGAGCGAAAACTTCGCTGTCTGGCATCCAGCGCCATTGCAGGCCGAACTTGGTGTTCATTCGTCGGCCTGCATTTCGTACCTGGGCCCAGAATGACGTTAGGCCCGAGGAACGAGGCAGATCGAGGCTCCCAGAGAGGTAGCGGGCTGTGTCGATGTTGGACGCCCGCTTTTTCAACCTCTCCGAGATGGTCTTCCCCAGAAGACTGTTTGCTAAGTTGCTCACCGTGGCGTCTTTTGAATATAGTAATCGATATGAATGCGCCACGGTGAGTAGATCATATAAATCGGCCAGCGGGAGCAGTCCTGCACCACCCTGTGAGGTGGGCAGATAGACAAGCTCCGCACTGGCTCGCTGGGGAAGACTCAGCCATTTTTTGGCATGCCTCCTGATGACTTTGTCTGCCTCGTTCAGGTACTCCTTCTCCACGCAGCCCGCCTGCAAGATGAAGTCCAGGCGTGGCAGGAAGAAGGTGCGTACTGCATCCAACTTCTGCCACGGGGCCAGCATGGAGAGGTCAACGCGCTGGATGTCTTCTATCAGACCCCTAATGGTGGTGACTGGGGTCTGCTTGACTTGGTATCCTGTGGGGACGCCAAGATGGTTGTAGGCTTCTCCGGATTTTAGCACTGGGATCGGCGACCCCTGAACGGAGAACTCGGTCTGCCGGACCGGACTCTCAATGCCGCCAGACAGATGGAGGGTGGAACATTTTCTGGCATTGAAAGTCAGGCCGACAGCACGAGCCCCCGTCTCAGCTGCTCGAAGCAGTCTCCGCATTCCAACCGGTGAGTTGGCCACAAGGGCAACATCGTCGGCGTACGCAAAGGTGGAAAAGCGTACGCCCTCTAACGTGTAACCCTCCCCCTTACTCACGACGAGGCGGAGCATAAGCTCCAGGGTCAGGTTGAACACGTCGGGACTGACGGGGCACCCCTGCGGGACCCCCGACTGGATGCGGATAGGGTCGGTCTGGCCATCTGCCGTCTTCACACGAGTCCTCATGTCGGCGTAAAGTGATCTGATGGTGTTGATCACTTTACCGGGCAGGCCGTGGTTCTGCAAGGCCCGGAATATGGAGGAGTGGGGCACGGAGTTGAACGCGCTGGTAAGGTCCAGCCATGCCACCACTACTTCCCTCCTCCGAGCCTTAGCGTCGCGCAGGATCTCCTGGAGCACAAAATTGTGCTCGAAGCAGCCGTCGTACTCCAGGAAACCCTTTTGCGCTTTGCTGAACCGGTTGTTGGTAACGGCCCACCCTTTTAGCCGCTCGGCCAGGAGCGCCGTGAAAAGCTTCGGGACGCAGTCCCGAAGTGTAATTGGTCGCCAATTACTTACGTCCCCCGCGTCGCCCTTCTTGTACAGCAGGATGGTGTTGCTGTCGTTCCACCAAGAAGGGGACGTCTCAGTGCGCATCACGGTGTTGAAGAGGGCAGTGAGAACCTTCGCGCCCGGGTCGGCCTTTAGCAGACCGACGTAGGTCACTCCGTCCGGTCCCGGCGCCGTGTTGGAACGGCGCTTGAGGCACTGGAGGACCTCGGCGTCGCGCCAGGGCCGACACAGCTCCTGGTTGCTCACTGCCGTGGGCTCTTCCCCTTCGAACACGCGTTCGGGCCAGTCAGCTTCACCGTCTCTGGGGGCAGCCAGTTGCTCGAAATGATGTTGGACTTCGGCAATGGGTATCTGGCAGGACCGGTTGGGCCCCGCCAGAACCTGCTGGACTGCCCGTTTGCGATTAAGTCTATAGAGACGCTGAAGCCGTGTAGCCTCACGAATCCAATCGGGCGCCCGCGCACTGGGGGGATCTCTCCTCTGCGCTCCTGGTCTGGCCTCCCTTTGGGGGGGAGGACCCCTGGTGGACAGTCTGCCCAGGAATTGGGTGACTGGGTCCCTGAGCTGCTGGAGTTGCTCGGGACTCGCAACCGCGTTCAGGCGCTCCACCAATGATTGTTGCTGTTGTTGCGGGGAGCGCTGCGCGGTCCGTTGTCCACCCGGGGCTCCCCGGGAGGTCGGAGGACTCGTGTGCGCCGCCGGGATGTTGGTTGGCGGCGTCACCGGTGTTGGTGGTGGTGGTGTGGGCGTGCGTGGAGGTGCTGGCACGGGCCGTCGCGGCTCTGGAGACGCCGTCGGGGACACGAAGACCCCACCCGAGGACGACGACGACGACTCCGCCCGACTGGCCCCCCGCGCGACTATAGGTGTAGCTACGACGCGCGCGGGAGGGGTCGGGGGCCGATGTTCTGGCGAGCTTGCGACGGGTTCCGCGCCGATGGCTTGCCGGATGGCCTGGCGTCTGGCGCCGTCCGCTCGGCCCGCGGGAACCATCGGCAGGTCGGGGACGCAGTCGCCACAGTGCGCGGTCACGATTTTCCTCGGGTAGCGTTTACCCTCGGGGGCCGTGAACGCGCACTTCCAGCACCGGTAGACGATACCGATGCCGGGATGATGTTCTTTGGAGTGGCGATTCAGGTTCTCGATTTTGCGAACCCCGGCGTACCGACCGCTCGCGCAGACCGGACAGCGCAGCACCTCCTCGCTTCGCAGGGGGAGGAGAATGATGGTGTTTTCTCCTTCCCTGATCACTTTCGTCTCTGGTTCCCCCATGATGGTCGAAGGAAGCTACCGGGAATGGAAAATGGGGACTGAATAGTTCTAAGACGGCACACACGTAACAAGACACTGCGAAGTTTTGGGAGACCAAAGGTAGGTAACTACACTTGATCTTAGCCAAAAGGCCGAGAAGCGATGAATAAATACACATCTAGGCCCGCTCTCGTATAATGGTTCAATGAGTTTCTTGCTGGCTCTTCTCGGTAGGAACAGCTTTCCGAACCAGCAGTAGAGTTGACGATTCAAAAGCACTTGTTTACAAGTTTACTTTTATAAAGAATATTTCGAATTTGAAAGACCTACTTGTAATTTTAGTTAACTTAAAAATAAAAAGATCACTTTGAGGTTAAATCTTCGTATAAAATCTTTGAACTTTAAATAAATTGGGCGTTATTTGCGGAGATTTAAAATAACAAAAATAATTAAACAGTCAAATATGTCTTGTTTTAAATTTAGTATTATTTATATATATTTATGTATATTTATAAGGAAATAAAAATTGTAACTAACTGATACATCAGTGTAAACTATAATTACTTATTGATAAAATATATAGATAAAAAATACACCAAATTGAAATTTTGAGGAGCGGAATTAGATGTTGCTTTATTGACAACTAGCAGCCTGCCCCTGCTTCGCACGGGTATAAAATATATATCCCATGTCAGTCAGTGTGAAAAATTGATTTAAACTGATCCAGTAGTTTTGATTTATTAATTACTGCCCGTGGCCCGCAAGCGTTAAATTTGGAGAAAAACAATTTCCTTTCCCTATACCAAGAAGATTTCCTGCTATCTTTGGAATATATAAATTCATATAGTACATTTTTACTAATTTACTTTTACATTTTACCTATGTATTTTATTTTTAAAATTAATTACAGAATGTCTTTAAACAAACTCTTGAAAGAGGGACATAGCTGGTAAAGTCGAAGTGTTATAGGGCGAAGCGCGGCGTTCTCACGGCATTTTAAATCTGTAATATCTCCGAAAATGTTCACTTAAATTACATGCTGTAAATGGCCATATTGATCTATATTAAATCAACTATTTATTTAAGGTACTTAATTGGATAAGGATTAATGCTGTATTGTATAAAAATTGCTTCAAAAATATGGCATTATTTTTCGTAAAAAGTAAATGACAAAAAATGCTATAGTGGGTTATCCATAAGAGATAGACAAATACCATCCCGGACTTTTCTATAGACCTTTTCAAGATGTACAAATACTTAGTACATTATTTTGATAAATCTCGTAGGGATTAGCCTGCGTTTGCAATGTAAGCGGAAAAAAATGTAATTATTTACAGAAACCTCAAAAATTACAGTATTTCTCTTCTCCGTATTGAATGTTATTATACGTACAAACCTTCCTCTGGAATCACTCTATCTATTTAAAAAAACCGCATCAAAATCTGTTGCGTAGTTTTAAAGTTTTATGCGTACATAGTTATATAGGGACTTTGTTTTATAATATGTAGTGATGATATATTTACTTGCCTGATAGGTTTAACTGCATGATTCAATATTTTGGCATAATTTTAAAATTAAATAATCGATTGATTGATCGTTACGATAATATACATCAATTAATCAAAAGTTTTGAGGCCAGCCATAAGGTATATAGAGTGGCATAGATAAACCTTTACACAATCTAAAAGATAATTTACTTACAATTTAATAATTTTATATCGCGCAGGTAATATCGCGAAGTTAAAAAATACAAAGCACAGATTAAAATCATCTTAGAGGTCAATCCACTAGGTTTTTTGAATTATTCACCGTGAGAGTTTCGTTGCGTTAGTCTTGAAAAATAATGATTATTTAATTATAGGCTGTATGATTGTAAGCGCTTGTGGGCGGCCATTTTGAGTGATACGTCACTGAACAATATATTAAATTATTATTGCATTATATATATATTCAAATTAAAAATTCAAAATATTCTTTATTCAAATAAACTTGTAAACAAGTGCTTTTGAATCGTCAACTCTACTGCTGGTTCGGAAAGCAGTTCCTACCGAGAAGAGCCAGCAAGAAACTCGGCGGTTGCTCTTTTAAAAATATAATTCTTAATACTATTTACATTAAGTCGTTACTGTCTTGTACAGGTTCAAAGAGAGCTATATCCACACATTCTTATCTTCTAAATAATCTTCAAGAGTATAGTAGGCTTTCTGTATCAGCCTCTTTTTAACAGTGTTTTTAAATTGCTGTAATGGCAAAGCTGTAATTGATTGCGGAATTTTATTATAGAATCTTATACCAAAACCCACAAACGAATTACGTACTTTTGCAAGGCGCAAAGCAGGAGCCGCAAGCTTATAAGCTTAATATATATATATATATATATATATATATATATATATATATATATATATATATATATATATATATATATATATATATATATATATATATATATATATATATATATATATATATATATATATATATTACTTTCTCGGTAATTTTTACAAAATAAAAAAGGTACTTCAAAAAAATGAACAAAAATAATAGGATAGGTGGGGCTCCGATCCTAGTAGGTATTTCTAGGTATCCTAGGGATCTATTAATAATAACGTAGTACCTAGGTGACCTTGCCTTGCTCGGTAATTTTTAAAATGATGTAAAAAAATAAAAATTAAAAAAAAAAAAAAAAAAAATAGGGCAGGTGGGGCTCGATCCTAGGTATTTTCACCTCTCTAGACCGCCCGTTCCCCGAATGAACCACCATGATTTAAAGTTTGACAGCGAAAAATTGTGATTGTATTCAACGTAAATTTCAAAAAATTTTAGAGCCCGAAAACAGGAAGCAAATGATATTTTTTTTAAATAAAACTTATTTAGATTGATTTTTCTCCCCTAAAACCCCCTACATGCTGAATTTCATGAAAATCGTTAGAGCCGTTATATATACATACAAGATTAACTCATTTAAATATTAAAGATTTTGATTTTATTTGTGAGCTGTATTTAATCTATACACCTAAATTATAATTATACATAACCTGCCGACTTCAGATACACCTTGACCTGAGTATTCTATTATAATCGGTATTTAGGTTACAATAATAATGTATAATTAATTTAAACTGAATTGTATACTATGTATTTGGCATTGGAACATAAAATTTTTCGAAAACGTCATCTAAGCCGTATTATGAGCAGATTTACGTTATTTTTTTGTAATAAAATTAATTGCCTGTTGATATCCCACTGCTGGGTATAGGCCTCTGTCCATTTTTGGAGAGAAAGGTTGGAGCTAAGACCTACCACGCTGGCCCAATGCGGGTAGGTTACACATATCCTCTGTATTCTCTAGAGATATGCAGGTTTCCTCACGATAATTTATAGAAGTAAGCGTTACTTTGCTGAAATGCATAGTACAAAAGTTATGATTGAATTATTTTATCATAATCCGCGTTTGTTGAGTGAGAGTGAGTTGAATTATTCCTGAAATTTAGCATGCAGGAGGTTTGGCGGTCATAGATCTAGTTACATTTTATTTAAAAAAAAGTAGTTTTATCTCTGTTATTGGCCTTAAAAAAAATATTAAAATTTACATTGAATATAAAAGCTGTGGTAGCCCAGCGGTAACACTTTGCGACTCTTTCGAGGAGGTCCCGGGTTCAAACCCAGGCAGACACCAATGAGTTTTTCTGTTAAAACTTATGTGTCTAATTGATAATTGCAATTTATCACACGCTTTCGGTGAAGGAAAACATCGTGAGGAAACCTGCATATCTTATATTATATTATATATCTAACCATGCTTCGTTTGGAGAGAGCCCAGCGAGCCGTATTAAAGGCAATATCGAAAAAGCCTATGAGATATCCAACTCATCTTCTTTTTAAAGACTGCTCTGTTTTAACTATTAGACAATTATATATTTTAAAACTAATACTCAGGATTCATGCTGCTACACCTTTTCGTCACACATCTAAAAGAAGAAGATGGGTTGTTTGTCAAATTACAAGGCATAGATCAGCTCTCGCGGGGAGACATTGCTGTGTCCTTGGCCCTAGGTTATATAATAAAATAAATCGTAAAGTAGGTATTTATTCACTTCCTTTAACAAGAGCTAAGAGTGTTCTCACAAACTGGTTAAAAGAAAAAACTTATTCAGAAACTGAGGACCTACTTAAAATAAATATTTAAAAGCCCACATACCAACGTATCAAAACACGCACACATACACACACACACACACGCACGCACGCACACACACACACACCCAAACACAAACATGCATGCCCACATATACATATATATATATTTTTTTATGATTCCGATATAATAAATTATATCTGGTATACATATCATAATTAATTTTCGTATTATTATTGCATGTTAATAATTAATATGCATTGTAAAAAAAAAAAAAATTTGGAATAATGATTTTCTATATTCTATATTGTTCTATTATTGGAAGGTTGATACTCGCGATACAGGGCGACCTAGTGCGAGTATCAATAGATATCTGCCACAATTTACGACAATGTATTAGTTTAATTTATTAAATTTAAGCAGAACTATTTGTACTATATGGAATGAAATGAAATAAATTATTATTATTATCTCTAGAGAATTCTATGGATATGTGTAACCTACCAATCCGCATTGGAGCAGCGTGGTAGGTCTTAGCTCCAATCCTTCTCTCCAAAGACGGAGAGAAGAGGCCTATTCTCAGCAGTGGGATAGTAATAAGTCGCTACTTACATTGAATATATAAAACACTATTTTTGCCGTTAATTGTCAAATCAGCGTAGCTTATTCGGGGAACGGGTAGTTGTTATAAATGAAAATACCTAGGATTGAGCCCCACCTACCCTATTATTATTTTTTGAAGTTTCTTTTTTTATTTTGCAAAAAAATCCCTGAGCAAGGCTTGGTCAAACAACTATTTAATTATACCATAAAAAGAATTGAATATAAAAACTAGCTTCAATACAAATTACTCACTAAGGTTAGTTTTTATAAAATCTTTAATGAAAAACGCCCAAGACAACGTCGAGTTGAACGTAAAATGCCTATAAAGTAAATGTATTAAGATTCTATAATGACTAGTAGAGTTAACAAAAAACTTAAATAACTATTTCTTTAATATTAATTAAAGCGGTAAAAAGTAAGTAAGTAGCGGCATCTGCTGAGAATAGGCCTCTTCTCTCCGTTTTTTAGGAGAGTAGGTTTGGAACTAACACCTACCACGCTTGGGTGCCAAAGTGGTCGGCCTCCTCGTGGCACACCCTGGGCAAGCTTAGTTTTGGCGAATGGACCACTGTGAGGTGGCCAATCCAGTTGTCCCTCTGATTAGCAGAGGGCAATCTGGACGGGCCGGGGACTCTGGGAGGGTTGGGGTGAAGTCCCTAATGAGCGACGGGTTCAGTTGGGCTTACTCTAAGTCTGACTGGACATCGTCGGTCAACATACAGGAAAATACCCCTTATGGGTACCGCCGCCCGACGGGGACAGGCGGCGGTTATGTCGGACTCGCACTGACTAAAATAACCTGTGTGCTCCACCACGCTGCTGATGGCAAGGACAGGGTATCATTGTACACATTGCCCCCATCCCCACCGACAGCTCCAATCCCAGAGAACAAACACCGTCTCCGGGCCCCTCAAACAGAAGTCCCCCTCCGCTAGCCGGTGCATCGGGAGCACCAGATGCACCGACCACCTCGGGATCCTGTAAGCGAGACGTCGGATATACCCCGTTCGGAACGTCTGAAGGTCCCCTGACAGGGCGGCAGACGATGGACTTAGGCAAGTTGTTACCCTGGACTCGCCAACAGCAGATTGGATCCAGAACAAAAGTTCCCGGAACCACCGCCCCCCTCCAGCCCGGGCAGGAATGTATGTTCCAATTACACCTAATTTTGCTGACGGTATCACGCTCCTCAAGAGACGATTACCATTCCGTAACAATGTCTATCATTACGGAGATTACGCGTCCAGTCCGACATCGATTTAGATTTGTTCGCGTGTTTATTTACGTAAGAGCACGCAAAATTTACCTTACGTAAATTATAATTCACTTTTTGCATTTCCTCTTCGCATCAAAAGATTATAATCTTTGACTACAGTTTAAGACGAAATTTGATGTATATCATAGACATGCGAGAGGTCAAAAAAAGCTTGTGATACCTGTGTCGCGACTCAGCAGAGTTAGCAACTCATTTGATTCGGTATTCGCTTCTACAATAAAATTCCGCAATCCATACTAGACCAGTCTACAGAAAGGTTTAAATTAAGTGTAAGAGATATGCTTAAACGTAAAGTATATTACACAATTGAAGATAATTTGGATGATAAAATGCCTGGATTTGAAAAAACTTTCAGCTTTAAATTGCGGTTTAATAATGTAAAATTGATGATTAAATGATCGACCGCCGATTTTCTTTCTGGTTCTTCTGGGTAAGAGCAACATTCCGAACCAGTTGTAGCTTCATTAATCATATCGATCCATGACGATTCAAGTGCTTGATAGAGCTTATTTGAATAAAGATTTTATTGATTTGATTTGACCATTTAAGTACCAATACTCGATGGTAGTAACCCCGGGCAGAAACAAATGAGTTAAATTAAAACTTATGTGTCTAATTGATAATTGCGATTTATCATACGGTGAAGGAAAACAACGCGAGGAAACCTGCGTATCTCTAGAGAATTCTGGGGATATGTGTAACCTACCAATCTGTATTGGAGCAGCGTGGTAGGCCTTAGCTCCAATCCTCTACAAAAATGACTGAAAGAAGCCCACGACCAGCTGTGGGACAGTAACAGGCCGTTACTTTTTTATCATTGGTGCCTAACATTTACACAATTCTACTTAAATTATAAATGCAAAAGTTTGTGAATATATGTTCTCTTTCAGGGCAAATACGTTGAACCAATATTGATGAAATTTGGTACAATTATTCTTTATACATCGGGGTAACATATAGGCTATAGAAATCCTGTTAATTCAACAGGAATAGGATGACATTGAAAAGCATCATCTTTTATCAACCGACGGAGATATTTTTGCAGGGTTGGAGAATGACAGAAACTAAAAGTTTATTCCAAGACTAAAGTCCATGCGATCGAAGTTGCGCGTACAAGCTAGTCTTTAATATTATTCAAAAGGACTTTCGTATGTACAACTACACATCTGTAATATAACATTGAAATAACTTGACACTCAGTAACGCGATATCTCATAAGAATAAAGTAATTAATCGGTGTTATAAATTTCCAAAATGGCCGGTTACTTTCGCGCCACAAATCCCCAGATATCAACCATATCTCAGACTTAATTCAAGAGAGCGTTAAAATTGTACACAAAATATGCACCCAAGATAAAATCGACATAAATTCCTTGACAAATAGGTGCAAAGTATCGTAAAATAAAGAAAGTAAAACCTTTTTATGCTTCTGGTTTTTGCGAATAAGATATAATGTGTCAAAGAATTGCGCGGCTTATGGTGGTCTAAGGTGAAAGTTGTAGCGATTTTACAAGCTTCATATGCAAAATATTCTTTATTCAAATAAACTTGTAAACAAGTGCTTTTGAATCGTCAACTCTACTGCTGGTTCGGAAAGCTGTTCCTACCGAGAAGAGCCAGCAAGAAACTCGGCGGTTGCTCTTTTAAAAATATAATTCTTAATACTATTTACATTAAGTCGTTACTTGCACAGGTTCAGAGAGAGCTATATCCACACATTCTTATCTTCTAAATAATCTTCAAGAGTATAGTAGGCTTTCTGTATCAGCCTCTTTTTAACAGTGTTTTTAAACTGCTGTAATGACAAAGCTGAAATTGATTGCGGAATTTTATTATAGAATCTCATACCAAAACCCACAAACGAATTACGTACTTTTGCAAGGCGCAAAGCAGGAGGCGCAAGCTTATGTCGGTTCCTGCTTTGTCTATTGTATACATCACCTATCGTTTTATAATTCTTTATATTTTTATGTACATAAATTAGATTGCTTAAAATATACTGTGAAGCAAATGTAAGTATACCTGTTTTCTTAAACTTCTCTCGCAGGGAATCATATTAAATAATTTATAGAATTAGGCGTTACCTAGCAGAGATCCATGAGGGTGGTCTATTCTACTTAACCGGATACCACACAGCGGGTCAACTTACCTTAGTCGCCTTTTATATATGGTAGTTTGATAACCATAAAATGGTTAAAGTGGGTTTACCTTAAAAGCTAGACATATGCTGTTGCGGACTTTTATTTAGAACTTTTAGAGGGGAACAATTTTGTGATACATGATTTTTTAATAACTTTCACCGTTTACAGGGCAAGGAAAGCTTAAAAATTTGCCGTAATTGTAATATTTTTTATTGCTGCTCCTCTCCTATTCATCTTAGCGTGATGTTATATAGCCTACAGCCTTCCTCGATAAACGGACTATATTTATTTTTGATTGCGTTTTTTATATCTTTAAAAAAATATTACCGAGCAAGAATTTTTACCCAGGTACTTTAAATAAATGAACATAGCTCGCCTGTCATATCTTGGGCCATGCTGACTACAACAAATTCCCTTTTAATTCAACTTTTGCGGTTATATGAGCCGGCGCCAGAGTTAACTCGTCGTTAATTTTAATACCGAGTGAATTGTTTTGGTTTTAATTTATATCAGTAGTGGCCGATCGTTATTTTGTTAACGGAGAGTATATAATTTCTTCAACAATACTATAATACTGTCCGGCTGAGTAGAATAGACCACCTTTATTTCTTTCCGAGATTTTGTAAAAAGCGACTAAGATAAGTTGTCCCGTCGTGTGGTATCCGGCTGAGTTGAATAGACCACCCTCATTTTTTACCGAGGTGTCGTAAAGGTAAGTTGAAGTCAATCAGGCCGCCGTTAGTAAAATCGTGCCAAATCATGTTACAACATATTTATAAAATGTTGTGCCGACCCCACTTAGAGTGGGATAAGGGTAGGAGGTAGATAAAAAATGTGTTTAATTGATAATTACAATTTATCATACGCTTTTCGGAGAAGGAAAATATAGTGAGGAACCTGCATATCTCTAAAGAATTCTGGGGATATGTGTAACCTACCAATCACTGAAGCAGCGTGGTAGATCTTAACTCCAACACTTCTCTATAACGGAGAAAAATGCACGACATGCTATAGACATGTTGTCACATGTTTTGGCTACGTATTTTACGACCAGCCGGCCTGACGTCAACTTACCTTAGTGGCTTTTTAATACACTTCGGTTGGAAATGGGGGTGGTCCATTCTACTCAGCCGGATACCACACGGCGGGTGGACTTAACTTAGTCACCTTTTACGACACCTCGGTAAGAAATGAGGATGGTCTACTTAGCCGGATACCACAAGATGGGTCAAGTTACCTTAGTCGCCGTTTACGACATCTCAGTAAGAAATGAAGATGGTCTATTCTAATTAGCTGGATACCACACGGCAAAATTAGATATCTTTTTATTGATGTAAAAACTCATTCGTGTTAGCCCAGAATTTGAACCCGTGACCTGATAGACGCACGATCTCATAGGGCTTATAGTTTGAATTTTTTTAATTGAAAACAATAGGTAAAGTGATAAAATTTGCATACACGCAAAATTCACTAAATAACCGTTCTTGACCTGTCAAAAACATATCTAAATGTCTAAAATGAATGAATTTCGTCAGTTAAATATCAATCCAATAACTTAATGCAGTTAATTGAATTAAAAATATATATATTTCTTTAACGATAACTGTATCCAATCAAACATTTGCATTCAAATATGATTTTAACTCAAAATTTATTTGAAATTTGATATCGCCAACGGCTCCGCCCGCGTGCAAATATTAAAACCGTAATATAGTATTTTGGTAACCATAAAAATAGTTAAAGTGGGTTAACCTTAAAAGCTAGATATATGCTGTCGCGGGCTCTTATTTAGAACTTTCTATAAGTTCTAAATAAAATATATAAATATAAATATAATTTGTCAATAAACTAATAAATTAAATAAAAATTAATAAATGATTTTTTAATAATCACTACATATTATAAAACAAAGTCGCATTCATTTCTTGTACGCATAAAACTTTAAAACTACGCAACAGATTTTGATGCGGTTTTTTTTAATAGATAGAGTGATTCAAGAGGAAGGTTTGTACGTATAATAACATTCAATACGGAGTAGAGAAATACTGTAATTTTTGAGGTTTCTGTAAATAATTACATTTTTTTCCGCTTACATTGCAAACGCAGGCTAAACCCTACGAGATATATCAAAATGATGTAATAAGTATTTGTACACCTTGAAAAGGTCTACAGAAAAGTCCGCTATGGTATATGTCTATCTCTTATGAATAACCCACAATAGCATTTTTTTTCATTTACTTTTTACGAAAAATAATACCGTATGTTCAAAGCAATTTTTATACAATACAGCATTAATCCTTATCCAATTAAGTACCTTAAATAACTAGTTGATTTAATATAGATCAATATGGCCGTTTACAGCATGTAATTTAAGTGAACATTTTCGGAGATATTACAGATTTAAAATGCCGTGAGGACGCCGCGCTTCACCCTATAGCACTTCGAATCCAGCAGCTATATCGTTCTTTCAAGAGTTTGTTTAATGACAAGGAAGCTGTGAATGTTGTATATAAACACATTCTGTAATTAAATGTAATAATTAAATACATAGGGAAAATGTAAAAGTAAATAAGTAAAAATGTACTATATGAATTTAGATATTGCCAAGATAGCAGGAAATCTTTTTGGTATAGGGAAAGGAAATTGTTTTTCGCCAAATTGCTTGCGGGCCACGGACAGTAATGAATAAATCAAAACTACTGGATCGATTTTAATCATTTTTTTCCACTGAATGACATGGGATATATATTTTATACCCGTGCGAAGCAGGGGCCGGCCGCTAGTTTGTTATACATGATTTTTGAATAACTTTCACCGTTTACTTAGCGCATGTAAAGAAAGATTTAAATTTTTCCGTTTCCGCAATAATTTTTACTGCTGCTCCTCTCCTATTTATCTTAACGTGATATTCCTCGTTAAATGGACTGGTTAAACTCAAAGAATTTTTCAAACCGGTCGTGTAGTTCCTGAGATTAGCGCATTCAAATTTCGTTCACGTTAATACTTTAGTGTAAGTAGCAAGTACTTATTTATAAGTTAATCTATAAATAACGAGTAAGTAATCACAACATATACTCTTGTAACAAACAAACAAACTCAATTTTATACATATATAATCCAATCATATCATCAGGTCATGGTTATCATAAACATGCTTTGTCATCGGGACTGGATACACTGTTAAAAAGAGGCTGATCCAGAAAGCCTACTATACTCTTGAAGATTATTTGGAAGATAAGAATGTGTGGATATAGCTCTCTTTGAACCTGTACAAGACGGTAACGAATTAATGTAAATAGTATTAAGAATATTTTTAAAAGAGCAACCGCCGAGTTTCTTGCTGGCTCTTCTCGGTAGGAACAGCTTTCCGAACCAGCAGTAGAGTTGACGATTCAAAAGCACTTGTTTACAAGTTTACTTGAATAAAGAAATTTTGAATTTGAATTTGAATTTGTATGTTACATGTGTCATGTATCTTCTTCAGTTTTATTTCCATCTTGGATAAAATGGGTATGATGATATGTAACTAATTATAAGAATTATAGTTAGAAAAAAGTAACGCCGTATGGTATCCGGCTGAATAGAATAGTACCTCCCTCATTTCTTACCGAGGTGTCGTAAAAGGCGACTAAGGTAAGTTGACCCGCCGTGTGGTATCCGGCTGAATAGAATAGTACCTCCCTCATTTCTTACCGAGGTGTCGTAAAAGGCGACTAAGGTAAGTTGACCCGCCGTGTGGTATCCGGCTGAATAGAATAGTACCTCCCTCATTTCTTACCGAGGTGTCGTAAAAGGCGACTAAGGTAAGTTGACCCGCCGTGTGGTATCCGGCTGAATAGAATAGTACCTCCCTCATTTCTTACCGAGGTGTCGTAAAAGGCGACTAAGGTAAGTTGACCCGCCGTGTGGTATCCGGCTGAATAGAATAGTACCTCCCTCATTTCTTACCGAGGTGTCGTAAAAGGCGACTAAGGTAAGTTGACCCGCCGTGTGGTATCCGGCTGAATAGAATAGTACCTCCCTCATTTCTTACCGAGGTGTCGTAAAAGGCGACTAAGGTAAGTTGACCCGCCGTGTGGTATCCGGCTGAATAGAATAGTACCTCCCTCATTTCTTACCGAGGTGTCGTAAAAGGCGACTAAGGTAAGTTGACCCGCCGTGTGGTATCCGGCTGAATAGAATAGTACCTCCCTCATTTCTTACCGAGGTGTCGTAAAAGGCGACTAAGGTAAGTTGACCCGCCGTGTGGTATCCGGCTGAATAGAATAGTACCTCCCTCATTTCTTACCGAGGTGTCGTAAAAGGCGACTAAGGTAAGTTGACCCGCCGTGTGGTATCCGGCTGAATAGAATAGTACCTCCCTCATTTCTTACCGAGGTGTCGTAAAAGGCGACTAAGGTAAGTTGACCCGCCGTGTGGTATCCGGCTGAATAGAATAGTACCTCCCTCATTTCTTACCGAGGTGTCGTAAAAGGCGACTAAGGTAAGTTGACCCGCCGTGTGGTATCCGGCTGAATAGAATAGTACCTCCCTCATTTCTTACCGAGGTGTCGTAAAAGGCGACTAAGGTAAGTTGACCCGCCGTGTGGTATCCGGCTGAATAGAATAGTACCTCCCTCATTTCTTACCGAGGTGTCGTAAAAGGCGACTAAGGTAAGTTGACCCGCCGTGTGGTATCCGGCTGAATAGAATAGTACCTCCCTCATTTCTTACCGAGGTGTCGTAAAAGGCGACTAAGGTAAGTTGACCCGCCGTGTGGTATCCGTCTGAGTAGAATAGACCAACCTCATTTCTTACCGAGGTGTCGTAAAAGGTGACTAAGGTAAGTTGACCCACCGTGTGGTATCCGGTTGAGTACAATAGACCGACCTCTTTCTTACCGAGGAGTCGTAAAATACGACTAAGGTAAGTTGACGTCAGGCAGGCGGCCGGTCGTAAAAACGCAGCCAAATCATATGACAACATGTTTGTGACATGTTGTGCCGACCCCACTTAGATTGGGATAAGGGTAGGAGGATGATGAGTTAGAAAAAAGTACTTAGTAGTATAACAATATAGCTTCCTGTATCAGTCTTTTTGATAGTTATTTTAAATTGATTATAGAATTTGAATACTGAATTATTGAATTTTTTTGAATTTTGATCACTATGTGAAATTTCATCTCAATCGGACATTGGGAATTGGGTCAAATTTAACTTGCAAGATTCCACCTTCACATACATTGCCAGTTAAATAAACGCTTTCAATTAAATACACTATAACATACCTTTGTGATGCAGGAATACATGGTTCTGTACACAATCTGAAAAGATAGAATTTTGGTAAGTTAAAAAAAATCATCATCTTCCTTCCCTTATCCCACTCTAAGCTCGCTCACGTCTGTTACGATGAGTCACCGAACGAAAGAGAGGCCCGCCGGACTGGCGAATGCCTTGCGTCTCTCTCCCACTGCAATCCATCACATTTAAAAAGGCGTTGTCACGTAAAATCTTTGACCGTAAAACAGACTTTACAGGCAACCGTTTTTTCATTTAAGTTGGGTATTATAATATATAAAACTATACAAAATCATAAAATAAAAAAGATCGAGTTCAGAAATCAAAAAATATTTAAACTGAAAAGAAAGTATGAGGTCGCGAAAAAGCTTAAATACAAAAATTAAGTGCGAATAAAAATCAATGAAAACAACATTAAACTGTACTTTACAAAAGGTAAAGATAAAATCATATTACAATCAGTAAAAATATCGTAAAACCTAAATTATTACAAATTCCTTAAACTCGTATTAACTTAACGTTCGCTTTAACTAAACGTGCCAATAATCTTTTATATCTTCGACTAGCAATCGCCTGCGGTTCCGCCCGCGTGGAAAGATTAAGAACGTAATATAGTTAAGTAATTAGTTTTATGATACTTAACGGTCACGGGTTCAATCCTGGCAGGCTATTCTATTAGAATCCTATGTGCCGAATTGATATTTATCACAGTAATAATAAAATTCAAAGTAATAATAAAAATAATACGACATTCAGTCGCAAACGACAATAAAATAAAAAAGTATTAGACAAACAAACACATGCACACACAGGCACGCACGCACGCACGCACGCACACACACACACACACACACACACACACACACACACACACAATACATGCACACACATCACGTCGTTATTGCAGCTTTCGTACTTTCTGTACTAAATTCTGTTAAGCAAAATTTATTTATGTAAACTATATAATCAGTTTGGCATTATTAATAGATTAAATTTTATATATATATATATATATATATATATATATATATATATATATATATATATATATATATATATATATATATATATATATATATATATATATATATTTTATGTAAATAGCTGTAGATTAAATAAAATAAAATAAAATAAAAAAATAAAAAATATTTTGCTTTAATCGGCGATAAAGTAATTATATCCTCCTGTCCTTATCCCACTCTAAGTGGGGTCGGCACATATTATAAACATGCTGTAACATGATTTGGCTGCGTTTTTACGACCGACCTGCCTGACGTCAACTTGCCTTAGTCGTATATTACGACACCTCGGTAAGGAGAGTGGTCTATTCTACTAAACCGGATACCACACGGTAGGTTAACTTACCTTAGTCGTATATTACGACACCTCGGTAAGAAGGAGGGTGGTCTATTCTACTAAACCGGATACCACACGGTGGGTCAACTTACCTTAGTCGCCTTTTACGACACCTCGGTAAGAAATGAGGGTGGTCTATTCTACTAAACCGGATACCACACATCGGATCGACTTACCTTAGTCGCCTTTTACGACACCTCAGTAAGAAATGATTTTGGTCTATTCTACTAAACCGGATACCACACAGCGGGTGGACTTACCTTAGTCGCCTTTTACGACACCTCGGTAAGAAATGAGGGTGGTACTATTCTACTAAACCGGATACCACACATCGGATCGACTTACCTTAGTCGCCTTTTACGACACCTCAGTAAGAAATGATTTTGGTCTATTCTACTAAACCGGATACCACACAGCGGGTGGACTTACCTTAGTCGCCTTTTACGACACCTCGGTAAGAAATGAGGGTGGTACTATTCTACTAAACCGGATACCACACAGCGGGTGGACTTACCTTAGTCGCCTTTTACGACACCTCGGTAAGAAATGAGGGTGGTACTATTCTACTTAGCCGGATACCACACGGCTAGTAATATAGTATTTTGATAACCATAAAAATGGTTAAGTTAAACCTTAAAAGCTAGACATATGCTGTCGCGGACTTTTATTTAGAAATTTAAGAGGAACAATTTTATATTACATGATTTTTTAATAACTTTCACCGTTTACTTAGCGCACACAAGGAAAGCTTTAAATTTTGCCGTTTTCGCAATTTTTTTATTGCTGCTCCTCTCCTATTGATCTTAGCGTTATGTTATATAATTTATAGCCTTCCTCGATAAATGGTCTATCTTAAAAAAGTAAAGTAACTAGCGGCCTGTTACTATCCCACTGCTGAGAATAGGCCTCATATCTCCGTTTGTGGAGAGAAGGTTTGCAGCTAAAACCTACCACGCTGCTCCAATGCGGATTGGTAGGTTACACATATCCCCAGAATTCTCTAGAGATATGCAGGTTTCATCACGATGTTTTCCTTCACCGAAAAGTGTGTGATAAATTGCAATTATCAATTAGATACATAAGTTTTAACAGAAAAATTTGGTGTCCCGGGTTTGAACCTGTGACCTTCTCGAAAGAGTCGCACTGAGCTAGCACAGATTAAGGAGTATTTACAATATCTTTACTCTATTTTAAACTCAAAGAATTTTTCAAATCGGTCCAGTAGTTCCTGAGATTAGCGCGTTCAAACAAACAAACAAACTCTTCAGCTTTATATATTAGTACTGATATCTTTGATTTGAACTTTGCCTTTTAGTGCGAAATTATAAATTAGTAACAAATTACTTGGGTGTGAAAGGAATGCTCAGTGAAGTCCTTGTAATATCCCACAGCTGGGCAATCGTGTGGGAAAGGTCTGCAGTATTTCGAGGTTTAATATACTGTAAATCTATTATTTTGTATTAAAGTAGCAGAAATAAAGCAACGCCGTGTGGTATCCGGCTGAGTAGAATTGACCAACCTTATTTCTTACCGATGATATATATATATGTATGTATATATGTTTTTCTCCATAACGCTTGTGACTCTTTCGGACATAGAACGGAATATAATTACTAAACAACTAAACTAAATAATCATATAATACCTAATAAACATAAAAATATTATTAATAAAGAGAAAATACCAGTCCGATTCGTTTGCAAATTTTCAATTCTCTCTCTTCATTCAAAACATACATCAGACCTTATTTATCTCACGTCGAGAACTATAAAATCAAAGAGTCATAATTTGCCAATCACAGGTCTAGACTAAACAAAATGGACACCTTGACATACAACTGTTCTTGTATTGTATGTATTAATTAATATACCTAATAAATCGATGTAACGATCTCTCTAGAAATTTAATAACTGTACGAGATAGATCTAAGACAGTGATTCTCAACCTTTTTTTTGTTGCGGCACACAAGGAAAAAGATAAAAATTATTTACTTACTACAACACACTGCATAAATAGTTTATGACAAAAAAATTAAATTCACGAAATAAACTAATATATATTACAATAATAACTAAACGTTTATTAAGGCGTTAATTACAAGCTAATAATAATATTTTTCTTTTTAAATGATATAATTTAATAATATTAACATTATTATATATTTGCAAAATTTGGCAGCACACAAAAGTGCCGCGGCACAGTGGTTGAGAATCACTGATCTAAGTGATGTCAGAATGGAAAACTATTGAAAATAGGCAAGTTGTCCAAACGGAGAACGTGTGATTCTTGGCAGGAAGTTCCAGATTCAAGCCTTAGGCAGGCACAAAAAGTTCTTCTATTAAAACTTATGTGTCTAATTAATAATTGCAATTTGTTACACGCTTTTCGGTGAAGGAAAACATCGCGAGGAACCTGCATATCTCTAGAGAATTCTATACATATGTATAACATAGCAATCTGCACTGGAGCAGCATAATAAACTCCACTCTTCTCTCTAAAAGACCAAGGTCTACTACTAAAACCTACAGCTATGGGCTAACAGTTTAACTCAGACTTCGGCTGCGGAATAGACATGAACTGGGCGACTGGGGTATCCCTATTCCTTTTCCTTTATTCCTATACCTGCCGGAGAAGTTTAAGGAAATAGGTATTCTTACATTTGCTTCACAGTATATTTGAAGCAATTTTTTACATAAAAATAAAAAGAATTCTAAAATTATAGGTGATGTATATAAAAGATAGCTGTGATGGCGGTGCGACCGTGTGAATCTCTAGAGACGATCATGGGTTCAAACCCGGGCAGACACCAATGAGTTTTTCTATTAAAACTTATGTGTCTAATTGATAATTACAATTTATCACGCGCTTTTCGGTGAAGGAAAACATCGTGAGGAAACCTGCATATCTCTAGAGAACCCTAGAGATATGTGTAACCTACCAATCCGCATTTGAGCAGCGTGGTAGGTCTTAGCTCCAATCCTTCTCTCCAAAGACGGAGAGAAGGGGCCTATTCTCAGCAGTGGGATAGTAACAGGTCGTTACTTTACTTTATATAAAAGATAAAGTATGAACCGACATAAGCTTGCGGCTCCTGCTTTGCGCCTTGCGTAATTCGTTTGTGGGTTTGGGTATAAGATTCTATAATAACATTCCGCAATCAATTTTAGCTTTGCCATTATATCAAAAAACTGTTAAAGGGAGGCTGATACTTTTGCTTGCTCTTCTCAGTAGAAACAGCTTTCCGAACCGGCAGTAGAATTTACGATTCAAAAGCACTTATTCATAAGTAAAATTCTTATAATCAATTACAAGTTTGAAGTGTGCCAATATGTTACCGTGGTTATTTAGTTTCGGCAATAAAACACGTAAAATTTGCAGTAGTTTCGCACGAGTCAGACTATTGTCTGGTAGAGCCTTCACATTGTTGACATTTTAACGTCTGGGGAGGTACTTCTTGCTTCTTTTGGTTTAAAAATCAGAAGTACTATAAGTAAACAAATATGAACCGTGTGGTATCTGGCAAAGTAGAACAGACCACCCCATTTCTTACCGAGGTGTCGTAAGAGACGACTAAAGTGAGACGACCTGCCGTGTGGTATCTGGCAAAGTAGAATAGACCACCCCATTTCGTACCGAGGTGTCGTAAGAGACGATTGAATTAAGTTAGCGTCAGGCAGGCGGCCGACCGTAAAAACGCAAACAAATCATATGACAGCATGTTTATAACATTTGCCCACCCCCCCACTTAAAGTGGGATAAGGTTAGGAGGATGATAATATAACTGAACACATGTAAAAATGAAGTAGCGGCTTGTTACTATCCCACTAATGGGCATAGGCCTCCTAGCTCCGTTGTAAAGAAGAGTTTCAGCTAAGACCTACCACGCTGCTCCAATGCGGATTGGTAGGTTACACATATCTCCAGAATTCTCTAGATAGATTCTCTAGAGATATGCAGGTTTCCTCACGATGTTTTCCGTCACCGAAAAGCGTGTGAAAAACACTCTCGAAAGAGTCGGTGGCACCGCTGGGCTATCACAGCTTGTATAAACACATGTACTAAGACAAAAGTAATAATAAAATTATTTTGCTATAATCCGCGATGAAGTAAAATAGAAAATATATATAATGCTAGATGTAGAGTGGACAATACGTTTTCATAGCTGATACATGCAGGATTCCTCAATACACACGAGTAGTAGGGAATAGCCGGTTCTAACTCACTCCCAGCACCTTGAAATAGGCTAACTTAGCGGTTCCTAAAAAAAGCTCGCCAAAGCAGATTCCAATCAGAATAAATTCCAATTGACCGTCAAAGGTCTTTTCGGATTTTCCAATTGGATCCTGGGTTGCAATAGGAATTTCCTAACTTACCCTCGTAACGAATCGGTTTTCTCGTATTTTATTAGATTAACTTATCGGACTCCTTGACCAATTGGATTTTCCATTTGATCCACGACTTTCCTTTCCTACATTAATTAATCAAATTAACTGAATTCTAATTACAGTATGAATGTCTGATATTTAATGACCGATTCTAACTCATTGGCTTGGTTTTATCAAACTTGATTAGGTTTCCAATCTAAGATTTTTCTTAATAAATAACATCAATCGTTCAATTTTGTTTTTATCATTAATTTGATATCAAACTGATAATAATTTAATAGGATGTGTGTCAGATATAAATTCAATATGAAAATATAAATAAAAAAAGTCTCGTACAAATAACTCAAAAGTTTTATTTTTTCGAAGAAACGCTTTGACTTTTTGCTGCTATTTCAAAGAAAGTGTCTCATAAAATAATATTTTAAATTAGACAGGGTCGTAGTAATTTATTATAATAGACCCTAATAAATGAATGGAAATAATGGGCATCGACCATTCGCCCTCTTCCTTATAATATTCTTTTATCCAGCCTAAACGTTGTATTCTGTGGCGACAAGTTTAGACACGATCTCGCAAAAAGCAGATGTAAAAGGATCACATGGCATCATGTATATCATAATTTATTATAATAGACCTTAATAAATCAATGGAAATAATGGGCATCGAACATCCGCTCCTTTTTTATAATATCCTTTTATCCAACCTAAACGTTGTATTTTGTGGCGACACGTTCAGACACGATCTCAAAAAGCAGATATAAAAGGATCACATGCATCATGTATATCACAAGATATTTTAATACCACGCGGCTAGTATCCAGGCTGACGTTGTGTTCAAGTGAAGGCAGTAACTAGGCAATTATTAATCATGGAGGTAAGATTACGTACTTATATAGTATAATTTCATGATATATATGAATATTCGTATTAAATTTTAATCCCTGTTGACCAAGTGACAAGAATACGTGTTACAACGATATCTTTGTTACTAGTAAAGTTAAAGTAATAAGACCAAGATTAATATTTTTTATAATTAAAATCTTATGTTTCTAACCTAACCTAACCTATAACGGTCACAAAAATCTATAGATTCATTCTGCAATAAAAATAATATTAATGTATTAGATTTTAATAATAATAAAGGTTCTTACTGTATATGAATAATTTTGATGACACTAGTGATTATATTTACTTATTTCTATTTTTTTTTTCAGATCTCACCGAATCTCGATGAATTCAATGTAAAAAACTATTATTATCCTATTAACTTAAGCGATGACGAAAATGCAAGCAATTCTTGCATATTGAAAAATAAAAAAATCGCAACGAAAAGAGCTGGTAACAATATCGACATATTCTTTGAAAAGCCTAAGAAAAAGAAAAAAACCATTCCGTCTTCATGTGTGGCTCAAGCGTGTGATGGAGGTGTATCATTTATTTCTTCCAATGATAATGACGGAGCGAATGCTTCATACCTCATGAAAATAGAAATTTATGACATGAAGAATCTGAAAGAGGTTTCGCCTGTAGACTATTGGAAACATGCAGACTTGCGATTAAAGTACTACATACAATCCAATACTGATAAACATTATCAGAACACACGAGATATAATATACAACATTACAAAGCAGATCGCCTGCAAGGAAGACTGTAAAAAATATTTCATTGATAGAGACAGTAAGAAACAATAGAACTTTCTCTAACTCATCACAAATCAAACCCATAATATAACTTTACTTACAAAAACCTTTTAAAAAAATACAACCCCCACTGCCGCTCTCGCCTCGCAAACAAATTATAAAGAGATCAGTCATTCGCTACAAGCGTTCATACTAAGCACAACGAAACACAATGGCTGAGCTTGACAACTCTGTATACGACGAAGAAATGGTCGCGATATGTGAAGAAATTGAAGACAACTTTTTGCACCTATGTAAAAAAATTGAAAAGGACCATGCAGAGATGTGAGTGATCAATCTTGTTTAAACTTGACTTTTATGGAGGGGTTGATTTTGTATATAAATATACGGACATCTAGAACGTTTTATTCAGTCACGAGTACGCAGTGAATATATAAAAGTTACTATGGAATTCTTAACCAGTGATGATATTAGTTCATTTACAAAACAGTTTTTGATCGATAAGATGCATAAATTCATACGTTTGTGGTATATCAGTGATAGACTTCCAGGGTGGATGTTACAGGATCCTGATATAAAACCCTATTTTACTCCTTGTAGTGGACATTTTCAAACGTGTTCTGTATTTGATGATATATATGATGAAATTGATGGAGTATTCCCGATGGAAGCTTATTGTACTTTATGCAAAAAGTCTGAAAAATAAATAGTTTATGTAAGTTGAATATTTATTAACATCAACTTAAAACGTAACACGGAATATTATTTGAATTTTATATATTTATTGGTTTACTTCATTCCAGTACGGATCAGTTTGGAGCAGGAGTGAGACAAGTTGGAAAAGCAGTCAAAAGAAATGCCACAGAACATGGAACTCCTCAATATTCAAGGAAGCGTTTATACGCACAAAAGTCTACATCACCTGGGAAGGCAACAGCTTCACCACCGAACACAGAAACAGAGCCATCTGTAAGTTCTGCAAACTTAAATAGCATTAAATGCCCAACTTGTGAAATATTTGTTAACAAAAGGTACTTTACCAATCATCTTAAAAGTAATAGGCATAAAAATAATGTTTTCACGTTGATACCGAACTTAAATAATGTTCAGTTAATAGAAAAAGCGTTCGGTCAGAGATTAGTAACATACAGAGTATTCTCTAACTCTGCTACAACTGATACCGACTTTAAAACTCCTGAATCATTTCTTGGTTCAATTCGAAGCACTGTTCAAACATTACTGGAAAAAGTCTTGAAAGAAAATACCACAGTTAAAGTTAATTTTATTTTAAATGGGGATTTTGTTCAGGTAACGAAAAATTTAGAAAACTCCTTTGACTTTCAAACTTTTAATTACATGTTCTGTTTAGGTGATGAATTTGATGATATTTACTCAAATATAAGTTCTGAAATTTCAAACAAAATAAGTAATTTTGAAAAGAAAGATAGTGGTTGGAGTCTTAAAGAAATGAGATATGTCGATCAAAACATTAACAAATTCAACCCATTAAAAGGATCTTCATACATAGACCTACCGATAGATATCAAACGTAAACGAGCAGTAGTTAATGTTAAAAACAATGATTATCAATGTTTTCTATGGGCTGTTCTATCCGCTTTATATCCTGTGAATAGAAATGCAGACAGAGTTTCCTCATATTTATCTAAACAAAACTTGCTAAATTTCAAGGGTATTGCTTTTCCAGTAAGACTAAAAGATATTATAAAATTTGAACGCTTAAATAATATTAGTATTAACGTTTTTGGAATAGAAAAATCTAATAATAAATCTACGAAAATAATTGGGCCTCTCCATTTTACCAAATGTCGTAAATTAGTTCATGTAAATTTATTATATTTAGATAATGGTTCTAACGGTCATTATTGTTATATTAAAAACCTTTCTAGACTAGTCAGTCGTCAATTAACTTCACATGAACATGCAGTCTATATCTGTGATGGCTGCTTGCTTTATTTTCAAACATATGATAAATTGATTTCTCATAGACAATTTGATTGTAATCACGTTAGAACAGATTTGCCTGATATCAGTAAGGCAAAAATTTCATTTAACAAATTTGAACGTGAACTAAGAGTACCTTTTGTGATATACGCAGATTTTGAAGCATTTTTAAAGCCAATACAAGGGTGTGATAATAATCCATCTCTATCGTATACCAGTAATTTTCAAAAACATGATGTGTATAGTTTTGGATATTATATCAAATGTGCGTATAACGATAGCCTCTCCAAATATATAACTTATACAGGTAGTGATTGTGCAAAAGTGTTTATGGAAAGTTTGAATGAAGATTTAAAATATATATCTAAAGAGTATTATGTCAAAGTTGATCCTCATCCGCTTACAGATGAAGCTAGGAGAAGAATATCTTTGACAACTACTTGTTGCATATGCAAAGACACTCTGAAATTAGATAGTAGCTTAAATTTTGATAAATATACTGGAATCTTTACAGGTGTTAGTCATAAAGCTTGTTGTAAAAAGTTAGAAACCCCTCGATTTATACCGATTATTTTGCATAATCTTAGTAATTATGATGCTCATTTCATAGTGCGCGCATTAAATTTTTCTGAAGGTGACATTAAAGTTATACCACAGAATAAAGAACGTTACATTTCCTTCTCAAAGATATTAAAAATCGAGAATCAAAATTTTGAGTTAAGATTTATTGACTCTTTTAAATTTTTATCATGCAGCTTGGAATCTTTATCAAATAATTTGAATGATGAGGATTTTATCGAGCTGCGTAAAAATTTTCAGCACCCTGACGATTTTTATTTTTTAAAACGCAAAGGCATTTATCCATATGATTACATGACCTCATTTGAGTCATTAAAGTTAACTTCACTTCCCACACAAGATCAGTTTTACAATATACTAACTAATAGCGATGTTACAAATGAAAATTATAAACACGCTAAAGATGTGTGGCATCATTTTAAGTGTCGCAATATGGCTGATTATTCTGATTTATACCTGAAAACTGACGTGTTACTTCTAACTGATATCTTTGAAAATTTTAGAAACGTTTGTATCAAAACTTACGATTTAGATCCTGCACAATATTACACTGCACCTGGCCTAAGTTGGGATGCAATGTTGAAGCACACAAAAATAACATTAGATCTATTGACAGATTTTGATAAAATTGCTTTCATAAAGTCTGGTATACGTGGTGGTATTTCTCAATGCAGTAACCGTTATGCTCATGCTAATAATAAATATATGTTCAATTTTAGTGAGAAAACTCCTACATCTTACCTTACTTACTTAGACGCGAATAATTTGTATGGCTGGGCTATGTCTCAATATCTTCCTACGGGTGAATTTCAATGGGTAAATTGTGACACAAATTTTATGGTTCCAATTGACTCAGAAATAGGTTATATTCTTGAAATGGATTTAGAATATCCACAAACTTTGCATGAATCACATTCAGACTTTCCACTATGCCCAGAAAATATATGTATTAGTGGTAGCAGAGAAACAAAATTAGTTCCAAATTTATATGATAAAACTAAATACGTTATTCACTACAGGAACCTCATACAGTGCATAGAAATGGGATTAAAGTTGAAAAAAGTTCATAGGATTTTAAAATTTCGTCAAAGTCCATGGTTACAAAACTATATAGATTTAAATACACAATTACGTATGTCTGCAACATCTGATTTTGAAAAGGATTTTTATAAATTAATGAATAATTCAATATTTGGGAAGACTATGGAAAATGTAGAAAAACGTGTGGATGTCAAACTTTGTACTCATTGGGAAAATAGGGGTAAATGTCAAGGTGCTCAAAATCTAGTAGCACGACCTGAATTTCATAGTCTGTCTATATTTTCAGAAAACTTAGTGGCCGTTCAACTTAAAAAAACAAAAATACTCTATAATAAACCCATCTATCTAGGACTTTGCATATTAGACATATCCAAAACGCTCATGTACGATTTTCACTATAATTATATGAAAAATAAATACGGTTCACGCTGTAAAATGATGTATACCGACACTGACAGCTTCATATATCAGATTTTTACTGATGATTTCTATGAAGATATTAAACCGGACTTGAACAAATACTTTGATACCTCTGACTATCCTTTTGATAATCTTTTTGGTTACCCTCAGATAAACAAAAAAAAGATTGGTTTTTTCAAAGATGAAAATAACGGTAAGATCTTTACAGAATTTGTCGGTTTAAGGTCAAAAATGTATGCGATGAACGTACAGAATAAATTTATAGCTAAAGCAAAGGGAGTTAATAAGTCCGCTACAAAAAAGTTTAATATGCGAAATTACAAAAACGTCTTATTTAAGAAAAATAATCAAATATGTGAAATGTACAGATTTAGATCGATAAAGCATGTTATTTTTACTCAAAAGGCTAACAAAATTTCTTTATCGCATTCTGATACTAAACGATTTTTAATTAGTAATTGTACTGATACTCTGGCTTGGGGTCATTATAAAATAAAATCATATAAAAGTGATGAATAAACTAACATACACTATTAAAATGACTTTATGTTTAAGAATTGCTAAGTATTATTATTATTTCGTCAATAGTAGCTAAGAATGTAAATATGTAATTATAATATAAAATACGAACTTGTTGAGTTTTTTTTAATTGGATTCCTACCTCTTCCAAAAACACACGTATTCAAAAAATGTATCACTTTCTTCATCCATATACTGCAATCGTGGCAGGTCCGAGTGGTTGTGGTAAATCAAACTTTGTTACTAATTTTCTAAAATATTGTAATGATATATGTAATACAAGTTTTGCACAAATTTTATGGTGCTATGACGAAATGCAGCCACTCTACAACCTAGAAAATGTATCTTATGTTCAAGGGTTACCAGATATGAGTATGTTCGACGGCATACAGCCACGATTAGTTATAATTGATGATCTTATGAGAGAGTCCGATGGTCGTATTGTTGACATTTTTACTAAAGGTAGTCACCACAGAAATTTAAGTGTGTTTTATATTACGCAGAACTTGTTTCACCAAGGTAGAGGACAACGAGATATATCTCTCAATACAAGCTATATTATTTACTTCAAAAATCCTCGAGATCGAACACAAATACGTTACTTAGCACGTCAAGTGTTTCCAGATAATTGTAAATTTGTTGAAGAAGCTTATAAAGATGCTACTGTCGAACCACATGGTTATCTAATGATCGACTTAAAGCAGAATACACATGATCTCTGTCGCTTTAAAACCAAAATCGATCCAATAAAAAATCTATGTGTTGTCTATGTACCAAAGAAGGGACTTAAATACAATATACATCAACCAATTATAGTTAGTGATAAATAATGGTCGAAGATAGCACAACGTTAGATGAAAAATCGTTAAGGTGTGCATTACAAACTTTCAAACCAAAATATCGTAAAATATTGCTAAAGTCGCTTAGTAAAAAAGAGATAGATCTGGTTTGTAAATATATTCAAGAAATTTTCAAAGATAAAACCCCAACAGAAAGAGTTAAACGATCGTCTATTGTTAAATTGAACTGTTTTCTTTCAACTAATATTATATAAATATTAAGTTATTTTAAAAATCGCTATCAGTCGGATATAATGCCTGGACGAGTGACAACTCATAAGGATTTATTAAAATCGTTACACACTCTCAAACCTAAATACCGCACAGCTTTATTAAAAGCTTGTAACGAGGAAGAAATAAATTGTATTTGCGAATGCATTTATAACACCTTAAATGGTAAAGTGGTTTTAAAAGAAAACGAGAAATCAAAATTAAGAAAACATAAAAATATTCTCAGAAAACTAATAGGTAAAGGTAAAAATAAAATAAGAAAAAGAATTATCATTCAAAAAGGAGGAGCATTTCTGCCTATCATTCTAGGAGCTGTGTTGAGCGGATTATTAAAAAAATTTTTATGATCAATTATTTTAATTAAAAAAAATGGATAATACTAAGAAAATGATTCTCATTGAACAAGATGTTATTGATAGACTTAAATCAAGAGACACAACGCCTGAAAGTAATTTATCTAGATTAGATAAAGAAATGCAAAATATATTAAGTAGTAATATGGACGATCGCGAAAAATGGTCACTGTACATGCAAATCTTACAAAGATATCTCCATTTCGCTAATGAAAATCGAAAACCAATAAAACTACCCGTGACCGTTGAAGGTGAGCATAAATATTCAGAAGATTTGACTCCTCATAAAAAGACAATTAAAGACGAGGACGCACCAGTTAACGAAAACTCCGTACATGATAAGGACGCACGAGATGTATCAAATGAAACATTGTATACACCTATTTACATAAATAAATTCATTCCAAAGACGTATCGGAGAAGAAGTGCATTATTGTTGGACACTATTCTCAATCATAAAGATAAAATTAGTTGGAACGAGGAGGGGTTGGTGTTCATCGATAATGAAGTTGTAGACGACAGCAACATTGTTGATCTCGTGAATTATACTCTTAGGCCTTTAAAGCGCCCGAAACCTAATGGATGGAAAAAGTTTACAGAAACTATTAAAGATATAAGGGTTCCTCTCACTTGTATTGGTAATCCGCAAACTCTTGAGTATATTAATAATCTTTCTCTGAAAGGACAACAACATCTAACACCAAGTGATGATAGTAATCCAAAAATCAAAACATCATATAAACTGAGAAAGAGAAAAGACATTTGGGAAAGATGGAATCCGTACTAGACATTAAAGATATATATTACGACGTATCGAATCCAGCGGGATACAGCAGTGTTGACAAGTTAACTCGAGCGTTAAAAGGTAAAATGAACAAAAAACAAGTAAAGGACTGGTTGCAATCCCAGGAAACTTATACACTACATAAACCGGTACATAGAAAATTTCAACGAAATAGATACATATTGTCAAATTTTAATGAACTGTGGCAAGCTGATTTGAGTGATATGCGGACTTATTCTCAATATAATGATGGTTTTAAATATATACTTTGTGTTATTGATGTTTTTAGTAAATACGCTTTCGCTAGGCCGTTAAAAAAGAAAAATTCAGAAAGTATAAAGGAAGCGTTTGAAAGTATATTTACTGAAGCTAACGCGACCCCCACACACATACAATCGGATAAAGGAACAGAGTTCGTATCAAAGGATGTTGCACAATATTTTAAAACTAAAAATGTAAACTACTATACTACAAATAACCCAGATATTAAAGCTAGTATTGTCGAGAGATTTCAACGAACTCTAAAAACTAAAATGTGGCGCTATTTTACACATAAAAATACATACACTTATATTGATATTTTGGATGATTTGCTTTATTCTTATAACCATAGTTTTCATTCAAGCATTAAGATGTGTCCATTTGAAGTTAGTTCAAGTAACATCATGAACGTTTGGAATAATTTATATGAGAATAAAAAATATAGATTGGATGTTATACAAAAAAATAAGTTTGAAGTTGGTGATCACGTAAGAATAACTAGACATAAGCATATTTTTCAAAAAGGCTATGAAACTAATTGGAGTGATGAAATTTTTATCATCACAGCTATAAAAAATAACATGCCTAAAGTAGTCTATACACTCAAAGATCTTCAGCATGAGCCCATTATAGGAACATTTTACGAGAATGAATTACAAAAAGTAATTTATAACCCCACTACTCATTATAAAATAGATAAAATACTGCGTTCTCGTAACTCAGGAAACAGAAAAGAGGTTCTTGTTAAGTGGAGAGGTTATCCCAACAAGTTTAATAGTTGGATCTCTGTATCAGAACTTGAAAAAATATGAGAGAAGACAGCTTTTATCTCACTTTGCTAAGTAACAGTTCCATGACATACTTTGCTGAAAACACTACAGCAAATTTTTTTACCAAGTTACCAAAGACTATGAAATTAGAAGGCGAATGGGAAGTCGCTATTGTGGAATTTCATTACCCATGTAGTATGTTTAATCTGGAAGAAAATGAAAATATTATTTACATCACGTCTAAAGGCGATAAATCGCAGTTATTCACGCATCTGGAATACATGACACCAACCAACTATATTAGTGTGGATCAATTCGTTGTCGATTTTAATGAAAAATTAAAGGATAAAGTTAAGCTTAGATATGATACATTATCGAAACTCGTTACAGTGAGTAGTTGGGCAATCGACGTTACATCTGTGGTATGTAGTCCTAGACTGAGTGTGCAGTTAGGCTTTGCACCATTTACTAATTTAATAAAACATAACTTCGGAAAATATCCCGCGAATCTAAACTTGGGTCTACCTTCACAACTTTTAATATATTGTGATATAGTAGAACCACAAGTAGTGGGTGATGTCATGACACCTTTATTGAGAATTGTTTCGTTGGATCCCACCAAATATGTATATGGCGCTTCTAAAATAAATATCTTTTCGTCCCCTCATTATGTACCTGTTATGCGCAGGGAATTTGACGTTATAGAAATAGATATAAGAACAAGTACAGGTCAAAGAGTACCATTCCAGTTTGGAACTACGTGTATAAAGGTACATTTTAAAAAAGTCAAGTGAAAATATCAATCATGTCTTGTCCATATTTACATTATTATACTCATCAAGCTGGTTCTGGTATGGGGGTAATTTACAAAGGTGCACCACATCAGCGAGGTCATGGTATAGGGAGCTTTTTGGGGGGTTTGTTCCGATCGGTTCTTCCACTTTTAAAAAATGGTGCGAGATTTGTAGGCAAAGAAGCTTTAAATGCAGGTGTAGGTCTTCTATCTGACATGTTAAATGCTCAACCAATGGGTGAATCTGTCAAATCACGCTTGAAAACGGCAACTTCAAATTTGAAAAGGAAAGCTGATGAAAAAATAGATTCAGTAATGTCTGGATCCGGATATAAAATAAGAAAGCTAAAAAGGAAGATCATCACTTCTAAAAAACCTTCCAAACGGAACGGTACTAAAAGAAATAAACGACAAAATATTCAAGATATATTTTCTTAAATTACTTCTCGTAATTCAAAAATGGCGTTTTTACATCATCATTCCTGTGAATGCGTAAAATCAGAGTTGGATTTATTTGCTCTACCATCTACGCAAACGAGTATTGAGAGTGGTCAATGGATACATTACAATCCCATTTCATCATTGACTGACGATGGACCGATTGAGTTTTTAGTACCGGGCAATGGAGACGATTACATTGACTTGTCCCACACTTTACTTCATATAAAAGCTAAAATACAGAATGGTGATTCAAGCAAACTTTTAGCAGGAATTCATGTCGCTCCAGTTAATAATTGGTTGCATTCTCTTTTTAGTCAGTGTGATATTTATCTTAATCAAAAGTTAGTGTCTCCTCCAAATAATACCTATGGATATCGCGCATACATTGAAACGTTACTCAATTATGGAAAAGCTGCTAAGGAAAGCCATCTTACTTGTGGACTTTGGTACAAAGACACTGCTTCGAGCATGGATTCATGTGATGTTTCAAATCGAGGATACGTTCAAAGAGAAGAACTGGCAAAGGAAAGTCACACTATTGAAATGATAGGTCACATACATGCTGATATTTTCAATCAAGATAAGTTTTTAATCAATGGTGTTGAAATGCGCTTAAAACTAGTTCGTTCAAAAGATACTTTTAATTTAATGTGTTCATCTGTAGATAAAAAATTCAAAGTCCATATTTCAAGTGCTAGTCTCATTATGCGTAAAGTTCGTATCAATCCTTCAGTATTAATTGCTCATGAAAAAGTATTAGCAACCACTCCTGCAAAATATCCAGTTACGCGTGCCGAGGTTAAGGTTTTGACTATCCCATCAGGAATCCAGGGTAAAATGCTCGACAATGTATTTTTAGGTCAAATACCTAAAAGATGTATTGTTGGGTTCGTTAGTAATGCTGCATTTAATGGTGCTCTTAATGTGAATCCGTTTAATTTTGGTAACTATGGTCTCAACTTATTTGGTTTGTATGTCGACGGTCAATCTATACCATCGAAAACGTTGGTTCCATCTTTTCATGATAATACGTATATAAGTGCATATCATACCTTGTTTTCGGGAACGGGAATTCATTTCCTGAACGAAGGAAACGATATTTCCAAGGCAGAGTACAGTCATGGTTATTGCTTGTATGCATTTGATTTAACTCCAGATCTATCCGCTAACTCAAACTCTCATTGGAATCTTATAAAGCGGGGTAGTGTAAGGTTTGAAGTTCGATTCGATAAAGCTCTAACTACAACACTTAATTTCATTGTGTATGCAGAGTTTGATAATGTAATCGAAGTCAATAAAAATCGAGAAGTCAGTTTAGATTATAATAGTTAAGACAAATATAAGTGGAGATTTGTAATGTTTAAGTCATTCTTTGTTAGGTCATGCTATTACAAAGATATGGATACAAAAGAGATAGAAAATTATTTAAAACAAATAGATAAAAATATTCAGTTCAATGTGTTTGCGGCGAATCAAATGCCTGTGTATTTTACTAAGCCAGTATATCTCATTTCAAATTTAGATCCTGATACAAGACCGGGATCACATTGGGTTGCTATATATGTAGATATTTACGGATTTGGAGAATATTTTGATTCGTTTGGCCGTAAACCAGAAGGATATCATGAAATGTTTTTAAAAACCAACTGTAAAAAGTGGATTTCTAATAATAAAATACTTCAAAATTATTTCAGTGCGCAATGTGGACTCTATTGTTTAGTTTATATTTATTTTAAGTATAATCATGTTTCAATGTCTAACTTTATTGATTTTTTTTCTAATGACACTGTAACAAACGATAAACTTGTACAACAAATGTTTATTTCTTTATTTAAAACTTGAATAAACAATAACTATGTGAAATGAGGTTGTTTTATTTATTTCAATTATCTATTAAATTCAAAGCGTAATAAATAAAAACTTAATATAATTTTAAAGAAATTTATTACAAAAAATTAAAGTAAAAGAACATATTTGACTTAAAATTATAACACAATTATTATTTAATCTCCCATCGATTCCCAATCTATCTCCAGAGTATTCGATAGATTCTCCTGAAGAATCACGAATGGAATTGGGACTTCGTAATCTCTGTAGTCAGACACATGGAATGAATCAGGGCTATATAAACTTGGACTTGGAGACAGGATCACTAGTTCATCCGTTTCGTCTTCTTCAAATAATGATTGAGACATTGGTTGGTACTCAACCATGTACTCGAAGTTTAATGAAGCTATTGGATTGGAATAACCCCTTTTAATTTGGTCCTCCACGTCCTCACATATTAACACTAATTGTTCTTCAATATCACTCTCTTCGTTCTTATCCAGGACACGACACATATCATTTTCTAATTCAATTTCTTCACATATCGCGACCATTTCTTCGTCGTATACAGAGTTGTCAAGCTCAGCCATTGTGTTTCGTTGTGCTTAGTATGAACGCTTGTAGCGAATGACTGATCTCTTTATAATTTGTTTGCGAGGCGAGAGCGGCAGTGGGGGTTGTATTTTTTTAAAAGGTTTTTGTAAGTAAAGTTATATTATGGGTTTGATTTGTGATGAGTTAGAGAAAGTTCTATTGTTTCTTACTGTCTCTATCAATGAAATATTTTTTACAGTCTTCCTTGCAGGCGATCTGCTTTGTAATGTTGTATATTATATCTCGTGTGTTCTGATAATGTTTATCAGTATTGGATTGTATGTAGTACTTTAATCGCAAGTCTGCATGTTTCCAATAGTCTACAGGCGAAACCTCTTTCAGATTCTTCATGTCATAAATTTCTATTTTCATGAGGTATGAAGCATTCGCTCCGTCATTATCATTGGAAGAAATAAATGATACACCTCCATCACACGCTTGAGCCACACATGAAGACGGAATGGTTTTTTTCTTTTTCTTAGGCTTTTCAAAGAATATGTCGATATTGTTACCAGCTCTTTTCGTTGCGATTTTTTTATTTTTCAATATGCAAGAATTGCTTGCATTTTCGTCATCGCTTAAGTTAATAGGATAATAATAGTTTTTTACATTGAATTCATCGAGATTCGGTGAGATCTGAAAAAAAAAATAGAAATAAGTAAATATAATCACTAGTGTCATCAAAATTATTCATATACAGTAAGAACCTTTATTATTATTAAAATCTAATACATTAATATTATTTTTATTGCAGAATGAATCTATAGATTTTTGTGACCGTTATAGGTTAGGTTAGGTTAGAAACATAAGATTTTAATTATAAAAAATATTAATCTTGGTCTTATTACTTTAACTTTACTAGTAACAAAGATATCGTTGTAACACGTATTCTTGTCACTTGGTCAACAGGGATTAAAATTTAATACGAATATTTATATATATCATGAAATTATACTATATAAGTACGTAATCTTACCTCCATGATTAATAATTGCCTAGTTACTGCCTTCACTTGAACACAACGTCAGCCTGGATACTAGCCGCGTGGTATTAAAATATCTTGTGATATACATGATGCATGTGATCCTTTTATATCTGCTTTTTGAGATCGTGTCTGAACGTGTCGCCACAAAATACAACGTTTAGGTTGGATAAAAGGATATTATAAAAAAGGAGCGGATGTTCGATGCCCATTATTTCCATTGATTTATTAAGGTCTATTATAATAAATTATGATATACATGATGCCATGTGATCCTTTTACATCTGCTTTTTGCGAGATCGTGTCTAAACTTGTCGCCACAGAATACAACGTTTAGGCTGGATAAAAGAATATTATAAGGAAGAGGGCGAATGGTCGATGCCCATTATTTCCATTCATTTATTAGGGTCTATTATAATAAATTACTACGACCCTGTCTAATTTAAAATATTATTTTATGAGACACTTTCTTTGAAATAGCAGCAAAAAGTCAAAGCGTTTCTTCGAAAAAATAAAACTTTTGAGTTATTTGTACGAGACTTTTTTTATTTATATTTTCATATTGAATTTATATCTGACACACATCCTATTCAATTATTATCAGTTTGATATCAAATTAATGATAAAAACAAAATTGAACGATTGATGTTATTTATTAAGAAAAATCTTAGATTGGAAACCTAATCAAGTTTGATAAAACCAAGCCAATGAGTTAGAATCGGTCATTAAATATCAGACATTCATACTGTAATTAGAATTCAGTTAATTTGATTAATTAATGTAGGAAAGGAAAGTCGTGGATCAAATGGAAAATCCAATTGGTCAAGGAGTCCGATAAGTTAATCTAATAAAATACGAGAAAACCGATTCGTTACGAGGGTAAGTTAGGAAATTCCTATTGCAACCCAGGATCCAATTGGAAAATCCGAAAAGACCTTTGACGGTCAATTGGAATTTATTCTGATTGGAATCTGCTTTGGCGAGCTTTTTTTAGGAACCGCTAAGTTAGCCTATTTCAAGGTGCTGGGAGTGAGTTAGAACCGGCTATTCCCTACTACTCACACGTTCACTATCACAAACTCAACAACCGTTTCGCTCCGCAACCGAAGCATCAGGAGATAGACTCCACGATTGTCAACTATCATTTTGTATGAATGGATGATTTCTTTGGTACTAAACACTATTTAAACTATTAATAAATATATTAAAATAAACTATAAACGAACACTAAAATAAACAGATAAACACAGTTATTACTATAAAAATAACAATATAGCATAAAACAGTATAGTGTTGTCCCAAAATGAATGATCTATTCAGCATTTTTAGAAGAGAAACCTCTGACGCTGGTTTTCGTTTTTGTTTTTAAATATAAATATCTGGGTGACCGAGCTTCGCTCGGTAATTTTTACAAAAAAAAAACAAAAAAAAAAAAATATTTGGTTGGGATCGATCCTTGGCACTCACATTTCTCGAGGCTGCCCGCTAAACGAATAAGCTACGTCGACTTGACAGTTAATGGCGAAAATTCAATTCAATATAAATGTTAGTGTTTTTAATGCCCTAAAACAGGGATAAAACAATATTTATTTTACATAAAACCTAGGTAGATCAATTTTTCTCCCCCAAAACCTCCTACATGCTGAATTTCAGGAAAATCGTTGGAGCCGTTTCCGAGATTCGGAAAATATATATATATATACAAGATTAACTCATTTAAATATAAAGATAGCTTGCCGCTAGAAAAATTCTTTACTTTTTGAAAAATCGACCACCTACATACGGACAACTTTTGTGGACTTTGTTTTATAACTATAGATAGAATTGGATGATCAGGTTTACATTTCATTTCAATAATTCGCAATACTCTGTTAGCGCTCAAGCATTAAATATAACTAGATGTTCAGTATGCACTAATAACAGCAATTGCACTGTTGATATGCCAAAATCGTGATCAGCTAAGGTCGCCGGCAGGTATGCATCGTTTTAATTGATCTAGCCCGCTCTTGGGTATAACTTTGTGGATTTGGTATGGCTTTGAATAATATTCACTTATACAAATTCAAAATATTCTCGTAAACTTCTAAACAAGTGCTTTTGGTTCAATTCTACTGCTGGTTCAGAAAGCTGTTCCTACCGAGAAGAGCCAGTAAGACGGCGGTTGCTCTTTTCAAAATATTATATCCTCCTGCCCTTATCCCACTAAGTGGGGTCGGCACAACATGTTATAAACATGTTGTCATATGATTTGGCTGCGTTTTTACGACCATCCGCCTGCCCGACATCAACTTACCTAGTCGTATTTTATGACACCTCGGTAAGAGAGAGTGTGGTCTGTTCTACTAAACCGGATACCAAACGGTGGATACCTTAGTCGCCTTTTACGACACATCGGTAAGAAAAGAGGGTTATACTATTCTATTCAGCCGGATACCACACTGTGGTGGGTACTTACCTTAGCCGCCTTTTACGACACCTCGGTAAGAAAAGAGGGTGGTACTATTCTATTCAGCCGGATACCACACTCTTTTCAAAATATAAATCTTGTTAATTACATTTATTCATTACTATCTTGTAACGACTTACGTACTTTTGTTGTAAATAAATAAATATATGGGACTCACAAAGTTGTCGTCCCCAAAGTAACTTAATACTTGTGTTATGGACAGACAACTGGTAAATATACACATATATAATTTTTAAATAGATACATAAAGACACCGTCAGTGTGGTATTTGGCTGAGTAGAACAGACCACCCTCTTTCTTACCGAGGTGTCGTAAAATTTTACTAAGGTAAGTAGGCCCCCCGCGTGGTATCCGGCTGACTAGAACAGACCACTCTCATTTATTACCGAGGTGTCGTAAAAGGCTACTAAGGTAAGTTGACCCACCGTGTGGTATCTGGTCGAGTAGAATAGACCACCCTCTTTCTTACCGAGGATTCGTAAAAGGCATCTAAAGTACGGCGACGTCATGCAGGCACCCGGTCGTAAAGTTCGTAGCCAAATCATGTAAAACATGTTGTCCCGACCCCACTTAGAGTGGGATAACAGCAGGAGGATGATGATATATGCAAGAATTGGCCATTTAATGATATTAGATTACATAATTTATAGAATTAGGCGTCATACAAAAGTAATAATAAAATTATCGCGGATCATCGCGGATTATAGCAAAATAATATTCTCATTACTTTCGTAATATATTAAACGATTATTATATTAATAATATTCGATAAATTTGATTAATGCATTATTTATATTATTTTAATGTGTAAATAGTTGTTATAATACATATGTAATTTGTATATAAAAAAATATTAAATTTATTATTTATCACATTATCAGATTCATAATTTCAAAATCGAATAAATTTTTTTTCTTTCATAATTCTCTTATTATTTTTGTTTTGAGAATTGTAATAATTTATAATTGTAACACTGTAATTAAGAATGTTATAATCTTTAATAATTGGTATGGTATTACTTTTGTATATTAGATTACATTTCTGTTCTATTTTGACGCCGTGTGGTATCCGGCTGAATAGAATAGTACCACCCTCTTTTCTTACCGAGGTGTCGTAAAAGGCGACTAAGGTAAGTCGACCCGCCGTTTGGTATCCGGCTGAGTAGAATAGAACAACCTCATTTCTTACCGAGGTGTCGTAAAAGGCGACTAAGGTAAGTTGACCCACCGTGTGGTATCCGGTTTAGTAGAATAGACCACCCTCATTCTTACCGAGGTGTCGTAAAATACGACAGAGGTTAGTTGACGTCAGGCAGGCGGCCGCTCGTTAAAACGCAGTCAAATCATGTAACAGCGTGTTTATAACATGTTGTGCCGACCCCACTTAGAGTGGGATAAGGGCAGGAGGATATATATTCTGTTCTATTTTGCAAGTCCAGCAGTGGACATCTATTGGATTTGTAAGGCTAACTAAACTAAGTCATCATTAAGTTACGTCAAACATTAAAGTAAACTATGTCACTATTGAAGGAGTATCTCATGTAATAATTGAGGCCATTTGACATTAATTAGTGCGAATAATAGTCAATTAGCAATGAAAAACGACGTCAACTTATGTGCGTATATACTAACTAAACATCATCATATAAATCTACACTTATTATAAAACAAAGTCCACAAAAGCTGTCTGTCTATGTGTGATCGACTTTCTCAAAATATACTGAACAGATTTTTGTAAAATTTATACTATAAGATAGTGTAATTCTTTCAGAAAGTTAAGGTTAATAGTATAATACAGTTTTATGTTAATTGTGCCAAAAAAACTTTAGTCGTTTGCGCCGAGTAAACTAATAGAGATACAATAAAGTAATATATTAGAGCATTGTAGATCTACAAAAATACTACAAAAAAATCCGCGATAGCATATCTCTATCACTTATAGTTAACTCATTATTAATTTTATTTTTCATTTTTATTTTCATTATTAATAGTTACTCATTATTAAAATCAAATATTGTAAAAAAATTTCAGACCTTTCAAAAAGGATACACTCGATTCAACTTCAGAATATACTTTAATCAACAATAAAGTAACAAATTAAAAAAAAAGGTCACCATAGATATCTTTTAGGATATACTTTTTGACTTTATATTAAATTATATTTAAGGTTTATTATTAGGTTAGGTATTTCTGAAATTTAAACGATTAATATCATCATCCTCCTGCCCTTATCCCACTCTAAGTGGGGTCGGCACAACATGTTATAAACATGTTGTCATATGTTTTGGCTGCGTTTTTACGACCGGCCGCCTACCTGACATCAACTTACCTTAGTCGTATTTTACGACACCTCGGTAAGAGAGGGTGGTCTATTCTACTAAACCGGAGACCACACGGTGGGTCAACTTACCTTAGTCGCCTTTTACGACACCTCGGTAAGAAATGAGGGTGGTCTATTCTACTCAGCCGGACACCACACGGCGGGTCGTCTTACCTTAGTCGACTTTTACGACACCTCGGTAAGAAAAGAGGGTGGTACTATTCTATTCAGCCGGATACCACACGGCGTAAACGATTAATATATTAAACGATTATTATATTAGTAACACTCGATAAATTTGATTAACGCAGTATTTATATTTTTTTAATGTGTACATAGTATAATATAATAATATAATATATATGTAATTTGTATATAAAAAAATATTAATTTATTATTTATCACATTATCAGATTTATAATTTCAAAATCGAATAATTTTTTTTTTCTTTCATAATTCTCTTATTATTTTTGTTTTGAGAATTGTAATAATTTATAATTGTAACACTGTAATTAAGAATGTTATAAACTTTAATAATTGGTATAGGATATTTGTTGGATTATTTAATAAGTAATGCTTTTGGAGATAATAAATAAATAAATGTTGCCAGCTACAATTAAATTTTACAAAACACATTAATCTGATATCTTTCTGCATATATAAATAATATATTTGCTGTTTGCACGATTTGGCGGTCACTGAAAATTATATAGAAATATTTGATCCATTTTAAAATTACTCTTTCACTCCTCGATTTCATACATAACATTCACTACACATACATCTCACGCACATTGACACTAGGTATATTAAAAAAATCACCTTTTAAAATACAGAAATAACACAACACACTACTGAGGTCAAAGCGCGCGAACTGCCAATGTGAAAGGCCGATACATCTTTTATACTTACTCCTGTAATAGACAAGGATGTGCAAAGAGGGGACCGTTTCCGGGTTTTTTTGATCTTGTTCTATATATAGGCCTATTATTATAAAGCTTCACTAAAAAAATAACAGAGATCAGCTATTAAAAACAGTGTATCTCACTGAACTTAATTAAACGTCATAATTAACAGGAAATATATCTATCTATTGTCACATGATTTGGCTAAGTATTTTACGATCGGCCGCCTGACGTCAACTTATATCAGTTGTATATTACGACACCTCTGATAAGAAAGAGGGTGGTCTATTTTAATCAACCGGATACCGCACGGTGGGTCAACTTACCTTAGTCGCCTTTTACGGCACCTCGGTAAGACACGAGGGTGGTACTATTCTACTCAGCCGGATACCACAACGCCGGTCGACTTACCTTAGTCACCTTTTACGGGACCTCGGTAAAAATGAGGGTGGTATTATTCTATTCAGCTGGATACCACACGGCGAGTAAATAGGTGCTATTAACACGCCCCCAGTTAAGTTATTATAAATTAAAAGATCAAAGATAATTAATTAATTGTTATTAAATTAATTATATTAGTATTTATTAACGGATGTATGCGATTATGTATGATTATGATATAATTAATACGGCATTTATTATATGGCATAATATCATAGCATTCTTTGACCATATAATATACTGGTAATGGTTAATGACTTCGTTATGCTGTGTGGTATTCGGTTGAGTAGAATAGACCACCCTCACTTCTTTCAGTATGTATAGGTTGGGGGGTGGGGGGGTGTATCTATCCTTTATTAATAAAAATATTGTTTTATCCCTGTTTTCGGGCACCGAAAAAACTGTTATAATACTATGAAATGCCAAAGGACAATTTCGCTGTCATGCAAAGTAAAAAAGCAATGTCATGATAGCTTGATTGGGTAACGGGAGGTCTCGAATTCAGAATACTACGTTTGATCCTACAAAAAAGTTCGTAAAAGGCGACTATAGTAAGTTGACCCCGTATGGTATCCGGTTTAGTAGAATATACCACCCTCATTCCTTACCGAGCTGCCTTAAAAGGCACAGGTAAGTTGACCCGCCGTGTTGTATCCGGCTGAGTAGAATAGACCACCCTCATTTCTTTCCGAGCTGTCGTAATAGGCCACTAATATAAGTCGACCGACCGTGTGGTATCCGGCTAAGTAGAATAGCCCACCCCTTTCTTACCGAGGTGTCGTAAAATACGACTAAGGTAAATTTTAAATTACCGAGCGACATTTCCTACTCACCCGGTTACCACACGGCTTGTATAATCTATACTAATATATAAAGCTGAAAGTTTGTTTGTTTGTTTCAACGCGCTAATCTCAGAAACTATTGGACCGATTTGAAAAATTCTAAGAGTGTTAGATAGTCCATTTATCGAGGAAGGCTATAGGCTATATCACGTTAAGATGAATAGGAGAAAATAAGCAATAAAAATTATTGTGAAAACGGCAAAATTTAAAGCTTTCCTTGCGTTCGATGAGTAAACGGTGATAGTTATTCCAAAATCATGTATTACAAAATTAATACCCTATAAAAGTACTAAACAAAAGTCCTCGACAGCATATGTCTAGCTTTTAAGGTTAACTATTTTAAACCCATTTAACTATTTTTATGGTTATCAAAAGACTAGGTTTTAATCTTTCCAAGCAGGCGGAGCCGCTGGCAATTGCTAGTAGAAAACAATAATAAATAAATAAATATATGGGACACTTACACACACGGTCGTCCGTCCCCAAAGTAAGTAACTTAATACTTGTGTTATGGACAGACAACTGGTGAATATATACTTATATATTATTTAAATACATACTTAAATACAGATATACACCCAGGCTCAAAGGCCAACAAATCCATTTATAGAAAATGTTTGCTCTTGCGGGAATCGAACCCGCGATCCGCAGAGGTGAAGGCAGAGTCACTACCCAATGCGCCAAGAGTCAGTCAATAATAGATACTATAAGTAAGTAAGTAGCGGCCTGTTAATATCCCACTGCTGAGAATAGGCCTCTTCTCTCCGTTTTTGAAGAGAAGGATTGGAGCTAAAACCACGCTGCTCCAATGCGGATTGGTAGGTTACACATATCTCTATAATTCTCTAGGGATATTCAGGTTTCCTCACGATGTTTTCCTTCACCGAAAAGCGTGTGATAAGCAATTATCAATTAGACACATAACTTTTAACAGAAAAACTCATTGGTGTCTGCCCGGGTTCGAACCTGTGACCTATAGATACTAATTGAATAGATTAGAGAATAAAGATTTAATAGATACTATATATTATCTAAATTACATAACATGAGGTAACCTTGTTTAATAAGACCTTGGCTTAGCAAACTGATCATTTGGCACCTATATAAGGGTACTATTGCGTGTTTTTGTACTGTCTAGAGGTCTAGGAGAGACATCATTTGGTAATTGTACGGTGTTATGCCTAACTGAAATATAAACCACATGAGAATTTAGAATTTTTAGAGGTTATAAACTTTTTATTTCGTAAAGAGCTGATTTTAGAAGTATCACATTTTTAAGCATATATAAAGCAGCATAGATAAGCTTTAATACAATAATTAGTGATGGTTTTTTTAGTTTTTTACGACCTGCCTGATGTCAATTTACCTTAGTCGCCTTTTACGACACCTTGGTAAGAAATGAGGTCGGTCTATTCTATTCAGCCTGATACCACATGGCGATTATAAGTTATTTAAAATATTTAACAATCATACATTTAAACTGATAAAAATTATTTTTATATTATTATTTAATAACCATTTTTTATTGAAATAGTGATATTTCTTCATTTTTAACTATTCGTTTACTTCAATCGATTATTGCAATCTATAACTTATTTTATTTGAGCCTAACACCTTTTTAAAGATTTTTCAATTTCCAGATTGCAAATGCGCTATTTTTTTTATAATATATTTTGAAACACAATACATACAGCATTTTTCAAGCCATACATCAACCTATTACGGTTATGCCCAAATATCCATATTGCTTTAAGCATTTATTGCATAGAGTCATTATACTAGTATAGGAAAATCAGCCTAAAATGTGCCATATTACAATCATCTATCTCTCACTCTTTTTTATATGTAATTAGACAAAGATGAAGTATACGAGTGACATCTTCCCTCTAGGATGTCACTCGTCACATCTTGTGTCACTCTCACTTTAAGTCATCACTACATAGTATAAAACTAAGTCACATTCTTTGTTTGTCTATATATCCCTATGCATAAAACTTTAAAACTACGCAACAGATTTTGATGCGGTTTTTTTTAATAGATAGAGATACGGAGTAGAGAAATACTGTAATTTTTGAGGTTTCTGTAAATAATTACATTTTTTCCGCTTACATTGCAAACGTAGGCTAAGCCCTACGAGATTTATCAAAATGATGTACTAAGTATTTGTACACCTTGAAAAGTTCTACAGAAAAGTCCGAGATGGTATATGTCTATCTCTTATGGATAACCCACAAGAACATTTTTTGTCATTTACTTTTTACAAAAAATAATGCCTTATTTTTGAAGCAATTTTTATACAATACAGCATTAATCCTTATCCATTTAAGTACCTTAAATAAATTGTTGATTTAATATAGATCAATATAGCCTTTTACAGCATGTAATTTAAATGAACATTTTCGGAGATATCACAGATTTAAAATCCCGCGAGGGGGCCGCGCTTCGCCCTAGAGCACTTCGAATTTAGCAGCGATCGGTCGTACAACTGTGGCTTTTTCAAGATTACTCATGAAAAAGTGACAGTTGCACGTCCGATCGCTGTAACCTCTAAAGAAAACATGTTTGTATTGTCTACTAATGATACGAAAGCTATGAATGTTGTATATAAAGACTTTCTGTAATTAATTTCAAAAATAAAATACATAGGGAAAAATGTAAAGAAAATAGTTAGTACATGAAATTAGAAATTAGATACATCAGGAAATCTTCTTGGTATAGGGAGAGGGGAATTGTTTTTCTTCAAATTGAACGCGTGCGGGCCACGGGCAGTAACGAATAAATCAAAACTGCGGGATCGATTTTAATCATTTTTTTCACTTAGTGACAAACTATATTTTATATAGCCCGTGCGAAGCAGGGGCAGGCCGCTAGTATTATAATAATTTAACTCATTTTTAAGAAATATTGTCTACAAATTTGATATCTCTTACATCAGACCGTCCTAATCATTGACGGGTAATGATTAAATTAAATACCTTTTTGTCATTCATCACTGCTCTTGTCATCCGTGCATTATGACGAGTGACTAATCGGTGATCGAATACAGTGACTGTCTGGTTGGAAATTACTAGTATATATGAAACAAAGCCACCGAGTCTGTCTATCACTTCGCAGTTAACTCAGAACTACTTAACGGATTTCGATTTAATTATTTATACAGAGTAAAAAAAAAGTAAAGTAGCGGCCTGTTATTATCCCACTGCTGGGAATAGGCCTCTTCTCTCCGTTATAAGAGAGAAGGTTTGGAGCTAAGACCTACCACGCTGCTCCAATGCGGATTGGTAGGTTACACATATCTCCAGAATTTGATGTTATATAGCATATAGCCTTCGATAATTGGACGCCGTGTGGTATCCGGCTGAATAGAATAGTACCACCCTCTTTTCTTACCGAGGTGTCGTAAAAGGCGACTAAGGTAAGTCGACCCGCCGTTTGGTATCCCGCTGAGTAGAATAGACCAACCTCATTTCTTACCGAGGTGTCGTAAAAGGCGACTAAGGTAAGTTGACCCACCGTGTGGTATCCGGTTTAGTACAATAGACCACCCTCATTCTTACCGAGGTGTCGTAAAATACGACAGATGTAAGTTGACGTCAGGCAGGCGGCCGGTCGCAAAAACGCAGCCAAATCATGTAACAGCGTGTTTTTAACATGTTGTGCCGACCCCACTTAGAGTGGGATAAGGGCAGGAGGATGATGACATATCTTCAGAATTCTCTAGAGATATGCAGGTTTCCTCACGATGTTTTCCTTCACCGAAAAGCGTGTGATAAATTACAATTATCAATTAGACACATAAGTTTTAACAGAAAAACTCATTGGTGTCTGCCCGGGTTTGAACCCATGATCGTCTTTAGAGATTCACACGGTCGCACCGCTAGGCCATCACAGCTTATTTATACAGAGTGATTCATAAAAAACATATATACAGTGATGTTAAAGACAATACGACATTAAACTTTATTTAATCTTCTTTACATAAAAAAAAGATGGCTTTACGATTTTGTCGTGGAGTCTATCTCCTGACGATGCTTCGGTTACATCCGCAATTGTTGAGATTGTGGTGGTGAATGTGTGCAGTGCTTGTGTATTGCTGTGCCATCGGTGTCGGGTAGTGCATGAGTTCTTACAAACTCTGCATGTATCATTTATGAGAACGAATAGTACACTCTACATTTAGCATTACACATAATTTCTTTTATCGCGGATTAAAGCAAAATAATATTCTCATTATAAAAAAAAGAGTTAATTTAGTTAAGTATTACGTTTTAGCCACTGGAATTATTTTAATTTTTTATAAAAAACACGGTTTATAGAGATCAATGACCGTACCCCAACACGCGATCACAAATTATGTCTTCCTGCCCTTTTCCCACTCTAAGTGGGGTCGGCACAACATGTTTTAAATATGTTCTTACATGATTTGGCTACGTATTTTACGACCGGCCGCCTGCTTTAACTTACTTTCGCCGTATTTTACGAAACCTCGGTAACAAAGCGGGTGGTATATTCTACTGAGCCGGATAGCACACGGCGGGTTGACTTACCTTAGTCACGTTTTACGAAATCCTTGGTAAGAAATGAGGGTGGTCTACTCTACTCAGCCGGATACCACACCTCGACTCGACTTACCTTAGTCACCTTTTACGAAATCCTTGGTAAGAAATGAGGGTGGTCTATTCTACTCAGCCGGATACCACACCTCGACTCGACTTACCTTAGTCACCTTTTACGAAATCCTTGGTAAGAAATGAGGGTGGTCTATTCTACTCAGCCGGATACCACACGGTGGAGTCGACTTACCTTAGTCGCCTTTTACGACACCTCCGTAAGAAATGAGGGCGGTACTATTCTACTCAGCTGGATACCATACGGCGTAAATACTTAAATGTATGTCGCTTAGTATTTAAGTGACCTAATTCAAAATTAGGCTTGAGTTAGATAAATTGTAATCCTTATTTCTATGACATCAAGTCATGACACCTTCCTGCCCTTATCCCACTCTAAGTGGGGTCGGCACAACATGTTATAAACATGCTGTCACATGATTTGGCTGCGTTTTTACGACCGGCCGCCTGCCTGACGTCAACTTACGTCTGTAGTATTTTACGTCACCTCGGTAAGAAATGAGGTTAGTCTAGTCTACTCAGCCGGATACCACACGGCGGGTCGACTTACCTTAGTCGCCTTTTACGACACCTCGGTAAGAAATGATGGCGGTACTATTCTATCCGGATACCACACGGCGTAAATACTTTAATGTATGTCGCTTAGTATTTAAGTGACCTAATTCAAAATTAGGCTTTAGTTAGATAAATTTTAATCCTTATTTCTACGACATCAAGTAACAAACTATTAAAAACCTAGAGTTTGCTTGCTCTCCCAACACTAACGAGTTTTGCAATTTTCATTCATAGTATTGATCCTTGAATATTCAAAAATGCTTAAAAGAGCTTATTTGAATAAAGATTATTTTGATTTGATTTGTCACGAATCATTTTTTTTCAATTAGGTCACATTAATACTAAGCATGCTATATACCAGGGCTTCTTAAACTGTGGGTCTACTGAAAGCAAAAGGCGTCGCAAAGATCTGATACTTTTCAATCATCATTAATACACATGGCTGCAGCTGTCCTTTAAAGAACTTTTCTAACAAAGATTTATTGATATTTCTCCTCCTAAGTTCCTTCATTACCCCTTTTCATTAAATTTAATTAAATAGATTTTATTAAATTTATGATTGGTTAGTTTACAACAATTATAAATAAAATTTGAAAAATTAGTATACACACTACGTACAAATATAAATACAAATAAACATCATACAAAATACTATTGTAGTTTTATTATAACTATTTTTTGAAAAAAGAGGCAATGCAAAACTGTTATTTACATTGTAAAATAGTGCGATATTACATCTACATCTACGGTTAATATATATTTCATTATATGGAGGGTCGTTTAAAATTTCCTAAGCTTAAAGGGGCTGTATAAAAAAGTTTAAGAAGCCCTGCTATATACTCTGTTAACCAAGCGAAATAGCGACGAGTCGGTTAGTAGCAAAATGATCATCCATTCATCATTAGATCACACCAAAACAGGCTATACCGCATTCCCGCGCTCAAAAAGGGGCGTCCTTCTTAAAAGTACCTCGCCTGGGAACGAATTGGCGACCTTTACATGTCAATCACGAATTTGATGTATTATTGTTGACACTAATAAGGCGTGGGTATATTATGGCATACCGCATCAAATGGATCTTCCCATTACAGCAGTTTAAAATAACTATTTAAAATAGGCTGATACAGAAGCCCAATTTAATATTTAAATGAGTTAATCTTGTATGTATATATATATTAGCAGAATCTTGGTAACGGCTTCAACGATTTTCCTGAAATTCAGCGTGTAGGGGGTTTTGGGGGGAAAAAATCGATCTAGATAAGTTTTATTTTAAAAAATTGTCGTTTTATCCCTGTTTTTTTAATTTTTTTTTTAAATTAACGTTGAATACAATCACAATTTTTCGCTGTCAAACGTAGTCATGGTGGTTCATTTGGGGAACGGGCGGTCTAGAGAGGTGAAAATACCTAGGATCGAGCCCCACCTGCCCTATTATTTTATTTCCAATTTAAAAATAAAAAATTCTTTTTTATCTTTTTAAAAATTACCAAGCAAGACTCACCCAGGTTCCTAAATAAGTATAACATATATTAAGTTAATATTAAATAAGTATAACATGTCCATTACATTAGTTTAATAACACTGTTAAAAAGAGGCTGATACAGAAAGGCTACTATACTGTTGAGGATTACTTAGAAGATAAGAATGTGTGGATATAGCTCGCTTAGACCCTGTACAAGACAGTTATGACTAAATGTAACTAGTCATAAGAATTATATTTATAAAAGAGCAACCGCCCAATTTCTTACTGCTTTTCTCGGTAGGAACTGCTTTCCGAACCAGCAGTAGAGTTGACGATTCAAAAGCACTTGTTTACAAGTTTATTTGAATAAAGAATATTTTGAATTTTAATAAATATGGTATATTGTCAGTTAGAGAAAATACTATAGAAATACAACCTTCGTAATATTTATGGGAGTAATTATCATTAGTATTGCATTACACATTATACGGGGTTCATTAGATGTGTAATGATCAATCAGCATCATATTTAATGATTATTTATATAAATTATCAATGTTTGATTTCGTAGGAATCATTAATTTTATAACCTTTTATATTTATTTGAACAGCGCGTTACAAAATTCGTTAATATTTAAATTCAAATTCAATTAGCAACAATTCGCATCTCAACTTTCTGCGTTGCAAATTTGCATCGTGTCGTATCCCATTTTGTGTTCAAGCCCTTTTATATACAAGAAACGCTCGTTTAAAGATATGAGATAGATTTACGCACGGGTAAAAATATTTCAAGTAAATAATATATATCTAAGTCAATTAATCACTATTAATATGTCAATGATATCAAGTTTTAAGTCTGTAGCATCCATAGACTTATTATACTAGAGTAGAGAAGCCAGTTTAGAATGTGTCATCATCACTACATATCATAAAACAAAGTCGCATTCATTTCTTGTATGCATAAAACTTTAAAACTACGCAACAGATTTTGATACAGTTTTTTTTAATTAATAGATAGAGTGATTCAAGAGGAAGGTTTTTACGTATAATAACATTCAATACGGAGTAAAGAAATACTGTAATTTTTGAGGTTTCTGTAAATAATTACATTTTTTTCCGCTTACATTGCAAACGCAGGCTAAACCCTACGAGATTTATCAAAATGATGTACTAAGTATTTGTACACCTTGAAAAGGTCTACAGAAAAGTCCGCGATGGTATATGTCTATCTCTTATGAATAACCCACAATAGCATTTTTTGTCATTTACTTTTTACGAAAAATAATGCTTATGTTCAAAGCAATTTTTATACAATACAGCAATCCTTAGCCAATTAAGTACCTTAAATAAATAGTTGATTTAATATAGATCAATATGGCCGTTTACAGCATGTAATTTAAGTGAACATTTTCGGAGATATTACAGATTTAAAATGCCGTGAGAATGCTGTGCTTCGCCCTATAGCACTTAGAATCTAGCAGCTATATGTCGCTCTTTCAAGAGTTTGTTTAAAGACATTCTGTAATTAATTGTAAAAATAAAATACATAGGGAAAATGTAAATGTAAAAAAGTAAAAATGTAATATATGAATTTAGATATTCCAAAGATAGCAGAAAATCATCTTGGTATAGGGAAAGGAAATTGTTTTTCTCCAAATTTAACGCTTGCGGGCCACGGGCAGTAATGAATAAATCAAAACTACTGGATCGATTTTAATCATTTTTTTACACTGACTGACATGGGATATATTTTTTATACCCGTGCGAAGCAGGGGCAGGCCGCTAGTATTACATTATAAAGAGAAGGAAAATGAGGTTGATCTAGTCGTGTAATCTTTTTTTATGTGTGACTAGCTGTTCAAACGATGCGGATGACGACGGCGACGATGGTGACGACGCGATGTCCCCACCGAATAAGACATCCATTAGGTCACCTAGGTGACCTGGGCTTACGGCTCAAATACCGACACCTTTGGCCTCGGCCTACGGCCGGAACACATACCGGGCTTAAGACTTACCGGGCTTATACAATAGACAACGCAGGAACCGACATAAACTTGCGGCTCCTGCTTGCAAAAGTACGTAATTCGTTTGTGGGTTTTGGTATAAGATTCTATAATAGCATTCCGCAATCAATTTCAGCTTTGTCATTACAGCAGTTTAAAAACACTGTTAAAAAGAGGGTGATACAGAAAGCCTACTATACTCTTGAAGATTATTTAGAAGATAAGAATGTGTGGATATAGCTCTCTTTGAGCCTGTAAAAGACAGTAACGACATAATTTAAATATTATTAAGAATTATATTTTTAAAAGAGCAACCGCCGAGTTTCTTGCTGGCTCTTCTCGGTAGGAACAGGTTTCCGAACCAGCAGTAGAGTTGACGATTCAAAAGCACTTGTTTACAAGTTTATTTGAATAAAGAATATTTTGAATTTGAATTTGAATTTAAGTGCCCGGGTAGTAAGGATTTCTTCGAGGCCCGTACCCCACCTACCTCCCCACAAGGAGAGTATGTGAGAAGACCCTGGTGCTGCTGCTTAGCTGTTCAACCACAGGTTGCTGCGGCTCAGTCTGTTTTCGAATTACCTTCAAAATAAACCTTATATAAAAAATGCTCCGATCGCCACCAAACTTCAGAACGCTGGGTCATTCTAAAGATTATCTGAAAATTTTATTAAAAACGATCCAGCCGTTTTGGAGTCTATAAACATACTCTATTCAATATCCTTTAATCAAATAAATTTCAAAAAGCGGTATATTTTGGTTAAAAAAATTGCCTAATTGTAAATCTTGAAATTGAAAAATCTTAAGAAATGTATTTGCCACAAATTTTTTCAAATTCGAATTTAAAATATTCTTTATTCAAATAAACTTGTAAACAAGTGCTTTTGAATCGTCAACTCTACTGCTGGTTCGGAAAGCTGTTCCTACCGAGAAGAGCCAGCTAGAAACTCGGCGGTTGCTCTTTTAAAATTATAATTCTTAATACTATTTACATTAAGTCGTTACTGTCTTGTACAGGTTCAAAGAGAGCTATATCCACACATTCTTATCTTCCAAATAATCTTCAAGAGTATAGTAGGCTTTCTGTATCAGCCTCTTTTTAAATAAAATAGGTTCACTGTTAAATGTTGACTAAAATTAACGAATAGTTAATATAATAAAGAAGCATCGATTAAATAACTATTTTAAGTTAAATAATTAAAATCTTTTTATTTCACTTATTGTAATACTTCCTCTTATTCGCAACTTTGACCGAACCGAACAACCGAACAGCTTGAATAAATTTCTAAATTTAAATAAAGAGCAGCAAAGTTAGCAAGTCATTCGATGGTCTCGGTATTCTCTTTTACAATAAAATTCCGCAATCCATACTAGACCAGTCTACAGAAAGGTTTAAGTTAAGTATAAGAGATAGACGTAAAGCATATTACAAAATTGAGGATTAATTGGATGATAAAAAGCCTGGATTTGAAAATCCTTTCAGCTTCATACAGGACTGCGGTTTAATAATGTAAAATTGAAAATGTTTAAAAGATTGACCGCCACATTTCTTTCTGCTTCTTCTCAGTAAGAGCAACATTCCGAACCAGTCGTAGCTTCATTAATGATATTGATCCTTGACTATTCAAAAGTGCTTGAAAGAGCTTATTTAAATAAAGATTATTTTAATTTGATTTGATTAGAGGCCGCATTTCAGCGTTATATTGAAGTAATATTTGCAAAACATGATATTCAGACTAAAAAAGAGCACATCTTATCTTCTTAGATAGCTCTTAACTCTAATCCTTTTCCCCAAGGAGACATTAACGTCCAATGGACTTTATATTTCCATATAATAACACCAGGAAATTCATTGCGCGATTCACTAATACTTTTTATGAAGTTTAAAATATGCCGAGCAAGGTCAAGTTGAGTGAAATGTGCTTTTTTATAAATCAAATCAAAATCAATTTAATAATGCTGATTGAAAAACGCCATTATTATATATCGGCGCGAACGTAGTGTTGGCAACACCACTACAGATGTAATCGCGTTGTCAGCCCCACCGTGGAGGGGTTATTCGTCTGCGAATTCTCTCAATGTGAAGTCGTTGTTGTGTTTATGTGAAGTATTTTGTTTTAAGGTCAAATTCAGGTCATAAAGTTAGTAACCGTGATTTGGAGATTTTTGTTTAAAAATCATAGTAAAAGTCGTCATCAAAATCATAGTGATTACTTGCTATTGGTCACTGATTGTTTAATAAAATGGATAATGATGATAATGAGGATTTTATCTCCCCTGCATCTCCGATTCTTACATATATACATTATTATACGCCAATTATTATCCTATTCCAGTTGAAATAACAGGATTTCTATAGCCTATATGTAAACCGGTGTATAAGGAATAATTGTGCAAAATTTAATCGATTGGTTCAGCGGATTCCGTGAAAGAGTAACAAACATCCACTCACAAACTTTCGCATTTATAATATTAAGTAGGATGTCACATTTTAAGCTGGTTTTCCTAATCTACTGTAATAACTCTATGGTCAAATCACACTTACTAGTATAGATTATAAATCTCCTTTAAGAGGAAAAATATTTAATAATTCAAACATCAGCACATAAAGATGTCTGGTTAAGTATTCTTAGACCTTTATGTCACGTTATAAGGATGACTTGGAGTTTAATTAAATTATATTTATTATTTAATTCATTTACTATAATAAAGTACGTATAATTGTCATATCATATGCCTGCACTTATTCCACTGTAAGTGGGGTCAGCACAACATGTTATAAATATTATATCACGTAATTTGGCTTCATATTTTACGACCGGCTGCGTACCTGACGTCAACTTACTTAAGTTGTATTTTACGACCGTAACCAAAGCATCATCAGGAGATAGACTCCACGACCACAATACCAAAGCGAAGCAATACTCAAATAAGCTTAGTTATATATTAATAGGTTAAACCCCCACCATTTATTTTATTTTGCCTGCTAACAAGTGTAACAATCTTGAACTAGAAACATTTATCTGATCGTTAATGAGGGTGCCATTGTTATGTTTTATAATCTCAAGCTGTTCCCAGATATTCAGTTTAAGCCCTTTGTTACACGTGCGCAAAACTTCGCCGAAATGTAAATCTCGGTAAAAAGTGAAGTGATCTATTCTACTCAGCTGGATACCGCAAGGCGGGTCGACTTACCTTAGTTCCTTTTTACGAAACCTCGGTAAGAAAAAGAGTGGTTCTACTCAGCCGGATACTAAACGGCATTATTTTTGAAGTAAATAAATTAAGACTATTAAATTTTTGTAATTTTTGAAATCTTAAGTAATTTTTGGGGAAAGAAGTGCATTCACTTCATAATATTTTTTTTACAATCACTGGGCGACGATCGGTATGAATTTAAAAGTAACATCTCTTGTTTATGCTAAAATAGATTATCCTATACAACAAAGTACTCAATAGGGACTGATTTTCTCAAAATCTACTGAACGGTTTTTTGCACGGATTTTAGTCATTATGGAAATTCTCTCGAAACAGTTAAACTGATTTTTATTTAATTTTCACTGGAAAATAGAGAAGCTTGTATAGTAACACAGGCTTTCTTTGACTTTTATGGGACTTTCAGTGAAAAATAGAGAAGCTTGTATAGTAACACAGGCTTTCTTTGACTTTTATGGGACTTTCAGTGAAAAATAGAGAAGCTTGTATAGTAACACAGGCTTTCTTCGACTTTAATGTGACTTTCAGTGGAAGATGAGAAGGTTGTATAGTAACATATAAGCTTTCTTCGACTTTGATGGGACTTTCAGTGGATGATAGAGAAGATTGTATAGTAACGCATAGGCTTCCTTCGACTTTGATGGGACTTTCAGTGGAAGATAGAGAAGATTGTATTGTAACATATAGGGTTTCTTCGACTTTGATGGGACTTTCAGTGGAAGATAGAGAAGATTGTATAGTAACGCATAGGCTTTCTTTTCTTTGATGGGACTTTCAGTGGAAGATACAGAAGGTTGTATAGTAACACATTAGCTTTCTTCGACTTTGATGGGACTTTTAGTGAAATATAGAGAAGGTTGTGGAGCGCCATATAGGTAGTAACTTTTTACCCTAGAACTCCCGCAAGGTCAGTATTTCCACTGGATAAAAACTATGTGACTATGATTTCCACGCGGGTGAAGTTGCAGAAACAGCTAGCAAATAATAAAAGTACGTTAAGAAATACCAGAACTGCGGAAAGGTCAATTAAAATTGCTGTTAGTAATTCAAACATCGCAAGATATATCCGTATTATCATGTTTTATTACGATACAGGTCTTGTATGAACACCTGAATCATAATGTAACTTTTTAATCATAACGATACACCGAAACAACCTCCAGCTGGATCGAGGAGGTTGAACCGTTACCTTAAAAAAAAGGTTTCAATGAACGAGTCCGCGGCGACGCAACACGTATGAGCAATCGATGTTTGTGCCTTTGCGCTAACATTTAAAAAATCTTCTCAATATTTAAACAATTAGTAATTGTCAGTATTATCATGCATTATTGATTTAACATCTATGCTATTGATGCATATAGAATTTTTTGTATATATTTAAGAAGGTCCAGAAGTGAGTATTAATTAAACCCTTAACTATAATCCAACTTGTATTACCGCACTCGTAATTAATACCATATCCCAAAGCAGACGTTAAGTGGATATTTTAACGACACTTTACGAAAATTAAAAAAAAAGTTTGTTAAGAGGAGATTAATTTGATGCAATCGATATCATCTTAGAATTTAATTAAATAATTTTTCTTTATTTGTTTCGTTTACAGAAAGCGCCCTGTGGTATACGGCTGAATAGAATAGTACCACCCTCATTTCTTACCGAGGTGTCGTAAAAGGCGAATAAGGTAAGTCGACCCGCCGTGTGGTATCCGGCTGAGTAGAATAGACCAACCTCATTTCTTAACGAAGTTTCGTAAAAGGCGACTAAGGTTAGTTGACCCACCGTGTGGTATCTAGTTTAGTACAATAGACCACCCTCTTTCTTACCAAGGTGTCGTAAAATACGACTAAGGTAGGTTGACGTCAATCAGGCGGCCAGTCGTAAAAACGCAGTCAAATCATATAACAGCATGCTTATAGCATGTTGTGCCGACCCCACTTGGAGTGGGATAAGGGCAGGAAGATGGTGAATTCGTTTACACCAAATATTATAGACTTTTTGACGTATTAACGTCATATATTGTTTAATAATTTTTTGGTGCCCTGACACCTTTATAGTTTGTACAAGTTAAATTCTTTTTGTGTCTATTTTCATTATACATATGTTTTATATGTAGCAACTACTGGATGTCCATATAAATTAATAAATAAATGTCACATTACGCAAGATGGCTTGTTATTCCGTTGCCGTCGCTTCATTCGTTATTGCACATTATGAAGAGCACTCGGCTGTGTTCGTAGAAGCTCGGTGAAAGAGAACCGCGGTATGTTATTCATCAGCTGCACTCGTAAATATATCGCCCTATCCGAAAAATAAAGTCATATTTCCTATGCTTATACTTGTACATGCACTTTATTCTTTGGCCATTCGAAGAATAAAGTCGATGTCATCATCATTCTCCTTTATTTTTGGACAGGAATAAATCTCTTATATGTATCGTTGCCCGAGGGGGACAGGTGGTTATGTCGGACTCGCACCGACTAAAACGACCTGTGTGCTCCACCACGCTGCCGATGGCTAGGACAGGGTATCATTGTAACACATTGCCCCATCCCCGCCAGCAGTCCTGAACCAGAGTGTGTGATATCTGGCTCTCAAAAACTGGCCCCTCCGCTAGACGATGCGGGAGCACCATATGTACCGACCGCCTCAGGGACCTTTATTTATTTATTCTTTTTATACATATATTTAGAAAAGAGAAAAAAAAAAAAACCCATGTATAAAGGCGGAATTATCCCTAAAAGGAATCTCTTCCAGTCAACCTTTGAATAACAGAAGAAAAAGGACAAGAATTGAAGAAGAAAGAGAGTACGGGTCATATAGAGAAAAAAAAAAGTTTATTATATATATTGAACTATTTAATCTATTAAATAATTTTGGTGAAATAAATAGATGAAAAGATGGTATTAATATACAATTACTTTAGATAAATATTTTATAATCTGTAACTTAAATACCGAAAGGGAAAGAGATTTGCGGATTGATCAGTATCAATCCGCAAATCTCTATATAAATTTACCAGTGTAAATCATTCCACAGCTTAACACCTTGAAAGCTAAATAATCTCGAGAAAGTCCGTGAGGAGCATTTAGGGAAAGCAATATCTAAATGGACCTAGACCTTAATGGATAAAACGGGGGATACAATACAGAAAGCCTTGGAGGAATACTTGGATGATAAAAATGCGTGGAAATAGCCACTCTTCGACCCTGTACAAGACAGTAATAACTAATGTAACTAGTAATAAGAATTATATTTTAAAAAGAGCAACCGCCGAATTTCTTGCTGGCTCTTCTCTGTAGGAACAGCTCTCCGAACGAGCAGTAGAGTTAACGATTCAAAAGCACTTGTTTACATGTTTATTTGAATAAAGATTATTTTGAATTTGAATTTGATAAAACCCTGGGGCTCTACCTGGTCTAGGCCCATAGCTGCTGCGGGTAGGGTTGACTAAGGAGACTAACTTTGGTGATTCAACTTATACCTAAGACTATGATATTACGGGCAAAGGTCAAATAGTCTTCCATAGGACTATAAATCTAGATGCAGTTAGCTTTAATGTGTCACATTCTTAGTATAAGTCACTACTACGTATTATGCAAAATTGTTACTAACTACATAGCATGACATAGACTTAGACAATTGTAGAATTGGTATTATATATTGCACGATTAGTATTATTATTTTTTTTATTATCCTCCTGCCCTTATCTCACTCTAAGTGGGGTCGGCACATCATGGTACAAACATGTTGTCATATAATTTGGCTACGTATTTTACGACTGGCCGCCTGCCTGACGTCAACTTACCTTAGTCGTATTTTACGACTCTTCGGTAAGAAAGAGGGTGGTCTATTTAACTCAAACAGATACCACATGTTGGGTCAACTTACCTTAGTCGACTTTTACGACACCTCGGTAAGAAATGAGGGTGGTAATATTCTATTCAGCCGGATACCACACGGCGTTGCACGATTAGTATTAATGTGACCAAATTCAAAATTAGGTTTAATTAAGTTAGATACTGTGATGAAAAAAAGAAGCTGTGATGGCCCAGCGGTGCAACCGTGTGAATCTCTAGAGACGATCATGGGTCCAAACCCGGGCAGACACCAATGAGTTTTTCTATTAAAACTTATGTGTCTAATTGATAACTGCAATTTATCACACGCTTTTCAGTGAAGGAAAACATCGTGAGGAAACCTGCATATCTCTAGAGAATCCTAGGGATATGTGTATCAATCAACCCGCATTGGAGCAGCGTGGTAGGTCTTAGCTCCAATCCTTCTTTCCAAATACGGAGAGAGGAGGCCTATGCCCAGCAGTGGGATAGTAACAGGCCGTTACTTACTAAGTTAGATACATTGTAATCTACATCTATGACATCACGATACGAAGTATAAAAAAAGCTTGTTTTCTTGCTCTTCCAGGTTATGGGTCCCTTTAATACTCATGCGTTTGGTAGGCGCTTCGCAGCGCTTTATTATGATTTGCTACAAAAAGCATTTTTTGAATTTGGTCACTTTAATACTAAGCGTGTGAAACTAAGTGTGTGTAAGCCCTTGGATGCCATCGAGCCGTTTACACTATCACCTGATGAGGTTACGGGGCGTAATGATTGTGGATATTGTGGTAGTGAATGTGTGCAATGCTATTGTAGTATGGTTTGCGCGCGTTAGGCGCTACGTTATATTGCAATCTGGCACCAAACAGCTTTTTTGAATAAGGTCACCTTAATACTGAGCATGCGATATAATTATAATATATATATCGCTAGCTTTAGATTTAAAATATTGAAACTAAACAAAGATTCTAGTTTGTCGATTAGTATATTTAAAAAAATAATAAAGTAATGTAAGTACATACTAGTATGTTATTCTCATTTTGAATTTTTGAACCCTCCTCCTTGCGTTGTTATCCCAGTACTGGGGGTCGTGACCTTTGAATATACTATTGACTAAGGTAAGTTGACGTCAGGCAGGCGGCCGGTCGTAAAAACGCAGTTAAATCATGTGACGGCGTGTTTATAACATGTTGTGCCGACCCTTAGAATGGGATAAGGGCAGGAGGATGATGATATATTAATTTCAAATAATGATTGCGTCACTAACAGATATTCTTAACTCTATGGATTATTGTAACAAATTTGAATAACTTTTAGTATTAACTATAGCGTTACTGTCAGTAATAAACACTTCTTAGGAATAGACATTACTAGATAATCTTTAGAAGCATGTATAATGAAGGATTACCTTTATCGACTTTATTTAAAAAAGCTGTGATGGCCCATTGTTAACACCGTTCGACTCTTTCGAAAAGTTTGCGGGCTTAAACCCGGGCAGACACCAATGAGTTTTTCTGTTAAAACTTACGTGTCTAATTGATAATTGCAAATTATCACACGCTTTTCGGTGAAGGAAAACATCGTGAGGAAACCTGCATATCTCTAGAGAATTCTGGGGATATGTGTAACCAATCCGCATTGGAGCAGCGTGGTAGGTCTTAGCTCCAATCCTTCCAAGAACGGAGAGAAGAGGCCTATTCTCAGCAATGGGATAGTAACAGGCCGCTACTTACTTACTTACCTTTATCGACATAGATTATCATGTGTAGCTTAAGTATATATGGTGCAAAGAATCTATGGGTTTGGGAGTCTTATGGTGTTTGAACCCATAACTCGAGATGCAGCGCAGAAATTCAAATTCAAATAAATCTAAAAAAAACAAATGAGAATATTATTTTGCTATAATCCGCGATAAAAGGAAATATGTGTAATGCTAAATGTAGAGTGTACTATTCGTTCTCATACCTGATACATGCAGAATTTGTAAGAACTGATGCACTACCCGACACCAATAACACAACAATACGAACCTGACGATGCATCGGTTACGGGGCGAAACAATTGTTGAGATTGTGGTAGTGAATGTGTGCACTGCTTGTATATTGTCGGGTAGTGCGTGAGTTCTTACAAATTCTGCATGTATCAGGCATGAGAACGAATAGTACACTCTACATTTAGCATTACATATACTTTCTTTTATCGCAGATTATAGCAAAATAATATTCTTATTACTTTTGTATTATGGACCTCCGCAAAGTAACGCCTAATTCTATAAATTATTCAAGTAAATCTTTTCAAATTGGCTTTTACAAGCACTTTTGAATCGTCAAATTACAATGAAGCTACAACTGGTTCGGAACGTTGCTCTTACCGAGAAAAACCAGAAAGAAACTCGGCGGTCAATCTTTTAAACATTTTCAATTTTACATCATTAAACCGCAGTCTTGTATGAAGCTGAAAGGATTTTCAAATCCAGGTTTTTTTATCATCCAAATAATCTTCAATTTTGTAATATACTTTACGTATAAGCATATCTCTTACGCTTAATTTAAACCTGAAATTTGATTTGAAAATCCAAATCAAGGCATTTTGAAAAGTTTATTTTTTTAATTTTTATTTAATTACTCGTACGTGATTCAGTTAAATGAATCTCAGCTTTTTATGTATATTTTTAATGTAATTTCGTCTGTAATTTCGTTGCGGTTTTAAAATGCGCAGTTATTCTTTAATCGCACTTGCACAAGTTTAAAATAGCTCTTAATATCGTTAATTCACAAAGCTTCTTACACAATTAGCGATTTATAAATGATAATAGAGCTTGTTTCAATTCGCATATGCAATATCATGTAATCTTATATTGCAATAAATGGTTCATTCAATTATGAAGGTTCTTTTCAATAAGCAACTTATATGTAACACGGACAAAGCGCTTGTTAAATTCAAATTCAAAATATTCTTTATTCAATTAAACTTGTAAACAAGTGCTTTTGAATCGTCAACTCTACTGCTGGTTCGGAAAGCTGTTTCTACAGAGAAAAGCAAAAAACTCGGCGGTTTCTTTTAAACAATATCTTTAATATTTAAAGAATTCTGAATCTCGGAAACTTCTCCGTCGATTTTCGAACGATTACATTGCGCATGGTTTTGAGGGGAAAAAATCAACCTAAATAGATTTCGTTTAAAAAAATCGTTTTATGTAATTTTATATAGATGTAGAATTGAATCCAAATTGTATTTTAGCTGTCGAATGTAATGCTGTGATAGCCTAATGGGTCACCCAGGTACTAATTCTTAACATTAGTTACATTTAGTCTCGTACAAGTTGGAAGTTGTGTTATCGGTGTCGGGTAGTGTATGAGTTCTTATAAATTCTGCATGTATCAGGTATGAGAACAAATAGTACACTCTACATCTAGCATTACATATATTTTCTTTTGTCGCGGATTATAGCAAAATAATATTCTCATTAGTTTTGTATTATGGACCTGCGCCTACCAATCCGCATTGGAGCAGCATGGTAGGTCTTAGCTCCAAACTTTCTCTCCAAAAATGGAGAGAGGAGGCCTATGCCAGCAGTGGGATGACCTGCGCAAAGTAATGCCTAATTCTATAAATTACTTATTTTTTATATCTTTTAAAAAATTACCGAGCAAGGCTCGGTACTAATAAAAATAAAATGTGTATGTACTATATAATAATTGTTTACAAACTGTGCGAGCCAATAACTCGTACGGTGAAAGGACAAAATACCTTGTCCCTCGCATGTTATAAACATGCTGTCATATGATTTGGCTGCGTTCTTCGACCGGCCGCCTCAACGTCAACTTACCTCAGCCATATTTTATGACACCTCGGTAAGAAAAGAAGGTGTTACTATTCTATTCAGCTGGATACCACACGGCGTAAAATTACAACCAAGAATATTTCATTTAAACGCTAATATAACTATTATATCAAATGATATGAGTTTAGTTATTTTTCAACAATACTTGCATATTACTACATAGTATAAAACAAAGTCACATTCGTTGTTTGTCCATATATGGACAAACAACGAATGTGACTTGTCCATATATCCCTATGTATGCTTATTTCGTTAAAACTACGCAACAGATTTTGATGCGGTTTTTTTATAGAATGATTAAAGAGGATGGTTTATATGTATAATACTATTCAATATGGAAAAGAGAAATACTGTAATTTTTGAGGTTTCTAATAAATATCGTAAATAATTACATTTTTTTCCGCTTACATTGCAAACGCAGGCTAAACCCTGCGAGATTTATCAAAATGATGTACTAAGTATTTGAAGACCTTGAAAAGGTCTACAGAAAAGTCCGCAATGGTATATGTCTATCTCTTATGGATAACCCACAATAGCATTTTTTGTCATTTACTTTTTACGAAAAATAATGCCTTATTTTTGAAGCAATTTTTATACAATACAGCATTAATCCTTATCCAATTAAGTACCTTAAATAAATAGTTGATTTAATATAGATCAATATGGTCGTTTACAGCATGTAATTTAAATGAATATTTTCGGAGATATCACAGATTTAAAATCCAGCGAGGGGGCCGCGCTTCGCCCTAGAGCACTTCGAATTTAGCAGCGATCGGACGCGCAACTGTCGCTCTTTCAAGAGTAACCTCTAAAGAAAATATGTTTGTATTGTCTAATAATGATAAGAAAGCTATGAATATTGTATATAAAGATATTCTGTAATTAATTTTAAAAATAAAATACAAAGGGAAAAATGTAAAAATAAATATGTAGTAGGTATATGAATTTAGATATTAGATATAGCAGGAAATCTTCTTGGTATAGGGAGAGGGGGATTTGTTTTTCTCCAAATTTGACGCGTGCGGGACACGGGAAGTAAAGAATAAATCAAAACTACTGGATCGATTTTAATCATTTTTTTCACTGAGTGACAAACTATATATAATATTATATTTTATATAGCCCGTGTGAAGTAGGGGCAGGCCGCTAGTATAAAATAAAGTCACATTCTTTGTTTGTCCATATATCCCTATGTATGCTTAAATCTTTAAAACTATGCAACAGATTTTGATGCGGTTTTTATTATAGATAGAGTGATTGAGGAGGAAGATTTATATGTATAATAACATTCAATATGAAGTAGAGAAATAATGTAATTTTTGAAGTTTCTAATGTGATGTCGTAAATAATTACATTTTTTCCGCTTACATTGCAAACGCAGGCTGAACCCAACGAGATTTATCATAATGATGAACTAAGTATTTGTACACCTTGAAAAGGTCTACAGAAAAGTCCGTGATGGTATATGTCTATCTCTTATGGATATCCCTATCCAATCTCTTATCCTTATCCAATTAAGTACCTTAAATACATTGTCGATTTAATATAGATCAATATGGCCGTTTACAGCATGTAATTCAAATGAACATTTTCGAAGATATCGCTGGTTTAAAATCCCGCAAGGAGACCGCGCTTCGCCCTATAGCACTTCGAATTTAGCAGCGATCGGACGCGCAACTATATGTCGCTCTTTCAAGAGTAACCTCTAAATAAAATATGTTTGTATTGTCTAATGATAAGAAAGGTATGAATATTGTATATAAAGACATTCAGTAATTAATTTTAAAAATAAAATACATAGGGAAAAATGTAAATATGTAGTATATGAAATTAGATATAACAGGAAATCTTCTTGGTATGGGGAAAGGGGGATTGTTTACTCAAAATTTTACGTGTGCAGGCCACGGGCAGTAATGAATAAATCAAAACTACTGGATCCATTTTAATCTTTTTTTTCACTGAGTGCCATCGGCTATATATTTTATACCCATGCGAAGCAGGGGCAGGCCGCTAGTAATAAATAAACAAATAAATAAATCCTCAATAATATAGTTGGCTTTCTGTATCACCTTCCGTATATATTAATATTGTGGATATTAGTATATATTTAGATAGCTTCGGAAAATGGTCTAGTTTTCCGGAGTACACTTCCTGATGCAAGTACATCGCGGCAATCCTAGGCCGCCACGCCCATCGACCTTATTACCTATTAGGTAAATAATATCATTAACATGCAGGAAATATTGCAAGGGTATATAAATATTTATTATGACATCGTCTTTTATAGAACATCTAGTGATATGACCTTTATCGCAAAATCGGTGGTACAAAGCCGTGTATCCTATTGAGTAGAATAGACCACCCTCATTTCTTACCGAGTTTTCGTAAAAGGCGACTAAGGCAAGTCGACCCGCCGATTGGTATCCAGCTGAGTTGAATAAACCGCCCTCTTTCTTACCGAGATGTAATAAAAGGTGACTAAGTTAAGCTAAAACATCGTTTGGTATCCAGCTTAATAGAATAGACCACCCTCACATTTTACCGAGGTGTCGTAAAAGGAGACTAAACCTGAACCATCGTTTTGTATCCAGCTATATAGAATAGACCACTCTCATTTCTTACCGATGTGTCGTAAAATATGACTAAGATAAGTGGACGTGAGGAATGCGGCCGGTCGTAAAGTACGTAGCCAAACCATGTGACAACATGTTTATAACATTTTTTTTTTTTTTTATTATACAGGAAAAACCCCCTTATGGGTACCGCCGCCCGACGGGGACAGGCGGCGGTTATGTCGGACTCGCACCGACTAAAACGACCTGTGTGCTCCACCACGCTGCCAATGGTAAGGACAGGGTATCATTGTACATTTTGCCCCCATCCCGCCGACAGCTCTGATCCCAGAGAATAAACACCTCCAGGTAGGAGCCCCTTGAAAGAGAAACCCCCCTCCGCTAACCGGTGCATCGGGAGCACCAGATGCACCGACCGCCTCGGGGACCTGTAAGCCAGGTGTCCGATGTACCCCGTTCGGAACACCCGAAGGTCCCCAGTTAGGGCGGCAGAAGATGGGCTTGGGCGAGTCACTAACACCTGGACTCACCAGCAGCAGATTGGATCCAGAACAACAGTTCGTGGAACCGCTCCGCCGCCTCCCTCCGCCCCCCTCCGCAGAGCTACAGGAGGCCATCGCTGCCCACGATCGCTCCCTGCCGACCGTGTTTGCTATGTCACGGTCGACAGGGAGAGATCGCGCCCCAAGTAGGGGCCCCAACGCCTTGGTGGGCGTTTCCGCCCCCACCGGGTAATTTTTTATAGAGGTTTTCTTCCTCGCAACCCGAAGGTCCCCGTTCCCATTGCTGGGCTTCCGGGTTTCGCCGACGGTGGCCGTAACCATGTCCAGCCAGACTTAGAGTAAGCCCAACTGGACCCGTCGCTCATTAGGGACTTCACACCAACCCCCCCGAAGTCCCCGGCCCGTCCAGATTGCCCTCTGCTAATCAGAGGGACAACTGGATTAGCCACCCCTCAGTGGTCCGTTCGCCAAGACTAAGCTTGCCCAGGGTGCGCCACGAGGAGGCCGACCACTTTGGCACCCCATGTTTATAACATGTGCCGACCCCACTTAGGGTGGAATAAGGGCGAGAGAATGATGATAATAACCAAAAAAAAAAAAAAATGAAAATTGTAAATAACTCTAATACCTACATCTCTGTAAGCTATTATTAAAGTATACATATTTTAAAAGAAATTTCCCAAAAACTGTTTGTATGTATGAGATCGATTTTCTCAAAATCTGCTGAACGGATTTTTATACGGTTTTAACTAATAGATAGTGCTGTTTTTAAGGAAGGTTTAAGTAAATACAAAAGCAATAATAAAATTATTTTGCTATAATCCGCGATGAAGTAAAATAGAAAATGTATAAATAATGCTAAATGTAAAGTGGACAATCCGTTTTCATAGCTGATACATTCAGGACACGTAAAAACACATGCACAAACCTCCACCACCGCAACCACAATACACAAGCGCTGCATACGTTCACTATCACAAACTCAACAATCGAAGAATCATCAAGAGATAGACTCCACGACAAAATCGCAAAGCAAGTGTGTGCATGTGTTTTTACGAATCCTGAATGTATCAGAAATGAAAACTGATTGTCCACTCTACATTTAGCATTATATATATTTTCTATTTTACTGCATCGCGGTTTACAGCAAAATAATCAGCATATAGGGGGTTTTGGGGGAGAAAATCGATGTAGCTAGATTTTATGTAAAAAAATTCATTTTATTCCTGTTATTGGACATTAAAATATACTAAAATTAATATTGGATTGAATTTTTGCTGTAAACTGTCAAATCAGCGTAGCTTATTCATGGAACGGGTGGTCGCGAGAAGTGAAAATACCTAGGATCCAGCCCCACCTACCCTATTATTTTTTTTTGAAGTTTCTTTCTTTTATTTTGTAAAAAATTACTGAGTAAGGCCCGTTCACCCAGATATTAAATTCATCGATCATAGCAGTTAGTGGAGAACATTCCTTAAGTTGAAGCGAATTTTTGCGAGTTCACTTTGTATATTAATAAATTTAAAGTGTATTAGGTAGTAATTTAACGTCAGCCCAAACATAATTTATTTAGTTCCGTTAATGAAGTAGATGATTTATTTCACTCTAAAGTTCAGGATGGACTAATGAGTGCTGTCATACCAACGTACAGTCAGCAGAAATATTTAAATTCAAAATATATCATACTACCTTTTACCCGCGAGTTCGTTTGCGTGGACTGTAATCTTGAAATAAACCAGTAGTTTCCTGCATTTATGAATCCTGAAAATATCTCAATCTCAAAAAATATTTAGCTGTGAGGTATCCGGCTGAATAGAATGGGCCACTCTCTTTCTTACTGAGATGTAGTAAAAGACGCCTCAGGTAAGTTGACTTGCCGTTATCGGACGCTCGCTGGAGTTAGGTCCGAAATAAGGATTACAATTTATCTAACTCAAGCCTAATTTTGAATTAGGTCACTTAAATACTAAGCGACATACATTTAAGTATTTACGCCGTATGGTATCGGGCTGAGTAGAATAGACCACCTCTACTGCGGTATCGTAAAAGGCGACTAAGGTACTTTGACGTCATACAGACGGCTGGTCGTAAAAATCATGTGACAACATGTTTATATCATTTTGTGCCGATCCCATTTAGAGTGGCATAACCGTATGATTGTTGATGACGAACAAATATTTAGATATATATTGGCAATTAAATGTTTTTTGGTGAACGAAAATATCGTAAGGAAATCACCATATCCTCGAATCGAATGATAGAGGAGAATGGAAGTAGAAGATAAGATTGTGCCGACCCTACTTAGAGTGGGATAAGGGTAAGCGAATATCATCATCTTCCTGCCCTTTGCACTCTAGTGGAGTCGGCGCAACATGTAATAAACATGCTGTCATATGATTTGGCTGCGTTTTTACGACCGGCCGCCTGCCTGACGTCAACTTACCAATGTCGTACTTCGGTAAGAAAGAGGGTGGTCTATTCTACTCAGCCGGATACCACACGGCGGGTCAACTTACCTTAGTCGCCTTTTACGACACCTCGGTAAGAAATGAGGGTGATACTATTCTATTCAGCCGGATACCACACGGCATACATAGATAAATTCCATTAGCACGCGTATATCAAGTAGTATTTCGCCTAAATAAGTTTATTCTCACATTTAACCGAGCGAGTCGGATGGCGTGCGAAAATAAAATCATTATAAACATAACAATTAACGCAAACAATAGTATTTTTAGTTAATTTTTATTACTATCATTAAAATTTGCAATACCTCTTCAGTGTTATTCAGCAAACATATGAAGCTTGATTTAGTACAATTAGTACATTTAAATAAATATATGGGACACTTACACACACGGTCGTCCGTCCCCAAAGTAAGTAACTTAATACTTGTGTTATGGACAGACAACTGGTGAATATATACTTATGTATTTTTCAAATACTTAAATACAAATATACACCCAGGCTCAAAGACCAACAAATTCATTTTATAGAAAAATGTTGGCCCTCGGCGGGAATCGAACCCGCGACCTGCGTAGTGGAAGGCAGGCTCACTACCCACTGCTCCAACGGGCTAGTCAATTCAGTTTATATAAGACCTGGGAATAATGACATTAGTATATATTTATTTAAAAATTTTTTTATGTGCCTGCAGCATAGTCCGCTATAATTCATTTTATTTGATTAAAATTTTGAACTAAAAAAATAGCTATTGTGAGGTAACTATAAAAGATAGAGACATGATGTCGCCGACTTTTTTGTAGTATTTTTCTATGCCTAGATTCGAAAATCCTTTCAGCTTCTTACAAGACTGTGGTTTAATGATGTAAAATTGAAAATGTTTAAAAGATTGACCGCCGAGTTTCTTTCTGGTTCTTTTCGGTAAGAGCAACATTCCGAACCAGTTTTAGCTTCATTAATCATATACTTGACGATTCCAAGTGCTTGAAAGAGCTTATTTGAATAAAGATTATTTTCATATTTCAGTAAAAGTATGAGCGTCGAATAATAAAAAGCATAAAATAATAATACACATGTCAAATATAATAAAAATGTCAAATGTAATGTTTAAAAATTAAAATTCATCATCATCATCTTCTTCTTGCCATTATCCCACTCTAAGTGGGGTCGGCACAACATGTTATAAACATGTCAAATGATTTGGCTACGTTTTTTATGACCGGTCGGCAGGCCTGCCTGACGTCAACTTACCTAAGGCGTATTTTACGACACCTAAGAGGTGAGTAAGGTAAGAAAGAGGTTTGTCTATTCTACACAGCCGGATACCACACGGTGGGTCAACTAACCTTTGTCGCCTTTTACGACACATCGGTAACAAAGAGGGTGGTACTATTCTGTTAAGCCGGATACCACACGGCGTTTAGTTTATGTCGATTATATAAAATAAATTTTATAGGTGTAGGTATATAATTTTTAACAAATATCAGGTTTTTTAAAGATCGATTTTAATTAACAAAAATGTTAATTTTAAATAACGAACGTTCCTGAAATATATCTAATCTTTTTTATTTTTTTTTATTTTGTCATTTTTAGCTTTTAGTTATATACTTAAGGTTTACCTTTTATTCTTAAGTATTTTTGTTATTTTTGTTTTTTATCTTTTAAATAGGTAACCACTATTTGTAATTTTGTTTAACGTTCATTAATTTAGAAATGGCCTGTAAGTAGTGTGACATACTGTATTAGAAATAACACCAGTATTATTTTGCTAAGTATTTTTATGTACATGCTGTTGGCTTTACTTTATAAAAATAAATAAAAAAAATAAAAAGTCTTTTTCATGTCGATTACGTAAACTAAGCGTTGAATTAGGTTTTTTTATATGTCAAATAAAATCTCAAATCTAGGTTTTTGATTTAGAATTATTTTTCTATTATATCGATCTGTCTGTACATAACATATTACCTCACGGCCTCGAGATCAGTGCAACTAGGTTACACTCTACTCGTGAAGTATTTAATTTGCCATAAAAAATATATGAGGTCTTGAATGTACATTGTTTTAGAATGTAACCTTTTGTAGAACGCATCTTTTTGAGTTTAATCAAGGTCAATGAAATTCGCTAGTCACGAGGCAAGTGAAAACTAAAAGTACCTAAAATACAATCAAATCAATCATAATTCAAATAAGCTCTTACAAGCACTTTTGAATCGTCAACGATCAATATGATAAAGCTACAACTGGTTCGGAATGTTGCTCTTACCGAGAAGAACCAGAAAAAAACTCGGCGGTCAATCTTTTAAACATTTTCATTTACAATTTTTTTTAGAAAATAGGTGGGCCTTAAAATGAAATATCTGGGTGACAAACCTGGATCGGTAATTATTTTCAAAATAAAAAAGAAACTTCAAATAAAAAAGAAAAAAATAATAGGTGGGGCCCGATCCTAGGTATTTTCATTTCTCGCGACCACGCGTTCCCTGAATAAGCTACGCTGACTTGACAGTATATGGCAAAAATTCAATTCAATATAAATTTTAGTATTTTTAATGATTTTTTAAAATGATAAAATGATTATTTATTTAAATAAAATGATTTTTTATTTAAATAAAACCTAGCTAGATCGATTTGTCTCCCCAAAAACCCCGACATGCAGAATTTCAGGAAAATCGCCGTTTCCGAGATTTCGAAAATATATATACATATATACATACAAGATTAACTCATTTAAATATTAAAGATATCATCAGTCTTATGGAATATTGCTATGGAGTAAATGCGCGGAAAATTAAAAAAAATTGTATCACAAAACGAGTCATACATGGCATTTACAATTTAATTCCGCGTGATTCCCTGCGAGATAAGTTTAAGGCAATAGGTATTTAGGTATGAAATGTAATAACAGTCAGTAATATATAAATAAATAAAAAATTAATATATATATATATATATATATATATATATATATATATATATATATATATATACATGATTAACTCCTTTAAATATTAAAGACTGTCCTCAACAGTATATTATCAGACGTTTTGTATCAGCCTCCCTTTAATAGTTTTTTTTTTAATTATTCAATGTAGTTAACTCTAATGATGTTCATATTTTCTGTAATATCCATTACATTTAATAAAAAAAACTCAATTTTGTTATAATACTTTTAATGTTTTTAGTGTTTGAATGAGTATTTCATTTATAGTTTGTTCATCAATTGTTTTTTTTACTAAATACTTACGTGCCTAACTAATATTTGCTATTTATCACACGTTTTATTGTCAAGAAAAATATCGCGAGGAAACCTGTATACCTATCTCTAGAGAATTCTGGATATATGTGTAACCTACCAATCCGCATTGGAGCAGCGTCGTAGGTCTTAGCTCTAACTCTTCTCTCCAAAAAAGAAAGAGGTGACCTATGCCCAACGGTGACATAGTAACAGGCCGTTAGTTTTACTTTTGAAAAAGTCTAGAAACCTCTGCTTTAACCTATAGTAAGACACTCTCTTACCGTTCAGTTAAAATTACAGGGTTGTCACTTAAAATGTTTTGTTACATGTTTTATTTTAAAGTGGAAACCCTGTGCGCAATCAAACCCAAAAGCATCGCTTACTTATGTAACATAATGATTTCCAGATAACATAGAACTTTCTCACGCATTCACTTACCAAAGAAATAAACCTTATTAGACGTAAATAAAAGCTACATTTGCTATTTGCAAATTAGATTGGCAGGTCAAATAACATCGGTTATAAGATAATGAATCGGTACCGATGTACAGAGATAAGTTAAGGACGGTAATGGACTGTATTTGTACCAATAAGGCAATAAAATTGTAGCTCCGGGCCGTTAAGTAAAAGATTCGACTGTTCGCGTCATTTCCGTCGGGACTGGCCCGATTTTAGCGGAAACTTCCCCTGTATTCTTCAATAAAGATGTCCAAACACTAATGATATCAAGTGGCAAAACGTAGATCTCAATTTGCAAGACAAATAAGACATAAAGTTCTGAAGTATCTGCAGTTTAAATCAAGTCAGAGCGTTTGAGAAAATCGATCCACAGTTCCATATAAATTCAAAATATTCATGATTCAAGTAAACTTGTAAGCAATGCTTTTTTGTAAATTCTACTGCTGGTTCGGAAAGTTGTTCCTATTAAGAATAGCCAGTGAGAAACTGGCGGTTGCTCTTTTTCAATATATAATTCTTATAACTAGTTACATTTAATTATTACTGTCTTGTACAGGGTCGAAGAATTGCTACGACCACGCATTCTTATCATCTAAGTAATCCTGAATAGTATAGTAGGCTTTCTGTATTAGCCTTTCATTAAGAGTGTTTTTAAACTGCTGTAATGGCCACATATAAATAAATAAATAACAGCCACATGATCTACCTCTAACTTATTAGGAACTTTAAGTGCTGAATAAGCCTATCAGAAACCTGAGAGACGCAATTCGAAATATGTGTCAGATATGTTCCGAATAAGTTGACAGTTTTTTGGTAACTTGTGAAACATGCCCTAACTCATTTAAATATTAAAGGTAAATAGGGTATATAGGATAAATAAAAATAAGAAGAAAAAGAATAACTTTATTGAACAAATAAAATACCAAGTAAAAAGTACGAGAGACATAGATAATAGAAACAGTTAAATATGCAAAGGGCACACTGTTGTGATCTCCTCCAGACAACCCAGATATCCGCGGGTTAGCAATTGCATGCATAATATTTGCATAGTACGGAAAACTCTTCCATTACACAATAAAAAAAAACATCTCAACAACCACTTAGACGCCCCGATACACTTACAGACAGACTTGCGACATTACAATGGAGTTGAATGCATATATCGTCTTGCCATTGTCTTCGAACAATACTCCCTTTCTATGGCCTTGACTTGTCGTTCGCTGTTTAATATAGCGTCCAACAGTACAGCCATGTGTGAATCGGAAACGGATATTGTCAAATGAAATTGTTGTTTAATAACGGATGTTAAGTTTTAAGTAAGGTGGTGGCTTTGAACAACAAGCACACTGAAAAATAATTTACAGAATTAGGCGTTAGGCGGAGATCCATAATACGAAAGTAATAATAAAATTATTTTGATATAATCCGCGATGAAGTTAAATAGATAATATACATATATAATGCTAAATGTAGAGTAAATTGGTATCATACCTGATACATGCAGGATTCGTAACAACACATGCACAAACCTCCACAACCGCCACCACAATACACAAGCACTACATACGTTCACTATTCACAAACTCAACAATCGTTTCGCCCCGCAACCTAAGCATCATCAGGAGATAGACTCCACGACAAAATCTCAAAGGCTTACGATTTTGTAGTATTTTGGACAGAGGACTGTCCATTTTTGGAAAGAAAAGTAGGAGCTGAGACCTACCACGCTGCTCCAATGCGGATTGGTAGGTGACACATATCTCCAAAATCTTCTAGAGATATGAAGATTTTTTAGCTTTGAATATATGAATTGATATTAAAATCTGTTGTTATACAGATGTGTTTCAAATCCACGCCCTCTTATCATTTATTACAAATCGAATACCACGATTACAGAGTAAATAATGTGCCAGACAGTGCGTATTTAATAAAGTACTACTATATACTCCATAGGTTTAGGTACTTAACTTTACTTGGGTATAAGATTCTATAATAAAATTCCACAATCAATTTTAACTTTGCCATTACAGCAGTTTAAAAACACTATTAAGGAGAAGCTGATACAGAAAGCCTACTATACTGTTGAGGATTATTTAGACGATAAAAATGCGTGGATATAAATATTGTTCGACCCTGTACAAGATAGAAACATTAAATGTAACTAGCATTCAGAATTGTATTTTTAAAAAGAGCAACCGCCGAGTTTCTTGCTGGCTCTTCTCGGTAGGAACAGCTTTCCGAACCAGCAGTAGAGTTGACGATTCAAAAGCACTTGTTTACAAGTTTATTTGAATAAAGAATATTTTGAATTTGAATTGAATTGAATTTGAATAACATCTAAGAATCTAAAGATCTATCTCAGATCTTGCTTTCCCTAAAAGCTCCTTACTGACTTACTCGAGACCATTTAGCCTTCAAGGTGCTAAGCTGTGATGTTGACCAGTATCAATCCGTAAATCTATTTCCCTTTCAATATTTAAGTTACACACTAAAAAATATTTAACTTAAGTAATTATATATTAGTAGCATCTTTTCATCTATTTATGTCACCAAAATTATTGAATAGATTAAATGGTTAAATTTATACAAACTTTTTGTTTTTCTCTATACGACCCGTACACTCTTTCTTCTTCAATTCTTGTCCTTTTTCTTCTGTTATTCAAAGGTTCACTGGAAGAGATTCCTTTTAGGGATAATGCCGCCTTTATACATGTGCTTTTTAGTTTTTCTTTCTCTTTTCTAAATATATGTATAAAAAGAAATAAATAAATAACTAAATGTTAACAAACAAGACCATGTGAATCAGGAATAGCAAGCATTTTTAATTTATTTTATTTACACTCAAAGATTAAGAAGATTAGCGCGTTTAAAGAATCAAACAAACAAACTCTTCAGCTTTGTATATTAGTATAGAGTACCTGATAAATGGAAAACCTTTAAAAAAATTGAATGCAAAAATTAAAAAATAAAAGGGCAGGTGGGGCTCGATCCAAGGTATTTTCACCTCTCAAGACCGCCCGTTTCCCAAATGAACTACCATGACTTTACGTTTGACAGCGAAAAATTGTGCGTATTCAACGTAAATTTCAAAAAAATTTTAGAGTCCAAAAACAGGGATAAAACGATCTTTTTTTGTTAATAAAACCTAGCTAGATCGAATTATTTGCCCCATATACCGAATTTCATGAAAATCGTCGGAGTCGAAAATATATATACATACAAGATTAACTCATTAAAATATTAAAGATACATAGTTTATAATATAAAACTTTTTTAAAGCTCATGTAGATAAAATCGCGGTCAGAAACTAAGTATTATCTCATGTTCCTTCTAATTAATTTATAGAATTAGGCGTTGCTTTGCGATTTTGGTCGTGGAGTCTATCTCCTGACGATGCTTCGGTTGCGGGGCGAAACGATTGTTGAGTTTGTGATAGTGAACGTTCATAGTGCTTGTGTATCGTGGTGGCGGTGGTGGAGGTTTGTGCATGTGTTTTTACGAATCCTGCATGTATCAGGTATGATAACCGATTGTCCACTTACATTTAGCATTATATATATTTTCTATTTTACTTCATCGTGGATTATAGCAAAATAATTTTATTATTACTTTTCTATCTGTTTCACTTCTATAGTCTATGGGACAACCTTGTAGGTGCAAAAAAAGCATATTGTTCCTGTCGAAACTCGAACCCAAATACCCATAACCGTGATATGCCGAGCCTTGGTGTAAAATATCAGTACAAGATCTCGTTTATGTTTTCTATTTCGCATTCCTTGGATTTTTTCACGAGCATATACGGATGTTCTTAATTGTATTTATTTCACATCTTTCAATGCTATCTTGAAGAGTATATCTCCTGTTACTTCGGTTACGGGGCGAAACTATTTAGATTGTCGTAGTCAATGTGTGCAGTGCAAAGTGCAACACTTTCAAAATCAAAATCAAAATAATCTTTATTCAAATAAGCTCCTTCAAGCACTTTTGAATCGTCAAGAATCAGTAGCATTAATGAAGCTACAACTGGTTCGGAATGTTGCTCGTACCGAGAAGAACCAGAAAGAAACTCGGCAGTCAATCTTTTAAACATTTTCAATTTTACATTATTAAACCGCAGTTTTGTATGAAGCTGAAAGCATTTTCAAATCCAGGCTTTTTTATCATCCAAATAATCTTCAATTTTGTAATATGCTTTATGTATAAGTACATCTCTTATACTTAATTTAAACCTGTCTGTAGACTGGTCCAGTATGGATTGCGGAATTTTATTGTAGAAGAGAATACCGAGACCATCGAATGAGTTGCTAACTCTGCTGAGTCGCGACACAGGTATCACAAGCTTTTTGTGACCTCTCGTATATCTATGACATACATCGAATTTGGTCTTGTACATATGGATATTTATTTTGTGATGCTACAGTAAGTATGCCTATTTCTTTGAACTTTTCGCAAAGGGACTCACGTTGTTTAATATTATAGATAGCCCGTATAGCTCGTTTTTGAGCAACAAAATTCTTTTCTACATCGGCCGCTTTGCCCCACAGCATTATTCCATATGACATAATGCTGTGAAAATAAGAAAAAAAATTAGGTTCCGCTGTTTCAACATCGCTTAGAGACCTTATTTTTCTAACAGCGTAAGCGGCGGAACTAAGTCTACCATCTAGTGTTTGAGCGGCGCATAATAATATACAAGTTAATGTAACAGACTGTTATTATCCGTTGCTGTGCATTGGCCTCCTCTCTCTGTTTTAGGAGAAGGGTTGGAGCTAAGACCTACCGCGCTGCTCCAATGCGGATGCTCAAGAGATATGCATGTTTCCTCACGATGTTTTCCTTCACCGAAAAATGTGTGTGTGTGTGTAAATTGGATTTATCAAATTCAAATTCAAAATATTCTTTATTCGTATAAACTTGTAAACAAGTGCTTTTGAATCGTCAACTCTACTGCTGGTTCGGAAAGCTGTTCCTACCGAGAAGAGCCAGCAAGAAACTCGGCGGTTGCTATTTTTACTATAGCTATATCCACACATTCTTATCATCTAAGTAATCCTCAACAGTGTAGTAGGATTTCTGTATCAGCCTCTTTTTAACAGTGTTTTTAAACTGCTGTAATGGTAAAGCTGAAATTGATTGCGGAATGTTATTATCGACTTACGTACTTTTGCAAGGTTCAAAGCAGGAGCCGCAAGCTTATGTCGGTTCCTACTTTGTCTACTATATACAAAACCTATAGTTTTATGCATCTTTATATTTTAATATACATAAATTAAATTGTTTAAAATATACTGAGACGCAAATGTAAAAATATCTATTTTCTTAAACATCTCAAATCTTATCTTCAAATTTATCAGATACATAAGTTTCAACAGAAAAACTCATTGATCCCTGACCGGGGTTTGAACACGTGACCCTTCGAAAGAGTCGTACTTTGTTACCGCTGAGCTATCGCAGCTCTAAATTACATAGAATTACCTAAATCGTGATTCAGTAAATCGTCTATTCTTTATTATATTACATGTTTATGTTAAGTTTAACCCTGATTATAAATTAATAGTCATTTTGCGGTTGCATTAAGTTAAAGTTTACATAATTCATAAAGCTTGGAAACATCGTAAAGTTAATATACCTGTACTTCATCACTACATATTATAAAACAAAGTCCCTATATCCCTATGTACGCATAAAACTTTAAAACTACGCAACAGATTTTGATGCGGTTTTTTTAATAGATAGAGTGATTCCAGAGGAAGGTTTGTACGTATAATAACATTCAATACGGAGTAGAGAAATACTGTAATTTTTGAGGTTTCTGTAAATAATTACATTTTTTTTCGCTTACATTGCAAACGCAGGCTAAACCCTACGAGATTTATCAAAATAATGTACTAAGTATTTGTACATCTTGAAAAGGTCTACAGAAAAATCCGCGATGGTATATGTCTATCTCTTATGGATAACCCACTATAGCATTTTTTGTCATTTACTTTTGATTTAATATAGATCAATATGGCCGTTTATAGCATGTAATTTAAGTGAACATTTTTGGAGATATTACAGATTTAAAATGCCGTGAGGACGCCGCGCTTCGCCCTATAACACTTCGACTTTAGCAGCTATGTCGCTCTTTCAAGAGTTTGCTTAAATACATTCTGTAATTAATTGTAAAAATAAAATACATAGGAAAAATGTAAAAGTAAATAAGTAAAAATGTACTATACGAATTTAGATATTCCAAAGATAGCAGGAAATCTTCATGGTATAGGGAAAGGAAATTGTTTTTCTCCAAATTTAACGCGTGCGGGCCACGGGCAGTAATGAATCAAAACTACTTGATCGATTTTAATCATTTTTTTACACTGACTGACATGGGATATTTTATACCTGTGCGAAGCAGGGGCAGGCCGCTAGTTTGTAACTAAATTCATCATCCTCCTGACCTTATCCCACTCTAAGTAGGGTCGTCACATGTTATAAACATGTCGCACGATTTGGCTACGTATTCGCCATTTTATGACACCTCGGTAAGAAACAGGATGGTCTATTGTACTCAGCTGTTACGCGAACGCGAACGAAGTTGCGGGTAAAAGCTAGTCATTGTATTTATTTATTTAATTACCAAGCTTACCAACTAGAAATAATATACATATACTTTTGAAACTAATTTTAACAATACATTTTCTTTCCTATAATTTTCTAAATTACAGGTACGCACAGCATTTATTTATGACTTCAAACAATAATTGATGCTAACTATACTAATATAAGCTGTGATGGCCCAGCGGTAACACCGTTTGACTCTTTCGAAAAAGTCGCGGGTTCAAACCCGGGCAGACACCAATGAGTTTTTCTGTTAAAACTTATGTTTCTAATTGATAATTTCAATTTATCACACGCTTTTCGGTGAAGGAAAACATCGTGAGGAAACCTGCATATCTGTAGAGAATTCTGCAGATATGTGTAACCTACCAATCCGTATTGGAGCACCGTGGTAGGTTTTAGCTCCAATACTTCTCTCCAAAAAAAAACGGAGAGAAGAGGCCTATTCTCAGCAGTGGGATAGTAACAGGCCGCTACTTACTTACTTACTTATACTAATATATAAAATATAAAAACTATACTTATATCCTGAAAACTACAAAAATATATAAACTATGATCATTAAAAAATGTAAAAACGTAAAAAAAAAAAGTTAAATTCAAAGGTTTTCCAACACACACTTTTTGAAACAGTGTATTATATAAATTACTAACTTTTACCTGCAACTTAGTTTGCGTAGAATGTTCTCGCAACATAAGTTGATAAGATGGCGCTTTTCAATGTCCTATTCCTGTTGAATTAACAGAATTTCTATAGGATATATGTTACCCCGGTGTATAAGTAATGACTGTGGCAAATTGACCGTGAAAACATAGACTGACAGACAGACTTTCGCATTTACAATATTAGTAGGATATAAATATATGGGACAAATACACACACGGTCGTCTGTCCTCAAAGTAACTTAATACTTTTATGGGTGCCAAGTAAATGTGATCAATATATACATGTATCTTTTCCTGAAATCCAGCATGTAGGGACCCCCTTGGAGGAGAAACATCGAAATAGCTAGGTTTTATATAAAAAAAATCTTTTTATACCTGTTTTTGGGCATTAATAAAATACTAAAATTTATATCTTTAATATTTAAATGAGTTAATCTTGTATATATATATATATTTTCCGAATCTCGGAAACGGCTCCAACGATTTTCCTGAAATTCAGCATTTAGGAGGTTTTGGGGGACAAAAATTGATCTAGCTAGATTTTATGTAAAAAAAATATTGTTTTATTCCTATTTTTGGGCATTAAAAAACACTAACATTTAAATTGAATTGAATTTTCGCCATTAACTGTCAAGTCGACGTAGCTTATTCGGTTAGCGGGCAGCCTCGAGAAATGTGAGTGCCAAGGATCAATCCCAACTAAATAATCGTTTTTTCTTTTTTTAAAGCTTTTTTTTGTTAAATATTACCGAGCGAAGCTCGGTCACCCAGATATTTGATTATAAAACACTATTTTTGCTATTAATTGTCAAGTTAGCGTAGCTTATTCGGGGAACGGGCAGTCTCGAGAAATGAAAATACCTATTATATATATTATATATCAAATTATTTTCTCTTTTTTTTTGTTTCTTAAATACACTCAGACTAGAATAAACAAATTGTTTATATAAAATATTGGCATTCGGCGGGAATCGAACCCGCGAATTACGGATCTAAAGACAAGGTACGTCAATTTTTTTATTTTAAATTAAATTAAAAACAAATTTATTTCATAATACATCACGATTTGAACCTCTGCCGTGTGGTATCCGGCTTAATAGAATAGTACCACCCTCTTTTCTTACCGAGGTGTCGTAAAAGGCTACTAAGGTAAGTCAAAGCGCCGTGTGGTATCCGGCTGAGTAGAATAGACCAACCTTATTTCTTACCGAGGTGTCGTAAAAGGCGACTAAGGTAAATTGACCCACCGTGTGGTATCCGGTTTAGTAGAATAGACCACCCTCTTTCTTACCGAGGTGTCGTAAAATAAGACAGAGGTAAGTTGACGTCAGGCAGGCGGCCGGTCGTAAAAACGCAGCCAAATCATGTGACAGCATGTTTATAACATGTTGTGCCGATCCCACTTAGAGTGGGATAAGGGGAGGAAGATGATGAATACATCACGATTTGAACCTATATCCCATGAGTGAATCAGGCAATTCAGTCTAAGATAGCGGGTCTAGGTAAAAAGGTGTACCTATATCGTACGGTTCAAGGTGTTACTTACCATCTGTAATAACGCACAACAGATACGAAGAGTCGGTTAACATTATATTTTTTTACATTCACCCGGATATCCGGTTTTGTATCCGGGTTAATGTAAAGAACAATCGACCGAGTAATGGAACGAAGCAATTTTTTTGTATTATTCTAGCCATAGCAATGTGGCAATAAAAATTTTGACGTGACAACGTCTTAAATTAGGTTGCGGCTTGGAGTCACTCATGAAAAAGTGTAACGCCTGCTCACATCTGTAACGATGAGTCACCGAACGAAAGAGAGGCCCGCGGGACTGGCGAATGCCTTGCGTCTCTCTCCCACTTCAATCCATCACATTTAAAAAGACGTTGTCACGTGAAATCTTTGCCCGTAAAACAGACTTTACAGGCAACCGTTTTTTTTGTGTTTTTGCGTGTGGTGTAAAGAATTGTTCTTTCATTCCTTGGACCAATTATTCTTTTTATATACCGCGACATCTTTCGCATCAACTTTATCGTTTAGGTAATCTCAATAATGAAAAATGTAGTTTTTTCCATATACCCAAAAAAAAAACTTTGGTCTATTGGTATATTATCAATTATTAATGGTCTATTGGGTTAACCGTGAAAGTGTAACAGACAGAAAGACATACAGAAAGACTTTCGCGTTTATACTAATATGGAAAGACACATGTATAATTTCTTTATATTTTTTTTTTTTGGTTTTGTCCATACGACATTAAATGAATCCAATCAATGAATGAATCAATTCAATCATCATCATCCTGCCCTTATCCCACTCTAAGTGGGGTCGGTCTTTTGAGATCATGTTTGTAACATTTGGCTACGTATTTTACGAGCGCCCGGCTGCCTGTCGTCAACTTACCTTAGTCACATTTTACGGCACCTCGGTAATAAAGAGGGTGGTTAATTTTACTCAACCGGATACCACACGGTGGGCCAACCTTAGTCGCCATTTACGACACCTCGTTTAGAAATGAAGGTGGTCTATTCTACTCAGCCAGATACCACACGGTGGATTCTCGTTTATCGGATTATAGTTATGTGAATAAGAGGCAAAGTAGGAACCGACATAAGCTTGCGGCTCCTGCTTTGCGCCTTGTAAAAGTACGTAAGTCGTTTGTGGGTTTTGGTATAAGATTCTATAATAACATTCCGCAATCAATTTTAGCTATGCATTTATATCAGTTTAAAAACACTGTTAAAAAGAGGCTGATACAGAAAGCCTTCTATACTCTTGAAGATTATTTAGAAGATAAGAATGTGTGGATATAGCTCTCTTTGAACCAGTACAAGACAGTAACTAATGTAAATAGTATTAAGAATTATATTTTTAAAAGAGCAACCGCCGAGTTTCTTGCTGGCTCTTCTCGGTAGGAACGGCTTTCCGAACCAGCAGTAGAGTTGACGATTCAAAAGTACTTGTTTACAAGTTTATTTGAATAAAGAATATTTTGAATTTGAATTTGATAGCAAAATAATTTTTTACATTTTTTGTAATAAAATACGACTAATATAAAACGCATCTTCTCCACACCTTTCTTATTCCAAAAGCATGCGCTTCCATTCGCCCGGTTAACATTTGACAAAGGTTAAGTTTACACTACAATATAATTACATATAACTCTTATTACTTACAATATAGAGTTTAAATTCCAATACTACCAACTTATATATGATTTAGTATTGAATAATTTTAACATGTAAATCCGACGTTATTGTCCACGGAATAAGGTTTAATTTCGTATAATAATAAATTTTTAACATTTTGCACGTCAATATATCAGTGTTACTATTATCGCTTATTACTGTCATATTTGCGGATAATGGCGCCAAAATTTACAATAATTTGATGTAATTTCCGTCGATGTCAATTCTAAATGACGAGGTTGCTATTAAACTGTTTCTAATATGTATGGGAATGATATACCATTATTATGATATATTAGAAACCCTAGGTATGAAATTATGAAAACCCCTCGGTTTTAGGTAAAAAAAATGTACATTGTAGAAATTGTGTGAGTGAATGTGTGCTATGCTAGTGTATAGTTAATGGTGGTCTTTAGTGAATATATTTAACGAATAATTTAACGAAAAATCCACTCTACATTTAGAATTAAATAGACTTTCTTATAACGCGGATTATAGCAAAGTAATATTCATCATCATCCTAAACATGCCATCACATGATTTGATAGCGTTTTTACGACCGGCCGCCTGCCTGACAACTTACCTTAGTCGTATTTTACGACACCTCGGGAAGAAATGAGGGTGGTACTATTCTATTCAGCCGGATACCACACGGTGTGGCAACTTATCTTAGTCGCCTTTTACGACACCTCGGTAAGAAATGAGGGTGGTGCTATTCTATTCAGCCGGATACCACACGGTGTATAGCAAAGTTATATTGTCAAAGCAAAATGAAATTGCTTTTGTACTGAACCTCGCAAACCAACTATAAATTTTCCTTTATTTATTTTGTAACTATTATCGTATTACATATAGTTAACTTTGACAGTCAATTAAAAGAATATTTTTAGTACAAATAAAAGAACAAAATATATTTGAATATCAAAACATTTATTAAACAAGTATGGATAATGATATTTTAAGTACATTTCACTATTATATTTGCTAAATTCCACTGAAAAGTTGCAACAAAATAGAATCCTGAAAGATTCAAATAGTTACAAAAAAGAGAAAAATTATAGGTACAAGTCAATCAAATAATCATAAACAATAAACAATCATAAACAATCGCAAAATTTAACAGGTATACAAGTAATTATGGATAAAAGTCTTTGTTGCTTATGTATGTACAAAAATAAAAATCTCATAACAAAACTAATGTCTGTTAGTGCCATCTGTTAGCAGATAGCTGAACTACTTCACGAATTTTATAGACTGAAACGCTACTTACGCCATCTATTTTCAAGTAGTTTAAGACCTAAATTTGTTCTATATTGGCATTTGTCAAGAAAATATAATCACGGCTATTTTAAAATACAATAACGTTATCTGCGTTAAAGTAGATCAAAATAAATGTTATAATATATCTTTTGTTTACATAAAAGTCTACTCAACTGCAATGTTTATTAATCAATAGCAAATCCTATCAAGAACAAATTTGCCTTATTTCCACATCAACAGCTCTACAGTGTTTTTGCCTCATAGTAATCAATAAACATTTTATGTGCTTATTGATGTATTAATTGTATTTAAACAGATCAAAGCAGAACATCTTCAATATTATTATTTTAATAGACAAAGTACAATAATTCAAAAAACGCTTACGATATCTGTCTTTAAGTAGACTAAATCTCAAATTGTTTCAAGAAAAATGATAAATGTCATGTAATCTTATAAGACGTTTAATTTTTCTGCAAATTGATAGTCTATAAGTCTTAATAATTTATTGATGTAACTGGATGGTAAATATTAAAACAATATTAAAGCGCACCAACGCCATCTATCTTCGAGTATCGAAACATCACGATTTAAAAATAAATAAATTAAAAACAAGCAGTACAATAAATTAAGTACATATTTTATCTAATAATATTGTATACTAAGAATAAATTAATCTGTTATTATTTACTTAATATTTAACATTAGGAACATCATTGAATCTCGGCGGGCAAGTTCATTGGTAGATCGGTTGTTTTTAATCTGTAATTAAAATAACATACATTATTGTTAGCGCACACTACATACAATAACACGATATAAAAGGAATACCACAATTCCGTTCCGAGATGAAACAACACGTCACAGTGTTGCCACCATTTTAATAAAAAGGGGCGCCAAACTCTTGTATCATGACTGTGTTGCTATAAAATACAAAGCGGAAATCTTTGGCGACAACATCAATTATATCATCCTCCTGCCCTAATCCCACTCTAAGTGGGATCAACACAACATGCAATAAACATGTTGTCATATGATTTGGCTATGTTTTTTACGACTGGCCGCCTGCTTGACGTCAACTTATCTTAGTCGTGTTTTACGACATCTCGGTAAGTAAGAGGGTTGTCTATTCTATTCAACCGGATACCACATGGTGAGTCAACTTACCTTAGTCGCCTTTTACGACACCTCGGTAAGAAATGAGGGTGGTCTATTCTACTCAACCGGATATCATACGGCGGGTCAACTAACCTTAGTCGCTTTTTACGACATCTCGGTAAGAAAGAGGGTGGTCTATTCTACTCAGCCGGGTACCACTCGGCGGGTCGACTTACCTTAGTCGCCTTGTGCGATACCTCGGTAAGAAATGAGGGTGGTCTTTTCTACTCAGCCGGATACCACACGGCTTAACAGACATTAATTATAATAATCATTAATTAACTTTATTCAAAAGCTATGAGTTGTGTTTCAAAGAAGTTATTACTTTAAGCCCCGTGTAGCAATTAATAAGTTTTTCCATTAAAACTTATGTGTCTAATTGATAATTGCAATTTATCACACGCTTTTCGGTGAAGGAAAACATCGTGAGGAAACCTGCATATCTCTTTTTAATTCTGGTGATATGTGTAACCTACCAATCATTGGAGCAGCGTGGTAGGTAGGTCTTAACTCCAACCCTTGTCTGCAAAAAAGTGAAAGATCTTTTCCCAGCAGTGGGATATTTACAGGCCGTTATTTTTTATACATAGTGATTACGTTAGATAACCTTTTTACTATTATTTTAAGTGAATAAGGTAATAAGCACTTTTAAAATTAGGTAAAGGAACATAATACTTTTTTACTTTAGGAAATTATTAGTAAGTTTAAGTAAGTAAGTAAGTAACGGCCTGTAACTATCCCACTGCTGGGCATAGGCCTCTTCTCTCCGTTTTTGGAGAGAAGGATTGGAGCTTAGACCTACCACGCTGCTCCAATGCGGATTGGTAGGTTACACATATCCCCAGAATTCTCTAGAGATATGCAGGTTTCCTCACGATGTTTTCCTTCACCGAAAAGCGATTGATAAATTGCAATTATCAATTAGACACATAAGTTTTACTAGAAAACTCATTGGTGCCTGCCCCGGGTTTGAACCCTAGACCTCCTCGAAAGAGGCGCACGGTGTTACCGCTGGGCTACCACAGCTGCTAGTAAGTTTAATTCTAATTTAAAATTTTTGATGTTTGCGTACCAACTTTTTTTTTCTATAAATTGTCTCAATTCGTAGGTTAGCTGGAAGAGATCTCTGACTTAGGGATAAGTTGACCTTTGTACGCTTTTTACCAATATTATTTTTACAACATTTTTTATGTTACATAAATAAATAAAAGTAATATAAACTATTAAAAAATGTAATTTTTATTTTTCGAATTTGTTTAAATTTACGTCTCCTGTCCACGAAAAAAAAATTCGCTTTTTTTCCTATATTTTTCCAGCTTTAAGTGTGCCAAATTTCATTAATATCGGTTCAGTGAACTAGTCTTGACTGACTTCCGCATTTATGATCAACATCCTCCTGCCCGTATCCCACTCTAAGTGGGATCGGCACAACATGTTATAAACATGTTGTGACATTTGGCTGCGTATTTACCGGCCGTAAGAGAATATATAATATGGATTTACCTGTACTTAAGCGCTCTTGCTTTTAAGGGGGTAAATGAAGGTTTCAGCTGTGTCCTTTCCAAGGGGGTTCTTCACTGCACACGTCCAGCCACCCATATCCTTCCAACTGAGACCGGTTATATGAAGATCGCCGGATGGTAAGACCTGATATAAAGGACAATATTATAAAAACTGTGCGCTATTAAACTATTCGCGGCTCAAATGGCTGAAAAACCATTTGTTTAGTAAAATGTAACGGTTTGTTACTATCCTACAGTTGGACGTAGACCTCCACTCTCCGTTTTTGGAGACTAGGATTTGGGCAGGCTGTGAGAAGTGGTATATTATATAATTATAATAGGATCATATATCAGAAGTGCGATCTTATATCTCAAGTGGCATATTATATCAGAAGTGAGATCTTAAATCAGAAGAAGGATCTGTTATTAGAAGTAGGATCTTCACTACATATTACAAAACAAAGTCCATATTTCCGTATGTACGCATAAAACTTTAAAACTACGCAACCGATTTTGATGCGGTTTTTTTTAATAGATAGAGTGATTCCAGAGGAAGGTTTGTACGTATAATAACATTCAATACGAAGTAGAGAAATAATGTAATTTTTGAGGTTTCTGTAAATGATGTCATTTTTTTCCGCTTACATTGCAAACGCAGGCTAAACCCTACGAGATTTATCAAAATGATGTACTAAGTATTTGTACACCTTAAAAAGGTCTACAGAAAAGTCCGCGGTGGTATATATCTATCTCTTATGGATAACCCACAATAGCAGTTTTTTTCATTTACTTTTTACGAAAAATGATGCCTTATGTTCAAAGCAATTTTTATACAATACAGCATTAATCCTTATCCAATTTAGTACCTTAAATAAATTGTTGATTTAATATAAATCAATATTGCCGTTTACAGCATGTAATTTAAGTGAACATTTTCGGAGATATTACAGATTTAAAATCCCGCGAGGAGGCCGCGCTTAGACCTATAAGCACTTCGAATTTAGCAGCGACCGGAGGCGCAACTAAATGTCCTTCTTTCAAGTGTATATTGTTTAATGATAAGAAAGCTATGAATGTTGTATGTAAAGACATTGTCTAATCAATTGTAAAAATAAATAATATCACTACATAGTATAAAACAAAGTCGCATTCTCTGTCTGTCCCTATGTCCGTATATCCCTATGTATGCTTCAATCTTTAAAACAATGCAACAGATTTTGATGCGGTTTTTTTTTAATAGATAGAGTGATTTTAGAGGAAGGTTTACATGTCTAATAACATTCAATATGGAGTAGAGAAATACTGTAATTTTTGAGGTTTCTAATGTGATGTCGTAAATAATTACATTTTTTTCCGCTTACATTGCAAACGCAGTCTAAATCCTACGAGATTTATCAAAATGTAGTACTAAGTATTTGTACACCATGAAAAGGTCTACAGAAAAGTCCGCGATAGTATATGTCTATCTCTTATGGATAACCCACAATAGCAGTTTTTTTCATTTACTTTTTACGAAAAATGATGCCTTATATTCAAAGCAATTTTTATACAATACAGCATTAATCCTTATCCAATTAAGAACCTTAAATATATTGTTTATTTAATATTGATCAATATGACCCTTTACAGCATGTAATTTAAATAAACAGTTTCGAAGATATTACGGATTTAAAATGCAGGGGCCGCGCCGCGAGCCTATAAATAGCGCGTCGGAGGTCGCGGTTCGCCTCTCGGCGATGCTTCCGCGCGCACCGATCTTATCGGTGACGCTGTCAAAGCCATTAGGGCTAATAGCATTAGTCAAATTCGAAAAAAAAAACGCGGTTCGCCCTTTAACCATTTGAATTTAGCAGCGATCGGACGCATTTATGATCGGAGCTCTCTAGCGAGGAAAATAACAATCACTACATATTATAAAACAAAGTCCATATTTCCCTATGTATGCATAAAACTTTAAAACTACGCAACAGATTTTGATGCGGTTTTTTTAAATAGATAGAGTGATTCCAGAGGAAGGTTTGTACGTATAATAACATTCAATACGGACTAGAGAAATACTGTAATTTTTGAGGTTTCTGTAAATAATTACATTTTTTTCCGCTTACATTGCAAACGCAGGCTAAACCCTACGAGATTTATCAAAATAATGTACTAAGCATTTGTACACATTGAAAAGGTCTACAGAAAAGTCCGCGATGGTATATGTCTATCGCTATTGGATAACTCACTAAAGCATTTTTTGTCGTTTACTTCTTACGAAAAATAATGCCTTATTTTTGAAGCAATTCTTATACAATATAGCATTAATCCTTATCCAATTAAGTACCTTAAATAAATAGTTGATTTAATATAGATCAATATGGCCGTTTACAGCATGTAATTTAAGTGAACATTTTCGGAGATATTACAGATTTAAAATGCCGTGAGGAGGCCGCGCTTCGCCCTATAACACTTCGACTTTACCAGCGATGTCGCTCTTTCAAGAGTTTGTTTAAAGACATTCTGTAATTAATTGTAAAAATAAAATACATAGGGAAAATATAAAAGTAAATAAGTAATAATGTACTATATGAATTTAGATATTCCAAAGATAGCAGGAAATCTTCTTGGTATAGGGAAAGGAAATTGTTTTTCTCCAAATTTAACGCTACGGCCACGGGCAGTAACGAATAAATCAAAACAACTGAATCAATTTTAATAAAATTTTTTACACTGACTGACATGGGATATATATTTTATACCCGTGCGAAGCAGGAGCAGGCCGCTAGTATATTATAAGTGGGATTTTATATCAGAAGTGGTATCTTATATCAGAAGAGGGAATCTTATACCACAAGTGGAATCTTATCATATATCAGAAGTGGGACCTTATACAACAATCGGGATCTTATATCTCAAGTGGCATATTATATCAGAAGTGAGATCTTAAATCAGAAGAAGGATCTGTTATTAGAAATAGGATCTTATATCAGAAGTGGGATCTTATATCAGAAGAGGGAATCTTATATCACAAGTGGAATCTTACTATATATCAGAAGTGGGATCTTATATCAGAAGTGGGATCTTATATCAGAAGTGGGATCTTATATCAGAAGAGGGAATCTTATATCACAAGTGGAATCTTACTATAGTATATCAGAAGTGGGATCTTATATCAGAAGTGGGATCTTATATCAGAAGTGGAATCTTATATCAGAAGTGGAATCTTATATCACAATTGGAATCTTACCATATATCAGAAGTGGGATCTTAAATCAGAAGTGGGATCTTATATCAGAAGTGGAATCTTATATCACAAGTGGAATCTTACCATATATCAGAAGTGGAATCTTATATCACAAGTGGAATCTTACCATATATCAGAAGTGGGACCTTATATCACAAGTGGAATCTTACCATATATCAGAAGTGGGACCTTATACAACAATCGGGATCTTATATCAGAAGTGGAATCTTATATCACAAGTGGAATCTTACCATATATCAGGAGCGGGGCCTGATAGAAAAAGCTGGAATCTTACCATATATCAGTAGTGGGACCTTATACAACAATCGGGATCTTATATCAGAAGTGGAATCTTATATCACAAGTGGAATCTTACCATATATCAGAAGTGGGACCTTGTACAACAATCGGGATCTTATATCAAAAGTGGAATCTTATATCACAAGTGGAATCTTACCATATATCAGAAGTGGGACCTTATACAACAATCGGGATCTTATATCAAAAGTGGAATCTTATATCACAAGTGGAATCTTACCATATATCAGAAGTGGGACCTTATACAACAATCGGGATCTTATATCAGAAGTGGAATCTTATATCACAAGTGGAATCTTACCATATATCAGGAGCGGGGCCTGATAGAAAAAGCTAGAATCTTACCATATATCAGTAGTGGGACCTTATACAACAATCGGGATCTTATATCAGAAGTGGAATCTTATATCAGATTTAGGATCTTATGTCACAAGAGGGATGTTAAATCACAAGTGGAGTCATATCAGAAGTGGGATATTCAACTTCTAGATTACTCTACTTACCCTGATCCTGCTGTTTCCGTAGATGACTTTCCCAGTGTTGTCGATCCAAAAGATCTGGGATTTCATATTGCTGTATACCCTGCAAGGTAGTGTAACGCTTGTGCCTGTGGTCTGCATGAGGTCATTGTAGAAAGTTGTGATGATTGGCTGGGATGGCAACGTTTGAGTGGCTTCTAGCAGAGATGATGAATCATCTAAAAGCAGAGAACCAAAATAAGTTGCATCAGCAAGCATTATGCGGTATCCGAATAAATACAATAGACCACCTTCTTTATTACCGAGGTTTCGCAAAAGATTACTGGGGTAAGTTGAACCACCGTGTGGTATCCGGTTGAGTAGAGAAGACTCCTTCTTACTGAGGTGTCGTAATAGGCGACTAAGGTTATTTGACGTCAGGCAGGCGGCTAATCGTAAAATACATAGCCGAATGGTGTGATATCATGTTTATAACATGTTGTGCCGACCCCACATAGAGTGGCATAATCCCAGGAGGATTATGATTTTGAGCTTCATTTGTCCAATAAGTAATTTATAGAATTAGGTGATACTTTGCGGAGATCCATAATGCAAAAGTAATAATAAAATTATTTTGCTATAATCCGCGATGAAGTAAAATAGAAAATATATAAAATGCTAAATGTAGAGTCGATAATCCGTTTTCATACCTGATACGTGCAGAATTTGTAAAAATATATGCACACAAAGCTTGCTTTGCGATATTGTCGTGGAGTCTATCTCCTGATGATGCTTCGGTTGCGGAGAGAAACGATTGTTGTGTTTGTGATAGCGAATGTATGTAGTGCTTGTATTTTGTGGTGGTAGCCGTGCTAGTAGGCTAGTAAAGCTTCAGCACACTTCTTTCCACATTTTGCAACCTCAACGATGCTTTACTTAGAAAATATCTACCTTCAACGTAAACTGTTGTAGAGGCACTTTCTTTCCTCATTCCTGATCTAGCGATGCAAGTATACACATCTCCGTTGGTTGCTGCACGGATCACGTATTTGCTGATCAGTTCTGCAGGACTCAACTCTGGTGCTGCAAATATCTCATTGGATTCTTCTTCGATCTGAAATAATTAGTATTTACGAATTAACGGAGCTGTGGTGAGACAATGCGATCCTCTTGAGAGGAAGAGTTTAAAGCAGGCACCATACATTTTTTCTGTCAAAACTTATGTGTCTAATTGATAATTGTAATCTATCACATGCTTTTCGGTGAAGGACAACATCGTGAGGAAACCTGCATATCTCTAGAGAATTCTGGAGATATGTGTAACCTACCAATCCGTATTGGAGCAGCGTGGTAGGTCTTAGCTCCAACCTTACTCTGCAAAAAAGTCAGAGGTCTATGCCCAGCAGTGGGATAGTAACTGGCCGTTACTCAACTTTTTCCTAACTACCCACCAATGCGTATTGGGGCAGCGCGATAGGTCCAATCCTTCTGACGGAAAAACGAAGAGAAGAGGCCTTTGCTCATTATTTTTTAACAAATTAAAATTTCTTATGTATCAAATCAAATAAAAATAATCTTTATACAAATAAGCTCTTTCAAGCACTTTTGAATCGTCAAGGATCAATATGATTATTGAAGCTACAACTTAAATGTTGCTCTTACCGCAAAGAATTAGCAAAAAACTCAAGTAACTTAATACTTGTGTTATGGGTGAGAGACAACTGGTGAATATATACTTATATATTTTTAAAATACATACTTAAATACAAATATACGAGGTGTGTTCAAAAAGTATCGCGAATTTTGTGTATTTTCAAAAGTTATTTATTTATTCGTAAATATCTATTTTGTCCCCTTCAAAGTAATCCCTCTGGGATATTATACACTTGTGCCAACGTTTTTACAAATCTTCGAAGCACTTCAAAAAATCATTTTTTTGTATCTTGTTCAGCTCCTCCTTCGATGCCATCTTTATCTCGTCAATCGTGGCGTAGTGTCGTCCTTTCATGGGCCTCTTCAGTTTCGGGAATGAGAAAAAGTCACAGGGGGCCAGATCTGGGGAATACGGTGGCTGCGGTATCATTGGTCTGTTGTTTTTGGCCAAGAAGTCGCGTACAAGCAGCGATGTGTGAACAGGGGCGTTATCGAGGTGCAACAGCCAATTTTTGTTTTTCCACAAATTATCGATTAAAATCGAATGGCACGAGCCAATCAATATGCCTAGGTCCTCGGCAATTTCTCTATCGATGATTCGAAGATTGGCCAATACCATTTTCTTCAATTCATCAATTTTTTCGTCTGTTGTTGAAGTGCTCGGGCGTCCGGCACGCTCTTCGTCATTCACATCTTCTCGGCCTTTTAAAAACATTTTGTGCCACCGATAAACGTTGCTTTTGTCCAAAGTAGCTTCTCCATATGCCACAGTCCACTCTCGGAATGCATCCGCGCACTTTATTTCGTTTTTCACACAAAAATCGATACAGGTTCCTTGTTCCATTTTTTGAATAATTAAAAATCGAAGACGAACCAAAACACGTGCAAGCAAAACAGCTTTCAACAATTAACCGAACATTCAAAATGGCCCAACTTGTCAGCATAAGTGAGAGACATATGTACCAACATAACGCCACAAAAAAATCGAAATTGGAATATAAGTAACTCGCGAAAATTCAAAATTCGCGATACTTTTTGAACACACCTCGTACACCCAGATTCAAGGACCAACAAATTCATTTATAGAAGATGTTGGTCCTCGGCGGGAATTGAACCCGCGACCCGCGGAGCTGAAGGCAGGGTCACTACCCACTGCTCCAACGGGCCAATCAAAGTCAGTTTCTTGCTGGCTCTTCTCGGTAGGAACAGCTTTCCGAACCAGCAGTAGAGTTGACGATTCAAAAACACTTACAAGTTTATTTGAATAAAAAATATTTTGAATTTGTATCTCACCCATTACACAAGTATTAAGTTACTTTGGAGACGGACGACCGTGTGTGTAAGTGTCCCATATATTTAATTTATTATTAAAGATTTAGTTTAACTTACATCAGACACAAGGACGCCGTTCTTCATCCAGGCAGCGACTGGAGCTGGGTTTCCAGTGATCACACACTCCAAGACCAAACTTGTTCCAGGCATGAAGTTAACAGTTTCAGGGGGTGGAGACGTGATCTTCATGTAATTGCCCACAGCACGACGACGTGGTTTGGGCACCACGATTGGTATTTCTGTAATGAGGAGATTACCAGTTATCTATATATATAAAAGAAAGTTGGTGTTAGTTACACTATTTATAACTCAAGAATGGATAAACCGATTTGGCTCAAAATTGGTAGAGAGGTTGCTTAGAACCAGGAGACGGACATAGAATACCCCGTTTTTATCCCGTTCAATCGCATTTATTTTATCCCGTCAAGTTACTATAAAACGTGGTATAACAAAAACGACTATGACATGGAATAACAAAACATAAATGACTATAAATAATTTTGTCTTTGGTAAAAATTTTTACCATACTTAGGTAAAAATTTGACAATTATCAAAATAATAGCTAAACTTCCCTATATAGTATAAAATAAGTCGCTTTCTCTGTCTGTCCCTATGTCCCAATATCAATGCTTTAAGCTTTAAAACTACGCAACAGATTTTGATGTGGTTTTTTTTAATAGATAGAGTCATTTAAGAGTAAAGTTTATAACTATAATAACATTCAATATGGAGTAGAGAAATACTATAATTTTTGAGGTTTCTTATGTGATGTCGTAAATAATTACATTTTTTTCCGCTTACATTGCAAACGCAGGCTGAACCCTACGAGATTTATCAAAATAATGTACTAAGTATTTGTACTCCTTGAAAAGGTCTACAGAAAATTCCGCGATAGTATATGCCTATCTCTTATGGATAACCCACAATAGCATTTTTTGTCATTGGCATTTTATACAATACAGCATTGGTGCTTATCCAATTAAGTTCCTTAAATATATTGTTGATTTAATATAGATTAATATGACAGAAAACTCCGCGATGGTATATCTCTTATGGATAACCCACAATAGCATTTTTTGACATTTTCTTTTTACGAAAAATATTGCATTATTTTCGAAGCAATTTTAAACAATACAGCATTAATCCTTATCCAATTAAGTACGCTAAGATGAATAGGAGAGGAGCAGCCATAAAAAAATATTACGAAAACGCTAAAATTTAGAGTTTTCCTTGCGTGCGCTGAGTAAACGGTGATAGTTATTCAAAAATCATGTATTACAAAATAGTTCACATCTAAAAGTTCTAAATAAAAGTCCGCGACAGCATATGTCCATCTTTTAAGGTTAACCCACTGTAATCATTTTTATGGTTATCAAAATACTATGTTACGGTTTTAATATTGCCACGCGGGCGGAGCTGCTGAGAATTGCTAGTCTCTACTAATATTATAAAGAGGAAAAATTTGTATGTATGTCTGTAATGTTTTCACACAAAACTACTGGACCGATTTCAAGAATTCTTTCACCATTGGAAAGCTGCATCTTTACTGAGCAACATAGGGCTATATTACATTTTCAAAAACAAATAGGGATCCGTTATTCAAATGTAATGTGTAAAAAAAATAAAATTACGCGGGTTAAACCGCGGGATATTACTTGTATAGAATAAAGTCCAAGTCTTATTCCGCGTGCGTAAAAGTGTTTATCTGCAAATTTAGTTTTTTGCGCGAAAAACTCGATTATACTTTAAAAATACATCCGTTGTCTGTTTTTTTGTAAGTCAATACTTAAATCGCAGATGTTCAATTTATTCTGAATAATGTAGTTCACATTTATTATTCATTTAATACGTCGATTAAATTTGACCGATTTTGGCGAGCGTTCAAATGGAAATGGTAGTTCTGTTTTAGTTTGCAAATTTACTGGCTTTAAAAGCTGGATTTAAGTTTTCTATGGATAAATTAAATAATAGCCGTGTGGTATCCGGCTAAGTAGAATAGTACCACCCTCTTTTGTTACCGAGATGTCGTAAAAGGCGTCTTAAGTAAGAGGACCCACCGTGTGGTATCCGGTTTAGTAAAATAGACCACCCTCCTTACCAAGGTATCGTAAAATGCGACTAAGGTAAGTTGACGTCAGAGAGGCGGCCGGTCGTAAAAACGCAGCCAAATCATGTTACAGCATGTTTATAGCATGTTGTGCCGACCCCACTTAGAGTGGGATAAGGGCAGGGGGATATATGGATAAATTAAATAAATATGGGACACTTACACACACGGTCGTCCGTCCCCATAGTAAGTAACTTAATACTTGTGTTAAGGGTGATAGATGGTGATATATATAATTTTAAATACATAATTAAATACAAATATACAACCAGACACTAAGAATCACTAAATTTTTTACAGAAAATGTTGGCTCTCAGCGGGAATCAAACCCTCGGCCCGTGGAGCTAAAGGCTGAGTCACAGCCAATACAAAGAAAATTATTGTAATATTATTATCCCCCTGCCCTTATCCCACTCTAAGTGGGGTCGACACAACATGTTATAAACATGGTGTCATATGATTTACGACCGTCCACCTGCCTGATGTCAACTTACCTTACTCGTTTTTATCTAGACCTCGATAAGAAAGAGATGGTCTTTTCTCCTCATCCAGATACCACACGGTCGACTTACCTTAGTCACTTTTTACAACACCTCGGTAGGAAATGAGGGTGGTCTATTCTATTAAGCCAAATACGTAAAATTAGTGCAATATATAATAAAAAAATTGAATTCTATTCTATGCTTAACATACCTTGTTATATAGCAATAAATCTACGTTACTCTTTTAAAGTCAAAAGAATTTAAAGTGGCATTTTAATCGAGGAGTTATGGCCAGAAAATTATACAGAACCCGTGATCATCTATTCATATATGGCACAAGGAAGTTGTGAAATTCAATCGATTTCAGATGCTGCGAATAAATTTTTGTACACCAATGATATCGTTTTATGGTAAATTCTATAAAATGAATGGATTTCGTTTTAAATTACTTATAGCCAGCCAAACTTTGAGCTGAAAGGACAAAATAACAATGCGATAGATAGGAAATGCCTTGAAAAGACAACAAAATATATATAAAATACATAATACTTAAGACACGCCATGTGGTATCCGGCTGAATAGATTAGTAAAACCCACATTTCTTACCGAGGTTTCATAAAAGGCGACTGAGGTAAGTTTACCCACCGTGTGGTATTCGGTTTAGTAGAATGGACCATCTTCTTTCTACCGAGGTGTCGTAAAATACGACAGAGGTAAGTTGACGTCAGGCAGGCCGGTCGTAAAAACGCAGCCAAGTCATGTGACAGCATGTTGTGCCGACCCCACTTAGAGTGGGATAAGGGCAGGAAGATGACATATTACTTAAGACTCTACTCTTACTCTATAAGTTACCATTTTCAATGATCTTGCTCAAAGTATTTTATGACTCCAGCTTTAAAAGAGTTAAGTGTAGGTGATTTCCTAACAGAAATGGGCAGAGCATTCCATAAAATGACACCTTTCACTATAAACTTACTTACTTATAGCCGGTACCGCTTGGTACGAGATTGTTACCAAATTTGCGATTTTGGTCGTGGAGTCTATCTCCTGACGATGCTTCGGTTGCGGGGCGAAACGATCGTTGAGTTTGTGATAGTGAACGTATATAGTGCTTGGTGCGTGGTGGCGGTGGTGGAGGTTTGTGCATGTGTTTTTACGAATCCTGCATATATCAGGTATGATAACCGATTGTCCCCTCTACATTTAGCATTGTATATATTTTCTATTTTACTTCATCGCGGATTATAGCAAAATAATTAATTTTAAGATCTCCACTAAATTGAGATCTATTGTCAAAACTATCCTTAAGGAGGGTGTGAGAAAAGAACGTTATAGAGTAAGGAAAGAATGTGAAAATTTCTCCTTTGTCTGATCGTGAGCCTTTGTAGTTTGCGTCGGAATTTTGTCACATGATCTTATTTTTGAAGCCCGAAGTTTATTGCTATGTTTTGAAAACGATATAGACATAATAAATTTACCAAAAGGTAGTCCAATTCTTCGGAAAGGTTTAAGTTAACTTATGTTTTTATTAACGGTTTTATGTAAATTGTGTTGAAGAGATCGGCATTGTAAAAAATCCTCGCCCTCTGGGAGCTTAAGTCGCGTGCGCCGTAAAGCAACAGAGATACACTCAAGTAATGTACTAGAGAATTGTAGATCTACAAAAATACTACAAAAAAGTCCACGACAGCATGTCTCTATCTCTTATGGTTAACTCACAATAACTATTTTTACGTTAAAATTTTCAATGAAATACACTAATTTCATGAATGAAAATCATGTGACCAAACGAGTGTTAAATATGAATGTTGATGGATATGTGACTAGAGGGAGGCTGAGAGATGGTTGGATTGGGTGAAGTTTGGCATGCATATAAAAGTAGTAGCGACAGAGTTGAATTATAGAATAGATTGGAAGAAAAAACATGTCGTGCCGACCCCACTTAGAGTGGGATAAGGACAGGAGAATGATGATGAAAATTAATTTATTAATAATAATTAATTAATTAATTAGATTTAAATTATGAAATTAGGCTTTACTACGCATTTCAATAATACCAAAGTAATTGTATTATTATTTTTCTATAAATCGCAATAAAAGAAAATATATTTAATGCTTAATGTAGAGTGGACCATCCGGTCTCATATTCGTAAGAACTATACTACCAACATAATTAAACAAAAATACAATAGCACTACACACGTGTGGTGTCCAGCTGAATAGAAAAGTACCACCCTCATTCCTTACCGAAGGGTCGTAAAAGTCAACCAAGTTAAGTAGACCCGCCGAGTGGTATCCGTTTGAGTACAATAGACCACCCTCTTTCTTACCGAGGTGTCGTAAAATACGACTAAGGTAAGTTGACGTCAGGTAGGGGGCCGATCGAATATACGAAGCCAAATCATGTGACAAGTTATAACTTGTTGTGCCGACCCCACTTAGAGTGGGATAAGGGCAGGAGGGTGATGAACGTTGCTCCACTCAATGTTAAGATATTAAGGGCCTGTTTCACAAGTTACCAATAAACTGTCAGTTAGCCTATTCGGAACATATCTGACAAGTATCTCGGAATATTGCGTCTCTCAGGTTTCTGATAGGCTTATTCAGCACTTAAAGTTCCTAATAAGTTAACAAGTAGATCATGTGGCTGTTATTTTGTTTATCTGCTGGATAGCAAATACTTATTTCAAAATTGCCGCTACTTTATTTTCACTTTTCAAAGTCTCATTTTAGAGATATTAATCTGTTACTTAGTTTATTTGTCTGTTAACTATCCGACGCTTTATCAGTAATTTGTGAAACAGGCATTAAATATATTTCCTTACCATTTGGTAATAGCCGATTGTCCATATCGTTATTTGATCCGCCGATTTGTGCGTAAGCCGTCGAGCATATGTACGACGCCAGCGCCGCGGCGACGAGTAGCGTTACTAAATTAGTCATAGTTATCTGTAATAGATGGCGTTACGATAAGCGTTTAACTTGAATCTGAAACAAAAAAAATAAACATAATAACAAAGAAAAACGCTTTTATATCATACTTAAAATAAAAATAATCCTTTATAAGAATAATGAACTAAAAATAATATTATTATGAATTAAGGGTGGGTGAAATAAGGGTAAAGGGTTAGTTTAAAGTGACTGAATTCAATATCTTTAACATTTAAATGAGTTAATCTTGTATGTGTATATATATTTTCGGAATCTCGGAAACGGCTGCAACGATTTTCCTGAAATTCAGCATGCAGGAGGTTTTGGGTAGAAAAATCGATCTAACTTAGTTTATTGAAAAACAATCGTTCTATACCTGTTTTTGTGCATTTAAACAATACTAAAATTGACATAATTTTATTAATATAAAACACTATTTTTGCCGTAAAATGTCAAGCCATAGTAGGTTATTCGGGGAACGGGTGGTTGCGAGAAATGAAAATACCTAGGTTCGTGTCCCTGCCCTTTTATTTTTAATTTTTTTTTTTAGTTTATTTTTTGTTAATTTGTAAAAACCGGGCAAGACTTGGTTAACCAGGTACTCAAGCTTTATTGAGTTAGATACATTGTTATCCTTAATGCAATGACATTTATGACAACACGGCATGAACTATTAAAAAACTATGGTTTTGCTCCTCTTCCAAGTTATGGATCTCCTTATACTCACGAGTTTTGTAAGCATAATTTGGCACAAAACACCTTTTTCAAATTAAGTCACTTTAATATGCCACAAACCGCTACGAAGTGCGTTTGGCTGTTATTTTTTTTATTTTTTTGTTATATAATCTATGTTATATATCAGAACAGTAATGTAGAGTGGACATTCGGTTATCATACCTGATACATGCAGGATACGTAAAAACACATGCACAAACCTCCACCACCGCCACCACAATACACTACACACGTTCACTATCACAAACTCAACAATCGTTTCGTTCCGCGACCGAAGCATCATCAAGACACCAATAAATAAAAGATTTTGATAAATAAAAGCTTTAATTTAATGTCCCTACTGTTAATCTTTGAGGAGTTCACTCCTCTGGAGCAAATCCTGACAGCATCAGGCCATGCTTATCACAAACATGTATTGCCATCGGGACTGGAGTATGTAAAATTTAAACACAATCGGACACCGGGAAGTGGGTCAAATTTAACTTGCAAGATTCCACCTTCACATATATACATTGCAAGTTGGTGAAAAGCTTTTATAAAGTTAGTAGTATGTTTTAAAATAACGGCTAGATATCCCACTGGTGGGTAGTATATTATTTTTTAGTTCAGGTCATCATACGAAATTTACTAACTCAATGATGAAATAAAAAACAAAATGGCATTCTTTAAAGATGAGAATGTAATAAATAGTTAGTTATAACGGCCTGTTAGTATCCCACTGCTGGACATAAGCCCCCTTTCTCTGTTTTAGGAGAGAGGAGGTGGAGCTAAGACCTACCACGCTGCTCCAATGATTGGTAGGTTACACATATCTCCAGAATTCTCTATATATGCAGGTATCACGATGTTTTTCTTCAACGAAAAGCGTGCGATAAATCGCAATTATCAATTAGACACATAAGTTCACATAAAACTCATTAATGCCTGCCCAGGGTCTGAACCCGTGACCCTTTCGATAGAGTCTCTTCACTGCTGGGCTCTCACAGTTATAGAAGTAAGTTGTAGTAGGAAAAACTCTTACTCTTAATTTATTATTTGAGATTATTTTTCCACTTTTCCTGGTATATGCGATAAAGTTTTATATATAATTATGTTAATCCTTAACCCTTATTTGAATTAATTAAACCCCATGGCAGTAGTTGAGTCGTAACCCATAAACTAAGGGTTTATGGGTTACAATCGCATAACTTATATAAACTGGGTCGAGTAAGGGCCAAATCCCTTAATATATTTTTATAGCTACCATACTTTATTTACGATTTAAATTTAATTAAAAATTTTATTTCAATATTATTTTATATAAAAAATAATTAATTAAATGAAAAAACACTCCGATATTTAATTGAAATAGAAATAAATTTTATAATTTAATAAATAAATTATATTTAATGCTAATGGAAGTAAAATATATTTAAAATAAATAAACAAATTAAATAAATACGAATCTCCTATGATTATCGACACTAACAATAAATTTTTATTTCATATTTATATCAAGCAATTATTTCCCAAAAACAATAAAATAAAATTGAAAATCAACAATATATTAAATATAAATAGATATAATTAATAAATAAATCTAAATATAATTTACCTAAATAAAAATAATATTTGTAATGAAATAATTTAATAAAAACATATAATATCAATTGTAAGTTTTAAATAATGTAACTAATATTAATAAATTTAGAATTAATAATTACTCGTGCGTTAATGATAGTGTAAATATTTTTACAAATGTAATAAATAAAATAAATTACAGAAATTACAATTTACGATAGAAATTACAATAATACAATTTACGATTACGTACCGTGGAAATATCAGTCGTAGAACACGCAACAATCACTTGTAGAACAATTCAAATATTCCTTATCCTAGATGTGACTCGGGATAGCGTTATCTACAGAATACTTTGGTTGGGCACAGTTTATCCCTTTTATACTCGAATAGTCGCTCCACACGGCGTGGTTTTTCATATCAGATAAGGAATCTCTATTTATTAATATCATTCATTATGTTAGACTCGTGTAATGTGGCCCACTATTTAATACGCCGATAATAATCTTATTTCAAGATTACTAATGTCAAATCTTCTTGATTATGTTATCGATATTATTCGTATGCAAATTTTTACATAAGTATTGAAGTAAGAAATAATAATAAAATTTAATAACTTATCTATTTAGTGATTTATTATATAAATATAAAAAATATGGTTAATGTATTTAAATAAAGTCTTTTTTGGTGTTAAAATATTTAAAAAATACTATTAAATATAAACCAAAAATACAATTATATATTGAAATTGAAACTTATATGCCGTGTATCCGACTGGATAGAATAGATCACTCTCTTTGTTACTGAGGTGTCGTTAAAGAGGACTAAAGTAAGTTGACCCACCGTGAGGTATCCGGCTAAGTAGGATAGACCACCCTCATTTCTTACCCAGGTGTCGCAAAATACGATTAAGATAATTTGGCAACAGGCAGGCGGCCTGTCGTAAAAAAAACCGCTTACGCGGTTAATCTGACAGACCAATTTTAAAGAAATTATAAAACGAGTAAGGCTTATAAATATAGAATTAAAAAAATAGTTTTTCTTCAGGAAGAGGGAATAAAGCGCATTGCACTCAATCGCGGATTTATTAAAGTGACTTAATTCGAAAATATTGTTTTTTAAAAACAGTTCGTTGTTGGATGCCATAGATGTCATTGAAATAAGGTTTTAAGTGTATGTAAGTAAGTAAGTAAATTAAGTTATTAAATTCATATTACAATATCTCTTTAATCTGTGCATATCTACAGGAATATTTCCAAGAGCATTTAAAAAAGCTGTCGTGCATCCAGTCCATAAAAGTGGTGATAAAGGCTGTGTTACTAACTACAGGCCAATTTCTGTTCTTTCTACCTTATCTAAGATCTTTGAAAAGATTCTTAACAAGAGACTTCTCGATTATCTTGGCCAAATTGATGTTTTAGCTAAAAATCAGTTTGGTTTTCAGTGTCGGAAATCTACTGAAGATGCTGTTTTGACGCTTTCTGAGTATATTATTAAAAATATTGACAGCAATTTAAAATCAGCTGCTCTATTTCTAGATCTTTCGAAGGCGTTTGACACTGTTTGTATTCGCATTTTGCTCGATAAGCTTGAACGGATTGGTGTGAGGGGTTTGGCTTACAATATTTTTAAAAGTTATTTAACTGATCGAACACAGTACGTACGTGTAGAGGGCTTTAGTAGTAGAGAGGAACTTGTTACTTTTGGTGTTCCTCAGGGTAGTGTGCTTGGACCTACTTTGTTCCTCATTTATATAAATCAGCTTTGCACGTTACCCCTTCATAACTGCAAAATAGTGACCTACGCCGATGATACTGTGTTACTTATCCAAGGCAAAAATTGGGATGAAGTCAAAATTTTCGCTGAGTCATCCTTAAGATCAGTCCTGATGTGGCTGAACCAAAACCTGTTGACTCTTAATGTTACCAAAACTAGTTACGTTACTTTTGCTCCTTCTACAAACACTCAAGCTCCGTCATCATTCTCGATTCTGGCTCATAAGTGTCCAACAGACAAATCAAATTGCTCCTGCACACCTCTAGAGCGTTCGAGTTTCGTCAAATATCTAGGCGTCATACTGGATGGTTCAATGTCCTGGAAACATCATATAGATTCCATAGTAGCACGCCTTCGAAAGCTTATATTCATTTTTCGACGCCTGAGGAGTGTAACTGATTTCTGCTGCTTAAAAATAGTTTATTATGCTCTAGCTCAATCTGTTTTGACTTATTGCATCACATCTTGGGGCGGTTCAACCAAAACAGCAATGCTACGACTCGAACGGGCACAAAGAGCCATATTAAAGGTCATGTGTAGCAAACCTATGTATTTTCCGACATTCAACCTCTACTCAATAAGTGAGGTCTTAACTGTTAGGCAGCTATTTGTCCTGCAAACTATTCTACGCAAACATTCGGAGTTGTCTTACGACCGTAATGTAATCCTTGTGAAGCGTAGTTGTCGCGCAGTATGCAGTACACAACGAACTCGGACTGCAATCGCCGCACGTCACTACTCTCGACTGAGTTGCTTACTGTACAATAGAGTAAATTCTATTTTAAATATTTACTCATTAAACTCCTACTCATGTAAAGTAAAATGTTTATCTTGGCTTCATTCGCTCACTTATGAAGAAACTGAAAATCTTCTTAAAGTTGTTTGTTAATTTACTAATTCATCCTTTAACTGTTCATTACTCTTTCTCTTCCACATTTACTCACACATAAATACACACACACACACACACACATACATACACACACACATACACACTCTCACACACATATTCATTCACAGTCTCTTACATTCTCGCGAAAAAATTGTATGAATATTTAACTATAGTTTATTTTATTTGTAATTTGTAGTTTCTTTTGTCTGGAACTTTGTAATTAAATATCGGAGGCGGGCGTTGATATCTGCAACGCAGTTTTAACTTTTGCAGTATCATCGCTACCATTGTACAAGTACAATCTGTAAATGTTCCATATATAAATAAATTTCATTTCATTTCAAAGTGACCTAATTTTTAATTAGGTCACTTTAATACTAAGCGTACGATAAGTAAAATTTATTTGTGACCGCAGTTTCGCCGTTTTTACACAATTGCAAAATATCAAATTAACTGCAAAATATGCATTCTCAATTGTTCTGACAAATGTACGACACGTTACTGTTAAGTCATTTAAACGAATTCTTCAATTGACGTAAGAGTTAGTTGTTTTAGGTGTAATTTATTCTACTAAACATATGTTACGCGACTCAGCAGAGTCAGCAAATAATTCGCTGTAATAAAATTCCGCAATCCGTACGAGACCAGTCTACAGAAAGGTTGACTGGCCCGTTGGCGCAGTGGGCAGTGACCCTGCCTTCAGCTCTGCGGGTCGCGGGTTCGATTCCCGCCGAGGGCCACAATTTTCTATAAATGAATTAGTTGACCTTTGAGCCTGGGTGTATATTTTGTATTTAGGTATGTATTTAAAAAATATATAAGTATATATTCCCCAGTTGTCTGTCACCTATAACACAAGTATTAAGTTACTTACTTTGTGGACGGACGACCGTGTGTGTAAGTGTCCCATATATTTATTATTATTATTATTTATTATATTAAGTGTAAGAGATATGCTTATATGTAAAGAATATTAGAAAATTGAAGATTATTTGGATGATAAAAAAGCCTGGATTTGAAAATCCTTTCAGCTTCATACATACGGTTTAATAATTTATATTGAATATGTTTAAAGATTGACCACTTGCTGATTCTTCTTGGTAAGAGCAACAGCTACACAACAACGTTTTTTTTAAATGAATCCTAGGTAGATCTATTAATCGCCCCCGAAAGCTCCTACATACTAAGTTTCATCAAAATCTTTGGAGCCGTTTGTGAAATTTAGAGTATATATATACGCCGTGTGGTATCCGGCTGAATAGAATAGTACCACCCTCTTTTCTTACCGAGGTGTCGTAAAAGGCGACTAAGGTAAGTCGACCCGCCGTTTGGTATCCGGCTGAGTAGAATAGACCAACCTCATTTCTTACCGAGGTGTCGTAAAATACGACAGAGGTAAGTTGACGTCAGACAGGCGGCCGGTCGTAAAAACGCAGCCAAATCATGTAACAGCGTGTTTATAACATGTTGTGCCGACCCCACTTAGAGTGGGATAAGGGCAGGAGGATGATATACAGGGCTAACTTATATCTCGCCAAAGCACAAAGAGCCCCGTATGGGCTTGAAACTAGTCATCTGATTAAATAAGACGTGAGTATAGCCGGATTCTATACATCAATTAAGATTAACTCATTTAAATATTAAAGTTATTATAAAATTATTTTGCTAGAATCCGCGTAGAGTAAACTAACTGTAGAGTGGATAATCCGTTTTCTGATACATGCAGGATTTGTGAAAACACATGCACAAACCTCCACCACCGTCACCATAATACACAAACACAACACACGTTCACTATCACAAACTCAACAATCGTTTCGCCCCGCAACCGAAGCATCATCAGGAGATAGACTCCACGACCAAAATAGCACAGCTTTGCCAAAAGATTTGCTTTGAAAACGGATTGTCCACTCTACATTTAACATTGTATATATTTTCTATTTAACTTGATAGCGGATTATAGCAAAATAATTTTATTATTACTTTTGTATTATGGATCTCCGCAAATTAACGCCTAATTCTATAAATTATTCTATGTCTCAGTTTTTTGTGTGATCAGACTAAGATATGCGATTGTCATCGTCCTTCTCATTATTTAATCTGTCACTCACCTGCCTTTTTTTATACAGGAAAAAACCCCTTATGGGTACAGCCGCTTTACGGGGACAGGCGGCTGTTATGTCGGACTCGCACCGACTAAAACAACCTGTGTGCTCCAACATGCTGCTGATGGCAAGGACAGGGTATCGTTATACACATTGCCCCCATCCCTCTCGAAAGCTTTGATCCCAGAGAACACCTCCTCCGAGTAGAGACCCCTCGAAAGAGAAGCCCCTCTCCGCTAACCAGTGCACCTGGAGCAATAGATGCATCGACCGCCTCGGGGACCTGTAAGCCAGACGTCCGATATACCCCGTTCGGAACGTCCGAGGGTCCCCTAACAGGGCGGCAGACGATGGACTTAGGCAAGTCGCTACCACCTGGACTCGCCAGCAGCAGATTGGATCCAGAACAAAAGTTCTCGGAACCGCTCTACCGCCCTCCGGCAGCCTCCGCAGAGCAGAAGGAGGCCACAGTTTATTTTAAATTCGTATTTTAAAGATAAATAAAATAAAAATAAATATTTTCCATAATAAATGTCAATACATATTTTCTATTATGAATTCAATTTATTTATTTTCATATTTTAATTAATAATTTAGAATTAACAATAGATGGTTTCGATTTATGTAAATATATGTATATGTATTTTTTTAATTACTTCTTATTTATAATTAATTTAGAAAATATTTTTTAATTATAATGTTAATTTATTTTAAATATTTAGATTTATTACATAATGTTACAAAATATTATACATTTAGAATTAAGTTTACTTTAAGTTTGTGTAAACTGTAATTGTAAGATAAATAAAATAAATATCCACGAGCAAGAATCAAATCTAGCACATATCGTCCACGTGACAAATATAAATAGGACGTCAAAAACTACTCACATGATTCATAAGATGGAAATTCGTAGCGGTGCTGTTCTGAGAAATTATGACTGATGTAATAATGTACTGGCCTCAGTAATACTCAGTAGGGAAGGAAATGCGCGCCCTCATGTAATACGTAGTAGAATAAATTAAACAGAGATATTTCCGAATGCTGTGATGAGAATTCCGAAATGCCTATATTTATTTAAACAATAGTAATAATAAAATTATTTTGCTATAATCCGCGATGAAGTAAAATAGGAAATATATATAACGCTATATGTAGAGTGGATAATCGGTTATCATACCTGATACACGCAGGATTCGTAAAAGCACATGCACAAACCTCCACCACCGCCACCACAATACGCAAGCACTATATACGTTCACTATCACAAACTCAACAATTACTTTTGTATTATGGATCTCCGCAAAGTTAAGCCTAATTATATAAATTATTTTATATTTATTTATTATTTTATATCCTTTTTTATTTAGAGAAAAAAATGTACAAGTTTTATCTATCTTAAATTACTTACACGCTAGGACTATACAAATCATGCCCACGTAGAATGGTCCCAAGAATGCTGGCAGCGTTTCCGCGCTGTATCGCTAAGCTGATTCTTTGTGCGAAGAAGGACCCCTCTTGTCACCTGAAGAGGCAATTAACCGAGGTGTTAAAATGGATAAAAAAATGTTTGCACTTTGACTCCATGGCCCTGGGGTCTCAACTGCAAACGGCACAAATATATAACTCTCAATGAGAGATGCATACTTTTTTAACAAACTTTTATGTCTGCCGATTTGTGGTATCCGGCTGAATAGAATAGTACCACCCTCATTTCTTACCGAGGTGTTGTAAAAGGCGATTAAGGTAAGTCGACCCACCGTGTGGTATCCGGTTGAGTAAAAAAGACCACTCTTTCTTACCTGTAAAATATTGTGCCGACCCCACTTAGAGTGGGATAAGGGCAGGAGGATGATGATGATTTCTGAGGGGATTAATATATGTATAAGCAGTGGTAGCCCAGCGGTAACACCGTGCGACTTTTTCGAGAAGGTCACGGGTTCAAACCCGGGCAGACACCAATGAGTTTTCTGTTAAAACTGATGTCTAATTGATAATTACAATTTATCACACACTCGGTGAAGAAAAACATCGTGAGGAAACCTGCATATCTCTAGGAATTCTGGATTTGTAAACTACCAATCCGCATTAGCTTAGCTAACTTAGCTTCAATCCTTCTCTCCAAAAACGGAGAGAAGAAGCCTATTCTCAGCAGTGGGATAGTAATAGGCTGCTACTTACTAATATATGTAACGGTAATGAAATAAAAGTCATGCAGAGTGACAACTTAGACATTTTCGGAAATTCTATAGTTACGTCTACAAAATTCAGCAAACGTCATCAGAAAAATCCGCACGTGTGATTTATTAGAAATTGACTCAATATAAAGGAATGTTTATCATCAAAAAAATTGATATATTTTATTTCTAAAGATATAATATGTCAAATTCTTTCTAGAATCTTCTAATCTAATCTTATTAAATCAACATTGAATATTAAGTCGTTTGGTATCCAGCTGAATATAATAGACCACCCTCATTTCTTACAGAGTTGTCGTAAAAGGCAACTCAAGTAAGTCGACCCGCCATGTGGTATTCGGTTGAGTAGAATAGTCCCTTCATTTTTTACCGAGGTGTCGTAAAAGGCAACAACGTAAGTCGACCTGCCATATGGTATCCGGTTGAGTAGAATAGACCACCCTCATTTCTTACTGAGTTGTCGTAAAAGGCGAACTAAGGTAAGTTAACTCACAGTGTTGTATCCGGTGAGTAGAATAGACCACCCTCATTACTTAACGAAGTGTCGTAGAATAAGACTAAGTTAAGTTGATGTCAGGCAGGCGGCCGGGCTTAAAATACGTAGCCAAATCATGTGACAACATGTTTATAATATATTGTGCCGACTCCACTTACGGGATACGGGCAGGAGGATGATGTATGTACGGTAAAGAAACAAAAAAAAAAGAAGAAAACTAGTTTGTATCAGTAAGTTAGAATTAAACAGTTAAACCTGAAGTAATATAATCAAAGTATGTATACAGGGAACTCCCTAATACTTAATTCCAGTACTGGAATATTTAATTATAAATTTCCAGATAGCCGTTTTCCTTAAACGTTAATTCCACAATGTTCATTAATTAATTTTTTTTAAACAGGAAAATACCCCTAATGGATATGGACCGCCCGACGGGGACAGGCGGTTATGTCGGACTCGCACCGACTAAAACGACCTGTGTGCTCCACCACGCTGCCGATGGCAAGGACAGGGTACCGTTGTACACGTTACCCCCATCCCCGCTGCAGCAACTCTGATCCTCCTCCGGATAGGGACCGCCCAAAAGAGAAGTCCCCCTTCGCTAACCGGTGCATCGGGAGCACAAGATGCACCGACCGCCTCGGGGACCTGTCAGCCAGGCGATATACCCCGTTCGGAACGTCCGAAGATCCCCAGTTAGGGCAGAAGAAGAAGAAGAATGAATAACTTTATTGCACAAATAAAATACAGAGTGAAAAGAACAAGAGACATAGATAATAGAAACAATTAAAAGTGCAAAGGGCGGTCTTATCACACTGTTGTGATCTCTTCCAGACAACCCTTTGAAAAAGAGGATCTTTTATATAATTATCCGTGGGTTAGCACGCAGATAAGTATGTAAAAGAAGAGAAAATAAATAGTAAAAAAAAAATGTAAATATAAGTATAAACAAAAACACATAAATAGAGAAAAATAAAACAGAAAGAGAAAAAGCAAAAAATAAAAAATAAAAATCGTAATAATGCCAGTGAGAATCATCATTAAAGTGACAAATAAAAATCCTTCACACGAACCTTAAATATGGTTAATGAAGGAGAATCCCGAACATCAGATGGAAGAGCATTCCACAGTCTTACAGCTTTAACTGTAAATGAGTCATTGTAGCAATTTGAGTTGCACTTAGGCGTTCTCAACTTGCTACCGTCTCGAGAGCGAAGGTGAAGATGAAAAGAGTAGTTGGTAAAGAGTGGTTGGTTGGTGGTTGGCAGCAGGCGATAGGCTTAGGCAAGTCGCAAACACCTGGACTCACCAGCAGCAGATTGGATCCAGAACAAGAGTTCCTGGAACCGCTCCACCGCCTCCCCCCCCCAGAGTAGAAAGAGGCCATCGCTGCCCGCGATCGCTTCCTGCCCACCGATGTTTCATGATACGGTGGACAAGGAGAGACCGCCCCCCAAGTAGGAGCCCCAGCGCCTTGATCAGCATTTCCGCCCCCACCGGTTAATTTTGTATAGAGGTTTTCTTCCTCGCAACCCGAAGGTCCCCGTTCCCATTGCTGGGCTTCCTGGCTTCGCCGACGGTGGCCGACAACCATGTCTAGCCGGGCTTAAGCAAGCCCAACTTAACCCTTCGCTCAATAGGGACTCCACCCCAATTCCCCGGAGTCCCCGGCCCATCCAGTTGTCTCTCTGCTAATCAGGGGGACAACTGGATTGGCCACCCCACTGTGGTCCTTTGTGGTGGTGGAACAATTCCAGCGAAAAATAATATATAGAGTATAGCCGGTTTCTATATTGTTGTAACTTGCAAGCACATGCATGAAACAAGTTCTTGCTTGTTCTCCTCGGTAAGAGCAAAATTCCGAAACAGTTGTAGCTTCGTTAATTGATTCAAAAGCGCTTGCAAAAGATTATTTCTATTTGCAATATACTGAAAACTAAAATCACCTAGTGTGGAACGAGAATTCTTAATTTGGGATAAACCGAGACAATAATTATTGTATTTAGATAATAACAAGGAGCTAAGAATATATAGAAAAGGCAATATGTCGGTAGAAAGTAATTTACTTTGCCAAAATCTATAATTTTTATTTAAGATAAGTTAAGAAATTCTTTGTTACACACAACATTACATACAAATAAAACAAATAATAAAATATAAAATTTGAAAGGGCGGCCTTATCACTGTAAGTGATCTCTAACAGGCAACCCATATGCCTAAGGACATCCTTATAATGGAGTTTACATTGTTGGTGGTTGAGTTAAGTTAAAAGGAAGACAGAATAAGTATACTTACATAAATAGATAATAAATAAAGTTACATAAATTAAAACTATATTTTACATCCTATAATAACATAAATATATGGTATTTAAGTAAGAGCACTAGTAATTAAACATGTACTAGTTAACCGCTTTGAATGAAATTTTAAATAAAAAGCGTTTTGTTTGTTGTAGCTAATAAAAAATACATTTGTAATTACCTGTTGCCATCTATTAACAACTGTAGCCCATTGTTTAATATTTAGAATTTTATATTATTAAGCAGTATGAAAAGGTCTACAGAAAACGCAACTAAAGGTCTTGAAAAGGTCTACAGAAAACGTAACTAAAGGTCTTGAAAAGGTCTACAGAAAAATTACTTAAATGTCTTGAAAAGGTCTACAGAATACTTAACTAAAGGTCTTGAAAAGGTCTACAGGAAACTTAACTAAAGGTCTTGAAAAGGTGTACAGAAAACTTAACTAAAGGTCTTGAAAAGGTGTACAGAATACTTAACTAAAGGTCTTGAAAAGGTCTACAGAAAACTTAACTAAAGGTCTTGAAAAGGTCTACAGAAAACGTAACTAAAGGTCTTGAAAAGGTCTACAGAAAAATTACCTAAAGGTCTTGAAAAGGTCTACAGAAAACTTAACTAAAGGTCTTGAAAAGGTCTACAGAAAAATTACCTAAAGGTCTTAAAAAGGTCTACAGAAAACTCCGCGATGGTATATGTCTATTTTTTATGTATAACCCTCAATAGCATTTTTTTGTCATTTTCTTTTTACGAAAAATAATGCCTTATTTTCGAAGCAATTTTAAACAATACAGCATTAATTCCTATCCAATTAAGTACTTAAAATACATTGTTGATTTAATATAGATCAATATGACCGTTTACAGCATGTAATTTAAATAAACATTTTCGAAGATATCACAGATTTAAAATTACGCGAGAAGGCCGCGCTTCGCCCTATAGCACTTCGAATTTAACAGCTATCGGACGCGTTTATATTTTTTCACATGGCCAACTATATGTCGCTCTTTCAAGAGTACCTCTAAAGAAAACATTGAAAATATTGTCTAAAAATAAAGAACACAGAGAAAAAGAAAATGAGTAAATATGTATTATATGAATTGAGATATTCTAAAGATAGCAGGAAATCTTCATGGTATAAGGAAAGGGGAATTGTTTTACTCCAAATTTAACGCGTGCGGGCCACAGGCAGTAATGAATAAATCGAAACTACTGGATATATATTTATAGAATTAGGCGTTACTTTGCGGAGGTCTATAATAGGAAAGTAATGAGAATATTATTTTGCTATAATCCGCGATAAAAGAAAATATGTGTAATGCTAAATGTAGAGTGTACTATTCGTTCTCATACCTGATACATGAAGAACTTGTAAGAACTCATGCACTACCCGACACCGATAGCACAACAATACACAAGGACTGCACACATTCACCACCACAATCTCAACAATTGTTTCGCCTTGTAACCGAAGCATCGTCAGTAGATAGACTCCACGACGTCCTTTTATCGCGCATATTTTCTTTTATCGTGGATTATAGCAAAATAATATTCTCATTAATTTGTACTGGATATATCGAGTGATATATTTTATACCCGTGCGAAGCAGGGGCGGGCCGCTAGTATTGATTATAAATTCTCTAGGCATTCTATTCTAAATGAATTCAAGGGTATAACTGTGAAAGTTTCCATTGAAAATGTGCTCTGACATTTAAAGTTTTGAAACGTGACCATTTTTACAAGTTTTCTTTTAAGATTTCTTTAATTTTGTATTCTTTCTTTGCGGCTAGTTTAATGGATTGAATGCGTGATCGCGGGTTGCAATTCTTAGAAGCTTAGAAATTTCTAGAAATAAGTCACGGTTGGGTTATCCAAGGAGTTTCTTATATCTATACTTATTATAAAAAGTTTCCAAAAGCTGTCTGTATGTGCACAATTTTCTCAATATCTACTGGATCCATTTTTGTAAGATTTTTGCTAAAAGGTAGTGCTATTCTTCCGGAAGGTTAAGGTTTATAGTACACTAGCAATCGCTAGCGCAAGGAGTATATTAACTTAGAGCCTCCACTTAGAGTGGGATAAGGGCAGAAGGATGTTGAGTTCTTTGAGTCGGGGTGTATATATGTGTGTATTTAAAATTATATATGTATATATTCACCAGTTGTCTGTCACCCATAACACAAGTTAAGTAGCAATCTAACGGACGGACGACCGACTTGTCCCATATATATATATATATATATATATATATATATATATATATATATATATATATATATATATATATATATATATATATATATATATATATATATATATATATATATATATATATATATATATATATATATATATATATATATATATATATATATTTATATATATATATTTATATCCTGCCCTTATCCTACTCTAAGCGGGGTCGGCACAACATGTTATAAACATATTTACAAATTGTCACATGATTTGGCTTTGGTTTTTAGGACCGGCCACCTGCCTGACGTCAACTTACCTCAGTCGCCTTTTACGACACCTCGGTAAGAAATGAGGGTGGTCTACTCTACCCAGCCGGATAACACACGGCGGGTCGACTTACCTTAGTCGCCTTTTACGACACCTCGGTTAGAAATGAGGGTGGTACTATTCTACTCAGCCGGATACCACACGGCGGGTCGACTTACCTTAGTCGCCTTTTACAACACCTCGGGAAGAAATGAGGGTGGTAATATTTTACTCAGCCGGATACCACACGGCGGGTCGACTTACCTTAGTCGCCTTTTACGACACCTCGGTAAGAAGGAGGGTGGTCTATTCTACTAAACCGGAAACCATACGGCGGGTCGACTTAACTTAGTCGCCTTTTACGACACCTCGGTAAGAAATGAGGGTGGTACTATTCTACTCAGCCGGATACCACACGGCGGGTCGACTTACCTTAGTCGCCTTTTACAACACCTCGGGAAGAAATGAGGGTGGTACTATTTTACTCAGCCGGATACCACACGGCGAGTCGACTCACCTTAGTCGCCTTTTACGACACCTCGATAAGAAATGAGGGTGGTACTATTCTATTCAGCCGGATACCACACACCCTAAAAATAAATAAATATTTACCATATATCTATATATATTTTTATAATGTTTGTTCAATCACAAATGTGAAATATAACACGTGTCATACATAAAAACGATTTAATATTTATTGCCATAAATTAAAAGTTTAAGTAAGTACTTAATATATCTACTTAAGGGTGCGTGTAGAATTAACACAATTTGCAACTACCTTACTGTAAAGGCATGCATACACGACCTAATTATCGGTGCGGATAAAATTTTTTTAAAGCGTAAATTTTTATAGCGAAAAAAGTCACCTAGGTGACTTAAATGAGGCATGGGTGACCGACGAGGGTTTCTACAGTCACTTTAATAACGTTTTAAATTTATCATTCCTTCTATACGAGGTGTGTTCAAAAAGTATTGCGAATTTTGAATTTTCGCGAGTTACATATATTCCAATTTCGATTTTTTTGTGGCGTTATGTTGGTACATATGTCTCTCACTTATGCTGATAAGTTGGGCCATTTTGAATGTTCGGCTAATTGTTGACAGCTGCTTTGCTTGCACGTGTTTTGGTTCGTCTTCGATTTTTACCTATTCCAAAATGGAACAAGGAACCTGTATCGATTTTTGTGTGAAAAACGAAATTAAGTGCGCGGATGCATTCCGAGTGTGGACTGTGGCATATGGAGAAGCTACTTTGGACAAAAGCAACGTTTATCGGTGGTACAAAATGTTTTTAAAAGGCCGAGAAGATGTGAATGACGAAGAGCGTGCCGGACGCCCGAGCACTTCAACAACAGACGAAAAAATTGATGAATTGAAGAAAATGGTATTGGCCAATCTTCGAATCATCGATAGAGAAATTGCCGAGGACCTAGGCATATTGATTGGCTCGTGCCATTCGATTTTAATCGATAATTTGTGGAAAAACAAAAATTGGCTTTTGCTCCTCGATAACGGCCCTGTTCACACATCGCTGCTTGTACGCGACTTATTGGCCAAAAACAACAGACCAATGATACCGCAGCCACCGTATTCCCCAGATCTGGCCCCCTGTGACTTTTTCTTGTTCCCGAACCTGAAGAGGCCCATGAAAGGACGACACCACGCCACGATTGACGAGATAAAGACTGCATCGAAGGAGGAGCTGAACAAGATACAAAAAAATGATTTTTTGAAGTGCTTCGAAGATTTGTAAAAACGTTGGCACAAGTGTATAATATCCCAGAGGGATTACTTTGAAGGGGACAAAATAGATATTTACCAATAAATAAATAATTTTTGAAAATACACAAAATTCGCGATACTTTTTGAACACACCTATCGACAGAAGTTGATATACCTAGCTGGTGTGCGCAAGATGAAAAATTAATTTTCATGGTGCCATGAAATTTTATCATGTTATATTTCTGGCATGATAACCAAACAGTGAGTCGGCGTAATACTTATTAGGAATGGAGGAGGGAATTATATCTGTTGTTTTTTGGAGTTCCAAATGTCCAAAAATATACTTTAATATACATAATTTTTTTGCAAATCGAATAAGCTTACAATTTAATATTGTTTGTAGCTGATACCATTTATATCTTTAATTAAATACATAAGCTTCATTAAGTATTTTAAGTGTTTTTTAACTTGCGTAGACGCAAGTCCGAAACGGAATGTCTATCGACATTAGCAGATATTTTACAACCGTTTAGACAGTATTTATATATAAAAATTTAAAAAAATATTATTTCGTACATACATTGCGGAAACGCAGCGATATTTATCACACGTGCGAACTGGGCTTAAAATACACGTGCCAATACTATTATGTGCTAATTATCTAAATACAATGAACTCGGATATGTCGCGTTTTGCGTTACATTACTAATATACAATGTAAACTATGAATATAATATATTAAATATTTAAATGAGTTAATCTTGTATGTATATACATATTTTCGGAATCTCGGAAACGGCTCCAACGATGTTCCCGAAATTCAGCATGTAGGGGATTTTGGGGGAGAAAAGTCGATAGATTTTATTTAAAAAAAAACGTTTCATTCCTGATATCGGGCTCTAAAATTGTTTTGAAATTTGCTTTGAATACAATACCAATTTTTCGCTGTCAAACGTAAAGTCATGGTAGTTCATTTGGGGAACGGGCGGTCTAGAGAGGTGAAAATACCTAGGATCGAGCCCCACCTGCCCAATTATTTTTTCATTTTTCTTTTCAATTTTTTTACATCATATTATATACATGCATATTTTCGCAATCTCGGAAACGGCTCTAACGATTTTCCTGAAATTCAGGAGTTTTTTAGTGGAAATCGATCTACAGAGGTTTTATTTAAAAAAATCGTTTTATCCCTGTTTTTGGGTATTATATATAATACAATATATTGAATATATAAATCACTATTTTTGCCGTTAATTGTCGAGTAAGCGTAGCTTATTCGGGGAACGGGCGGTCTCTGGAAATGAAAATAACTAGGATCGAGCCCTACCTACCTAATATTTTTTGTATTTGTAAAAAATTACTGAGCAAAGCCAAAAAGTACAGAATATTTTTATTAGGTACTAAGTATATTAGAAATTTAAGCGTTTTATAATAATTTAGAAAGACACAGAAATCTGAATAATCTTATCTTTTTAACAGAAAAAGTCATCGCGGATTATAGCAATTTAATATTACTTTTGATCTCCGCAAAGAAACGTCTAATTCTATAAATTATTTACAGAAAAATTCAATGATGCCTGCACGGGTTTGAACCTGTGACCTCTCGTAAGAGAGGCACAGTTTCACCGCTGGGCTATCACAGCTCTTAACACATAATAATTAGTTCCAATTACCCCCCATTAATTCAATAGCTAAACAATCAGTCAATATCAATGTTTTTATTACTTCCCGTGGTTTGGATAATAGCAGTTGATGGCAATTTTCTAATAGAATACTAAGAAATATATATTACTAGCTTTTACACGCGATTTCGTTCGCGTGGACTGTTGTCACGTGATATGTTGATAATAAATAACGCTTTTAAATAAGTCGTTTATGGGTTTTGGTATAAGATTCTATAATAAAATTCCGCAATCAATTTCAGGTTTGCCATTACAGCAGTTTAAAAACACTGTTTAAAAGAGGCTGATACAGAAAGCCTACTCTTACTCTTGAAGATTATTTAGAAGATAAGAATGTGTGGGTATAGCTCTCTTTGAATCTGTACAAGACAGTAACGACTTAATGTAAATAGTATTAAGAATTATATTTTTAAAAGAGCAACCGCCGAGTTTTTTGCTGGCTCTTCCCGGTAGGAACAGCTTTCCGAACCAGCAGTAGAGTTGACGATTCAAAAGCACTTCTTTACAAGTTTATTTGAATAAAGAAAAAAAAAATTAACAGGATTTCTATAGCCTAAATTTTTTACCGATGTATAAGGAATAATTGTGCCAAATTTCATCGATATTGGTTCAGCGGATTCGCCGTGAAAGAGTAACAAACATACATACATACTCACAAACTTTCGCATTTACAATATTAGTAGGATAAGATAAATACAGACTAGTGGTACATGCAGCTTCGTTCACGCCAACTTAAGCGTTTAAGTACCAGTAACTGGGTGACCGATTTAATTTATTAATTTTATTTAAATAATAGCTTTAATTTCTTACCGAGGTGTTGTAAAAGGCGACTAAGGTAAGTTAGCCCACCGTGTGGTATCCGGTTTAGTAGAATGGACCACCCTCTTTCTTACCGAGGAGTTGTAAAATACGACTATGGTAAGTTGACGTCAGGCAGGCGGCCGATCGTAAAATACGTAGCCAAATCATATGACAACATGTTTTTAACATGTTGTGCCGACCCCACTTAGAGTGGGATAAGAGCAGGAGGATAATGAAAACCTAGCTAACCTAGCCTCTACATACTAAGTATCATGAAAATCGAACTTGTGAACTCTTATTAAGAGTCAAGCGCTCTCACACTCTGGTCATCACAGCTTACATACTGATACAGCCAGCCTACTATACGCTTGAAGATTATTTAGAATATAAGAATGTGTGGATATAGCTCTCTTTGAACCTGTAAAAGACAGTAACGACATAATGTAAATAGTATTAAGAATTATATTTTTAAAAGAGCAACCGCCGAGTTTCTTGCTGGCTCTTCTCGGTAGGAACAGCTTTCCGAACCAGCAGTAGAGTTGACGATTCAAAAGCACTTGTTTACAAGTTTATTTGAATAAAGAATATTTAGAATTTGAATTTGAATTACATACACAAGCTTATTTCTCTATTATTTTTCTCTTATCGGATCCCTCCATTAAATCGTATTGGTTTGATATAAATAGCCCTTAATTATAACTTAATACAATGAATAGATAAACAAATAAGGCTTCTTATACACTATACTGAATAGCTCCATCTTCCCGCCCTTATACAACTCTAAGTGTGGTCGGCACAACATGCTATAAAAATGCTGTCATATGATTTGGCTGCGTTTTTACGACCGGCCGCCTGCCTGACGTCAACTTACCTCAGTCATATTTTACGACACCTCGGTGAGAAAGAGGGTCGTACTATTCTCTTCAGCTGTATAACACACGGCGTGAATACTTCAGCGACATGCAGAAAAGATACACACATAACACTAACTACACACAAGATTTCATAACTCTAATAGGTTCATGCCAGGAGTTTGAACTTGTGACCCTCTCCAGAGTGACACAAAATTACCACTGGGCTATCACAGCTGAAACTTCACAGTTGTATTATAACAGCTATTAATATGTTTATTCAGTTTCAAAAGACTTACACAGTTCCTAGTGTCTACAGTACTGTCTATCCGTCCTTGAGTAGCCTTATCGAGGAATACGCAGGACGGAGATTAATATAATAATTATTGGGAGTCAATAAATGATCGAACGATATAATTTATAATAAATAATAAATAATGGGTAGGTAAATCTGTCTGTATGTTGCATATATCATTCTCCTGCCCTTATCCCATTCTAAGTGGGCACAAAATGTTAAACTATAATGTTACATGTTTTGACTAGTTATTTTACGACAGGCTGTCTGTATGACGTTAAATTACCTTAGTCGTATTTTAAGACACCTCGGTAAGAAGTGAGAGTGGTTTTTTCTACACAGCCGGATACCGCACGGCGGGTCGACTTACCTTAGTCACCTCGTTTAGAAATGAGGGTGGTATTATTCTCTTCAGCCGTGAATACTACAGCGACATGCAGGAAAGATAAATAACAACACAAATTTTTACACAAAAACTCATAGATTCATGTCAGGAGTTTGAACTTGTGACCCTCTCCAGAGTCCACACAATATTACCCCTGGGCTATCGCAGCTGGAACTTTATAGCTGTTGTATTATAACAGCTATTAATATGATTATTTAGTTTCAAAAGACTTACACAGTTCCTAGTGTCTACAGTACTGTCTAGGCGTCCTCGAGCAGCCTTATCAAGGAATACGTAGGACGAAGATTAATATAATAATTATTGGGAGTCAATAAATGATCAAACGCAAGTATGTTCAGCTAATTAATCTCTGTATATGAACCTGATTATCCCTAAATATACACCGATTGCGGTTAATTGTCACTATATCAATGATCTAGCAATTCATCAGAAATGTTCTGTCATATGTTAATAATGGATAGAGAGATCTGTCTGTATGTATTTATGTAATACAGAGGTAGTAATCGTATTTGTTACATGTTTCTAATACAACCTCCTTCATAGAGTTGGTCATTAATATCAAAAAGCGTTGTGTCTGTCATATATGTTTGTTTCATTGAATTATTGACTTTGGGAAAATTAATTTATACAATTAGGCGTTACTTTGCGGAGATCCATAATACAAAAGTAATAATAAAATTATTTTGCTATAATCCGCGATGAAGTAAAATAGAAAATATATATAATGCTAAATGTAGAGTGGACAATCGGTTATATCTGATACATCCAGGATTCATAAAAACACATGCACAAACCTCCACCACCGCCACCACAACACACAAGCACTATATATAAAAATATAATTTTTATCTATGCCATTACAGCAGTTTAAAAACACTGTTAAAGAGAGGCTGATACAAAAAGCCTACTATACTGTTGAGGATTATTTAGACGATAAGAATGCGTGGATATAGCTAATGTCCGACCCTGTACAAGATAGTAATGATTTAATGTAACTAGTTATAAGTATTATGTTGAAAAGAGCAACCGCGCGAGTTTCTTGCTTGCTCTTCTCGGTAGGAACAGCTTTCCGAACCAGCAGTAGAGTTGACGATTCAAAAGCACTTGTTTACAAATTTACTTGAATAAAAAACATAGAATAAACAAAGAACAAAGAATATTTTGAATTTAGATTTGAATAAGGGTGAAACTTTTTTTTTTTTATACAGGAAAAACCCCTTATGGGTACCGCCGCCCGACGGGGACAGGCGGCGCTTATGTCGGACTCGTACCGACTAAAACGACCTGTGTGCTCCACCACGCTGCCGATGGCAAGGACAGGGTATCATTGTACATATTGCCCCCATCCCGCCGACAGCTCTGATCCAAGAGAACAAACACCTCCGGCTAGGGGCCCCTCGAAAGAGAAGCCCCCCTCCGCTAACCGGTGCATCGGGAGCACCAGATGCACCGACCGCCTCGGGGACCTGTAAGCCAGGTGTCCGATGTACCCCGTTCGGAACACCCGAAGGTCCCCAGTTAGGGCGGCAGACGATGGGCTTGGGCGAGTCACTAACACCTGGACTCACCAGCAGCAGATTGGATCCAGAACAAAAGTTCGTGGAACCGCTCCGCTGCCTCCCTCCGCCCCCAATAAGGGTGAAACTTAATTAAGCATTAGTAACCCGTTCCAAACTCATCCGTAATGTATTTTAGCAACGGCCTGTTACTATCCCACTGTTGGGCATAGGCCTCTTCTCTCCGTTTTTGGAGAGAAGGGATTGGAGCTGAGACCTACCACGCTGCTCCAATGCGGATTGGTAGGTTACACATATCCCCAGAATTCTCTAAAGATATGCAGGTTTCCTCACGATGTTTTCCTTCACCGAAAAGCGTGTGATAAATTGCAATTATCAATAAGACACATAAGTTTTACTAGAAAACTCATTGGTGCCTGCCCGGGGTTTGAACCCTAGACCTCCTCGAAAGAGGCGCACGATGTTACCGCTGGGCTTCCACAGCTTCGTTGGGCTACCACAGCTTATTACTTAGCTTACCGTAATGTTTATGCATATCAATGGCAAAATTAACTCAGGGTTTTAATATTTCATTTTACCCGCGCAAAGCCAGGACGTGTGACCTAGTTTACAAATATAATATGTCTGCCACACCTATACTATTAACTATAATTTTGATATTAATAATTGTCAATAGTATTTCAATATCGGGCCACACCCATCAATAAGGGCAAGCGAAACCTATTAATGTAACGGTAGGGTATAATTATATATAATATTTCAATATTAAATATTGCTTTATTTGTCGTTGGCGGGAGAAACAAGTTTTTTTTATTGTTCATGTAATTTATAGAATTAGGCGTTACTTTGCGGAGGTCCATAATACAAAAGCAATGAGAATATTATTTTGCTATAATCCGCGATAAAAGAAATTATGTGTAATGCTAAATGTAGAGTGTATTATTCGTTCATAATACATGATACATGCAGAATTTGTAAGAACTCATGCACTACCTGACACCGATGGCACAACAATACACAAGTACTGCACGCTTTCACCACCACAATCTCAACAATTGTTTCGCCCCGTAACCGAAGCATCGTCAGGAGATAGAATCCACGACAAAATCGTAAAGCATTTAGCATTACACATATTTTCTTTTATCGCGGATTATAGCAAAATAATATTCTCATTCCTTTTTTTCTTTTTTTATTGTTTATGTACTATCTTGACTGGCCCGTTGGAGCAGTGGGTAAGTGACCCTGCCTTCAGCTCCGCGGGTCGCGGGCTCGATTCCCGCCGAGGGCCAACGTTTTCTATAAATGAATTTGTTGGTCTTTGAGTCTGTATATTTGTATTTAAGTATGAATTTAAAAAATATATAAGTATATATTCACCAGTTGTCTGTCCATAACACAAGTATTAAGTAACTTACTTTGGGGACGGACGACCGTGTGTGTAAGTGTCCCATATATTTATTTTTATTTATTTATCCTATTATTGTTATAAACTATGTTTTACCCGCAACGTTGCGTGGACTGCTGTAGTGATAGGTTGATAATAGATGGCGTTTTTTAATGTTATCCTATTCCTGTAGAATTAACAGGATTTCTATAGCCTATATGTTAACCGTTGTATAAGGAATAATTGTGCCAAATTTTATCCATATTAGTTCGTTGTGAAAGAGTATCAAACATAAATTCATACTTACAAACTTTCGTATTTATAATAAGTAAAGTACCGGCCTGTTACTATCCCATTGTTGGGCATAGGCCTCCTCTCTCCGTTTTTGGAGAGGATTGGAGCTAAGACCTACCACGCTGCTCCAATGATTGGTAGGTTACACATATCTCCAAAATTCTCTAGACATGTGCAGGTTTTCTCATGATGTTTTCCTTCACCGAAAAGCCGTGTGATAAATTGCAATTATCAATTGGCATCAATTATAATAGAAAAACTCATTGGTGCCTGCCTGGGTTTGAACCCATGACCTCCTCGAAAGAGTCGCACGGTGTTACCGCTGGGCTATCACAGCTTACAATTGTTAGCATTTATAATATAAGTAGGTAAATGAATATTAATGATAACTTTCAAATTTATCATCATCATCTTTCTGCCCTTATCCCACTCTAAGTGGGGTCGCCACAACATGTTATAAACATGCTATCACCTGATTTGGCTGCGTTTTTACGACCGGCCGCCTGCCTGACTTCAACTTACCTCTGTCGTATTTTACGACACCTCGATAAGAAAGAGGGTGGTCTATTCTATTAAACCGGTAACCACACGGTGAGTCAACTTACTTTAGTCGCCTTTTACGATACCTCGGTAAGAAATGAGGGTAGTCTATTCTACTCAGCCGGATGCCACACGGCGGGTTGACTTACCTTAGTCGAAACCTCGGTAAGAAATGAAGGTGGTACTATTCTGTTCAGCTGGAACTTTTATCATTCTGCAAAAATAAGAGTTTCGAGTCCGCAATTTTATCATACAAATGTTATCTTTAGAATTATTATTATTTATCTTTAGATGTTATCTTTAGAATATATATTATCATATCACGCATTAGGCCTAACGCCTATTTGATATCAACGAGATATATTTCAAGTACATGTGACGACATGACACACCCACGTGGCGTATATCTAGTGAGGCGAAGTGTCGATACTATTTTAATCAAAAGTAATTATAAAATTATTTTGCTATAATCCGCGATAAAGTAAAATAGAAAATATATATAATGCTAAATGTAGAGTGGACAATCGGTTATCACATGCAGGAATAGTAAAAACACATGCACAAACCTCCAACACCGCCACCACGATACACAAGCGCTATATACGTTCACTATCACAAACTCAACAATTGTTTCGCCCCAATTTGTTGAGTTTGTGATAGCGAACGTATATAGTGCTTGTGTATCATGGGGGCGGTGGTGGAGGTTTGTGCATGTGTTTTTTACGACTCCTGCATGTATCAGGTATGATAACCGATTGTCCACTCTACATTTAGCATTATATATATTTTCTATTTCACTTCATCGCGGATTATAGCAAAATAATTTTATTATTACTTTTGTATTATGGATCTCCGCAAAGTAACGCCTAATTCTATAAACTATTTTAATCCTTAAAAATAAATCCATAAAAATATCCATATGTAACATCCAAAAATTATTTTATGATGTAAGGTTAATTTACAAAAAATATGACATATGGAATTTAAAAATATAGCATTTTTATGGCTTAATATTTAGTACTTTTTTATTTTTTTAAAATAATTTATAGAATTAGGCGTTACTTTGCCGAGGTCCATACTACAAAACTAATGATGATATTATTTTGCTCTAATCCGTGATTTATAGCGGATCATAGCAAAGTAATATTTACATTAGTTTTGTTTTTTTTTTTCTTTTATTTTAACGATTGGGCATTTAAGGTTATTAGTTGACGTTATTCATAAATTTGTTAACCTTATTATACCTACTTTATATTTATGAGTCTCTCACTTAAATGAAGACTTATTTTTTTTATTTACTAGTTTATTTGTCTTGATCTTATTTTTTTTCCTTTCTGGTGAAAGACCAAACTAATTACACTGTTATTAATCCTACTAATATTATATGCGTAAGTTTGTGAGTATGTATGTATGTTTGTTACTCTTTCACGGCGAATCCGGGGAACCAATTGTTGTCGCCATTGACTTCCGCTTTGTGTTTTATAGCAACATAGTCATGAAACAAGAATATCGCGCCCTTATGATTAAAATGGTGGCAACACTGTGCCGTTGTTATTTCCGGTAGAGTCTTCCTATTGATAAAACGTTTCAGTGACAGTCAGTCTTTGATCGTCATTCAAGAGAAATGTATCTCGGAACGGGAATTATGGTATTCCTATTATATCGTGTTATTCTATATAGTGTGCGTTAACACAATATTGATTGAACTTTGCACAATTATTACTTATACACCGGGTTAACATATAGGCTATAGAAATCCTGTTAATTCTACAGGAATAGGATGACATCATTCGCGTGGACTGTTGTCCAAGTAAAAGCTAGTTATAAGACAAATAAATGTACAACTCTTCACCAGAGAGACAAATGCTACTACAAGTACCCATTCTTCCTACTTATGTCATAGAATTCCATCAGTTTAAAGAGTATGATTAAAAAATTACAGGTAATTGAACGACGAGGGCTGGCCAACCATGTATTGCTGTTGTATTAACCATATATAGTATGTGACAATAAAATTTACGTACTTTTCCGAACCGAATTTCGTGGAGTATTTTTTTTATGTAAAAATCTCTCATTATAATATTCGTTTACGCTAATCAGTTAACTAGAATGTATTTGAATTTATCGAACCAAAAAAAATTGGGGTGACTAACGTTTGCCCATCCGAGTTGGGATTTTTCTTGCTCTTCGTTACATTTTTTTACATTCACTATACTGTGTGTCGACATCTGTGGTAGCCCAACGGTTAAACAGTGCGATTTTTTCAAGTAGTCATGGGTTCAAACCACGGATAGGCACCAATGAGTTTTCTGTTAAATCTCATTTGTTATTGACAATTGCAATTTCTCACATGCTTTTGGGTGAAGGAAAACATATACTGTGCTTTTCAATAAAGGAAAACATCGTGAAACCTGCATATTCATAGAGATTCTGGGGATACGTGAACCTACTAATCCACATTGGAGCAGCGTGGTCAGTCTTAGCTCCAACCCTTCATTCCGAAAACGGAGAGAGGGCATATGCCCAGCAGTGGGAGAATAACAGGCCATTACTTTATGTTGACGTCGAATCCAATTTGAATAGCCAGCATTCGAGAAGCTGCGCGAGATCTTTTCGTCCAAAAATGTCAGTGCCTGTAATGATGTAAGAAAATGTCTTCGAACAGTATGTGTTAAATAATGACATATAAATACGATACGTGGTCGCCTGAGTATGGGCCTCATCAGAAGGCTCATATTCACTCAGCGGGGAAATTAGTGAGTTATGCCTTGGTTTATCTCAACGTGATCAAATCAGAAATTACAAGATCCGTCTAAGAACCAAATTCACTGATATAACTTAGTGTGTCGCGAAGTTAAAGTGGCAATGGGCGGGGCATAGTGCGGAGAACCGTTAGGCAATGGGGTCTCAAGGAGTTGGAATGGCGACCCTGCACCGGAAAATGCAGCGTCGGTAGACCTTCTACGAGATGGACTGACGATCTCAAGTACCTCGGACCTTGGATACAAGCGGCACAAGATGGTATGGAGATCCCATGAAGAGACCTATGTCCAGCAGTAAATATCCATTGTTTCACGAAGGGTTGTCAGAGATAGAAAATAGAACGGCCTAATTTATATTCAAACTGCCATAAATGAGGGCTTAAGCAAGTTGACCCGTCGTATGACATACCATGCGGTGAACTTATAAAAAGGTATGAAAACAGAAAAATACTTTACCAGTCAAATCGAAAATCAAAAGGTTTAACCGAGCAAATAATAAACATCAGGATTTGTTAATTGTAATTAAACGTGAGTTTTTATAGTCGCAAATAACAATTTGGATGAATAACCTTTAAAATTTTCTGTTAATTAAACACAAAAATATTAACAAAATCATTAGCAGTAAAAATTTGATTGCTTTAAAAAGTTAATGAATAAAATTTTATGGACTCGTTTAGTTTTAAAATTTAAAGTCATGGTCATAAGGAAGAATAATATGATTTTATTTACTTAAATTACATAAATTTAAATTCTTCATTATTTATAAGTGTTTAAACTATTCATTTTATAATACCTAATTAAAATACAAAAAGTGAACAAATATACAGGGTGTTTGGAAGGTCGATGCAAAGCTGCAAACAGGAGCTAGTATAGACTATTTAGAACCATTTTAACTGAACTTATGTTAGGCGAAGTGCGACTATTTTTTTTTTTATAAAATTTTAAAGATTTTTGAAGAAAAATCCGAAGTTATGTCATTATTTGCTAATAATCGGCCATTTTGAAGCCAAAGTCAATTATTTTTTATTTTATTTTATTAAACTAATGTGTAAACAGTGTAATAAAACATGATTAAGGTATCTGTGTTAAGAGATATTTTTTTTACAGATATTTGAAGTCAATCATTTCTTTTAAGATCAGAGAAAGCTGATATTTGATGGCATTTAAAAAAAAAATAGATTGTGCTTTTTTAGTTCAAACATTTTATTAAATATGCCTGGTCATTGTTCTTTATTTTGAGGTATCAACTATGCGGATAGCCCGCAAATTATTGAAATTAAGATCTACAAACTAAATTGCGAGAGAAAATTAAAATTTATAGGCGAAGTAATTAAAACAAAATTTTAATGAAAATCATTTATTTTTCGTGTTCAAAATGTCCGCCGCGGTGTCTAACACAGGTCCGGCCCGTCTTATTATTTCTGTTGTTGTTATTTTCAACTTCATGTCCATTTACATTGGTCGGGTTACAAGCTCGTGCGAAAGATTGAAGGGACTCTTCTAACAAAGGCCGACGCGTGACGTGTGAAATGAGATGAGAGCGAGATCCTCAGAGTAGGATTCAGTTTTGTCGTTTTCTTCTCAACTCAGACATTGAAGATGCATGGTTCCTGAAGTCAATCTTGTGGACAGATGAAAGTAAATTTTCAAGGGAAGGCATTATTAATTTCCATAACCTTCATCTATGGGCTGAAAAACATAATAATCCACATTGGAAAACGCAAAAATCATTCCAAAAGAAATTCTCGGTCAATGTGTGGGCCGGAGTTATTGGCAAAATTTTGATTGGGCCTCATTTCTTACCAGATAATTTAAATGGAAATAATTATTTAGAATTCCTGCAAAATGATCTTCCAGAGCTTGTAGAGGAGTCTGGGGCCTTGATATTCGTTAGCGACCGAGAGCTCATTTTTCAACAAGATGGTTGTCCAGCGCATTGGACATTAAATGTACGGGAGCACTTAAACAATTGTTTCCCCAATAGCTGGATCGGCAGAGATGGGCCCATCCCTTGGCCCGCCCGTTCACCTGACCTGACTCCGCTTGACTTTTATGTGTGGGGTCGGGCTAAGGAGCTAGTATACACAAATGTGGAAATAAACACAAAAGAAGAATTAATTGACAGAATTAATTCAGCGTTCGCGACGATGAAAGTGGAAATGAAGTTAAAGATAACGACAACAGAAGTGAGAAGTCGGGCCCGTGCTTGTGTTAGAAACCGCGGCGGACATTTTGAACACGAAAAATAAATGATTTTCATTAAAATTTTGTTTTAATTACTTCGCCTATAAATTTTAATTTTCTCTCGCAATTTAGTTTGTAGATCTTAATTTCAATAATTTGCGGGCTATCCGCATAGTTGATACCTGAAAATAAAGAACAATGACCAGGCATATTTAATAAAATGTTTGAACTAAAAAAGCACAATCTATTTTTTTTTTAAATGCTATCAAAAATCAGCTTTCTCTGATCTTAAAAGAAATGATTGACTTCAAATATCTGTAAAAAAAATATCTCTTAACACAGATACCTTAATCATGTTTTATTACACTGTTTACACATTAGTTTAATAAAATAAAATAAAAAATAATTGACTTTGGCTTCAAAATGGCCGATTATTAGCAAATAATGACATAACTTCGGATTTTTCTTCAAAAATCTTTAAAATTTTATAAAAAAAAAATAGTCTCACTTCGCCTAACATAAGTTCAGTTTAAATGGTTCTAAATAGTCTATACTAGCTCCTGTTTGCAGCTTTGCATCGACCTTCCAAACACCCTGTATAATAGATACTGTGTGTTACGTTAAAATAAAACTTATGGCTCATTATTAAAAAAAGAAATTTTCTTTTAAATTATTATTTTTAAATAATATAATTTATTCAAATATAAACTTTATCAATTTTAAATTGAAGTATATTATTCCTGTTATAAAATTAAAATTAAAATTTACGTAATTAATAATACTATCATTATTAAAATTATAATTAATATTTTGAAGTATATATAATAATACTCATAATTTTTAAAATAATATTTTATTTTAAAAATTATGAGTATTATTATTAATATTTCGCTCGTTTAAATATTAAAAGATTTTAATTACCATTTATTTTCACAAATATTTTTAACATTACGTCATTCAATTTCTCAGAAAAACAAATAAAATCTTTTGAATGTAATCATAAAAAGATAATAAAACTTTGCAATCTTATTGAAAGTGCTTCACATATCATTAACCTTAAAATGCAGTATAAAATTTTACCGAAATATTTTATCTTCAGGCATAATTAATCTATATCGATTTCGGCCGAAAATCGATAAAGTATAGACTTGTGCTGCACTACTGTCAATAACGTTAATATTATATTCTTTATAAAACCATAAACCACTGATAAAGTACCTTCCGAGTGACTCCATGACGGCGCATTCGACTTTGCGCGGTCGCGAATAAACGACGTCTTTATTTTTATTTAAATATTTTTATCGATACCCAATTTACGGTTATCCGCAACACTATTCCAATTCCCGTCATCCTGCGTTCGAATTTCAAATCTACCGCCATCTTTTTTAACTTTTTTATAACTTTTTTTTAAAAGTTATCTGTGCAGTGGTGTATTATAATACAAACTTTATATAAAAGAAAATGTTAAATGTGTCTCGAATACAATATTATTTGTATTTCGCTATAAAGTAAAGGAACCTAAGTGAACAGTGAATAAATAGGTAAGTGATATTTTGATTTCAATTTTATTACATTAGAAAACCGATCATTTTTTCTCTGTGTATTAAAAAGTGAAATTTTCGAATATTCGGACATTGTATGTGATATGTTTTTTCGTTACACGTATTTTAATGTTCGGTACCTTCTATCTTTAATATTTAAATGAGTTAATCTTGTATATATATATTTTCGGAATCTCGGAAACGGCTCCAACGATTTTACTGAAATTCAGCATTAAGGATTTTAGGGGAGAAAAATCGATCTAGATAAGTTTTATTTTAAAAAAATGTCTAATCCCTGATTTCGGACTCTAAATTTTTTTTTAAATTTACGTTGAATACACACAATTTTTCGCTGTCAAACGAAAAGTCATGGTGGTTCATTTGGTGAACGGGCGGTCTAGAGAGGTGAAAATACCTATGATCGAGCCCCACCTGCCCTATTAATTTTTTAATTTTTCTTTTCAATTTTTTTTTATTTTAATTTTTTTTACATCATGCTCGGTTACCCAGATACTAAAATATTAAGTGTCTACGAATTATATTTCTTGAAAATTCTATGAAGGTTGAAAAATTCCGCTCTCTTATTCTGATCGTCGATGTTTTGTAATTTTAATAAAAGGTATATTAAAGAAGTGTAAAAAATTGCTGGCTTGTTTTACACGATCTTTAATTTATTTTTTACTAGTAGTAAGCGCCACTTCGTTCACGTCAACTCTAGTGTTAAAATAGTTCCCCAACGCTAGTAGAGCTTCTGCGCTCTACTTCCGCATTTTGCGACTTCGACGATGTTTCTGCGCTCGCCCGTCCCGCCGGTGACGCTGTAAAAGCCGTTAGAGCTAACAGCATATAGTCAAATTGAAAAAAAAAGTGTTAAAATACTGTCAGTTATACATTACATCGTTTTTTTATCTTACTGCAGGAAAAACTGTTTTTTTACTTGCCGTGTCTGAAATTTCCCTCTCTTACGTAAACGAAAGTGGTATGAAAATTTGTTGAGCCGTTCTGGAGAATATAGCATCCACCTAAACCTTTATAAATAATTGCACTGTCGTTAAGTAATAATTATACAAAAATTCATTTAGTAGATTTTGAAAAAATCATCATACAGACAACTTTTGAGACTTTGTTTTATAATAATATATAATATGCACCAGATTACTAAAATCAAAGTAGCATCGCATATTTTCTCCAATCACGAAACATAGCAAAAAAATCAGTATTTCTTTTGTATTTGTAAACTCCCCAAAGTAACGCTTATTTTTTTAAATTACTGAAATTGTGAAGTAACGGCTTCTTACTATCCCACTTCTGGGCGTAGATCTCTCCGATTTTAGACAGAAGGTTTGGAGCTAAGTGCTACCACGCTGCTCCAATGATTGGTAGGTTACACATATCCCCAGAACTCTCTAGAGATATGCAGGCTTCCTCACGATGTTTTCCTTCACCGAAAAGCGTGTGATAAATTTCTCAATTAAACACAAGTTCGAACAGAATAACTCATCAGTGCCTACCCAGGTTAGAACCCGTGACTCGAAAGAGTCGCACGGTCTCAACGCTGGGCTATCACGGCTCAACTCCGCAAAGTAAATTTATATAAAAACTATCTGTGCCTGCGCGTGAAAATCAGTGTATTTAAATAAATTATAGAATTAGGCGTTACTTTACGGAAGTCCATAATACAAAACTAATAAAAATATTATTATTATAGCACCATATATTATCAACCTATAGCGCGATAAGTTGGAATAGCTCGTTGGCGTAGTTGGTAGTGAACCTGCCTTCAGCTTCGCGGGTCGTGGGTACGATTCCCATCGAGGGCCAACATATTCTATAAATGAAAAAGTATATATTTACCAGTTGTCTGTCACCCATAACACAAGTATTAAGTTACTTACTTTGGGGACGGACGACCGTGTGTGTAAGTGTCCCATATATTTATATTAATTATATAAATTAATAAAGTATTTTAATGTAATACATGGACGATTTTGAACTAGTAACAGTATAAAGGTATACGTGATAAGAACCATGTCAGTTTCTATTTGGCCGACCTTTACCTTAAACGATTTTAACGCAAGGCCGCGTAGTTCAGGGCTGCGACATGCTTTCACGGTTTGTATTGAGGAAAGGCAGACATTTTGTAATCTTTATTTAAATGGGTTATAGCTGTGTGGTATCCGATTGAGTAGAATAGACCAACCTCATTTCTTACCGAGGTGTCGTAAGAGGTGACTAAGGTAAGTCGACCTGTCGTGTGGTATGCGGCTGAGTAGAATATCTCATCAGCGATCATTACAACCGTTTTATTACTATTATTTTTACAACTAATATAAAATTTGTACAAAAAACTGTTGATTTTACTTTCTTACAGCTTACTAGTTATTTTAATGCATTTTTCTTAAGTTTTTGGATAATTATTTTATATATATATATTTAAATTAATTCAGAAATTGTCTGTGATTCATATTTATGCCTGTAATGGACTTACATACGACACCGTGTGGTATCCGGCTGAATTAATTTCTTACCGAGGTGTCGTAAAAAGCGACTAATGTAACTCGGCCCGCCGTGTGGTATCCGGCTGAGTAGAATAGATCAACCTCATTTCTTACCGAGGTGTCGTAAAAGGCGACTAAGGTAAGCTGACCCGCCGTGTGGTATCCGGTTTAGGAGAATAGACCACCCTCTTTCTTACCGACGTGTCGTAAAATACGAATGAGGTAAGTTGATGTCAGGCAGGCAGCCTGTCGTAAAAACGCAGCCAAATCATGTTTCACCATGTTTATAACATGTTGTGCCGACCCCACTTAGAGTGGGATAAGAGCAAGAGGATATATATAGATTGTTGGACAAACTTGTATGTAAGTTGTTGGCGTAATTAATAAATAAATAAAATCCTGCGGCGACATATGGTGGAAAGTCTGGTCTTCATTCGGAGTTCCTTTATTATTGATGCGTTGGTCCGTTGTACCGTCCAAGGAATGCTCAACATCCTTCCTTCTGGCAACCCTAGTGACGTTAAAAAGGTCATTGCCCGTTGGACCTGTGGAATCAGTTCAAGGCCAACGTTAACTGCTTATTAACGTTTAATTGAGGAAAAGATAACGACCTTAGCATATGAATGGAACGGTACGTTCCTTTGCATAATTATAACTTTTTTAAATTAACACATCTAGAAGCTGTGTGCGGCTTCGTTCGTGTCAAATTCATAATATTCTTTATTCAAGTAAACTTGTAAACAAGTGCTTTTGAATCGTCAACTCTACTGCTGGTTCGGAAAGCTGTTCCTACCGAGAAGAGACAGTGAGAAATTCGGCGGTTGCCCTTTTCAAAATAATACATATAACTAGGTTACATTAAGTCATTACTATCTTGTACAGTAGCTATATTCACACATTCTTATCATCTAAATAATCCTCAACAGTATAGTAGGCTTTTTGTATCAGCCTCCCTTTAACAGTGTTTTTAAACTGCTGTAATGACAAAACTCTTAGCCGTGTGGTATCCGGTTGAGTAGCATAGACCACCCTCATTTCTTACCGAGGTGTCGTAAAAGGTGACAATGGTAAGTTGACCCACCGTGTGATATCCGGTTGAGTAAAATAGACCACCCTCTTTCTTACCGAGCTCTCGTAAAATACGACTGAGGTAAGTTAATGTCAGATAGGCGGCCGGTCGCAAAATACGTAGCCAAATAATAATACGTGTTTGTAACATGTTGTGCCGACCCCACTTAGAGTAGGATAAGGGCAGGAAGATGTTGATGAGAGGATGAGAACCTTCCATTTTCCACACTCCTTACTCTCTTTTAAACAGTACTGCGTGATATCCTGTCTCCATTTTTGAAAAAGAAGTTTTCGCTTAATGATTTAGTTTAATCAAAAGCTGAGCTTTGTGTCAGGCATGAAAACGAATTCTCCACTCTACATTTAGATTTTGGAATTATTTTTACCCTTAAATTTAGCCGTTTTCGTAATATTTTTTATTGCTGCTCCTCTCCTATTCATCTTAGCGTGATATTGTATAGCGTTCCGCGATAAACGGACTATTTTACACTCGAATAATTTTGCAAATCGGTCCAATAGTTCCTGAGATTAGCGCTTTCAAACAATCAAACAAACAAACTCATCAGCTTTCATCATCATCTTCCTGCCCTTATCCCACTCTAGGTGGGGTCGGCACAACATGTTATAAACATGCTGTACATTATAAGCATGCTGCATGATTTGGCTGCGTTTCTACGACCGACCGCCTGCCTGACGTCAGCTAACCTATATCGTATTTTACGACACCTCGGTAAGAAAGAGGGTGGTCTATTTTACTAAACCGGATGCCACACGCTAGGTCAACTTACTTTAGTCGCCTTTTACGACACGTCGGTAAGAAATGAAACTCATCAGCTTTATATATTAGTAAAAAATAGTGGGTAGTAGGTGTGATAATGCTGTAACGATCTCTTAAGAACGAGGAAGCGGAATGCCTTCAATTCTTAATTTAACTGCATGCTAATTGTCATTAAAATCTATGCTAATCTAATAAATCACATCCGCATAGAATCATAATGAGTCCTTTAATTATAAGTTAGGCTTATTTCCGCATTGAATTAGCAGATTCTTGGTGTTAACAGGCAACTTTGTATGCAAGCTAGCTTTTAACCGCAACTTCGTTTGCTTTGACTGTTGTTGCGTGATAGGTTGATAATAGATGGCGCTTTTCAATGACATCCCAATGCTCAATTAACAGTATAATAGCCTACTAGCAATCGCCAGTAGCTCCGCCCGCGTGGAAAGATTAAAACCGTAATATAGTCAAAAGTAATAATAAAAGAGGTTCGCCTCGAGGCCCGTACCCCGCCTACCCCTCAAGGGTATGCGAGAAGACCCCCTGCTGCTGCTGTAATAATAAAATTATTTTGCTATAATCCGCGAAGAAGTAAAATAGAAAATGTAAATGTAAGTGGACAATCGGTTATCATACCTGATATGGGTATACTAACCGATACTGATACAGTATCAGGTATGATAACCGATTGTCCACTTACATTTAGCATTATATATATTTTCTATTTTACTTCATGGCGGATTATAGAAAAATAATTTTATTATTACTTTTGTATTATGGATCTCCGCAAAGTAACGCCTAATTCTATAAATTATTTAGCTATTAAATTATTATATTTATCAAAATTAATATAACATTATTCTTATTACTATTATATTTATATTATATTCATAAAGACGTGAAACATTATTAATAAGGTTTAAAATTTAGGAACTCTTCAATATTATAAAATAGTTAACACACAGCTTACCTTAGCCTTACCAGTAAACTATAAACAGCAATAAAATATTTGTGGTTTACTAAATAGTAAAATATAAACGTACCAAGTCGAATGGACCTCCATTAGAAACGCTTGTTGACCATAGTGACAACCGACGATATAAAATGTTAAGGGAAAGCACCATGTGAAAGAAATGTGCAAAAATATCAAATCAAAATAATTATTCAAATAAGCTCTTTCAAGCACTTTTGAATCGTCTATCAATATGATTAATGAAGCTACAACTGGTTCGGAATGTTGCTCTTACCGAGAAACGCCATAAAGAAACTGTGCAGTCAATGTTTTAAATATTATCAATTTACATTATCATACTGCAGTTCTGTATGAAGCTGGAAAGATTTTCAAATCTTTTTTATCATCCAAATAATCTTCAATTTTGTTATACACTTTACATATATCTGTTATACTTAATTTAAACCTTTCTGTAGACTGGTCCAGTATGGATTGCGGAATTTTATTTTACAAGTGAATACCAAAAACGATGATGACCGACCGATCGAATGAGTTGCTAAGTCTGATGAGTCGCGACACAGGTATCAAAAGTTTTTTGTGACCTCTTCTATGTCTATGATATACATCAAATTTTATAATTTTGAAAATAAAAGTAGTTATTGTGAGATAACTATGAAAGATTACATTATGAAGATACTAAAGAGTACATTTCTGTTGGTTTACGTGACACACGCGATTAAAGCCCCCAGCTATTTTTTTTACAACTGCGCGACCAATTGAATACAATTTGCATAAAACTGCAATGTAATTTTAACTTAAACTCTCCGGAAGAATTGTACTAGCTTTTAATAAAAACTGGACAGCATGCCAAAACATGTATCAGCTTGCTTAAAACATTCGCGGACCCCAGTTAGAGTGGGTGGGATAAGGGCAGGAGAATGATGACTATTTCACAAACTTTACCACAAAGTAACGCGTACTTCTTTAAATTATTAATTGTTTTTATTTGATTATTCGATTACCGGATTACGAAAATATGTGTGTACCCCTTAACAGAAAGACGCTACTAACCGGACGCTCTGACTGTATCCGTGTAAAACTGCTTTTAGCTAAAAGTAATTTTGCGATGACGGGCTTGGTATGTTCATTGTTCGAGAACCGCAAAATCGTGCCAATTTCATTCTACTGTATCATTAACCTGCACTTAATGAAATTCAAATTCTTTATTCAAATAAACTTGAAAACGAGTGCTTTTGAATCATCAACTCTACTGCTGGTTCGGAAAGTTTATTTTTAATGTCAAGAAAACCCATTATGGGTCAGCACCGCCCGATGGGGATGAGCGGCGGGTATGTCGGACTCGCACCGACTAAAAACCTGACAGTGCTCCACCACGCTGCTGATGGCGGGGAACAGCAGCAACTCTGAACCACAGAGTGCGCCACCTCTGGGTCGGGGCCTCTCTAAAAGTGGCCCCTCCCTACGCTGGACTGCATCGACCGCCTCGGGGACCTTAAAAGGGCGGGCGTCCGATAAACCGGTTCGGAAAGGTGTTCGTACCGAGAAGAGAGTCAGAAAGAAACTTCTAAAGACCTATTAGTTTGTGAATATTTGATACTGTACTTGATAATCCGGCACGAAGGACCATAAATTTCATCTTCGTATTAATAAAAAAAACATTTATTTGTTCTTTTCTCTTATTTGTGAACATTTGATCTAATATACATGATAATCCGGCTCGAAGGACCATAAAATTAATAATAATAATAAATAAATAAATAAATATATGGGACATTTACACACACGGTTGTCTGTCCCCAAAGTAAGTAACTTATTACTTGTGTTATGGTAGACAGACAACTGGTGAATATATACTTATATATTTTTTTAAATACATACTTAAATACAAATATACACCCAGGCTCAAAGACCAACAAATTCATTTATAGAAAATGTTGGCCCTCGGCGGGAATCGAACCCGCGACCCGCGGAGCTGAAGGCAGGGTCACTACCCACTACTCCAACGGGCCAGTCCATATTCATATTAAGAAAAAAATAACATTTATTTATGCTTTTCTTTGTCAAATCCTATTCTTTTTAAGGATTAATAGCCCAACTATAAAAGCCATCAAGAACTCCTTTTAATCCTTCCGCATGCCAAGCGCGGTGATTATTGGCACAACTCTTAATGGACACACCCAAAGCCACAAAGAGACCTCAAAAAGGTCGCGGGGGCCACTGGTCAAAAATGGTTTAGAGAAAGAAGAATAGAGATGATGACTTCTGTTTTGTAACGGTGAAAAGTATATAGTTAAAATAATAGAAAATGCTGCACGCATCAATAACTAAAAACCAAGTGTAAGCAGTTAACTCTCGGTCAAAATCATAATACGTATCCAGAGTATTCTGGTATTAATCTCTCATACCATGACCCTATTCTCAAACTAATATCATTTCCGGTACAAGCAGTATTAATATGTAAGATTTATATTGCGTTTACGTGGGAAAATGAAGACCAATTTATGCCAATAAAAATGTGTTCGTTCTAGAACTCGTGATGGCTTTACAGTTAGAATTCGTGACTTAATGAGCTATGGAAACTTGTGCAAAAGTTAAGAGAAATATAATAAGTTAATACAAAAGCCTACTATATTGTTGGGGATTATTTAGATGATAAGAATGCGTGGATATAGCTACTGTTCGACCCTGTACAAGATAATAATGACTTATTGTAACTAGTTATAATATTTTAAAAAGAGCAACCGCCGAGTTTCTAGCTGGCTCTTCTTGGTATGAACAGTTTTCCAAACCAGTACAAGACTTGACGATTCAAAAGCACTTGTTTACAAGTTTACTTGAATAAAGAAAATTTTGAATTTATGTATATTCACAATAATTTAAGTATTAATCGTAAATTAATTACAGTTTAATTTCTTGAGCGTTTCATAGATTTTCTTAACAAAAGCGGATTATAACAAAATAATTCTATCATAATATTTCTATGTACCGCCGTGTGGTATCCGGCTGAATAGAATAGTACCACCGTCATTTCTTACCGAGGTGTCGGTAAGAGTGGGATATGTATTTTCACCGTTTGGTATCCGACTGAGTAGAATAGACCACTCTCTTTCTTACAAAGGTGTCGTAAAAGGCGACTAAGGTAAGTCGACCCGCCGTGTGGTATCCGGCCGAGTAGAATAGACCAACCTCATTTTTTACCGAGGTGTCGTACAAGGCGACTAAGGTAAGTTGACCCACCGTGTGGTATCCGGTTTAGTAGAATAGACCACCCTCTTTCTTACTGAGGTATCGTAAAATACGATAGAGGTAAGTTGACGTCAGGCAGGCGGCCGGTCGTAAAAACGCAGCCAAATCATGTGACAGCATGTTTAAAACATGTTGTGCCGACCCCACCTAGAGTGGGATAAGGGCAGGAAGATGATGAATATTTCTATGTAAAAGACCTTTGGAAGATGAAATAATTGTCTATACTCGTCGTGGCTTCTTGTCACTCTTCCATCGTTGTATTGACTAATCAAAGTCATACCATCAGCCCTCCGCTACACGTCGTCTTAAGCCGCGGTCCGGCCTCACAGGAGGCACCCTTAGGACGACGTTCCCTATAGCTAGTAGAGCTTCTGCGCTCTACTCTCCGCATTTCGCAACTTGCTTCTACGCTCGCCCGTCTTACCCGGTGACGCTGTAAAAGTCGTTAGGGCTAGCAGCATATAGTCAATTCTAAAAAAAATCTATACTCGCAATAATTTCATTATTAATTAACTGCAGTTAAATTTCTTGGTATATTGTGCAAGGTCCCATATGCGGATGAGGAAGTCTACAGTGTCGCCAGTACTTAGATTTCTAGATCATTACTATCGAAAATATCAAGGCAACAAAACTATTACTAATAATTCCTAAGTTCCGTTAAGATATGAATAAAACATTAAACAATCATATGAAAGGCAAAAAGTCATTAGACCTGTCGTAATGTATGGATCAGAATGTTGGGCAATAAAAGAAAAGGATGAAAGAAATGTGCATACGAATGAGATGAGAATGTTAAGGTGGATGTGTGGTGTGACAAAACTTGATAGAATACGCAACGAGTATATCAGGGGAAGTCTGAAAGTTGCGTCCATTACAAAAAAGATGAGAAGTGCGAGACTAAGTTGGTATGATCATGTAATGAGGAGAGATGAAAATCATTTGACCAAAAGATTTTTAAATATGAATGTGGATGTATGGCTAGGGGGAGGTCGAAAAAAGATGGATGGATGGTGTGAAAAATGATATGCATGTTAAAGTGGCACCAGAGTTGACGAATGAAAGAGCAGAATGAAGAAGAAGACACTGTGCGCACCCCACTTAGAGTGGGATAAGCAAGGGTAAGAAAATGATGATGATGATGATGATGAAAGGCAACGGCAAAAAGGCTGACGCATTACCAGTTGAAATCAAATCAAATTAATCTTTATTCGAGTAAGCTTATTAAAAACACTTTTGAATCGTCAATGATAAATATGATTAATGAAGCTACAACTAGTTTGGAATGTTGCTCTTACCGAGAAGAACCAGCAAGAAACTCGGCGGTCAATCTTTTAAACATTTTCAATTGACATTATTAAAACGCAGTCTTGTTTAAAGCTGAAAGGATTTTCGAATTTAAGAGTTTTTTTTCAAAACTCTCTCTCCTTGAGCCAATGGACGTCTGTTACTGGACATAAGTCTCTTCACAGGATCTCCAAACTACACGATCTCGTGCCGCTTTGATCCAGGGTCCAAGGTGCTTGAGGTCGTCAGTCCATCACCTAGGGAGTCTACCGACATTGCGTTTTGCAGGGTCACCTTTCGAACACCTTAAGACCTCAATGTCCATTAGTTCTCAGCACTATGTGCCGCCCATCGCCACTACAGCTTCGCGACCCGCTGAGCTGTATCGGTGACTTTGATTTTTCGACGGATTTCCCCATTTCTGATTTGATCACGTAGAGATACTCCAAGCATAGTTCGCTCCATCGCCCGCTATGTAACAAATTTTTTATAAGAAAAAGAAGAGAGTGAAAATTTAGTCTACAATATCCTTATCTCTGTTACGACCTATGTACGCTGTTTCTGGAGGCAATTAAATACGAATTTCATCCTTTGAAAAGAGGAGTTCTACGAAGCAGTTATCACTAACCAAATTCCGGTTAAATACAGTTTGAACCCCGCACCCATTATAAATACCAGTAAGTGACCAATGAATAGTCAATATAACCAATTTGCGATAATCAGTAGGACCACCGAGTTTGTGGTCGCCAATCTGGATCGCACAGAGTAATATTGGTACAGAGATAACATGCTTTATTTATTACAAGATGGATCGCCGTAGGCTATATATATCAAACTATATATAGCCTACTAATATCCTACTTATATTATAAATGTGAAAGTCTGTGAGTATGGATGTATGTTTATTACTCTTTCACGGCGAATCCGCTGAACTGAATCAATGAAATTTGTCAATTTCCTTATACACTGGAATAAAACACATATATATAGAAATTCCGTCAATTCTACAAGCATAGGACATTGAAAGACATTGAAAAGCGCCGTTTATTTTCGACCCATTCATTATATTTCATCAAATTTCGGAGCAATTTTCATACAATCTCGTTAACAGTATAATTCGTCTATCCCCAAAGTACTCGAACCAATAAATTGTTTTTAGAAAATTTTGGCTCTCCGCTGTAAGTGAACTCTCAACCCGGAGCTGAAGGCAGGGTCACTACGATCTATGCCAACGAGCAAGTCAAATATGCGTGTACAAGAAACTTTTAAGTATTAATTAACAAAAATTAAAGTAACGACCTGTTAAAATCCCACTGTTGAGCATAGGCCCCCTTTCTCCGTTCCTGGAGAGAAGGGTTGGAGCTAAGACCTACCACGCTGCTCCAATGCGGATTGGTAGGTTACACATATCCCCATATTTCTCTAGAGATATGTAGGTTTCCTCACGATGTTTTCCTTCGCCGAAAGTGTGTGATAAATTGCAATTATCAATTACACATAAGTTTTCATAGAAAAACTGATTGGCGTCTGCCGGGGTTTGAACTCGTGTCCCTCTCAAAAGAATCGCATGGTCACACCGCTGGGCCGTCACAGCACTAAATATTAATATTAAATTGCAATTATAATTTCAACAACAACTACTTAAAACTACAAACCGTAATTGTTAGTCTCATTACCTCCTCTCAAATTATACACATTTTTTTTTAATAATGAAAAACTCATGGGTTCCACAAAAAATACCTTATGGTTTTCACCCTCGAGTGGCAGATGTATCAGACTAGCACTGACCAAAACAACCTGAGTGTTCCACCACGCAGCTGGTAGCGGGGACAGGGTCTAGTCTGTAACTTAAATACCGAAAGGGAAAGAGATTTGCGGACCATTCCACATGGGCATGATTTGTATAGTCCTAGCGTGTAAGTAATTTAAGATAGATATAACTTGTACATTTTTTTCTGTAAATAAATATATTTAGCTGCTGTATTCAATGTCATTGCCATTAGAACTTCGCGATATATTGTCCTTGATTTATTCAGCGTTACTAACACGCATGAAATCCAGTAAAAACTATTTAAAATATTTTTATACTGATATTATATTATATAATTGTTAATTGCATTTTAATTCTCACCGTGGCTAATAAACCGTTACCAATCGTATTAAAATTCCTATTCAATGAACGAACTACGGATTGAATTCAAGAACTGAATATTTTATCAAGTAAAAAGAGTAGCTTTAGCTCAGATTAGGAATCACATTGCGCCTTTAAGCACCGATGTCCATGTGGAAAAGAGGTAGACACTTTTGGCATACACGGCCTTTCATGCCATAGGAGGCTCTGGTAGGCTTTACCGTCATGGTTCTCTTAATGATCCCAACAAAAGAGCTCTTGACATTTCTGCTCTTCTCGAGCCTTCGGGGATATGTCAGGATGATGGCAAGAGACCAGACGGCTTGACGCTGGTTCCTTGGGAACGGGGACGGGCTCTAATGTGGGACGCAACATGCGTTGATACGTTAGCCTTGTCCCATATCAGGGAAATGGCGTTAAGACCTGGAGCTGCGGCGGAAGCTTGCAGTTGAGACCTTAGGGCCATAGAGTCAAACTGTATTTTTTTTATCCGTTTTAACACCTCGGTTAATTGACACTTCAGGTGACAAGCGAGCTGGCTTCTTTCTCGCACAAAGAATCAGATTAGTGATTCAGCTCGGAAACGCTGCCAGCATTCTTGGGAGCATTCCACGTGGGCATGATTTGTATAGTCCTAGCGTGTAAGTAATTTAAGATAGATATAACTTGTACATTTTCAGTACAAAGTATTTTGAGTAATGTTTTCTAAGAACTGTGTGTAAAAGAAAAAGAAACGCGAGGTCCAATACTAAACATGCAGTTTCGCCTCAACAACAGAACTCCCTTAGACATGTAACATGACTTAGACACGTGGGTGTTTATTAATCGTACAATGATGACATGACACAACAGCGTAACAGTATAATAACCGTTCTAGTTAAATCTCGAGTTAAAGCGAGACTCTTTCGCTATGGCAAGCTCGGTTATTTTATAGACAATTATCAAGCCCTTTCTTTGCTTGGTCACATGATTACCGCGTTTTAAGTATTAGTTAACTAAAGAAGTGACATTTAACTATTTCCATTTCAGACAACTTTATGGCGTCACAATCGCTGGCGCTTAAATAATTATGTCAAAAGAGTATCTTATTTACTTATTTAAATATGCAATTAATCATAACTACAGCACCTGATATAAATATTGATTATCTTTAATATTGAAATGAGTTATATATATGTATATTTTCGGAATCTCGGAAACGGCTCCGACGATTTTCCTGAAATTCAGCATGTAGGAGGTTTTGGGAGAGAAAAATCGATCTAGCTAGGTTTTATGTAAAAAAAAATTAGTTTTATCCCTGTTTTTGGGCATTAAAAAATACCAAAATTTATATTGAATATAAAACACTATTTTCGTCATAAACTGTCAGGTCAGCTTATTCGGGCAGTCGTAACGAGTAATGTAAGTACCAAGGATCGATTCCCAACTTCCTTTTATTTTGTAAAAAATTACCGAGAAAGGTACGGTAAACTCGGTCAACCAATACTTAATTATTTATTATAATAACAATATAATAATATTATATAATATTATATAATATAATATTTATTATAATAACAATAATAATAACAATTCTTCTCTGGACGTATTTGATATCAATTATAATAATTTTAAAGCACACCTAAAAACAGTTTCTGTTTAATTTATATGTATATATGTATGTTTATATATATATATATATATATATATATATATATATATATATATATATATATATATATATATATATATATATATTTCAAAGTAATTCTTGCATTATTTAGTTTTTTGTTTTATAGTGTTTTATTTTAATATTTTATCCCTAAATTTTAGTAACTCATGATGTGTACACATATTTTTGGATTACTGTCTAGTCTTAAGTTTATATATATATATATATATATATATATATATATATATATATATATATATATATATATATATATATATATATATATATATATCCTTTAAATAAATAAATAAATACATCACTAGATGTGACATATTCCTCAGTCTCCTATTAATCGTGCGGTAACATGCGATCATTCAGCCTGCAATAACTTTTAACTTTAATATTGCTTTTCAACACTTCGTTCAATACATAAATAAATTAGTAATTAAAAAAAAGTATTTCGCTATCTCTATATGTAGTCTACTCTGTGTCAGTGCAATAAGTAGTCTCCAAGAGACTGCTTGGCGACACTAAATTGAAGTGCTTGCGATTGCTTCACGGACTTTGGAATATTGCATCACATGCTTTGCATCAAGGAAAATTAAATGCAAATTAATATTAATTTGAATATTTATAGCAAAATGTACAAGTTATCTTAAATTACTTACACGCTAGGACTAAGAATGCTGGCAGCGTTTCCGCGCTAAGCTGATTCTTTGTGCGAAAAAGGAGCCAGCCCTCTCATCACTTTAAGAGGCAATTAATGACCGCCGTATGGTATCCGGCTAAAAAGAATAGACCACCCTCATTTCTTAACGAGTTGTCATAAAAAGCGACTAAGGTAAATTGACCCGTCGTGTGGTATCCAGCTGCGTAGATTAGAACACCCCCATTTCTTACCGAGGTGTCGTAAAATACAAGGTAAAAAGTGGCCAGTCGTAAAATACATAGCCTAATCATAGGACAACATGTTTATAACATGTTGTGCCGACCCCACTTAGGGATAAGGGCAGGATGTTTATGTATCAAGAGTAGAAAATATAAGGATTACGATCTTCTAGAATATTTTATGTTGGTCTATGGTTTTTTTGGGTTGGTTTAAGTTATGTTGGGTTTAAAGTTATAATATAAACTTACTGTATATGATCTTATCTAAATTATTATTATGTCAATCAAATGCTAACTGATGGTTAACCGCTAGGAGTGTTTGAAATCGATACTTATATATTTCAATCTATATCTTGAAAATGCGTATATCTGTTGCTCTGTACGTCGTCTGTTGAAAAAGAAGATAAATTATCTTCTGGGACAAGCTAAAGAGATAAACTAGAGTCTTAAAGTACGAAGTAAGCGCTCATAAAGTACTCAATGACCATTGTTTCGAAATTTTGCACACTTGTGATACAAGCCTCAAACTTAACATTTTAAAACAACTTATCGTTAAACAATAATGGCCCCTCATTTAACGATCAGATATATATTTCTAGTTCAAGCTTGTTGGTGGCGGTGATCCAGCCATCCATTAGTATATAACTATTGTTGCTTGGGTAATGCGTTGCTTTGCGATTTTCTGGTGGAACGGGGTGGTGAAGCGAAAAGATTGTTGAGTTTGTGATAGTGGACATCTCATCATCATTCTCCTGCCTTTATCCCACTCCAAGTGGGGTTGTCACAACATGTTATAAACAAGTTGTAACATGATTGGACTCATTTACAACTGGCCGCCTGTCTAACGTTACATTACCTTAGTCGCCTTTTGCAACACCTTGGTAAGAAATGAAGATAGTCTATTCTATTCAGCCGGATAGCACACGCTGGGTCAACTTACCTTAGTCGCCTTTTACTCCTCGATAAGAAATGAAAATGGTCTATTCTACTCTGCCGTATAGCACACGGTGGGTCAACTTACCTTAGTCGTCTTTTACGACACCTGGGTAAAACATGAGGGTGGTCTATTCTAATCAGCCGGATACTACACAGCAGGACAAATAACCTTAGTTACCTTATACGAAACCTTGGTGAGAAATGGAGGTGGTCTATTTTTTAGCCGAATACCACACGGCTTTCTAAATATAATGCTAAATATATTAGCAACACTTTATCGCAGATTATAGCACAATAATTTTATTATTACTTTTGTATCCATACACTACTTTAAATTCAAATTCAAATTCAAAATATTCTTCATTCAAATAAACTTGTAAACAAGTTGTTTTTGAATCGTAAACTCTACTGTTGGTTCGGAAAGCTGTTCTTACCGAGAAGAGCCAGCAAGAAACTCGGCGGTTGCTCAATCAAACTTTAGTATGAATTTTATGCAAGTACTAACTTTATTTAAAGCTGTGATGGCCCAGCGGTGCGACCCTCTGAATCTCTGGAGACGATCACGGGTCAAACCCGGGCAGACACCAATGAGTTTTTCTATTAAAACTTATGTGTCTAATTGATAATTTCAATTTATCACACGCTTTTCGGTGAAGGAAAACATCGTGAGGAAACCTGCATATCTCTAGAGAATCATAGTGATATGTGTAACCTACCAATACTTCTTAGCTCCAATCCTTCTCTCCAAAAATGGTGAGAGGAGGCCTATGCCCAGCAGTGGGTTAGTAACAGGCCGTAACTTACAAACTTTATTTGAAAATCCTCCTCCTTGCGTCGTTTTCCTCAGTGCTGAGGGTCGTGACCTATTCCACGAATCACTTTTTGACGGATAACTGATCTCCAGGTTTTGTGATCACTCGCTGCTTTTAAGGCCTCGTGGACTTGAATGGAGAGTGAATGAGTGATCTGGTCGGACCATCGAGTTGTACTGCGGCCTCTTGCTCTTTTTCCTTCCACCGAACCAGTGATCATTAGCTTTTCCAGGTTATCTCCAGTCTTCCTAGCGATATGTCCGAAAAATTCAAGGACTCTGCGGAGACACGTAGTTGAGAGCCTGGTGGTTACTCCTATAGCTTTGAGTATCGATGCATTGGTCCGGTGCTCAGTCCAAGATACGCCCAACATTTTTCGCCAGCACCACATCTCAAAGGCATCAATTCGTTTCCTGTCATTTGAAAATAACCGCGTTAATTCTACGCGCATAGTCAAGTGAACTAGTAATATATAGGCCAATTAAGACCGATTCACTGTAATAGAAATTCCAGGATTCCTTGAACTGTGTTACGTCACACCCGCTAAATGATCAACCCAGATAAACCCACATTATCTCAATTAGTTAAGAGGAATATTGTTTCCCAGACTGCTTTGGTTAGTCACGAGAGGAAAACTTTTAATTATCCATATTGAATGGATAGTGTGATAGCCCAGCGTTGCGACCGTGTGAATCTCTAGAGACGATCATAAGTTCAAACCCGGGGCAGACACCAATGAGTATTTCTATTAAAACTTATGTGTCTAATTCATAATTTCAATTTATCACACGCTTTTCGGTGAAGGAAAACATCGTGAGGAAACCTGCATATCTCTAGAGCTGTTCCTACCGAGAAGAGCCAGCAAAAAATCTCGGTGGTTGCTCTTTTCAACATACTTAACTAGTTACATTAAGTCATTACTATCTTGTACAGGGTCGGACAGTAGTTATATCCACGCATTCTTATAGTCCAAATAATCCTCAAATGTATAGTAGGCTTTTCGTATCAGCCTCTCTTTAAGTGTTTTTAAACTGCTGTAATGGCAAAGCTAAAATTGCTTGCGGAATTTTATTAGTGCAATAGCATACGGATCCGACACATGGTCGCTGACTATGGGTCTCATAAGAAGGCTCAGAGTCACTCAGCGGACCATGGAGCGATGCTCGGAGTGTTCTTTGATCAAATCAGAAACTAAGATATACGTAGAAGAACCAGGGTATCATTAGGTGCTAAATTGGCGATCCTGCAAAACGTCGACAAACCCTCCACTAGGTAGAAAGACGATCAAAAAAGGTCGCTGGGATCCACTGCATCCAGGCAGCACAAGAGTAGCGTGGAAGTCGTTGGAAAACAAGAGTCCAAAAGTGGACGTCTATTGGCGGATGAGAGATAGAAAGAGAGAATCGTAAAATGTAATTGGGTCAGACATAAATTTAGAGATTAATAAGCAAATATTAAAAATAGAAAATACAACCGCATTTTTGGGGCTAACTTTGGATGACAAACTCCAGCGGGGCACCCATATATCTGCCCTCGCAGGTAGACTTAGTTCCGCCGCTTACGCTGTTAGAAAAATAAGGCATCTAACCGATGTTGAAACAGCGCGACTAGTTTATTTTGCTTATTTTCACAGCATTATGTCAAGGCACAAAGCAAGAGCAAGCTTATGACGGTGTATGCATGTACTATCTAACCCACATAGTCCATGAGAAAGTGCAAAGTGGTATTAATATTAATTTGTGGCTGACGTAAATGCGCCCACCATGGCAACTGTGCGAAGTAGGTCGGTTGTGCACTCGTTGACAGTGTTTTGCATGTGCGTCACTGATCTCATGTTCATGCAGTGATTTGGGAAACTGTGGATGTAGGTTATGATTTAAATAATTTTGAAAAGCTAAACATAACAGGTTTTTGGTGACGTAAGCCATTGAGAGTATATCTTTATTCTTATCATGTTAAAAATTCCGCAAATGGGTTCAATATAAGATGTTTCTTTTCCCGGAAAACAAATTTCCAGAGAAAAACGAAACAACTCGATTTTCTAAAACTAAAGACTTATAAGTAACCTTTACACATTGGCAGTTAGGAGTATAACTTAATCAAAGCGTTTTTTATATAACCCTCAACAATATGAAAAACTCGGTAGTATGACTGTGACTAGTCATCACGCTGTTGTATGAAGCTCTACTAGCTATGGGGAACGTCGTCCTAAGGGTGCCTCCTGTGAGGCCGGACCGCGGCTTAGGGCGACGTGTAGTGGAGGGCTGGTGGTATGACTGTGACTAGTCATCACGTTGTTGTATGAAGCTCTACTAGCTGTGGGGAACGTCGTCCTAAGGGTGCCTCCTGTGAGGCCGGACCGCGGCTTAGGGTGACGTGTAGTGGAGGGCTGGTGGTATGACTGTGACTAGTCATCACGCTGTTGTATGAAGCTCTACTAGTTGTGGGGAACGTCGTCCTAAGGGTGCCTCCTGTGAGGCCGGACCGCGGCTTAGGGCGACGTGTAGTGGAGGGCTGGTGGTACGACTGTGACTAGTCATCACGCTGTTGTATGAAGCTCTACTAGTTGTGGGGAACGTCGTCCTAAGGGTGCCTCCTGTGAGGCCGCACCGCGGCTTAGGGCGACGTGTAGTGGAGGGCTGGTGGTATGACTGTGACTAGTCATCACGCTGTTGTATGAAGCTCTACTAGCTATGGGGAACGTCGTCCTAAGGGTGCCTCCTGTGAGGCCGGACCGCGGCTTAGGGCGACGTGTAGTGGAGGGCTGGTGGTATGACTGTGACTAGTCATCACGCTGTTGTATGAAGCTCTACTAGCTATGGGGAACGTCGTCCTAAGGGTGCCTCCTGTGAGGCCGGACCGCGGCTTAGGGCGACGTGTAGTGGAGGGCTGGTGGTATGACTGTGACTAGTCATCACGCTGTTGTATGAAGCTCTACTAGCTATGGGGAACGTCGTCCTAAGGGTGCCTCCTGTGAGGCCGGACCGCGGCTTAGGGCGACGTGTAGTGGAGGGCTGGTGGTATGACTGTGACTAGTCATCACGTTGTTGTATGAAGCTCTACTAGCTGTGGGGAACGTCGTCCTAAGGGTGCCTCCTGTGAGGCCGGACCGCGGCTTAGGGTGACGTGTAGTGGAGGGCTGGTGGTATGACTGTGACTAGTCATCACGCTGTTGTATGAAGCTCTACTAGTTGTGGGGAACGTCGTCCTAAGGGTGCCTCCTGTGAGGCCGGACCGCGGCTTAGGGCGACGTGTAGTGGAGGGCTGGTGGTACGACTGTGACTAGTCATCACGCTGTTGTATGAAGCTCTACTAGCTGTGGGGAACGTCGTCCTAAGGGTGCCTCCTGTGAGGCCGGACCGCGGCTTAGGGCGACGTGTAATGGAGGGCTGGTGGTATGACTGTGACTAGTCATCACGCTGTTGTATGAAGCTCTACTAGCTATGGGGAACGTCGTCCTAAGGGTGCCTCCTGTGAGGCCGGACCGCGGCTTAGGGCGACGTGTAGTGGAGGGCTGGTGGTATGACTGTGACTAGTCATCACGTTGTTGTATGAAGCTCTACTAGCTGTGGGGAACGTCGTCCTAAGGGTGCCTCCTGTGAGGCCGGACCGCGGCTTAGGGTGACGTGTAGTGGAGGGCTGGTGGTATGACTGTGACTAGTCATCACGCTGTTGTATGAAGCTCTACTAGTTGTGGGGAACGTCGTCCTAAGGGTGCCTCCTGTGAGGCCGGACCGCGGCTTAGGGCGACGTGTAGTGGAGGGCTGGTGGTACGACTGTGACTAGTCATCACGCTGTTGTATGAAGCTCTACTAGCTGTGGGGAACGTCGTCCTAAGGGTGCCTCCTGTGAGGCCGGACCGCGGCTTAGGGCGACGTGTAATGGAGGGCTGGTGGTATGACTGTGACTAGTCATCACGCTGTTGTATGAAGCTCTACTAGCTGTGGGGAACGTCGTCCTAAGGGTGCCTCCTGTGAGGCCAGACCGCGGCTTAGGGCGACGTGTAGTGGAGGGCTGGTGGTATGACTGTGACTAGTCATCACGCTGTTGTATGAAGCTCTACTAGCTGTGGGGAACGTCGTCCTAAGGGTGCCTCCTGTGAGGCCGGACCGCGGCTTAGGGCGACGTGTAGTGGAGGGCTGGTGGTATGACTGTGACTAGTCATCACGCTGTTGTATGAAGCTCTACTAGCTGTGGGGAACGTCGTCCTAAGGGTGCCTCCTGTGAGGCCGGACCGCGGCTTAGGGCGACGTGTAGTGGAGGGCTGGTGGTATGACTGTGACTAGTCATCACGCTGTTGTATGAAGCTCTACTAGCTATGGGGAACGTCGTCCTAAGGGTGCCTCCTGTGAGGCCGGACCGCGGCTTAGGGCGACGTGTAGTGGAGGGCTGGTGGTATGACTGTGACTAGTCATCACGTTGTTGTATGAAGCTCTACTAGCTGTGGGGAACGTCGTCCTAAGGGTGCCTCCTGTGAGGCCGGACCGCGGCTTAGGGTGACGTGTAGTGGAGGGCTGGTGGTATGACTGTGACTAGTCATCACGCTGTTGTATGAAGCTCTACTAGTTGTGGGGAACGTCGTCCTAAGGGTGCCTCCTGTGAGGCCGGACCGCGGCTTAGGGCGACGTGTAGTGGAGGGCTGGTGGTATGACTGTGACTAGTCATCACGCTGTTGTATGAAGCTCTACTAGCTGTGGGGAACGTCGTCCTAAGGGTGCCTCCTGTGAGGCCGGACCGCGGCTTAGGGCGACGTGTAGTGGAGGGCTGGTGGTATGACTGTGACTAGTCATCACGCTGTTGTATGAAGCTCTACTAGCTATGGGGAACGTCGTCCTAAGGGTGCCTCCTGTGAGGCCGGACCGCGGCTTAGGGCGACGTGTAGTGGAGGGCTGGTGGTATGACTGTGACTAGTCATCACGCTGTTGTATGAAGCTCTACTAGCTATGAGGAACGTCGTCCTAAGGGTGCCTCCTGCGAGGCCGGACCGCGGCTTAGGGCGACGTGTAGTGGAGGGCTGGTGGTATGACTGTGACTAGTCATCACGCTGTTGTATGAAGCTCTACTAGCTATGGGGAACGTCGTCCTAAGGGTGCCTCCTGTGTGGCCGGACCACGGCTTAGGGCGACGTGTAGTGGAGGGCTGGTGGTATGACTGTGACTTGTCATCATTCCGTTGACAGTGTAATGAGCAACTTTGAATTTTTGAAGTGAAGACGTAACGAACGAGTGAAAAAGACGAGTAGGAAAAAGCAGACAAACTTTCAGACTTCCTTATTTTTTATATTAGTATAAAATTACAATCGTGGTTTGAATCCGCTATTTCCAACCTGGATAGATTTCTTGCTTATCAAGAGAATAATAGAATCGGTTTAACAATTTATTCTCTGCAAGCAAATAAAGAATTTAAGAACGTCGCAAAATTTTATATTCATATATGAACTACATTTTATTCCACAAAAACCCCTGCGTCATTCCGTATATAAAAAACAAACAGACAGTTAAAAGGATCGTAATAAAAAATCGGAAATGACATCACCTAACGTTACATAATCGGTCGTTTTTTTTCGAAGTCCGAAGCGGTCTAAATTCGATCGCTATCGGGTTACAGCAAAAAGTAAAAAAATGTCACTATCAAGGTAACATGATTTATGAACATAACTCGGGTTTCCTCGGCGACTAAATCCATAGAGATTTACGAATAAAATCGAAATTTATTTAATTAAGCTTTCGCTAGCACCTTTCAATCGTGAAGGATCAATATGATTAAAAGCTACAACTGGTTCGAAATGTTGCTCTTATCGAGAAGAACCCCCAAGAAACTCGACGATCAATCTTTTATTCAAAATTAATTTTTTATTTTTCTGCCATTATAGCAGTTTATAACAACTATTAAAAAGAGGCTGATACAGAAAGTTACTGTTGAGGATTACTTAGACGATAAGAATTAAGAATGCGTGGATAATGCTGCGTGGATAAAGCGTGCTACTCTACGCTCCTGTACAAGATAGTAATTACTAAATGTAACTTGTAATAGAATCATATTTTGAAAACAGTATCCGCCGTGTTTCTTGCTGTCTCTTCTCGGTAGGAACAGCTTTCCGAACCAGCAGTAGAGTTGACGATTCAAAAGCACTTGTTTACAAGTTTACTTGAATGTAGAATATTTTGAATTTAATTAGAATTTATTGTATCCTTCCTTCTACTTATAAGGTGGTCTGAAAATTGTGTACGAATTATTAAATAAACAATTATTATAATTATTAATGATTACCTAAGTGTTTTAAAAGCTGACTAAGTTAAGTTGACCAACCGTGTGGATGCGGTTGAGTAGAAAAGACCACCCTATTTCTTGCCGAGGTGTCGTAAAAGCTAAGGTAAGTTGACCCGCGGTTTGGTAAAAGATGGACCGAGGTGTCGTAAAAGATGACTAAGGTTAATTGACGTCAGGCAGGCGGCCGGTCGTATACGTAGCCGAAACGTGTGACAACATGTTAACACGTGCCAACCCCACTTAGAGTGGGATAAGGACAGGGGAATGATGATGTAAAGAGCGATTCAACTTCTTGTCGAATGTAGGATGTGGCCGGCTAAGATCTATAAATACCTTAGATGTTGCCTTCCCTAAATGCTCCTCACTGACTTACTCGAGATCATTTAGCTTTCAAGGTGTTAGGCTGTGGAATGATTTACCAGTATCAATCCGCAAATCTCTTTCCCTTTCGGTATTTAAGTTACAGACTAGAAAATATTTATCTTAAGTAATTATAAATTAGTAGCATCTTTTCATCTATTTATTTTACCAAAATTATTTAATGGATTAAATAGTTAAATTTATATGAATTTCTTTTTCTCTATATGACCCGTACTCTCTTCTTCAATTCTTGTCCTTTTCCTTCTATTACTCTTTTTTTCTTTTTTCTAAATATATGTTTAAAAAGAAATAAATAAATGTATTATGTCACATTGTGGCTGACTGTCCTACTTTAAGTTTAACTCTATTTACACGATCTTACCTCTAAGCTTAGCAATACCTTACTAAAAATATATATACAGACATACAAACATTTCAAATACTGTATCGTGAAATGGAAGGTCATTTTGGAACCAGTTTAGGAAGCTTACGTCATATTACACCACAGGAATCGTGCTTTTTTTGCAAGAAATGAATTAACGCTCGAAAGAAATGCTTTTCGATGTGTTTTTTGTCCCAAACCAATACTTTATATTGCTGGCTATTGGAAAATCAACCTTATTAGGTATTGTTAGAATATATATTTGCCAATTCGAGCAATGAAATAAAATAACGAAGTGTATGGTCATAAAGTTTAAAATGTAGTAAGTGAAATGTTGAGATTGGTTCCAACGAAATAAATGGCCGAATTGATTTATAAAAGTGTTACTTTACGAAATTCCATCCAGAAGTGACATCATCATCATCTTCCTGCCCTTATCCCACTCTAAGTGGGGTCGGCACAACATGTTATCAACATGCTGTCACATGATTTGACTGCGTTTTTACGACCGGCCGCCTGCCTGACGTCAACTTACCTCAATCGTATTTTAATACACCTCGGTAAGAAACGAGGTTGGTCTATTCTACTCAGCCGGATACCACACGTTGGAAAAGTAATAATAAAATTATTTTTGCTATAATCCGCGATGAAGTGAAATAGAAAATAAGGAAGTGTCGTAAAAGGCAACTAAGGTAAGTTGACACGGCGTGTGGTATCCGGCTGAGCAGAATCGAACACCTTCTTTCTTACCGAGGTGTCGTAAAAGGCAAGTAAGGTAAGTTGACACGGCGTATGGTATCAGACTGAATAGAACAGACTACCCTAATTTCTTACCGAGGTGTCGTAAAAGGCGACTAAGGTAAGTCGACCCACCGTGTGGTATCCGGTTACGTAGAATAGGCCGCCCTCTTTCTTACCGAGGTGTTGTATAAGGCGACTAAGGTAAGTGATGTCAGGCAGGCGGTCGGTAAAATACGTAGCCAAATCATGTGACAACATGTTAATAGCATGGCGTGCCGACCCCACTTAGAGTGGGATAAGGGCAGGAAAATGATGATGATGTAATGCTAAATATAGAGTGTACTATTCGTTCTCATACCTATACATGCAGAATTTGTAAGAACTCATGCACTACCCGACACGAATGACACAACAATACACAATCACTGCACACATTCGCCACCACAATCGCAACAATTGTTTCGCCCTGTAACCGAAGCATCGTCAGGAGATAGACTCCACGACAAAATCGCAAAGCGAAGCATTACCCAAGCAAGCTTAGTTATATAGTAACGAGTTAAACCCCCCACCATTTAGTTGACTTGTCTTACTTTACTCTTGACTTAATTTTCTTTTATTATTATTATAGCAAAATAATATTCTCATTACTTTAGTATTATGGACCTCCGCAAAGTAACGCCTAATTCTATAAATAATGCTTTCATGTATAGAGAAACGTTTGGACCTTGTGATTTAGGAGTCCGTTAAGCCTAAATATCGTGTCTTTAAATGTCATAAATTTTCTACAGATATTGGCTTAGTTAAACCAAAGTGGAATCTTTGCGATTTTGGTCGTGGAGTCTATCACCTGATGATGCTTCGGTTGCGGGGCGAAACGATTGTTGAGTTTGTGATCATCCATTTGCACTTATCCCACTCTAAGTGGGGTCGGCACAACATGTTATAAACACGCTGTTACATGATTTGGCTGCGTTTTTACGACCGGCCGCCTGCCTGACGTCAACATACCTTAGTCGTATTTTACGACTCCTCGGTAAGAAAGAGGGTGGTCTATTTTACTCAACCGGATACCACACGGTGGGTCAACTTACCTTAGTCGCCTTTTACGACACCTCGGTAAGAAATGAGGGTGGTACTATTCTACTCAGCCGGATACCACACGGCGTTCCGTTAAGCCTAAATATCGTGTTTTTAAATGTCATAAATGTTCTACAGATATTGGCTTAGGTAAACCACAGTGAAATCTTTGCGATTTTGGTCGTGGAGTCTATCTCCTGATGATGTTTCGGTTGCGGGGCGAAACGATTGTTGAGTTTGTGATAGTGAACCTATATAGTGCTAGTGTATTGTGGTGGCGGTGGTGGAGGTTTGTGCATGTGTTTTTACTATTCCTGCATGTATCAGATATGATAACCGATTGTCCACTCTACATTTAGCATTATATATATTTTCTATTTCACTTCATCGCGGATTATAGCAAAATAATTTTATTATTACTTTTGTATTATGGATCTCCGCAAAGTAACGCCTAATTCTATAAAATTGTTCCCCTCTAAAACTTATAAAAGTCCGTGACAGCATGTGTCTAGATTTTAAGGTTTAACTTTAACCATTTTTATGGTTATCAAATTCAAATTCAAAAATTCAAAATATTCTTTATTCAAATAAACTTGTAAACAAGTGCTTTTGAATCGTCAACTCTACTGCTGGTTCGGAAAGCTGTTCCTACCGAGAAGAGCCAGCAAGAAACTCGGCAGTTGCTCTTTTTAAAAAATACAATTCTTAATGCTAGTTACATTTAATGTTTCTATCTTGTACAGGGTCGAACAATATTTATATCTACGCATTTTTATCGTCTAAATAATCCTCAACAGTATAGTAGGCTTTCTGTATCAGCCTCTCCTTAATAATGTTTTTAAACTGCTGTAATGGCAAAGTTAAAATTGATTGTGGATGATTGTATCAAGATACAATATTACGATTTTAATTTTTCCACGCGGGCGGGGCCGCTGGCGATTGTTAGTCCTTTATAAACTATATATATAATTAAGCTTAAATATCGTCTTCTTCAATTTCATAAATTCCCTACAGATATTGGCCTAAACGTTGACCAAAAGTGGAATCGTTTACGGCATTCGATTAAGTAACTCTAACTTTTTAAATCGCCAAAACGACTTTCATCACTCGTCCTTCAGAGCACACCTGCTGTCTCGTTTTTGCCGCCTTTTTTATCCGTTTTTTTAGAATTGACCCATTCGTTGATTCTTTGTTGGGTAAAAAATTTGACAATTTCTGTGAATACAAAACATGTACATTATACATTTTAAATCTTATCACCAGTTCATAGTGGAGTAACGGCCTGTTACTATCCCACTGCTGGGCATAGGTCACCTCTCTCTGTTTCTAGAGAGAAAGGTTGGAGCTAAGACCTACCACGCTGCTCCAATGCGGATTGGTAGGTTACACATATCTCCAGAATTCTCTAGAGATATGCAGGTTTCCCCACGATGTTTTCCTTTACCTTCGTTCAATAAATAACAATGATAAATTGGACAGATATATTGTTGTAACAGAAAAACTTGATGACTGTTCGTAGTTTGAACCTGTTACCCTCTCAAGAGAGTTGCACTGTTTCATTGCTGGGCTATCACAGCTTCCTTATCCTGCCATTATCCCACTCTAAGTGGGTTTGGCACAACATGTTATAAACATGTTGTCACATAATTTGGCTGGATATTTTACGACCGGCCGCCTGCCTGACGTCAACTTATCTTACATATGTCTTTTTTATTCAACCAGATACCATCCGGTGGGTCAAATTACCTTAATAGCCTTTTGCGACACCTCGGTAAGAAATGAGGGTATGTTCTGCTCAGCCGGATACCACACGGAAGGTCAACTTGTCTTAGTCGCATTTTACGACACCTCGGTAAGAAATTAGGGTGGTCTACACTACTCAGCCAGATACCACACGTACCTTACTATTATCATATATAATTTTAATAACCAAACAACCATTAAACTTTCATTAAGTTATTAAATTTCGAAAGTAAATATTAAACCCAAAATTAATAATATGGCAATGGTTAGTATCAATTATTTAATTTCTTATTATTTGAAAAGATTAAATCCCTAAAACCATTTTAACGTAACGCAGAACTTGGAAATAACCTACGAGTAAATTGCCTAGCAACAGGTAATAGTGTTGTTCAGCTATATAGATAAAATTGAAAAATGATATTATTTTTCTATAAGTAAGTTAGTAGCGGCCTGTTACTATCCCACTGCTGAGAATAGGCCTACTCTCTCCGTTTTTTGGAGAGAAGGTTTGGAGCTAAGATCTACAACGCTGCTCCAATGTGGATTGGTAGGTTCCACATATCTCAAGAATTTTCTAGAGATATGCAGGTTTCCTCACGATATTTTCCTTCACCGAAAAGCGTGTGATGAATTGCAATTATTAATTAGACACATAATTTTTTAACAGAAAAGCTCATTGGTGTCTGGCAGGGTTAGAACTCGTGACCTCGAAAGAGTCGCACGATTTTACCGCTGGGCTACCATAGCTTATTTTATTATTATTTTTCTATGTCATGTCATAAAAGAAAATCCTTTTTTTTATTTGACTGTATGCTGTTGCCCTAACGGCTTTTACAGCGTCACCTGGCGGGACGGGCGAGCGCAGAAGCTCTACTAGCTATGGGGAACGTTGTCCTAAGGGTGCCTCCTGTGAGGCCGGACCGCGGCTCAGGGCGACGTGTAGTGGATGGCTGGTGGTATGACTGTGACTAGTCATCACGCTATTGTATGAAGCTCTACTAGCTATGGGGAACGTCGTCCTAAGGGTGCCTCCTGTGAGGCCGGACCGCGGCTTAGGGCGACGTGTAGTGGATGGCTGGTGGTATGACTGTGACTAGTCATCACGCTATTGTATGAAGCTCTACTAGCTATGGGGAACGTCGTTCTAAGGTTTTGACTGGCTCGTTGGCGCAGTGGGTAGTGAACCTGCCTTCGGCACCACGGGTTGCGGGTTCGATTCCCGCCGAGGGCCAACATTTTCAATAAATAAATTTGTTGGTGTTTGAGCCTGGGTGTATATTTGTATCTAAGTATGTATTTAAAAATATATAAGTATAAATATTCACCAGTTGTCTGTCACCCATAACACAAGCATTAAGTTACTTACTTTGGGGACGGACGACCGTGTGTGTAAGTGTCCCATATATTTATATAAAAAAATAAGGTAAAAGAGGAAAAATTATCGATACCCAAAAACATCGGACAACACTAAAGATAATTTCGAAGCCCACATAATTACTAGGCTTATTTTATATCCAATGCCCATACTAGAACAATTTCTCAAATTACATCAACATAGTTACACTCAGCAAATGAAATTAGGCCTTATTTGTAAAAGCTTAGAGTTGAAACTCGAAGAATAGAAATAAGCTATAAATTTCCTTGTCGATGAGTAAGGAGCAGTTTTTTGGATTCCGTAGTGATAAGATAAAAACGTGTAATTTATAGAATTAGTCGTTACTTTGCGGAGATCCATAATACAAAAGTAATAATAAAATTATTTCATTTTGCTATAATCCGCGAAGAAGTAAAATAGAAAATATATATAATGCTAAATGTAAGTGGACAATCGGTTATCATACATGATACATGCAGGATTCGTAAAAACACATGCACAAACCTCCACCGCCGCCACCACAATACACAAGCACTATATACGTTCACTATCACAAACTCTAGTTTGTGATAGTGAACGTATATAGTATAGTATTATAGCAAAATAAAATAATTTTATTATTACTTTTATAAAAACGTGTAGTAAAATAAAAAAAATAAAATTGCTTAGTTTAAATTAACAATTCATTAAGCAATTACGGTTATGGAAAATATCGTAAAAAACTTGAATAAATTAATTTCTGTAAATCCACATTAGAGTAGTATGTTGAGCGCCAATTTTATTCCTTATGAAAAAAAAAAACATTCATTATTCATATGGAATTTATGTATTGGATTATCGATTTATATTTTAAGAATGGTTTTTTCTATTTTGAGTACCTAAATGTTGTATGGTATGGAGGTGAAATCGCGCAAAAAATACCGTAAGGCAACCAACCGTTTTTGCGTTATACGACAGCCAGTCATGTAATACATATTTATTTATTATTTTTGTACCACACGTTGAAAAATCTTTAAACAAAATTTCATGTCCCTACTGTTAACATCAGCATGTGGTAGCATCAGATCATGATTATCATAGACTATTGTCATCGGAACTGTAGCAGTATGTATGTATATATACGTAGACGGAAAGTCAGAAGGAAATTTAAAAATGCCTTGTGTTAGCGCACACTATATACAAGAACATGATATAATAGGAATACCACAATTCCCGATCCGAGATGCACATCTCTTGAATGACGAACAAAGACTGAATGTCACTGAAACGTTTTATCAATAGGAAGACTCAACCGGAAACAACACGTCACAGTGTTGCCACCATTTTAATCAGGAAGGGCGCGATACTCTTGTTTCATGACTGTGTTGCTATAAAATACAAAGCGGAAGTCAATGGCGACAACACTTACTGTTTTCAACACTTACCAAATCAGGTAACTGCAGAACCCGTGTCCGTACGTGGTTTCGCACTTGACAGCTATTTTAAATTTAATGACTGACCCTCGATTTTTTCCGGTCATTTTTAAACATAAAAAATATTTGATGGTATAATTGTTTGATACACCTGTTATCTGACACAGGTTTTCAAAGTTTGATTTACATTGCGTTCATTTGTGTGCTAGGTAAATGTACTGATTAAACAATTTGATTACCTTAAACTTAGATAATATTTTATTTTTTTTATATTCAAATACTGTTAAAACTAAAATATATATCAAGAGATAATAAAAATTTCAAATCAAAATAATCTTTATAGCTCTTTCAAGCACTTTTGAATCTCAATCAATATGATTAATGAAGCTACAACTGGTTCGGGATGTTGCTCTTACCGGGAAGAACCAGAAAGGAACTAGGCTGTCAATCTTTTAAACATTTTCAATTTTCCATAATTAAACCGCGGTCCTGTATGAAGATGAAAATATTTCAAATCACAGCAGTTTAAAAACACTACTAAGGAGAGGCTGATACAGAAAGCCTACTATACTGTTGAGGATTATTTAGACGATAAGAATGCGTGGATATAGATATTGTTCGACCCTGTACAAGATAGAAACATTAAATGTAACTAGCATTAAGAATTATAGTTTTTAAAAAGAGCAACCGCCGAGTTTCTCGCTGGCTCTTCTCGGTAGGAACAGCTTTCCGAACCAGCAGTAGAGTTGACGATTCAAAAGCACTTGTTTACAAGTTTATTTGAATAAAGAATATTTTGAATTTGAATTTGAATTATAAGTACATCTCTTATACTTAAGTTAAACCTTTCTGTAGACTGGTCTAGTATGGATTGCGGAATTTTATTGTAGAAGCGAATACCGCGACCATCGAATGAGATGCTAACTCTGCTGAGTCGCGCCACAGGTATCATAAGGTTCTTGTGACCTCTCGTATGTCTATGATATACATAGATTCTATTCAAATAACTGATAATATAAAAAAAAAATATCTCAATATCTGTCAAAAGATGATTGATAATTTCAAATCAAAATCTTTAATATTTAAATGAGTTAATCTTGTATGTATATATATAAATATATTTTTTGATTCTCGAAAACGGCTCCAGCGATTTTCCTGAAATTCAGTATGTAGGGTTTTGGGGGAGAAAAATTGATCTACATAGGTCTCCATCTTTTATTAAAAAAAAATGTCGTTTTATCTCTTTTTTGGGGCTCTAAATTTTTTTTTTAATTTACGTTGAATACAATCACAATTTTTCGCTGACAAACGTAAAGTCATGGTAGTTCATTTGGGGAACGGGCGGTCTAGAGAGGGGAATATACCTAGGACCGAGCCCCATCTGCCCTATTATTTTTTCATTTTTCTTTTAATTTTTTTTTACATCATTGTAAAAATTACCGAGGTACTGTTTATAAAGCGATCTAATGTATAGTTGGTTTTTCAAAAATTGAGTTATTATGTTTATCGTATACATATAATAAAACGAAGTCTTCAAAAGTTGTCTGTATGTAATCCATTTCCTCAAAAATCTACAAAACGGATTTTAGAACAGTGTTCACTGAATGATAGTACACCGTGTGGTATCCGGCTTAATACAGTACCACCCTCATTTTTTACCGAGGTGTCGTAAAAGGCGACTAAGGTAAGTCAACGCGCCGTGTGGTATCCGGCCGAGTAGAAAGAACAACCTCATTTCTTATTGAGGTGTCGTAAAAGGCGACTAAGGTAAGTCGACCCGCTGTGTCGTATCCGGCTGTGTAGAATAATACCACCCTCATTTCTTACCGAGGTGTCGTAAAAGGCGATTAAGGTAAGTTAACGTAAAATACGTTGCCAAATCATGTGACAACATGTTTATAACATGAAGGAAGATATTGACAAATTTAAGTTGATACGAATGTAGTCAATGACTAAGTCAAAATTAGAGCATATTCAAATTCAAATTCAAAATATTCTTTCCTCAAATAAACTTGTAAACAAGTGCTTTTGAATCGTCAACTCTACTGCTGGCTCGGAAAGCTGTTCCTACCAAGAAGAGCCAGCAAGAAACTCGGCGGTTGCTCTTTTAAAAATACTTAATACTATTTACATTAAGTCGTTACTGTCTTGTACAGGTTCAAAGACAGCTATATCCACACATTCTTATCTTCTAAATAATCTTCAAGAGTATAGTAGGCTTTCTGTATCAGCCTCTTTTTAACAGTGTTTTTAAACTGCTGTAATGGCAATGCTGCATATACAATAAAATACTAAGAAATAATACCTAGAACCTTCATATATTTCCATTACAGTAATTATTCGTCTAGACTGTAATTAAAGGCAATACATTAAACTAATTACCAACTTCCTTTACAGAGTTAGTGAGTCAGTATACGGTGAAACGGTATGTTAGAATGAAACTGTTAAATAATTTATAGAACTACGTTTGTGGAGTTATTTAATACAAAAAATAATCTAATTCAGTCAGTTAAAAAGTTTCTGTAATCTCCTATTTGAAAAAATATATGAAGCTAGCAATTGCCGGCGGCTCTGCCTGCGAGGAAAGATTAAAACTGTAATATTATAATTTAAATTAGATTTCATTTTAAATTTAAATTAGATTAGCCGTGTGGTATCCGGCTAAGTAGAGTACCACCCTCATCTCTTACCGAGATGTCGTAAAAGGCGAATCTGTAGTGCCTGGGTGACCGAGACTTGCTTTTGTAAAAGATATTAAAAAAAAATAACAAAAATAATACAAGAAACAAGGCGCCGATGATATGTGTGATTCGAACTCGGATTTCGAACATTTTCGGTCCTACCGTTACCCATCGGCTATCGCAACATTACGTTTGACAGCTAAAAAATCCTCTGCTTTCAATTCTATATTATACCATATTTCTAATGCCCAAAAACAGTGATATTTCGGTTTTTTTTTTAATAAAACCTGAACATGCTGAATTTCACACAAATCGTTGTAGCCGTTTTCGAGATTTAGAAAATATATATGTATATATTGTATGTATGTATTCGTGTATATATATATATATATATATATATATATATAAATACAAGATTAACTCATTTAAATATTATTAAATTAAAAATAGTCGGGTAGATAGGGCCCGAACCTAGGAATTTTCACCTCACTAGACCGCCCGTTTCCCAATTGAGCTACCATGAGGGAAAACAGGGATAAAAAAGATTTTTTTTAAAATTAAACCTAGCTCGATAGAATTTTTCCCCCCACAATTCTCTACATGCCGAATTTCAATTTGAAACTAAAATAATGACTAGAAATGTCAGTCATCATCCTGCCCTTATCCCACTCTAAGTGAGGTCGGCACAACATGATACAAATATGTTGTCATATGATTTGGCTACATTTTTACGACCAGCCGCCTGCCTGACGTCAACTTACTTAGTCGTATTTTTCGACCCCACGGTAAGAAAGAGGGTGCTATTATTCTATTCAGCCGGATACCACACGGCGTGAACAGAATTGAAGCGAGTTTTAGAAGTTTTTAATGGTTTTTTTTTTTTAAATGTTAAAGTAAAAATTAAATGTGGTCATCATTCTTTGCGATATTAAACCTATGGTATTTTTACGTCTAGACGCAGCGGTATAAAAAATTGTGGATCCCTTTTTTAAGGCAGGAAAGACATAATGGACCGTGTGACGTTTGTAGGAAGTGGCCACATTCCAACGGACAATCTATGAATGGCTGACGGCGACCATGAGCCCGTTGAAGTGTGGACAAAATGTTCTCACTTTCTCCCCGGCAGATATAATGTAACTTTTAGAATTAAGTAAAAGAATTAACAATTATTTTTTTTTAAATAAACAAAATAAACTTTTTTTTATTTACAACAAAAATGTACGTTATACGCCGTGTGGTATCCGGCTGAATAGAATAGTACCACCCTCATTTCTTACCGAGGTGTCGTAAAAGGCGACTAAGGTAAGTCGACCCGCCGTGTGGTATCCGGCTGAGTAGAATAGACCACCCTCATTTCTTACCGAGGTGTCGTAAAAGGCAACTAAGGTAAGTTGACCCACCGTGTGGCATCCGGTTTAGTAGAATAGACCAACCTCATTTCTTACCGAGGTGTCGTAAAAGGCAACTAAGGTAAGTTGACCCACCGTGTGGCATCCGGTTTAGTAGAATAGACCACCCTCTTTCTTACCGAGGTGTCGTAAAATACGACTAAGGTATGTTGACGTCAGGCAGGCGGCCGGTCGTAAAAACGCAGCCAAATCATGTGACAGCATGTTTATAACATGCTGTGCCGACCCCACTTAGAGTGGGATAAGGGCAGGAGAATGATGAACAAAAATGTACGTTATATCTATCTAAGATTACTTATGCACTAGGACTTTAAAAATCATGCCCACGTGGCATGGTCCCAAGAATTATATATCCTCCTGAAGTTGAAATCAGTGTTTTAAATTGACATTTTGATCAAAGTAAATATTGTGACTTAACCATAATAGATAGAGACATGCTGTCGCGGACTTTTATGTAGTATTTTTGTAGATCTACAATTCTCTAATACATTACTGTGATGCATCTCTGTTTGATCACGCGGCGCACGCGACTAAAGCTGCCAACAGGTGAGTTTTGTTACAACTGCGTGACCACTTCAACAAAATTTACATAAAACAGTAATGCAATACTAACTTAAACATTTAAGAAGAATAGCACTATCTTTTAGTAAAAACCGTACATAAATCCATTCGGTAGATTTTGAGAAATCGATCACATACAGACAGACAGCTTTTGTGGACTTTTATATGTATATTTATTGTTATTTATATATTCATATGTTTTATAATATGTATATTTATTGTAAAAAATATATACGGCCTGTAACTATCTCACTGCTGGGTCTTTATATGCCTCTCTCCAATGGCAAAGGGTTAGATCGTAGAAGAAGAAGAAGAAGAAGAAGAATACTCTTCATTGTACACAAAACAGAAATATTACAGATTATCGTAGACCCATCACATCGCCCTAATGCGTTCCTTAAGTTTATTGCATACTTACTGTGCGGCAATGTGTTTCTGTGACTCAGTCTGGTATCGAATCCCCTCGAAACAGATCACAACTGTTAAAAAAATGATCCAATCCCCATCAAAATTTACAATCATTCGCTGAACTATACTAAATATTGTCTGAAAATTTCTTTAAAATCGGTCCAGCCGTTTCGGAGTTCATAAAGAACTTACAAACATTCATTTTTATATATTTAGATTCGCTCATGCCCATTTTACGATCACTCGTGTAAATAAACTGTTAAACAAATAGATTTTTGTATTAACTTATCAGCTTGTTAATATTTGTTATAAATATTTATTGTTCTGGCAAACTAGACATGCGTTAGACAAATGTTAAATATTTTATTTGATATGAAACATGTAATATCTATTGCTTTATTAAAAACTAGCTTCCCCACATGACTTCGTTCGTTTGGAATTAAATACCTATTTAGACAGAAGCCTTTGTCACTCTAAACACCCATAAGAATCTAAATAATTCTGTTATAGGTCAAAGACAACTGATAAATATTCACAAATATATTTCTGAAATAGTGATGAAAAAAGAGATGGTTGGGTGAAATATTACATGCTAAAAGGAGTAACACCAGAATTGACGAAAGATAGAGAATAGAAGAGACAAACATATTATGACTACACTTAGAGTGGGATAAGGACAGGAGAACGATGACTTTCTCTGGAATTTGAACGAACCCATATCAAATCATAATTATCTTTATAAACCTAAGCAAGCAACAAGTTACAAGTTATCTAAAATTACACGCAATTTTAAACCGCCAAGGATCAATAAAATTAATGAAGCTACCACTGGTTCAGAATGTTGCACTTAACGAGAAGAACCAGCAAGCAACTCAACGGTCAATCTTTTAAATATTGTCAATACATGATTAAGCTGCATTTTGTATGAAGTTGGAAACATTTTGAGGCACTTTTATAATTTATATAATCTTCAATGATTTAAGTATAAGCAATTACCTTCCACATAATTTAAACCTTGGTCAATAACCTATAATACTGTTCTTATCTGCGAATAACTTGAAATTCCCCTAAATTTTATAAATTATGTTGTAAATTAAAATGTGTACTAAAAGAATCCTCTTGAACCCATAAAAAGCTTTTACATATAGCGAACACCTTGAAATCCCCCCAATTATTAGTAAATTGAAATACCAAAAAAATTACAACCAGGAAATAAAATTATCATAAACGTATCTGATAAGATTGAAATATTACTCTATCAAATTTTATCATATCTACAAGTTAAAAAATGATATTTAGTTTATTGACTCTAATAGTTCATTAAAAGGTGTACAAACTGATAATACCTATTTGTTATCTATATTAAATTAGATCTGATTATTCAATGGTACCTCGACATAAGAGTTTAATTAAGTAAGCTGTAAGTCAAATTGCTAGTATCTCAAAGCAATTTCCCCATTGATATTAATTGAAATGCCATTAACCCCAGCTCCCAAAATATCACTTCAGTTAATTTGCAACATCGGCGCAGAGTTACTAGTCTATCGGTCTTCTCCAGGATATATTTCGGGGAGTGTGCTGAGGCTCTCCATAACCTTTTTCCTCCGGGAAGAACCGTGAGAATTTCCACCCTTACTTCATTGGCTACCCACGAAGGCGCACGGAGCACTTCGCGTCTTCTTTTTTATTGCGCACAGCAAGGGAATAAAATTCTCATCATTAATCAATATTCCAAGTATTCCGGCATCAATATTTCCCAGTTTATTCGATTTGGGTCTCTTTAAAGCAAGAGTGAATAGGCATCTTCTAGGCAAATGCGCTCCATCTTAGATTGCATCATCGCTTACCATCAGGCATGATTGCAGTCAACACCCGTACATCCTACCTAAGTCAATTTCTTGCTAACCTTACTCGTGTTTTTTATGGTTTTACACTATAATTCAATCATCATCATTATCTTCTTTCAGCCCATGGTTAAAAATACCCTTATCCCATTCTAAGTGGGATCGGCACAACATGTTGTTGCCAGACGTCAATTTACCTTAATCGCCTTTAACGATATTTTATACTATGTTCCTTAGGGCATATGAATATTTAGAATTCTAGAGAACATGGTACGTAATAAACGTGTACAATATATTTCAAAGTCTTATTATTTTTACGAGTTCTATTATTTTTTGGGTTTTCCCATGTAAATATTTTATCTATGTATATTAAATTGAATACCATTGTATTGTTATCGCAACACCTGATGTTATATTCTTGATAATATCACGCAATTAACCAATGATCTACTTTGCAATAGAAAATATATATTGTATCATAGATCCACGGTTCTAAAACGTGGTGGCATTGAAACAATGACCAAGTCGAATTCAAAATATCCTTTATTCAAATAAACTTGTAAACAAGTGCTTTTGAATCGTCAACTCTACTGCTGGTTCAGAAAGCTGTTCCTACCGAGAATATCCAGTAAGAAACTCGGCGGTTGCTCTTTTCTAAACAAAATAACTAAAGTAAGTCCACTAGTAATTGACCATGCACTAGCAGTTGACCGTTTTGTATAAAATTTTATATAATAAGCGTTTTATCGTAGTTAATAATAGGGATAGGGGTACTCTCTCCGTTTTTGGACAAAGGTTGGAGCTAAAACCTGCCACGCTGCTCCAATTATTTCTAGGTACTGCTTGCTAGGACACGTATCTCCAGAATTCTATAGAGATATGCAGGTTTCCACACGATGTTTTCCTAAGCGAAAAGCGTGTGATAAATTGCAATTATCAATTACACACATAAGGTTTTTATAGAAAACTTATTGGTGCCTGCCCGAAAGAGGTACACGGTGTTACCGCTAGGCCATTACATCTTCGCCTAGAGGTAATAAGATGCCATTTCTTTAGTTTTTCAAAACTAATGAGAATATTATTTTGCTGTAATCCGCGATAAAATAAAATATATGTAATGCTGAATGTAGAGTGTACTATTCGTTCTCATACCTGATACATGCATACTTTGTAAGAACTCATGCACTACCCGATAACAAAACAACAACAATACAGAAGCACTGCACACGTTCACCACTACAATCTCAACAATGGGGTGAAACAAGCCCCATAACCGAAGCATCGTCAGGAGATAGACTCCATTTCTCTCTCCATCTCCAGCGATTTTTCTTGTGCTTGTGTATTGTTGTATTATCGGTGTCGGATAGTGCATGAGTTCTTACAAATTCTGCATGTATCAGGTATGAGACCGAATAGTACACTTTACATTTAGCATTACATATATTTACTTTTGTCGCGGATTATGTATAGCAAAATAATATTCTCATTACTTTTGTATTATTGACCACCGCAAAGTAACGCCTAATTCTATAAATTACTTTAGTTTTTTTTTTAATTCCGGGACTATCCCACTGTTAGCTAAAGCTATACTCGCCCTACGTACAGGAAACACGTGGCAAACATCGTACGATCGTCCGACGTAGTAAAAACGACGGCAAATAATTGATAAGGGGGCGCGGTCTTAATACATTTGGTCCTATTGCGCCAGAATTAATCATGAATTATCTTCGATAAGCTGTGGTAGCCCAGCGGTAACACCGTGCGCCTCTTTCGAGGAGGTCTAAGGTACAAATCCCGGGCAGGCACCAATGAGTTTTCTGTTAAAACTTATGTATCAAATTGATAATTGCAATTTATCACACGCTTTTCGGTGAAGGAAAACATCGTGAGGAAAACTGCATATCTCTAGAGAATTCTGGGGATATGTGTTACCTACCAATCCGCATTGGCGCAGCGCTGTAGGTTTTAGCTCCAATCCTTCTCTCCAAAAATGGAGAGAACAGGCCTATGCCCAGCAGTGGGATAGTAACAGGCCGTTACTTACTTACTTAATCTTCGATGATCTCCGCGGCTCAGTGGTTTGCATGCAATCTTATTAGGAGGAATTCATTAAATCGACTGTTGGTGGTAACCCTGCCTTCAGCTCAGCGGTTCGCGGGTTCGATTCCCACCGAGAGCCAACATTTTCTGTAAATGAATATGTTGGTCTTCGAGTCTAGATGTATATTTGTATTTAAGTATGTATTTAAAAAATATATAAGTATATATTCACCAGTTGTCTGTCACCCATAACACAAGTACTAAGCTACTTAATTTGGGAACAACTGTGTGTAAGTGTCCCATATATTTATTAAAAAAGTATATATTTAAATATTTAAACATATTTCAATTTCGCTATACTTAATGCATCATAATCCTCCTGCCCTTATCCCACTCTAAGTGAGTTCGGCACAACATGTTATAAACATGTTATAAACATGTTGTCACATGATTGACTGACGTTAACTTACCTTAGTCGTCGACACCTCGGTAAGTAAGAGGGTGGTATATTTTACTTAACCGGATACAATACGGTGGGCCAACTTACGTTAGTTGCCTTTTGTGACACCTCGGTAAGAAATGAGGGCAGTCTAATTCTACTTAGCCGATACCACACGGCGGGTCAACTTATCTTAGTCGCCTTTTATGACATCTCGGTAAGAAATGAGGGCAGTCTAATTCTGCTTAGCCGATACCACACGGCGGGTCAACTTATCTTAGTCCCCTTTTGTGACAACTCGGTAAGCAATGAGGGCAGTCTAATTCTACTTAGCCGATACCACACGGCGGGTCAACTTATCTTAGTCGCCTTTTACGACACCTCGGTAAGAAATTGGGGGGTATATTCTACTCAGCCGGATACCACACGGCGGGTGGACTTACCTTAGTTGCCTTTTACGACACCTCGGTAAGAAAGAGGGTGGTCTATTCTACTTGGCTGAATAACACACGACGAGTCAACTTACCTTAGTTACTTCGCCTTTTATGACAGCTATGTAAGAAATGAGGGTGGTCTATTCTACTCAGCCGGATACCACACAGCGTTAAATTACGTTTATTACAGAAATCTTAATTCTATTCACTTTAAAGTGACTCATTGTATAATAAAAGTAACATCGTATCATCCAAATTAAGACCACTATGTTAATGTAATTTGCATTATATACTTTAAATGTAGTGGTTTAAGGTATAATATTAATTGCATATCGCTACATGTTAATTGACTCGTCGTCGGACCGTCTGTCCGTGCAGTGTGTCACGTAACCGGCAGAATAACACGTTTCCATTGTTATTGACGCCACGTTAATAATTTATAGAAGGCTTTACTTTGCGGAGATCCATAATACAAAAGTAATAATAAAAGTGTACAATAGACAAAGCAGGAACCGACATAAGCCTGCGGTTCCTGCTTTGCGCCTTGCAAAAGTGCGTAACTCGTTTGTGGGTTTTGGTATAAGATTCTATAATAACATTCCGCAATCAATTTCAGCACTGCCATTACAGCAGTTTAAAAACACTGTTAAAAAGAGGCTGGTACAGAAAGCCTGCTATACTCTTGAAGATTATTTAGAAGATAAGAATGTGTGGATATAGCTCTCTTTGAACTTGTACAAGACAGTAACGACTTAATGTAAATAATATTAAGAATTATTTCTTTTAAAAGAGCAACCGCCGAGTTTCTTGCTGGCTCTTCTCGGTAGGAACAGCTTTCCGAACCAGCGGTAGAGTTGACGATTCAAAAGCACTTGTTTACAAGTTTATTTGAATAAAGAAATATTTTGAATTTGAATTTGAATTTATTTTGATATAATCCACTTTGAAGTAAAATAGAAAATATATAATGCTAAATATAGAGAAGACTATACGTTTTCATGATACATGCAGGATTGGTAAAAACACATTCGCCAACCTTCACCACTTCACAATACATAAGCACTACCACAAACTCAACAATCGTTTCGTCCCGCAACCGAAGCATATAACGGAGATAGAGTCCACGTCAAAATTGAAAAGCCTAAAAATCGCTCCACGACAAAATCGCCTTGTTTAGCTCCACGATAGCCTATCTCCTGATGGTGCTTTGATTGCGGTTTTACAACACGGCTTACCAAGGGTTTAAAATGAGTGTTGTCTATTCTACTTAGCTGGATACCACACGGTGGGTTAAATTACATTAGTCGCCTTTTACGACACCTCGATAAGAAATGAGGGTGGTACTATTCTATTCGGCCGGATACCACACGACGCTAACACTAAGTAACCAGCTACTTTCTTTATATGAGCAAATTAGCATCTTCTAGTCTATATTTATCGATTTTCTCAAAATCTACTACTTTTTTACTTTTTTTATTTTTTTTATGGTTTTTACTAAAAAAAATAGTGCAATTCCTCGGAAAGGCTAAGGTTAATAGTACATTATGGTACATTACTCGTAGAATCCCCGCGGGATAGGATTTTACGTGAGATAAACTTTGTAACACACCGATTTTCACGTGGACGAAGGCGAGAGCACAGCTACTCAACGAAACAAAAGAGCCTTTCAAAGTTTTTAGTTTACAAATTAGTTTTAAACAGCGTCAAGACCTGGAGCTTCGGCGGAAATGGCCGAATCCGGCAAACGGCGGATGTATGCAACTCTCATCGAGAGTTATATATTTGTGACGTTTGCAGTTAAAACCCTAAGGCCATGGAGTCAAAGTGCAAACATTTTTATCCGTTTTAACACCACGATTTATTGCCTCTTCAGGTGACATGTATTGGCTCTTTTTTCACACAAAGAATCAGCTATACAGCGCGGAAACGCTGTCAGGATTCTTGGGACCATTCCACGTGGGCATGATTTGTATAGTCCTAGCGTGTAAGTAATTTAAGATAGATATAAATTGTACATTTTTGCTGTAAATAAGAAGAATTTTTTTAAAAATCCAAATCGTCAAATTTAAAAGTAATATCTGTTGCCATGTGACAATGGAAACGCGCGAAGTCATATGTAGGCCGTTAGTTTTTTTCCCCCTCGAGCCCCGATTTTTTGTTTAAACAGGTAAAAAGCTAATCCTTATCAGTTACTGAATCGGTTAAAACTGAGATTTATTTTTAGAAAGAATGCACTCAAAATAAAATTACTGTCGTTTTGGTCGAATGGTGTCGAATAGATAGAGTGATGGACTAGACCGTTGTCGCAGAGTCTGCCTTCAGAACTTCATAATCTTTATTCAAATATGCTCTTTCAAGCACTTTTGAATCGTCAACGATCAATATGATAAAGCTACAACTGGTTCGGAATGTTGCTCTTACCGAGAAGAACCAGAAAGCAACTCGGCGGTCAATCTTTTTAACATTTTCAATTTAATATTGTTAAACCGCAGCTAAAAGGATTTTGAAATCCAGGCTTTTTTATCATTCAAATAATCCTCAATTTTGTAATATGCTTTACTTATAAGCATATCTCTTACACTTAATTTAAACCTTTCTGTAGACTGGTCTAGTATGGATTGCGGAATTTTATTGTAGAAGCGAATACCGAGACCATCGAATGAGTTGCTAACTCTGCTGAGTCTATAATATACATCAAATTTCGTCTTATACGGACGGACATTTTTCCGTTCGAATAGAATATTGGTTCTTCTAGTCTGAGAGTATATAATACCTACCTATTTAACGACAGCCTACCAGACGTCAACTTACCTTAGTTGTATTTTACAACACCTCGGTAAGAAATGAGGGTGGTCTACTCTAATCAGCCGAATACCACACGGCGTGTGAATTTCACTTAGTCGCCTTTGACGACACCTCGGTAAGAAATGTGGATGGTCTATTCTACATTGCCGAATATCGCACGGCGGCAACTTTAGAAAAAAATCTATTATTAATAATCGATTCTTTGGATTCGCGTTATCGATTTTTTGCAAATCAATTCAGTTTAAAGGGAGAAAAATCGATTCTCTATTAATCGATTTTTTCCTCCTCTAAGGCAAATATGTATCGATTTATACTGCAATGGAAATCTACTCTTTCGCTATAGAAACATTTATATTATTCAGATATTTACAAATATCATCATCCTCCTGCATCTATCCCACTCTAAGTGGGGTCGGCACATGTTATAAACATGCTGTCACATAATTTGGCTGCGTTTTTACGACCGGCCGTCTGCCTGACGTGAACGTACCTTAGTCGTATTTTAATACACCTCGGTAAGACAGAGGGAGTAACGGCCTGTTACTATCCCACTGCTGGGCATAGGCCTCTTCTCTCCGTTTTTGGAGAGAAGGATTGGAGCTAAGACCTACCACGCTGCTCCAATGCGGATTGGTAGGTTACACATATCACCAGAATTATCTAGAGATATGCAGGTTTCCTCACGATGTTTTCCTTCACCAAAAAGCGTGTGATAAATTGCAATTATCAATTAGACACATAAGTTTTACTAGAAAACTCATTGGTGCCTGCCCGGGGTTTGAACGCTAGACCTCCTCGAAAGAGGCGCACGGTGTTACCGCTGGGCTACCACAGCTTTTACCGCTGGGCTACCACACGGCTTAGATATTTACAAATATCCGCTAATTTTATACCATTCCCCGATATGCCACTATTAGCTCAGTATTGTTGTATAGTAAGCCGATATTTCCTTTCGTAAACATAATCTAAACGTTAGATTTCTCGAAATTCAGAATTCGTTATGCGTATTTACAAAACAAAATTATGAATTCGAATTAGATTACACAGGAAATTAATTGTTATTGCATTGTTTCTGAATTGATCTTCTATCTATCTATCTTCTTCTTCTATCTATCTATACTTATAATAAATCTGTAGAGAGGTCAATTCTGTAGCTGGAATATATTTCCAAAATAACTATCAGGGGGTGATTAGGGATCGATACTGATGCCAAAAATGCAATCAGTAAAATTTTTGTCTGTCTGTCTGTCTGTCTGTCTGTCTGTCTGTCTGTCTGTATAACCGTTATAGAAACAAAAACTACTCGACGGATTTTAACGAAACTCGGTACGATTTTTCTTCATACTCCTGAGCTGGTTATAGTATACTTTTCATCACGCTACAATCAATAGGAGCAGAGCAGTGAAGGGAAATGTCGGGAAAACGGGAGAAGTTACTCCATTTTTTAAGCTTCCGTTGCGTGTGCAACCTTGATGGTTAAAGCTACACAGAAATCATGTATGACGGAAATGTTATCCTTAAAATTATATAAAAAATATCCCACGACAGCATATGTCTATCTTTTATGGTTGACTCACAATAACACGTGTAACTCCCGATAGCTTAGCAGTTCGAAGCTTTCTGGTCATATTTGTCTACTCCTACGTTTATATCACTCTCAGTCATCCCTAAATAAAAAAGTGAATAGTATTAACCATTGTTTAAAATAAGAATAATTGAAATCGGTATAGAAACACCAAAGTAATATATGAAATACGCTAATAATAATAAGCCATCGCGCGTAAATACTGAATCATGCTATAAGGATTATCTACATACTACATAGTATAAAACAAAGTCACATTCTTTGTTTATCCCTATATCCCTATGTATGCTTAAATCTTTAAAACTACGCAGCAGATTTTGATGCTGTTTTTTTTAATAGATAGAGTGATTGAACAGGAAGGTTTATATGTATAATAACATTAAATATGGAGTAGAGAAATACTGTAATTTTTGAGGTTTCTGATGTGATGTGTAAATAATTACTTTTTTTCCGCTTACATTGCAAACGCAGGCTAAACCCTACGAGATATATCAAAATAATGTACTTAGTATTTGTACACATTGAAAAGGTCTACAGAAAAGTCCGGGATGGTATATGTCTATCTCTTATGGATAACCCACTATAGCATTTTTTGTCATTTACTTTTTACGAAAAATAATGCCTTATTTTTGAAGCAATTTTTATACAATATAGTATTAATCCTTATCCAATTAAGTACCTTAAATAAATAGTTGATTTAATATAGATCAATATGGCCGTTTACAGCATGTAATTTAAGTGAACATTTTCGGAGATATTACAGATTTAAAATGCCGTGAGGAGGCCGCGCTTCGCCCTTTTGCACTTCGAATTTAACAGCGATCGGACGCACAACTAAATGTCGCTCTTTTCAGAGTAACCTCTAAAGAAAACATGTTTGTATTGTCTAATGATAACAAAGCTATGAATGTTGACGAAGTTGTTGGTGTTTGTAAAGACAATCTGTAATTAATTTTAAACATAAAATATATAGGGAAAAATGTAAAATGTAAATATGTAGTATATGAATTTAGATATTAGATATAGCAGGAAACCTGCTTGGTATAGGGAGAGTGGAATTGTTTTTCTTACTTTACTGGATCGATATTAATCATTTTTTTCACTGAGTGACATAGGCTATATATTTTACACCCGTGCGAAGCAGGGTAGGCCGCTAGTTAATACATAAATCTTTAATATTTAAATGAGTTAATCTTGTATATATATATATATTTTCCGAATCTCGGAAACGGCTCGAACGATTTTCCTGAAATTCAGCATGTAGGAGGTTTTGGGGGAGAAAAATTGATCTAGCTAGGTTTTATGTAAAAAAAATATTGTTTTATCCCAATTTTTGGGCATTAAAAAACACTAACAGTGAATTGAATTTTCACCATTAGCTGTCAAGTCGACGTAGCTTATTCGGTTAGCGGGCAGCCTCGAGAAATGTGAATGCCAAGGATCGATCCCAACTAAATAATTGTTTTTTTTCTTTTTTAAAAGTTTTTTTTTTGTAAAAAATTACCGAGCGAAGCTCGGTCACGCAGATATTATCTATAATTTGTGCCGTGTGGTATCCGGCTAAATAGAATTGACCACCCTCATTTCTTGCTGAGGTGACATAAAAGGCGACTAAGGTAAGACGACCCACTGTGTCGACTGAGTAAAATAGACCACCCTCTTTCTTATTGAGGTGTCGTAAATGGCGACTAAGGTAAGTTGACTCGCCGTGTGGTATCCGGCCGAATAGAATAATACCACCCTCGTTTTTTACCGAGGTGTAAAAGGCGACTAAAGTAAGTCGACTCGCCGTGTGGTATCCGGCCGAATAGAATAATACCACCCTCGTTTTTTACCGAGGTGTAAAAGATGACTAAGGTAAGTCGACTCGCCGTGTGGTATCCGGCTGAGTAGAATGGACCACGCTCTTTCTTTCCGGAGTGTCGTCAAAGGCGACTAAGGCAAGACGACTCGCCGTGTGGTATCCGGCTGAGTAGAATAGACCACCCTCATTTCTTACCGAGGTGTCGCAAAAGGCGACGAAGATCCCAATAAGGTTCCCAAAGTACTTTTGCTTTTTATAATTGTGTTATGGGTGATAAAAATTTGGTAAATATATTTAATAAATACAAATATACACTTAGACTCGAATCCCGGGCAAATTGTTAGTATAAAATGTTAGCCCTCGGCGAGAATCGAATCCGCTACCCACAGAACTGAATTTAGGGTGCCTACAGTTTGCATTAACACCCTGCAAAGTATTCTAAGGAGAACAAATTTCTCCCAAAATATATTTACACCCTCTAAAGTACTCAAAACGATTTTCTTTTTCTTCGAAAAATATACCGAAACAAACTCAAATAAAATAAACCCAAAAATTATTTACATTTCCAAAATCTATGGAAGGAATCGAGTACAAAAATCGTCGGCGTCGATTGGGGCTATTAAACAAGCGGGAATTTATAAATAACATAATTTTATTGTCATATTTTTTTTAAAATCACTTCACTCTACATCCCTCCTCTAAAATTAATCAAATTATTAAAATAAAAATTAATTTTGAATATTTTTGTGAAGAATTTATGCAACTCGTGATTGTATAAAAAAGTTAAAAAAAAGTAAGTAGCGGCCTGTTACTATCCCACTGCTGAGAATAGGCCTCTTCTCTCCGTTTTTTGGAGAGAAGGATTGGAGCTAAGACTTACCACGCTGCTCCAATGCGGATTGGTAGGTTACACATATCTCCAGAATTTTAGACATATGCAGGTTTCCTCACGATGTTTTCCTTCACCGTAAAGCGTGTGATAAATTGCAATTATCATTTAGACACATAAGTTTTAATAGAAAAACTCATTGGTGTCTGCCCGGGTTTGAACCCATGATCGTCTCTAGAGATTCACACGGTCGCACCGCTGGGCCATCACAGCCTCGTGATTGTATAATACAATTAAATTTGGCAATATATGTTTTGTTCTATTGTTAATACTAATAATGCGATGTCAATGTGTTGGACACGTTGGACATTCTTTGATTGAAGATAGATTTAATTGGACAAATTATTCCCACGCAGACGAAGGGCATGCGTCTGCGTGGAAATAAGTGTAGAGGAAGTTTTCCTACTTCCAATTACCTAAATCGTGAAGTACTTTTAGCTTAAAAACTCCTCAAGAATTGCAATATATTTTAGTTCAAACCGTTCAAAGATCCGTTAACAGATTTTGAGTACATCGATCAAAAACAGATTTTGGGGACTTTAGTTTTACAATATATCATGTAAATGTGAATATTATTTTATATAATGTAAAAAAAAAATTATAATTTGCTATTATCCGTGATAAACTAATGATAGCAAAATAATTTTATTATTACTTTTGTATTATGGACCTCCGCAAAGTAACGGCTAATTCTATAAATTAATAATATGTAAAGGTCATATATAATATTTTATCTACTCTGATACTATAATACAAGGATTATAAAATTGAAACCAAAATTCTTATGACAAACATTACGTACAGGACAAAAATTAAAAAGTTTTATTACGATACAAGTCTTGTATGGACACCTGTATCATAATATAACTTTTTAATCATAACGATACATCTATACAACCTCCAGCTGGACCGAGGAGGTTGAACCTCTACCTTAAAAACAAGGTTTCAATGAACGAGTCCGCGGCGACGCAACACGCATGCGCAATCGATTTGACATATAAAAATTCTTTTCAATATTTAAACAAAGTTTGGTTTTTATTAATAGTGTTTTACGTATTATAGTATGAGAGTAGATAAAGTAGTGTATGACACTGTACATCTTGGTCTTATAACACTTGTGTGATACTATAAATCACAATCGTGTTAAATAATTTATAGAATTAGGCGTTACTTTGCGGAGGTCCATAATACAAAAGTAATGAGAATATTATTTTGCTATAATCCGCGATAAAAGAAAATATGTGTAATGCTAAATGTAGAGTGTACTATTCGTTCTCATAACTGATACATGCAGAATTTGTAAGAACTCATGTACTACCTGACATTAATAACACAACAATACATAAGCACTGCACACATTCACTACCACAATCTCAACAATTGTTTCGCCCCGTAACCGAAGCATCGTCAGGAGATAGACTCCACGACATAATCGTAAAGCTGCTTTACGATTTTGTTCTGGAATCTATCTCCTCCTCCTTACACATATTTTCTTTTATCGCGGATTATAGCAAAATAATATTCTCATTACTTTTGCACACTCGTGTTATAAGAACCCTTATTATGCAACAGTCATAATCTACTATAAATGATTTACGTTGATCGTCTTCCTAAAATATATTAAAGCGAACGTAGCAAAGATTTTTTTTATCTCTGTATTTACTATGTCTCCCCGCTGCTTTCGTAGCCCTAAAATCAATACAGCATCCAATTTGATCTGTATACATCTTAAAGCGGATACATCGCAGAATCTTTCAACAGGGCAAGTCTATTTTTCTCAAATAAGCAAAACATTTATAAGTATTGTTTACATTAACAGCGGAAAATAAGCACGTGGCGTTGAAAGATTTCGTAAACACATCGGTCTAATTCGATAATATAAAACTTGATTTAGAATAAACTGCCACGAGCTTACGAATTCATCGGAAATCTATTATTTAAAAGATTTCTTAGGAGTAGGATATGTATTTTCACCGTGTGGTATCCGGCTGATTAGAATAGACCACTCTCTTTCTTACAAAGGTGTCGTGAAAGGCGATTAAGGTAAGTCAGCCCGCCGTGTGGTATCCGGCTGAATATAATAGACCAACCTCATTTCCTGCCGAGGTGTAGTAAAAGGCGACTAAGATAAGTCGACCCGCCGTGTGGTATCCGGTTAAGTAGAAAAGACCACCCTCTTTCTTACCGAGGTGTGGTAAATACGACTAAGGTAATTTGATGTCAGTCAGGCGACCGGTAAAGTACGAAGCCAAATCATGTGACAACATGTTTATAACATGTTGTGCCGACCCCACTTAGAGTGGGATATGGGCAGGAAGATGATGTGAAATCACTGAGTCCTATGGTGTCAAAAGTTATGATTAATAAGCATTATTTTCGCAAAGATTTGCAATTTTGTCGTGGGGCACCTTACTTGACGGGGCTTCGGTTACGGGGTGAAACGATCGTTGAGATAGTCGTAGTGAATATGTGTAGCTACACAAGCACTACATATATTCACGCGGATTATAAAAAAATACGTTTTTTATAACATTTGTACTATGGAATTTCGCAAAATAATGCCGAATAATATATTATCTTATGGTGACTGTGGCAGTTTACAGAAAGGTTTAAATTAGGTAAAGCATACAGCTTCATACAAGACTGCGGTTTAATGATGTAAAATTCAAAATCTTGTTTCATACAAAATTAAAGATGGCGCTACATAAGCGCCAACTTGTGTAAGAGATATGCTTATGCGTAAAGCATATTAAAACATAGAAGATTATTTGGATGACAAAAATAACTGTAATTGAAAATTCTTTCAGCTTACAAGAGTGCGGTTTAATAATGTAAAATTGATTGATAAAAGATTGACCGCCGCGTTTCTTTCTGGTTCTTCTCGGTATGAGCAACATTCCGAACCAGTTGTAGCTTCATTAATATTGATACTTGACGATTCAAAAGTTCTTGAAAGAGCTCATTTCAAAAAAGATTATTGAGATTTGTGTGGTGTCATGTCAAGTGGGGATCTCATGGTCACCATCGATGATGAGATGCTTTGGTGGTGATCACAGGGAACATGTCGTGGGGCAGGGGACGTCACTGGAATCTCGAATATCTTTCACGCAATCACTATATAGTGTAAAACAAAGTCGCTTTCCCCGTCTGTCCCTATGTCCCTATATCCCTATGTATGCTTAAATCTTTTAAACTACGCAACAGATTTTAATGCGGTTTTTTTTATAGATCCATTGATTGAAGAGGAAGGTTTATATGTATAATAAAATTCAATATAAAGTAGAAAAATACTGTAATTTTTGAGGTTTCTAACGTGATGTCGTAAATAATTACATTCTTTTCCGCTTACATTGCAAACTCTGGCTGAACCCTACGAGATTTATCAAAATGATGTACACCTTGAAAAGGTCTACAGATGGTATATGTTTATCTTTTATGGATAACCCACAATAGCATTTTATTGTCATTTTTTTTTACGAAGAATAATGCCTTATTAGCGAAGCAATTTAAAACAATACCGCATTAATCCTTTTAGTATTTTTTTTTAAATCCGGTTTAGCAGAATAGACCACCCTCTTTCTTACCGAGGTGTAGTAAAATACGTCTTAGGTAAGTTGACGTCAGGCAGGCGGCCGGTCGTAAAAACACAGCCAAATCATGTGACAGCATGTTTATAACATGTTGTGCCGACTCCACTTAGAGTGGGATAAGGGCAGGAGGATGATGATATAGTAGGAAATCTTCTTGGTATAGAGAGAGGGGAATTGTTGTACTCCAAATTTAACGGGTGCGGGTCACGGGCAGTAATGAATAAAACAAAACTACTGAATAGATTTTAATCATTTTGTTCACCGAGTGACATAGGCTATATATTTTATACCCGTGCGAAGCCGGAGCGGGCCACTAGTATATACTAAAGGAATGCGTATACGTGACGTCTCCTGCGTACTTTACAGTAGGTTGTTACGTTTCTAGGAACTAATTACGTGACAACGTACACGAGTGAGCCCTTTTAACGTTTAAACTAGTGAAGGATAATGTGCTATATCCTTATTGATAGAACTAGGCAAGAAAGCGCCCCTTTTTGACAAGCCCTGCCTTCAGCTCCGCGGGTCATTTTCTATAAGTTAATTTGTTGGTCTTTGAGCCTGGGTGTATATTTGTATTTAAGTATGTATTTCAAAATTATTATAAGTTATAAATATATATTCACCGGTTGTCTGTCCATAACACAAGTATTAAGTTACTTACTTTGGGGACGGACGACAGTGTGTGTAAGTGTAGCATATATTTTTAAAAAAAATTAATTTTCTACGCTCTCTTAAAAAGCTGTGATACCGTTCGAATATTTCAAGGAGGTCACGGATTCAATTGTAGGGCAGGCACTAATGATTTTTCTGTTAAGTTATAACATCTGTCTAATTGATAAATGCAATTTATCACACGCTTTTCGGTGAAGGAAAACATTGTGAGGAAACCTGCATATCTCTAGAGAATTCCGGAGATATGTGTAACGTACCAATGCGCATTGGAGCACATTTTGTTTATTTTTCCTATTTTCATAGCATTATGTCATACGGAATCATGCTATGGGGTACAGCGGCTGATATTCACAGGGTCTTTGTTTTGCAAAAATGAGCTATACGTGGTATTTATAATATGAAACCTCGTGATTCTCTTAGGGAAAAGTTCAAAGAAATTGGCGTTATGACTGTAGCTTCACAATACATCTACAGTAATATACTATTTGTACGTAAAAATATTCACTTGTATAGTAAAAATAGTGATAGGTATGATAGAGATACAAGAAACAGACATAAACTAATGACGCCTAGATTACGCCTCCAAAAGGTCCGAAAATCATTTGTCGGTCTCGGTACATTTTTTTATAATAAAATTCCTCAACATTATCTAGACTTGCCTTTACACAAGTTTAGAAATTATCTCAAAACGATGTTGCTACATAAAGCTTACTATACTATTGAGGATTATTTGAGTGATAGCATATCTTAACTGCAGTCAGCTACGCATCCAGCTGCAACGATTATCTTGTAACCATCAAATTGTAATAATTTTTTAAAAGATTAGCCGCCGAGTTTTTTGCTGATTCTTCTGGGTAGGAGCAAACTTCCTAATCAGTGGTAGCTTCTTTAAAACATTTGACGATTCAAAAGTACTGTAAACAGTCCACTTGAATAAAGAATATTTTGAATTTGAATTTGAATTTGAGCAGTGTGGTAGGTCTTAGCTCCAATCCTTCTCTTCAAAAACGGAGAGAGGCTTATCGCCCAGCAGTGGGATATTAACACGTCATTACTGTACTTTTTTACGCTCTCTTAACGGTTTGGCTAGTGAAAAATTGAGTTTCGATAAGTTTAATATACAAAGTAGGAACCGACATAAGCTTGCGGCTCCTGCTTTGCGCCTTGCAAAAGTACGTAAGTCGTTTGTGGGTTTGGGTGTAAGATTCTATAATAACATTTCGCAATCAATTTAATTTACTAGAGACTAACACTAAGGCTACTGTGGAGGATTATATAGATAATAAGAATGCGTGGATATAGCAACTCTACGACTTTACACAATAGCATTCACAAAATACAACTAATTATATTAAATAATATCTTTAAAAGGCAACCGCCGAGTTTCTTGCTGGCTCTTCTCGGTATGAACAGCTTTCCGAACCAGCAGTAGAGTTGAATATTCAAAACCACTTGTTTACAAGTTTATTTGAATAAAGAATAATTTGAATTTGATGGTAATTTTACCATTTAAGTTGTCGTGGAAATAAACGCCTATTTGTAATACATAAGCGTTTTGAATCTTTGAAATTTTACCCGCAAATTGCGTAATCCAGGAATACATATTTGAATTTCAAAATATAAATTTACCATAATTTATGGATGACGGAAGTTACATAATAAAAATTGAAATTTATTCGCGGAATACTTCTGCTTTAGAGAACTCTTTCTGTCTCATAGTAATATAAAATTAGTGAATGAAATATACATAAGTATATAAATAAATATATGGGATACATAATATGGGGGTAGAATAGACCACCATCATTTCTTTCCGAGGTGTCATAACAGGCAACTAAGGTAAGTTGACCCACCGTGTGGTATCCGGTTTAGTGGAATAGACCACCCTCATTTCTTACCGGGGTATCATAAACAAACTCTTCAGCTTTATATATTAGTATAGATTTCCTTCTGTCCTGTTTTCAGAATATATGATTATGGTAGCCCTAATATCAGCGATAACCTATTTGTAAAAGTAATTATACGTTAATCATGAATTTTTCAGCTGAATGAATAACAAAGTTAATATTCTTATGAGATTATTACCATTAAGGGCGTTACATACAGTTCTTTTTGGTTATAGTACCAGGTTGACTAAGTCTTACTCGGTAATAAAATAAAAAACAAAAAGAAAAATAATAGGTGCGGCTCGATCCTAGGTATTTACATTTCTCGAGACCGCCCGTTCCCCGAATAAGCTACGCTGACTTGACAGTTTGTGGCAAAAGTTAAATTCAATATAAATTTTAGTATTTTTTTAATGCCCAAAAACAGGGATAAAACGTTTTTTTCTCAAATAAAACCTAGCTATATCAATTTTTCTCCCCCAAAAAGTGCTGCATGCACTTTCAGGAAAATTTTTGGATCCGTTTCCGAGATTCCGAAAATATGCATGAATATTTTCGATACATGCAAGACATGCAATAAATGCAACATTTTCATACATGCAAGATTAACTAATTTAAATATTAAAGATTATTATTATTTTTGGGAAATTTTCTACCATTTTGGATATTTAGTAGAGTCATCATCATCTTCCTGCCCTTATCCCACTCTAAGTGGGGTCGGCACAACATGTTATAAACATGCTGTAACATGATTTGGCTGCGTTTTTACGACCGGCCGCCTGCCTGACGTCAACTTACCTCTGTCGTATTTTACGACAACTCGGTAAGAGAGAGGGTGGTCTATTCTACTAAACCGGATACCACACGGTGGGTCAACTTACCTTAGTCGCCTTTTACGACACCTCGGTAAGAAATGAGGTTGGTCTATTCTACTCAGCCGGATACCACACGGCGGTTGGATATTTAGTAGAGTATAGTATATATATTTATGTATAAATAAGAAAGTTAATATTCTTATAAGACTATTACCATTAAGGGCGTTATATACAGTTGCTTTTAGTTATATTATTATTATTTTTGGAAAATATTCAACAATTTTTGAATATTTGGGGAGTAAAGTAAGTAAGTAAGTAACGGCCTGTTACTATCCCACTGCTGAGAATAGGCCTCTTCTCTCCGTTTTGGGAGAGAAGGATTGGAGCTAAGACTTACCACGCTGCTCCAATGCGGATTGGTAGGTTACACATACCTCCTGAATTCTCTAGAGATATGCAGGTTTCCTCACGATGTTTTCCTTCACCGAAAAGCGTGTGATAAATTGCAATTATCAATTAGACACATAAGTTTTAAGAGAAAAAGTCATTGGTGTCTGCCCGGGTTCGAACCCGTGATCGTCTCTAGAGATTCACACGGTCGCACCGCTGGGCCATCACAGCTTCTTTGGGGAGTGCCGAGTTAGAAATAAGCAAATTATTGACAGTTACATATATCAGTGTATGAAATATGACTGAATCTTTTTTTAAGCTAATACATCAAATATATTTTAATTGTTTCTATGCCGTATGGTATATCTGAGTAGAATAGACCACACTCTTTCGTACCGCGGTGTCGTTGTAAGCGACTAAGTTAAATTCACCCGCCGTGTGGTATCCGTTTGAGTAGAATAGACCACCCTCTTTCTTACTGATATCGTAAAATACGATTAAGGTAAGTTGACGTCAGGCAGGCTGCCGGTCGTAAAATACGTAGTCAAAATAGGTAACTGAAAGTGATATAACGGTTCCGATCAAGTTTTATCTTTACACGTGTGCAAACACTTTATAAACATCTTTTCATAAATTTAAATCAAGCAATAACATATTCTTCAAGGCTTTAGAATTACGAAGAAAAATGTAAAACATGACCTGAATTGATTTCAGAATCATTGAATTTCAAATGGCAGATATCAATCGATTCGGTCATTTAAATTTGCAGTCGAAAATCGATTTTTTTCTGTAAATCTCAGTGATATAGCGGCTACACGTGCTAATTCCAAGGATATTTTTTTTTAATAAATAAAATAAAAATGCCGTCTGTCTGAATAGAAAGTATAAAATGATTTTGACGTGACAACATCTTAAGTTAGGTTGTGGCTTGGAGTCACTCATGAAAAAGTGTAACGCCCGCTTACGTCTGTTACGATAAGTCACCGAACGAAAGAGAGGCTCGCCGGCCTTGCGTCTCTCTCCCACTCCAATCCATCACATTTAAAAAGACGTTGTCACGAAAAATCTTTGCCCGTAAAACCGACTTTACATGCATCTGTTTTTTTAAAAAATAAAACCTAGCTAGATCGATTATTCTCCCCCAAAACCCCCTACATGCTGAATTTAAGGATATTAAGAATTTATTTAAATAAATGCAACTTATAATTGATTAAGATTACAATTTAATAGAGTAAGCTAAGTATAATAATCAATGTAGGGAGACTAAGGGCCTGTTTCACAAGTTACCAATAAACTGTTAGCTTATTCGGAACATATCTGACACATATCTCGGAATTTTGCGTTTCTCAGGTTTCTGATGGGCTTATTAAGCACTTATAGTTCCTAATAAGTTAACAGGTAGATCATGTGGCTGTTATTTTGCTTAACTGCTGGATAGCAAATACCTCAAAATGGCCGCGATTTTTTTTTCACTTTTTAGAGTCTTAGGGTCTGTTTCACGAGTTACCAATAAGCAGTCAGTTAGCTTATTCGGAACTTATCTGACACATATCTCGGAATTTTGCGTTTCTCAGGTTTCTGATAGGCTTATTCAGCACCTAAAGTCTCTAATAAATTAACAGGTAGATCATGTGGCTGTTATTTTGCTTCACTGCTGGATAGCAAATATTTCAAAATGGCTGCGATTTTTTTTTTAATTTTTCACTTTTTAGAGACATTTATGTGCTACTTAGTTTATTTTGTCAGTTAACTATCCGACACTTTATCAGTAACTTGTGAAACAGGCTTTTAGCATTACATAGATTCTGTTCACAAATTCGAGTTACCATACTAATATTATAAATGCGTGGTCTCTTCCCCTGGATTTTGCCGGTGATGACCATCTCTTCAAGATTATCACCACTTTTACGCGCATTATGGCCAAAATACTCAAGGACTCGTTGCAGGCAGATGGTTGAAAGCCTGGATGAAATGTTGAGTTCCTTGAGAATTGATAAATAGGTCCAATCCAGGCAAAATCCAATCCGGCAAAATCCAGGGGAAGAGACTACGAGGTCGAAGTCCAATGCGCTGGACTGATCAAATCCGCACCACGCTCGACAGCAAGATGTATGAGGCCATTCACGCTGCGAACAGCAGACCCCGTTGGCGCAACATAGTTCGCATCAAAGTGATCCGTAGTGGGAGTCACGACCCTCAGCATTGAGGAACACGACTCGAGGAGGAGGATTATAAATGCGAAAGTTTTGCAATTATGGATGTACATTTGTTACTCCTTCACGAACTATTTGATGGACGGATTTGGATGATCAGTTACTTGTGAAAGAGGCCCTTAGAGTGTCTTTTCAGTGACATTTATCTGCTACTTAGTTCATTTGTGGGTTAAATATCCGACACTTTATCAGTAACTTGTGAAACAGGCTCTAAGCTAAGTATACTAAGATATTTGTGATGACTAAGATTACTTGGTCTGAAAATTTGTTATAAAACAGTGGCCTGATTTGTATAAAATATTGCAGACTAATATTTACTTGTCACGTCTAAAACTGTTTTGACATCAAAAACTATATATTCAAATAATTTTTTTTTCATCAGCGATTTTTCGATTTATTCCGCGTGTGTTTTCATAAAGTTAGAATTTATTATAATACGATTATGATAATCTTTTTCTAGCTTTAGGTATTAGATTTTAGTATTTCTATTGCGAACTTCAAAAGTGGGTCAAAGTCAGTACAATCAAAGAAACTTTGTCTTATATATAGGGGTATATCCTTCTATATAGGGGAATAATCTTCTAGCCCTTATCCCATGTTTCCCCTCATCCCATTAACATGTTATAAACATGCTGTCACATGATTTGGCTACGTATTTTACGACCGGCCGCCTTCCTGACATCAACCACGTTTATAAAATGTTTATAAAATGTTATAAACATTTTATAAACCATGTTTATAAAATAAAACCACCATGTTTATAAAATGTTGTGCCGACCCCGCTTAGAGTGGGATAAGGGCAGGATGATGATGTTGTTTCATGCAAGCGAAGCCGAAAGCACCGCTAGTAATATTATAAATTAAATTAAAATTGAATTAATATTTCTTCGTTCATGGCCCGTTGTGGACGCGCTTGGCAACAATAATGTAAAGCTATTGAACGTGTTAACAACTCGCGGTTGCTGTCAACGCCCCTATTGATCAATTGACAATCAATGATGCTTATACTTTTTTTTTTCACTTCCGACTAGCAACGGCAAATATCTGTTACTTCTGAACCATTAATGTATATAAATATAAAATCTTTACTATTGAAATGAGTTAATTTTGTATATATATATATATATATATATATATGTATATTATGTGAATTTTAGAAACGGCTATATATGTATATATTATTTAACTTCATTTGTATACTTACAGATCTAGCCAAAACGCATAATATAGGTAAGTTTATGAAAAACATTAAAGAAACATTTAGAATAGAAATAAAATTGAAAATAAAAAAACTATATTCTAAATTACAAATTACGTAGTTTAAAAAGGTTAAGGTTAACATTATGTGTAAAAATGCATATATATATATATATATATATATATATATATATATATATATATATATATATATATATATATATATATATATATATATATATGCGACATAAGCTTGCGGCTCCTGCTTTGCGCCTTGCAAAAGTACGTAAGTCGTTTGTGGGTTTTTATAAGATTCTATAATAACATTCCGCAATCAATTTTAGCTTTGCCATTACAGCAGTTTAAAAACACTTAAAGGAGGTTGATACAGAAAGCCTACTATACTGTTGAGGATAACTTAGATGATAAGAATGCGTGGATATAGCTACTCTTCGACCTTGTACTAGATAGTAGTGGTACTAGTTATAAGAATTTTATTTTGAAAAGAGCAACCGCCGAGTTTCTTGCTGGCTCTTCTCGGTAGGAACAGCTTTCCGAACCAGCAGTAGAGTTGACGATTCAAAAGCACTTGTTTACAAGTTTATTTGAATAAAGAATATTTTGAAATTAAATTTGAATTTTAATGCTGTCGCGGAGTTTTATTTAGAATTATTCAAGACAAACAATCTTATGGTACATCACCCCTTATAGGAGTTAAACTCCTATTGTTTAGGTGGCGAACACCAAGATACCTCTCAGAGGCCAAATTTTTTCGACTTAATTGACATGTATCGCTATATTACATAAAATCATTACAAATTGTAGCCTTTTAGTAGATTATGATACTGTTGCATAATAAGGGTTCTTATAACACGAGTGTGTTATAGTATCACACGAGTGTTATAAGACCGAGTTATGTACAGTGTCATACACTACTTTATCTACTCTCATACTATAATACGTAAAACAATATTAATAAAAACCAAACTTTGTTTCAATATTGAAAAGATTTGTTAAATGTCAAATGTTAGCGTCAAGGCGCAAACATCGATTGCACATGCGTGTTGCGTCGCCGCGGAATCGTTCATTGAAACCTCTTTTTATAAGTTAGAGGTTCAACCTCCTCGTTCCAACTGGAGGTTTTATAGGTGTATCGTTATGATTAAAAAGTTATATTATGATACAGGTGTCCATACGTATCGTAATAAAACTTTTTAATTTTTTATTTTTGGCCTGTACGTAATGTCTGTCATAAGAATTTTGGTTTCAGTTTAGTATCAGATATTATTTATAGTATCAGATTGTATTATAGAGATACAATCAGAGATACATGTTATTCTGACAGACAGACAGAGTAGATAAATGTTATTCTGATGTAACCTATATTATTGTAAAGTTTCATCTAAATCCGTTCAACAAATCCACTCAAAGTAATCGTTTTTGGGTCTGATTTACCTTATATTGAAGCCAATATAACCAAAAAATTTGAACCATAAATTTAACTGAGTTAGATACCATTTTACAATGAACGTGTATATTAAAAATATAAGCAACTGTCATGCAACTTTATGACCAAATTTCACACGAGCTAAGCTGCGGGCAATAGCTAGTAACAAAATAATTATATCATAACTTCTGTACTATGTAATTTCGCATAAAATTCTACTTCAATAAATTCTTTATACCTTTTGCCTTGTTTCTACTTAGCCTGAATATTCTGTCATTGATTGAAAGCATTATTTTCATGTTACCGCTATGAGATTACTATTCAAGATCATTTAAAGAAAACAGTTTCCAGATTTCCATTTAACCTCCGTTATTCGTTGGGGGTAAATTGTCACAAGGCTTGCATATATCTAGTATTGACGTATTTTTATTTTAAATATTTAAATGAGCTAATCTTTTACATATAAATGTATAGTGACCGAGTCTTGCTCTGTAATTATTTTTAAAGATATAAAAAAAATGAAAAAATGAAAATTGAAAACAAATAATAATTGGGCAAATGGGTATCCGGTTCAGTTAAATAGACCACCCTCTTTCTTACCGAGGAGTCGTGAAATACGACTAAGGTAAGTTGATGTCAAGCAGGCGGCAGGTCGTAAAATACGTAGCCAAATCATATGACAAAATGTTTGAAACATGTTGTACCGACCCCACTTAGAGTGGGATAAGGGCAGGAGGATGATGGGCAGATGGGGCTCAAACCTTGGTATTTTCAGCACTCTAGATCACCCGTTCCATAAATAAGCTACCATGACTTTACATATGATAGCGAAAATTGTATTTAAATTCAACGTAAATTTAAGCATTTTCCCGAAAACCGGTATAAAAAGACATTTTGCATGAAAAGCTAGCTAGCTAGATTTCATTTAAAATATATATATTTTTATCCCTGTTGTTTGGCACTGCAAAAATGCTAAATGTAGAATCACTACATAGTATAAAACAAAGACGCTTTTATTGTCTGTCCCCATGTCCCTATATCCCTAAGTATGCTTTGATGCGGTTTTTTTTTAATAGATAGGGTGATTCAAGATGAAGATTTATAATTATAATAACATTCAATACCGAGTAGAGTAATACTATAATTTTTGAGGTTTCTAATTTGATGTTGTAAATAATTACATTTTTTTCCGCTTACATTGCAAACGCAGGCTAAACCCTACGAGATTTATCAAAATGATGTACTAAGTATTTGAACACCTTGAAAAGGTCTACAGAAAACTCCCTGTTTTCCCCCTGTTTTCGAAAGGCAAACGGCATATTTTTCATCCTATATGTTATCCTGGTATAAGAAATTTAAAAATCCCAAGTCATCGTTAATTTTAAAGTTGATTCATACTATAATTTTACGCCGTGTGGTATCCAGCTGAATAGAATAGACTACCCTCATTTCTTACCTCATTGCTCAATGGGGCTGACATATAAATGCCAGCCCCATTTTATTTAACACACAATTTTTTTTCTTATAAATTACAAAAAAACAATAAACAAATAAAATAACAGTAATAATATTTCACATAAAACATACGAGTTTGCATAGAAATATACTTTAATTAATTTGATGTAGGACGAGAAAGTGTCTCGACAAACATACCTGTATCAAGATGTGCTAAATAAATAAATAAATATATATGTTTTTATAATCATCATCCTGCCCTTATCCCACTATAAGTGGGGTCGGCACAACATTTTGCAAACATCTTGTCATATAATTTGGCTATGTATTTTACGACCGGCCGCCTACCTGACGTCAACTTACCTTAGTCATATTTTACGACTCCTCGGTAAGAAAGAGGGTGGTCTATTTTACTCAACCGGATACCTCACGGTGGGTCAACTTACCTTAGTCGCCTTTTACGACACCTCGGTAAGAAATGAGGTTGGTCTATTCTACTCAGCCGGATACCACACGGCGGGTCGACTTACCTTAGTCATCTTTTACGACACCTCGGTAAGAAAAGAGGGTGTGACTATCCTATTCAGCCGGATACCACACGGATAACATAAACATATTGTATTATAATATTTATTTATTATATTTATTTATATTATAAAAACATATATATTTATTTATTTATTTAGCAAATCTTGATACAGGTATGTTTGTCGAGACACTTTCTCGTCCTTCATCAAATTAAAGTATATTTCTATGCAAACTCGTATGTTTTATGTGAAATATTATTATTGTTATTTTATTTGTTTATTGTTTTTTTGTAAATTATAAGACAATAGGAAAATTGTTCTTTTTAATTTAAATTTCCTCTTTTACTTTTTTATTGTAATTCTTCGTAATCGTAATTTTTTAATCCTGTACATATGTATGTTGAACGCTTAGGCACTTGAACGTTAAGGCACTGGTTCCCAAAATACACTTTAAAATAGTTTGGGAGCAAGATACACAATAATTATACATGTGCATTGTTTTTTTTCTTTATTTTATTTAGGGGGCTTTTATACAATATGTATATGCCAACATTTTAACACACACCCCATTGTTTCTTATATCATCATCATCATCTTCCTACCCTTATCCCACTCTAAGTGGGGTCGGCACAACATGTTATAAACATGCTGTCACATGATTTGGCTGCGTTTTTACGACCGGCCTCCTGCCTGACGTCAACTTACATCAGTCGTATATTACGACACCTCGGTAAGAAAGAGGGTGGTCTATTCTACTGAACCGGATACCACACGGTGGATCGACTTATCTTAGTCGCCTTTTACGACACCTCGGTAAGAGATGAGGGTGGTACTATTCTATTCAGGCGGATAACACATGGCTAGGATCGATCCCATATAAAATCTTTTTTATATTTTTAATTGCATTTTTTATTACCACTATTACTATAATATAATATATTACTATAATATTACTACTTGTTAATATGAAGTTTCATTATTATAAATGAAATTTACATATTGTCTATGATCCATTATCTATTGTCTATTAACGAAACGCGGCAACGTATCGTGGTCGTGTCGTCATCCCATAGTCGAATGGCGTCCTATGCGTGCATTTTTCAATTTGGAATTCAAGAAGTTCACGCCTATATATATGCCGCAATGGTTTGCCGCACATTTAGTCCCGACCAATGCTCCTGTGTGCGCGCCTAAATTAAAAAAGTGCGTTCGATTTTTTTAAAATTTAGAACGATATATTTTACGTCACGGTACGCTGATATTTTAAATTGGCTTTTAACTAAATTAAAGTGTTAATTTTTTAGAATTTAATAGTGTTTTGTCTATTTAGTCTTTATTCTAAATTTAATTTATAGTGTACGCTTAGAGAAAAGTGTTTTCGCGCGTAAAATAATCTACGCAGATAATTAAGGTAATTATTTATTAAAAATAAAAGTTTTACTTATTTTACTTTAATATTATAGTTTTGTAAAATAAAAAATAAATCAAATTAAAATAGAAATTTGATTAAGTTAAATTAGCGTAATAATTTTTTAAATTAAATAATAAGTAAATCGTAATAGACGTATGTCTTATCTAAAATTATAATTATTTAATTTGATGTATTTATAGTCTGTAGAAAGTAGCTGAGCTAAAAATTTATCTATGCGCAAAGGTAACATGTATGACGCAATTTATGAATGTATTACAGTTGTCTAGTATATTCTACTGAGTTTATGGAATAGTAAAAAGATTGTACGATAAGGAAAACGTATAATAAAACTGTACCTATAGTTAAAAACCTTTGAGTTCATAATTAAAATATAGAAAATATCAAATTTATATTATCTGTGCAATTTGTAGTATATTTTTCTTATTTATAATTGAAAAATTTACCTATTAAAAATATATGATAAAATATTGTTGAGTTCACGGCTTTGATTTCGAAAAAATTGCAAATACTTTAATTAATTAATTAATTTTTTTCGAAAATTATAATAATAGTATTAAATTGTCAGATTAGAATTAATTTAATATTAGTAGTAATTTGAATATTAATATAAGTATATTTATATTCAAATTACTACTAATACGAAATTAATTCTAATCTGACAATTTAATACTATTATTATAATTTTCGAAAAAATACTAAATATTATTTTAATATTTTAGAGTTAAAAATAGTTATTATTTTAATAACTAGGCAATGTATAATTTGAAATGCAGAATTATCCATCAATTTTTTCCTTGGGATTTTGTTTATCGTAAATATAATTAATAAATAATAAATTAATTTGTTTTTCCACTAAAATGAAGTTAATAATAACTGAAAGCCGAAAATAAATAAATTTGTAATCTTTATTCGAGATTATGTTAAATTATAAATAAACTTCTTTTTAGTTGTTTATTGTTGTTATCCAGTTTACTATAAAATTACGTAATAGCATTAATACAAGTTATTAAAGATAAATTAGGGGCTTAGTCTGTTTGAATTTTGATATATTATGATAAAATTATTAATTAATCAACGTGGTATTCGGCTGAGTAGAATAGGCCACCCTCATTTCTTAGTGAGGTGACATAAAAGGCGAGTAAGGGAAGTAGATCCGCTATAAATTATCCGGCTGAGTAGAATAGACCACCCTCTTTCCTGTAGAGTTGACGTAAAAGTCGACTAAAGTAAGTCAACCCGCCGTGAAGTATCGAGCTGAGTAGAATAGACCACCCTCTTTCCTACCGAGTTGATGTAAAAGGCGACTAAGGTAAGTCAACCCGCCGTGAAGTATCCGGCTGAGTAGAATAGACCACCCTCATATCTTACCGAGGTGTCGTAAAAGGCGACTAAGGTAAGTCGACCCACCATGTGGTATCCGGTTGAGTAAAATAGTTATCACCCTCTTTCTTACCGAGGTGTCGTAAAATAAGACTCAGGAAACTTGACGTCAGGCAGGCGGCCGGTCGTAAAATACTCCAAATCATGTGACAACATATTTATAACATATCATCCTAATTCTGTAGAAATAACAGGATATCTATAGTCTACATGTTATCGGATGTATCTATTACTCAATATATAAAGCTGAAGCTATAATAAAATTTTCGCAATCAATTTCAGCTTTGCCATTACATCAGTTTAAAAACACTGTTAAAAAGAGGCTGATACAGAAAGCCTACTATACTCTCGAAGATTATTTGGAAAATAAGAATGTGTGGATATAGCTCTCTTTGAACCTGTACAAGACAGTATCGACTTAATGTAAATAGTATTAAGAATTATATTTTTAAAAGAGCAACCGCCGCGTTTCTTGCTGGCTCTTCTCGGTAGGAACAGCTTTCCGAAGCAGCAGTAGAGTTGACGATTCAAAAGCGCTTGCTTACAAGTTTATTTGAATAAAGAATATTTTGAATTTGAATTTGAAGAGTGTTTTGTTAGATTGTTTGAACGCGCTTATATCAGGAGCTACTTTACCGTAGATAGTCCATTTATCGACGAAGGCTGTAGACTATATAAAATTACGCTAAGATGAATAGGAGAAGAGCAGCAATAAAAAATAATACGAAAACGGCAAAATTTTAAAGCTTTTCTTGCGTGCGCTATGTAAATGGTGAAAGTTATTCAAAAATTATGTAATACAAAATTATCCCCTCTAATAGTGCTAAATAAAAGTCCGCGACAGCATAAGTCTAGCTTTTAAGGTTAACTCACTCACCATTTTTATGGTTATCAAAATACTATATTACGGTTTTAAATCATTCCACGCGGTCGGAGCCGCTGTTTATTGCTAATAAGGCATAATTGTCCCAAATTTAATCGATATTGGTTCAGCGGATTCGCCGTGAAAGAGTAACAAACATACCATACTCACAAATTTTCGCATAATATTAGTTTGATAAGATAGAATATTGGCCCTTTCTTACCTACAAAAGTAATGAGAATATTATTTTGCTATAATCCGTATAATATAAGTAGGATTTATTTAAGTTTATAAGATATATTTTCTATTGTTTCAGATATTTGAGAAGAATCTCATGAAATTAGCGATGTATTATATATTCTTCGTATTTGCGATATTAGTCGGTGGAGGAAAGTCCGCGAATGTGAACAGACGTATAAAGCTGCTTGCCGAACTAGACAATCATATTGATTCCAATGGTAAGGGAGTGCTAATAATAAAATAATCGATTATTTTCAATATAATCGATTTTTAATAATCAATTATTTATTCATTTTGGCTTTTGGAACATGTGGCTAGTATGGATAAATTAATAAATAAATATATGGGACACTGACACACACGGTCGTCCGTCCCCAAAGTAAGTAACTTAATACTTGTGTTATGGACAGACAACTGGTGAATATATACTTATATTTTTTTTAAATACATACTTAAATACATATATACACCCAGGCTCAAAGATCAACAATTTTTTTTTTAATAGAAAATGTTGGCCCTCGGCGAGAATCGATCCCTCGACCTGTCGAGCTGCAGGCAGGGTTACTACCCACTGCGCCAACGGGCCAGTCGATGTGACATGGATAAAAAAAAAATTGATTGATAAATAATCGTTATTTTCTCTGAAATAAATCGATTATTTTCATACGACATAAGCGATTTTTTGAAAATCCTTTGTTTTCTTACTATTTGAAAAGTTACCTCTTTTAATTTAATAATTAATTACAATAAAGATTAATTAAAGTGGACAACTACCAAGAAATAATAATGAATATATATAATGAAATAAGATTAAAATGTGTACAGGGTACATGTGTACAGGCGGGGACAGGGTACTGTTGGACACATTGCCCCCCATCCCCGCCAGCAGCCGCTCTTTACCCCAAAGAGCGCCACCTCTGGGTCGGGGCCTCTTTGAAAGTGGCCCCTCCCTTCGCTAGACGATGCATCGGGAGCACCAGACATTACCTTCGTCACTTCCAAGATTCGATAAAAGTAACCTTAGCTCCAGGTTTAATGAATAGGTTTATTTTCAGTCGTGACCAGCAAACGCTTCATAAACCTGACCAGGAGACCAGCTCCTCGGCTGCTGCACCAAGCTGGAACAACCCTGGAGTTGAACTGCGAAGCGATCGCCGCACCAGCGCCCTCTGTGCACTGGTTTAAAAACGACGTGCCTATATTCGAGGTGAGTAATTGAAAAAAATAGTTAAAAACACAAAAGAACACGCTTTAGATTTAAAAAGTGTGTCCTAAGTGTGTGTAAAAGTGTAGTGTGTATGTATATATATAGCTGCCAAAATACCGCAGATGGGACCAGAACCAATCTGTGGAATTCCAAAAAGTTTGGCCATGCTTACGCTGGAAACCTATTGCTTGTATCACACACTTAATCTCTGGAGAAATAGTCCGGGATTAAAACACTAATGAAAGCCTTTAACAAAAGAGCTACTTGTAAAATCTTAGCGCTTAGTAGAACTAATTTAAGTAAATTAGCAAGGGCGCTTACAGGGCACTGTGGACTAAATAAACACATGTTAAACCTGAAGCTGTCAGACACAGGATCGTGACTCTGCCTAGAGGCGGAGGAAACACCCATGCATATCCTGTGCGATTGTCCCGCGCTGGTTCACATTCGATACTCTCTCCTAGGGTCGCATTGTCTGCGCCCAAAAGAGGTGAAAGATCTCGCTGCCAAAAGGATCCTGGAATTTCTGGAGATCACCTGCATTGGCAGCGAACTGTAGTCAGTGGCGTTCACAATAGATCAGTAACGGTCAAAGTGATACTGGGCCCTATGGCCCTGCAAAAATGCCACTACTCCCAGAAGAAGAAGAAGAAAAAATATATATATATATATATATATATATATATATATATATATATATATATATATATATATATATATATATATGTGTGTGTGTGTGTGTGTATAAAAATGTGTGAAAAACTAAATTATTGCAAAAAAGCATAGAATGCTCGATATAAAAAGTGCAAAGCGCCAATTTATTTAACAAAGAAATTAAAGTTATTTAAGTATACTAATTTTTATAAGTCGGCCGTTTGGTATCCGGTTGAATGGAATAGATCACTATCTTTCTTACCGAGGTATTCTAAAATATGTATAAGGTAAATTGACGTCAGAAAGGCGGCCAGACGAAAAAATACGTAGTCAATTCATGTGAGAACATGTTTATAACACACGAGTGCCCTTATTCCTCTCTAAGTGGGGTCGGCACTGTTGTGTCGAGGCGCAGGGGGATGATTGTACATTTTTGTTGTAAATAAATAAAAATATGCTTGAAATATTATTTATTATGTGGGTCAATGCTTGCTTTACTTTTATACGCCAACTATTTCCTTTGCCTACTATCCTATCCTATAGGATAAGAGGATGGTTGGCGCAGTGGGTTGCCTTCCCCTGCCTTCGGCTCCGCGATCGCGAGTTCGATTCCCGCTGAGGACCAACATTTTCTTTAAATGAATTTGTTGATCATTGAGCCTGGGTGTAAATTTTGTATTTAAGTATGTATTTAAATATATGAGTATATATATTTAAATACATACATACAATATATAAGTATATATATTTATTTAAATACATACATACAATATATAAGTATATATATTTATTTAAATACATACATACAATATATAAGTATATATATTTATTTAAATACATACAATATATAAGTATATATATTTAAATACATACTTAATATATATATAAATTCACCAGTTGTCTGTTTTTTCCAATAATGTTTTTTTTCCAACAATTTTTATGGTACATAAATAAATAAATAAATAAAAGTATTAAGTTACTTTGGGGACGGACGACCGTGTGTGTAAGTGTCCCATATATATTTTTGAAGTGATCATAAATAAAATAAATAAATTCAAAATTCAAAATATTCTTTATTCAAGTAAACTTGTAAACAAGTGTTTTTGAATCGTCAACTCTACTGCTGGTTCGGAAGCTGTTCCTACCGAGAAGAGCCAGCAAGAAACTCGGCGGTTGCTCTTTTTTCAAATAAGATCCAATCTAAATAAATTCCCATTTCTTTCCAGTACGATAAAGAATCAAATGAAATAATGGATACTAACGCAGCATCTCTGGGCCGGATGTCATCCACTCTGCTGGTATCTCGCGCTGAACGAGTTGCCCAATACTCCTGCTTGGTGATCGCAGGCGGTCTGACAACCAGGGCATCAACTGTCGTATATAGCGCAGGTAACTATACCAACCTTCCCCCCCCCTTTAGTAAGTAAGGGGCCGTTCAAGTATTACGTAAACAGATTTATTATAATTAATTACCCCCCCATCCAAGGGGGATGGGGGGGTAAATAATTCATCATAAAAAGTACGCAAAGATTTACCCCCTCCCGCAATACTTACGTAAACATTTGTCAATCAATGTATTGTTTTTTTAAATATTATAAAGTTATAATTATAATTTGAAAAAAATTTCTTACTGGGGTGTCGTAAAAGGCGACTAAGGTAAGTCGACCCTCCGTGTGGTATCCGGCTGAGTAGAATAGACCACCCTCTTTCTTATCAAGGTGTCATAAAATACGACTAAGATAAGTTGACGTCAGGCAGGCGGCCGGTCGTAAAAACGCAGCCAAATCATGTGACAGGGAGATGATGAATTAGTAGTTCAAATCAATCAATATTTTAGTTTTGTTTTTATTAGTAAGAGCTTAGAGCCGCTGTTTTATCATATAAATCATGTCATAATATCTTTATATTTAAATGAGTTAATCTTGTATATATATATATATATATATTTTCCGAATCTCAGAAACGGCTCCAACGATTTTCCTGAAATTCAGCATGTAGGAGGTTTTGGGGGAGAAAAATCGATCTAGCTAGGTTTTATGTAAAAAAAATATTGTTTTATCCCTATCTTTTGGCATTAAAAACACTAACATTTATATTGAATTGAATTTTCGCCATTAACCGTCAAGTCGACGTAGCTTATTCGGTTAGCGGGCAGCCTCGAGAAATGTGAGAGCCAAGGATCGATCCCAACTAAATAAATGTTTTTTCCTTTTTTAAAGTTTTTTTTTTTTTTTAAAGTTTTTTTTGTAAAAAATTACCGAGCGAAGCTCGGTCACCCAGATATTTTAATATTTAAATGAGTTAATCTTGTATATATAGGTAGGAATCTCGGAAACGGCTCCAACGATTTTCCTAAATTCAGCTTGTAGGAGGTTTTGAGAAAGAAAAATAGATCTAATAATAATTTAAAAAAAACTCAAAAAATATAATTAGATAGTTTGAGATCGATCCTAGGTATTTACATTTCATACAATTCAATATAAATTTTAATGTTTTTAATGCCCAAAAACCGGGATAATTTTTTTTATATAAAACCTAGCTAGATCGATTTTTCTCCCCCAAAACCTCCTACATGCTGAATTTCAGTCGTTGGAGCCGTTTCCGAGACTCAGAAAATATATATATATATACATACAAGATTAACTCATTTAAATATTAAGATTTGATTTGAATTAAAAGATTCTAAGCTGTGGTAGCCCAGCGGAAACACTGTGCGACTCTTTAGAAGAGGTTACGGGTTCAAACCCGGGCAAACACCAATAAGTTTAACAGTAATAACTTATGTTTTTAGAATAAAATTACAATAAGCGTGTGATAAATTGCAATTATCAATTAGTTGATAATTGCAATTTATCACACGCTTTTCGATGAAGGACTCGTGAGGAAATCTGCATATCTCTAGAGAATTCTGGGGATATGTGTAACCTACCAATCCGCATTGGAGCAGCGTGGTAGGTCTTAGCTCCAATCCTTCTCTCCAAAAACTGAGAGAAGAGGCATATTCCCAGCTGTGGGAGAGTAATGCTACTTTAAGAGATTCTATAGTATTTTCCTCCCATCTACAGATGGTACTACAGACACCATGGAGAGGTCCAAGCTAATCCCCCTTGCACCCAGGATCCTGGTTTCCTACAAGGTCTTCGTTGACACCATCAGTAACAACGTGGTGTTACCTTGCCGAGCTCGAGGACATCCTCGTCCTGTGGTCTCATGGACAGACAACAACGGGATAGACATCAAGAAGAACCCCAGGATGACAGTAAGATACTTCATCATCTTCCTTATCCCACTCTAAGTGGGGTCGGCACAACATGTTATATACCATTTTGGTTACGTATTTTACTAATGGCGGCCTGTTGACGTTAACTTACCTTAGTCAACTTTTACTTTACCTCGTTAAGAAATGAGGGTGGTCTATTTTACTCAGCCGGAGACCACACAGTGGGTCAACTTAACTTAGTCACCTTTTATAACAAATTGGTAAGAAATGAGGGTGGTCTATTATACTCAGCCGGATGCCACACAGTGGGTCAACTTACCTTAGTTCGCCTTTTACAACACTTCGTTAAGAAATGAGGGTGGTCTATTCTACTGAGCCGGATACCACACGGCGGGTCGATTTAACTGAGTCGCCTTTTACGACAAATCGGTAAGAAATGAGGGTGGTCTATTCTACTCAGCCGGATTCCACACAATGGGTCAATTTACCTTAGTCGCCTTTTACGGCACCTCGGTAAGAAATCAGGGTCGTCTATTCTATCCTGCCGGATAGATCTGACCTAAACTTACTTTTGTAGTCTTTTACGACACCTTAGTAAGGAGAGGGTGGTCTATTCTACTCAGCTGGACACCACACGGTGGTGTAACTAAATTATATTTTAAAAAGAGCAACCGCCGAGTTTCTTTGACTCTTCTCTGTAGGAACAGCTTTCCGAACCAGCAGTAGAGTTGACGATTCAAAAGCACTTGTTTACAAGTTTATTTCTATAAAGAATATTTTGAGTTTAAGTTTGAACCACCAATTAAGTTTCCTATCAGTTATCTATAAATCCGCGCCAATAGGTTTGTCTGAATGCGCCTTAACAAACTGTTGCCCGTCAGGTGCTGCGTTCAGGCGAGCTAGTGATATCGCCGCTGCACTGGACCGACATGGGCGAGTTCACTTGCCGAGCTAGCAACATGTTCGGACACGCCGCCATTAAAACGTTCGTCTATCCGGCACGGGTGAGTTAAGTTTGTATTTATATCTTTTTAATCTTTAAAAAAGCGAATCATATATATATATATATATGTGTGTGTGTGTGTGTGTGTGTGTGTGCGTGCGTGCGTGCGTGCGTGCGTGAGTGCGTGCGTGCGTGCGTGCGTGCGTGCGTGCGTGCGTGCGTGCGTGCGTGCTTGCGTGCGTGCGTGCGTGCATGTATTGTTAATTCTTCAAGCCTGAGTATATATATTTGTATTTAAGTATGTATTTAAAATTATATAAGTATATATTCAAGTATATATTCATAAGTATATATTCGCGAGAGGAACGTAAGATAACTCAGAACCAGTTCGGTTTTATGCCAGGACGGAGCACGACCGACGCTATTTTCGCCTTGCGTCAGTTATGCGAGAAATACCGTCATGCGCGTAGAGACTTGCATATGGTCTTTATAGACCTAGAAAAAGCGTACGATCGTGTTCCCCGTGACGTTCTGTGGTGGAGTTTGAAAGAAAAGTGACTGCCTGGGAAGTATGTACGGACTGTATGTTCTATGTATGCCAGAGCTAGTACTCATGTCCGGTCTGCAGCCGGAGTAACTGACGATTTCGATGTGGCTGTAGCTTACACCAGGGATCGGCTTTAAGTCCATTTTTATTCCTTCTAGTAATGGATAGTGTATGTTATTCGCCGATGACATTGTACTCGTCGGAGAAAATGCAACTGAGGTCCAAAGCAGATTGGCGAAATGGCACAACCAGTTGGAGAAAGTCGGTTTAAAAATCAGTCATACTAAAACTGAACATATGTACTACGACTTTAGTGGGACCTCCAATTTCTCCCCATCGGTTTGGATGGGAACATTTTGCCAGTCTGCTCTAATTTTCGGTACCTTGGTTCGCTTTTTCAAAACAACGGTGAAATAGATCGAGATGTGGGTAAAAGAATGAATGCAGGATGGATGAAGTGGCGGCAGGTCTCAGGCACAATATGTGACCCCCAAATGCCCCTTAAAGTTAAGGGAAAAATTTATAAAGCAGTCATAAGACCTGTCGTATTGTATGGATCAGAATGTTGGGCAATGAAAAAGACGGATGAAAGAAGAGTACATGCAAATGAGATGAGAATGTTAAGGTGGATGTGTGGTGTGACAACACTGGATAAAATACGAAACGAGTATATCAGGGGAAGTCTGAAAGTTGCGCCCATTATAGAAAAGTCGAGAAGTGCAAGATTGAGATGGTATGGACATGTAATGAGGAGGGATGAAAATGATGTGACCAAACGTGTGTTAAATTTGCATGTGGATGGATATGTGCCTAGAGGGAGGCCTAAAAAGAGATGGTTGGATTGTGTGAAGTATGATATGGATATAAAAGGAGTGGCGCCAGAGTTGACGAAAGATAGGACAGAATGGAAGAGAAAAACATGTTGTGCCGACCCCACTTAGAGTGGGATAAGGACAGGATGATATATATATAAGTATATATTCACCAGTTGTCCGTCTACCATAACACAAGTATTGAGTTACTTACTTTGGGGACGGACGACCGTGTGTGTAAGTGTCCCATATATTTATTTAATATTCCTGCCTTTAATATTCCAGGCAGTAAGGTTTTCATTATATACATTTATATTTATTATTATTTATATATTTATTAATATTTACTATTATAAAACGGAGAGAGGCCTATACCCAACAATGGGATAGTAACTTACTTTACTTTTTTCTTTACAGCCGAGTAAAACCGCCGGATAGTCATCAAAAACATCCGAACAAACACAGTTCCTGTTGCTAGTTAAGTTTGTAAGAGCGCTTCACACGCGCTGCAACACGCCGCGGTTAATCAAAGGATAATAAAACATCGGCTGGTCCGAATAAAAAATAACTCTTTTGATTTTATTATTATGAAATGTTTGAATTTTTTATGTACTTGTTATTTGTATTGCTGTGTGTATTGTTTAAAATTTTATATGTAACTTAAAAGTTTTGTGCTTCTTTATGTAATTACAGTATAAAATATTACATATTTTAATTAAAATGTGTAAAAATATTATTGATACTAGAGGAAAGGCTAAATTATTTGAATTATCTTAGGTACTTTTTATCTTAGATAAGGTGGTAAAATCTAAATTATTATGTACCATAAAAACAATGTATTAGTTCGTACTTAAAATCAAGTAAGTGATCCTATGTTTAATTATTAATACAAACAGTACAAATATAAATAATTTAAAGTAAAATCAATGTCAATATAAATTAAAATAGGCTTTTTGCTCGTTTAAAAAGCTATATTTTATTGTTTGACTTCCAACCATAGATTTGTTCCACTTTGTATTTAATTTTTTTTTTTAACTTACAGCTATTATATTAAAATGATTATAAAATCAGGCCAATTACAAGTTTTTGGAGATAAAAGATAAATATATCGTTATGCTAACATGGATACAGAACTAATAATATTCGTACACAATATAATACACATTCACATCCTCCTGCCCTTATCCTTAAGGGGAGTCGGCACAGCATGTTATAAACATGTCGCCACATGATTTGGCTATATATTTAACGACCGACCGCCTGCCTGACCTCAACTTATATTAGTCGTATTTTTCGACAACTTGTTAAGTCTCCCTTAATGGGTTGTCGAAAAAAACGACATATGGGGGTGGTCTATTCTACTCACCCGGATATAACATGGCAGGTTGATTTACCTTAGTCGCCTTTTTGACACCTCAGTAACAAATGAGGGTTGTCTATTCTACTCAGCCAGATACCACACGTATATAATACACATTATATTTTTTAATAAAATATGTTCAAATTCTATATAATATAAACGCAGCGTGTCGCAGCGCGTGTGAAGACGCTCTAAGTAAACCTATTCTGCCTATTTTTTTATTGTTGTGTTAAATTATAATAGATCCATTACGATATTACTATTTAATATAATTGATGTGATCTAACAAATACTTACTGTAGACTGTGATTCAAATAGATATTGAAATAAAATTTTGGAAATAATTTTCTTGTTTTACTTCACTCATTAACATGAAAATCGATTGATAAATGGAAAGTGGTACTACCGAAATTCTCTGCGTCATTAAATTCTAATTCAAAATATTAATAATTCAAATAAACTTGTAAACAAGCTTTTGAATCGTCAACTCTACTGCTGGTTCGGAAAGCTGTTCCTACCGAGAAGAGCCACCAAGAAACTCGGCGGTTGCTCTTTACAAAATATAATTCTTATTACTAGTTACATTTGATCATTATTGTACAGGGTCGAAGAGAGTAGCTTAGGTTTGTGTATCAGCCTCTTTTTACCAGTTTTTTTTAAACTGATGTACAAATCACTGCTTACTATCAAAATTATCCTCCTTTCTATTTATTTTAAATATCAAACATATTTATTTTAAATATCATCACATTAACCAGGGTAGTGAAACTTTCTAACAAACACTTTTTAAGGTCATCGCGAGCGCCATCTCTTAGTAGATAGAAAAACAAAATGAGTTCTAATATTATTAGAAAACAAAGGTTATTTACGTGACAATTGTATAAGACGAACTTGGATGTATATCATAGACATATGAGAGGTCACAAGAAGCTTGTGATACCAGTGTCGCGACTCAGCAGAGTTAGCAACTCATTCGATGGTCTCGGTATTCGCTTCTACAATAAAATTCCGCAATCCATACTAGACCAGTCTACAGAAAGGTTTAAATTAAGTATACATGGTATTTAAGTATTTAAGTATTATGGTAGACAATGTCAAAAAACCGCAGTCTTGTATGAAGCTGAAAGGATTGTCAAATCCAAGCATTTTTATCATCCAAATAATCTTCAATTTGACTGGCCCGTTGGCGCAGTGGGTAGTAATCCTGCCTTCAGCTCCGCGGATCGCGGTTTCGATTCCCGCCGAGGGCGATATTTTCTATAAATGAATTTGTTGTCCTTTGAGCTTGGGTATATATTTGTATTTAAGTATGTATTTAAAAAATATATAAGTATATTTTCACCAGTTTTCTGTCTACCATAACACAAGTATTAAGTTACTTACTTTGGGGACAGACGACCGTGTGTGTAGGTGTCCCATATATTTATTTATTTATTTAATAGTCAGAAAAAAACCATTTTTAAAAAATCGATTATTTCTTAACAAATAGATTTTAAAAATCGATTAAAGGGGTAAAAATCGATTATTTCTTAATCGATTTTTGCTACTCGCAAGTCAGATCGCTAATATACGCGGTCCAAGATTACATACAAATAAGCGTATTGGTACATTGATAATAATATACGGGCTTTAGGCGCGTGATATTCGTAAGTATGTTATTGAAAATGTAAATTTAGCCACGCTCTGATGCCTCGCTATCATCAGCGATGAATTTGGATATATGGAGCGGCCGATAGACAATTCGTGCACTTCGTAAATTACCTGTGTTTAACGTGTGGTTCAAGTAATAAGAGTGGAGAGTAAAACAATTTATACAATTAGGCGTTACTTTACGGATTTATTAATACAGAAGTTATAGTAATTCAAATAATTCTTTATTCGGATTGGTTTTTACAAGAAATTTCGAATCGTCAAATTACAATGAAGCTACGACTGGTTCGGAAAGGTGCTCTTACCGAGAAGAACCAGCAAGAAACTCGGCGGTCACTCTTTTCAAAATTAAGTATTACAATAATGGAAAAGAAACAGTAAAATTATTTTGCTATAATCCGCGATGAAGTAAAATAGAAAATATATATAATGCTAAATGTAGAATGGACAATCGGTTATCATACCTGATACATGCAGGATTCGTAAAAACACATGCACAAACCTCCACCACCGCCACCACAATACATTAGCACTATATACTTTCACTATCACAAACTCGACAATCGTTTCGCCCCGCAACCGAAGCATAAAGAAGTCATCAAGAGATAGACTCCACGACCAAAATCGCAAAGCGAAGCAATACCCAAATAAGCTTAGTTATATACTAATCGGTTGAACCCCACCATTTATTTTGAGGGTGCCATTGTTATGTTTTGTAATCTCAAGCTGTTCCAATATGTTCAGATTAAGTCCTTTGTTAGAACACGTGCGCAAAACTTCGAAACTATGGTCATTAGGAACTTTATGACCGCTTTCTATCAAATGTTTGGCGAAATGTGAATTTTGTGGTTTATTATTCCTGAAAGCGGCCTAAAAAAAAAATGATATGATAACCGATTGTCCACTCTACATTAAGCATTATATATATTTTCTTTTTTGAAAAAAATCATGCTTAATCAACTGCTCTATCATTTCAATTCTAACAAATTACTTCATTCGGAGCAGTATGGTTTTACAAAGGGTAGGTCCACAACAGACGCGGGTGCAAGATTGATGAAGCATGTCTTTAGTGCTTGGGAGAAGTTCCAGAACGCCTTAGGTGTTTTCTGTGACTTGTCAAAGGCATTCGATTGTGTTCAGCATGAGACTCTCTTGCGAAAACTAAGCCACTATGGGGTAAAAGGTACTGCACTGAAGCTTATTAGTAATAGGCAAACCAGGAACCGAAATAAATTAATAATACCCAGGATACGGCTTCAGAAAGTTCGTAGATCGTTTGTGGGCCTCGGTATACATTTTTATAATAAAATTCCACAGTCTATTTTGGACTTGCCTTTACACAAATTCAAAATAGCAATTAAAAAGACTGATTGATAAAGCTTATTATACTGTTGAGGACTATATTGATGATAAGAAAGCTTGGTTTTAAATTGCTTCCAGCTACGCACTAGATTATATTGTAAATTTTTTATTTTTTTCTTAATTAAGCCATTATTGTAGAACTCAATTTTGAAAAGAGTGACCGCCGAGTTTCTTGCTGGTTCTTCTCGGTAAGAGCACCTTTCCGAACAAGTGGTAGCTTCATTGTAATTTGACGATTCGAAAGTGCTTGTAAAGGCCAATTTGAATAAAGAATTATTTGAATTTGAATTTGAATTATGTTCTTTAAAACGGGTTTCAAAATTACTACCAGTCTGACCCACATATGTATCATTGTAGTAAAAGCATCATCAGGACATGGACTTCGCGGTACAATTTTAAAGCGCAGTATCATCAAACCAAGCATAGTATCAGCCTCTTACTGTCCCACTGCTGAGCTGTCCTCTCTCCGTTTTTGGGGAGAAAGGAGCTAAGACCTACCACGCTACTCCAATGCGGATTGGTAGGTTACACATATCCCTATTCTCTAGAGATATGCAGGTTTCCTCACGATGTTTTCCTTCACTAGAATGCGTTAAATTTATTTATTTATTGGACAACAATAAATACTTTTTATTTACTTAAATTAAATTATTCAGATCTCATTGTAATATTCTATTACTTAAAGTTTATCTCGTTATTCGTTTTTATAATTAAAGCTACCTTAAAACAATAATGTCAATAATATCACTACATATTATAAAACAAAGTCCCTATATCCCTATGTACGCATAAAACTTTAAAACTACGCAACAGATTTTGATGCGATTTTTTTTTAATAGATAGAGTGATTTCAGAGGAAAGTTTGTACGAATAAAAACATTCAATACGGAGTAGAGAAATACTGTAATTTTTGAGGTTTCTGTAAATAATTACATTTTTTTCCGCTTACATTGCAAACGCAGGCTAAACCCTACGAGATTTATCAAAATAATGTACTAAGTATTTGTACATCTTGAAAAGGTCTACAGAAAAGTCCGCGATGGTATATGTCTATCTCTTATGGATAACCCACTATAGCATTTTTTGTCATTTACATTTTAAGAAAAATTATGCCATATTTTTGAAGCAATTTTTATACAATACAGCATTAATCCTTATCCAATAAAGTACCTTAAATAAATAGTTGATTTAATATAGATCAATATGGCCGTTTATAGCATGTAATTTAAGTGAACATTTTCGGAGATATTACAGATTTAAAATGCCGTGAGGACGCCGCGCTTCGCCCTATAACACTTCGACTTTAGCAGCTATGTCGCTCTTTCAAGAGTTTGTTTAAATACATTCTGTAATTAATTGTAAAAATAAAATACATAGGGAAAATGTAAAAGTAAATAAGTAAAAATGTACTATACGAATTTAGATATTCCAAAGATCTTCAAGAAATCTTCTTGGTATAGGGAAAGGAAATTGTTTTTCTCCAAATTTAACGCTTGCGGGCCACGGGCAGTAATGAATAAATCAAAACTACTCGATCGATTTAATCATTTTTTTTACACTGACTGACATGGGATATTTTATACCTGTGCGAAGCAGGGGCAGGCTAGTATCATATATTATAATGTCAATCTCAATGTCAATACGAAGTCACTAAATAATAATTAACAATAGTTTTATCTTATAATATTATAAATTTTATTCTTTAAATTAATTATAAAAATTTTATTAATTTTAAATTTCCATTACTTTTATAATTTCTTCTATGTTGCTGAAACAAGTTCCGTGACTTTGAATTTAAATTATAAATAATTTTCATGGAAAATGTCTAAATCGCACTTTTGTCCAGCCAATGTATTGTGGAATGTTGACATTCGATTGTCAATTGCGATTTATTCTTAACACGACATAAATCGCCCATACGCCGTGTGGTATCCGGCTGAATAGAATAGTACCACCCTCATTTCTTACCGAGGTGTCGTAAAAGGCGACTAACATAAGTCGACCCGCCGTGTGGTGTCCGGCTGAGTAGAATAGACCAACCTCATTTCTTACCGAGGTGTCGTAAAAGGCGACTAAGGTAAGTTGACCCACCGTGTGGTATCCGGTTCAGTAGAATAGACCACTCTCTTTCTTACCGAAGTGTCGTAAAATACGACTGAGGTAAGTTGACGTCAGGCAGGCGGCCGGTCGTAAAAACGCAGCCAAATCATGTGACAACATGATTATAAGATGTTGTGCCGACCCCACTTACAGTGGGATAAGGGCAGGAGGATGATGACGACATAAATCGCCCATGTCCATTGCATTAAGGCACAGACAAAATAATTAATCGTTATTTGAAGCATACCGACCATCACGACTCTGTATTGAGCAATGCGTATAAGAGAAATGTGATACTATAACCAGGTTTAAAGTACATTTAACTGAATTATCTTTAACGACAGTGGAAATCACTTACAATAGTTTATTACGAAAACCGTAATGATCTTTGTAGTTAGCAAATGAGATGCTTGAATACAGAAAATGGATGAATATGACACATTCACATTCATTCACAGATTCACATTCAAAATATTCTTTATTCAAGTAAACTTGTAAACAAGTGCTTTTGAATCGTCAACTCTACTGCTGGTTCGGAAAGCTGTTCCTACCGAGAAGAGCCAGCAAGAAACTCGGCGGTTGCTCTTCTCAAAATAATACTTATAACTAGCTATATTAAGTCGTTACTATCTTGTACATGGTAAAGTAGATCATCATCTTCCTGCCCTTATCCCACTCTAAGTGGGGTCGGCACAACATGTTTAAACATGTTGTCATATGATTTGGATACGTATTTCACGACCGGCCGCCTGCCTGGCATCAACTCCCCTTAGTCATATTTTACGACACCTCGGTAAGAAATAGTGCGGTCAATTCTACTTAACCGGATACCAAAAGGTTCGTCAATTTACCTTAGTCGCCTTTTACGACACCTCGGTAATAAATGAGGGTAGTCTATTCTACTCAATCGGATACCACACGGCGTGTCAACTTACCTTAGTCGTCTTTTGCAACAACTCGGTAAGTAAGAGAGTGCTCTTTTCCTTTATTAGCTGAATATCATACGGTTTGTCAACTTACCTTAGTGGCTTTTTAGGACACCTCAGTAAGATAGGGAGTGGTCTATTCTACTCAGCCACATACCACACGATGGGTCAACTTACCTTAGTCGCATAATGAAATCGGGTGGAATAAATGTAAAATATGTAACTAAGAGATTGATGTTTAAGAGATTGTGTTAGGTTAAGAATTCCCCTTTCCCTTTATCCCTTATTCCCGTCAGAGTGAAATGGTCTCCCCATCCCCAAAGTACAGGCGGGGCGGCGGTGGACGTATCCAATAGCGGAAGCCGTCACCCCTAACCTGTAGCGAGTTTGGCCACAAGTTGGGCGTTTCTCGCCAGTGGAATAAAATACCACAACTGATATCCACTCAAAATAGAAAAAAAAAACCTTAGTCGCCTTTTACGAGACCTCGCTATGAAATGATATTGGTCTATTCTATTCAGCGGGATACCACACGGCGGGTCAACTTACCTTAGTATCTAAGTATATCTCCTAAAAAATACTAAGAAATCCTCGATTTTCCAGACACTAAAGTATTATACGAGACCTCGCTAAGAAATGAGATTGGTCTATTCTATTCAGCGGGATACCACACGGCGGGTCAACTTACCTTAGTATCTAAGTATATCTCCTAAAAAATACTAAGAAATCCTCGATTTTCCAGTCACAAAATATTATTTTACTCAACGACAGATAAAATTAATAAAATCAATTCGAATAAAAACTAAAAAGCTTCTTTATCCGATCGTTATCGATTACATCGAGACCTTGCTCCAAATCGATTTAATCAGTAAATCGGGCAATCGTTACATTACCGATTGTCATAACAGTTGCGCGTGCGCTTACAACATTTTAGTGATGCGAACCATATTTATCGACAGCGACTCATTATTTAACAGAACAGAAGAAAAATTATTGAGTTCGTGATAGCGAACGTATCTGCTCGTGTAATGTGGCAAGGTTTGTGCGTGTGTTTTTACTAATCCTGTATTGGGTATGAAAACGGATTTAGCGTTTACATGTAGCGTTGTATACATATATATATATATATATATATATATATATATATATATATATATATATATATATGTATGTGTGTGTGTGTGTGTAAATATATATATATATATATATATAATATATTTTCCGAATCTCGGAAACGGCTCCAACGATTTTCCTGAAATTCTGCATGTAGGAGGTTTTGGGGGAGAAAAATTTATCTAGCTAGGTTTTATGTAAAAAAAATTCGTTTTATCCCTGTTTTTGGGCATTAAAGAACACTATCTATCTATCTAATTTCGGGGACGCCTGTCGGTGCAGGACGGGTGATCAGCTCCTATTCCGGACTATTCCACCCATTTCGCCATGTTGGGACAAGGGTTTCACTGCTGTCCCGACAGTGTCACCTGCTCTAATCTACCCGTAGCTTTTACGAACCTGATAATATCCCTGAAGGAGATATTTGTCAGATCCTCAGCTTCAATTTCATCCTTACCTAGTATCTCCCATCTTACCAGCGAGTACATAGGGCACTCAGCCATAAGGTGAAGACTCGTTTCTTCCTCTCCACACTCTGGGCACACAGCATCTTCTGTTATTCTCATTATTGACAGGTGTCTGTTTAACAGGCAGTGCCCAGTTGTAATGCCTGTCACAATTGCTACATTTTCCCTGCTCTGAGACATCAGCTGTTTAGACTTCCTTGTATCAAACGATTTGAGAAACAACTTTGCTTGTCTGAGCATTGTGTTTCTCCATCTTTTGTTAGATTCTGTTTCTATTCTTTTTTCTATCACACACTTTATTATATTATGTGCAATTGGGAGGAAGGGTTCTGGTCCTACGAATGTTTGACTAGCTCCCTTTCTTGCCAATTCGTCAGCTTTAAAGAACACTAACATTTATATTGAATTGAATTTTCGCCATTAATTGTCAAGTCAACGTAGCTTATTCGGGTAATAGGCAGACTCGAGGAATGTGAATGCCAAGGATCGATCCCCAACTAAATAATCGTTTTTTTTTAAGTTTTTTTTTGTAAAAAATTACCGGACGAAGCTCGGTCTCCCAGATATTCTTTATTTAAGTAAGCTTTTGTAAAGCACTTTTTAATCGTCAAAGATTATTTAGATTTAATTAAACTACTACTGGTTATGAATGTTGCTCTTTTAGACATATTTTTTTCAAATTCAAATTCAAAATATTCTTTATTCAAATAAACTTGTAAACAAGTGCTTTTGAATCGTCAACTCTACTGCTTACATTAATAACCGCAGTCCTGTATGACGCTGAAAGGCTTTTCAAATCAAAGTATGTTTATCATTCAAATAATCTTTAATTGTGTTATATACTTTACGTATAACACTATTTATCATACGTTTTAAAACTCTCTGTATTTGGATAAAAAATAATAAAAGAAAATAGATGTGATGTTAAGTGTAGACGCCAATCACACAAACATGAGAATTCATAAAAATGTATGAACCGCCAATATCACAACAAAATACTAACATTGCACACATTCACTACCACAAAATGATCTGATTTGATCAAACAATTAGTACTATCAAATCATAAATGAAGACATGAGGGTTCATCTCATTTCAGACACCTGTCTGAAATGAGATGACTGTCAATGACTGGCCCGTTGGAGCAGTGGGTAGTGACCCTGCCGATTCGATTCCCGCCGAGGGCTAACATTTTCTATAAATGAATTTGTTGCTCTTTGAGCCTGGGTGTATATTTGTATTTAAGTATGTATTTAAAAAATTTATAAGTATATTTTCACCAGTTGTCTGTCTACCATAACACAAGTATTAAGTTACTTACTTTGGGGACGGACGACCGTGTGTGTAAGTGTCCCATATATTTGTTTATTTATTTATTTATTTATTTACCTGTTTATTTCGGAAGCTCTGTTATTACGATTGCAAAAGTCTGTCTTTTCATCTTTTCGTCTTTTAACGCTAAGGTTTTAAAGTACACATAAAATACATGTCTATTTTAGCTTAAATTAATTTACAATTCCAAATTGTCAATTTTAGGCCAAAGTAATAATGTATCAGCTTTGAATAGCTACATTACATATTATCGATAACTTTCAGCATTGTGTTCGCACATCACTATGTAGATTTTTATCATCAATAATTGACCTTATAAGTAATTATATGGTATTGTTCGTGATGATCGATTAATAGCACCTCTCCAAAATATTTAAGATGTTTATTTCGTTATATGTCGATCTACTTTTCATCTTATTAGAGATACTATGAACATTTTGTATATAGCACAGAATTACTGCATTCATTGATGGCAGGTGAATCAGCATTTGACCAGTTTCTCACTTGCTTGTGTATGAAACTCTAGCATTCGACCTCGATAAGTATATGAAACTCATACATACATCCTCCGGCCCTTATCCCACTCTAAGTGGGGTCGGCACAACATGTTATAAACATCCTGTCACCTGCATGACGTCTAAGCCGTGGTCCGGCCTCACAGGAGGCACCCTTAGGACGACGTTCCCCATAGCTAGTAGAGCTTCATACAACAGCGTGATGACTAGTCACAGTCATACCACCAGCCCTCCACTACACGTCGCCCTAAGCCGCGGTCCGGCCTCACAGGAGGCACCCTTAGGACGACGTTCCCCATAACTAGTAGAGCTTCATACAACAGCGTGATGACTAGTCAAAGTCATACCACCAGCCCTCCACTACACGTCGCCCTAAGCCGCGGTCCGGCCTCACAGGAGGCACCCTTAGGACGACGTTCCCCATAGCTAGTAGAGCTTCATACAACAGCGTGATGACTAGTCACAGTCATACCACCAGCCCTCCACTACACGTCGCCCTAAGCCGCGGTCCGGCCTCACAGGAGGCACCCTTAGGACGACGTTCCCCATAGCTAGTAGAGCTTCATACAACAGCGTGATGACTAGTCACAGTCATACCACCAGCCCTCCACTACACGTCGCCCTAAGCCGCGGTCCGGCCTCACAGGAGGCACCCTTAGGACGACGTTCCCCATAGCTAGTAGAGCTTCATACAACAGCGTGATGACTAGTCACAGTCATACCACCAGCCCTCCACTACACGTCGCCCTAAGCCGCGGTCCGGCCTCACAGGAGGCACCCTTAGGACGACGTTCCCCATAGCTAGTAGAGCTTCATACAACAGCGTGATGACTAGTCACAGTCATACCACCAGCCCTCCACTACACGTCGCCCTAAGCCGCGGTCCGGCCTCACAGGAGGCACCCTTAGGACGACGTTCCCCATAGCTAGTAGAGCTTCATACAACAGCGTGATGACTAGTCACAGTCATACCACCAGCCCTCCACTACACGTCGCCCTAAGCCGCGGTCCGGCCTCACAGGAGGCACCCTTAGGACGACGTTCCCCATAGCTAGTAGAGCTTCATACAACAGCGTGATGACTAGTCACAGTCATACCACCAGCCCTCCACTACACGTCTCCACGACGATTCAAATGAGACGTAATATAACAAAATTGCTCAAAGGAAAGTTATGTTTTTCTAAAAACACAAACCTTTTTTGAACAAAGTATCGTGACGGATTCGAACTAAAGACCCAAGTATCAAAAATTCAACCATTGCTAACCTGTAAGTCATCACTGTTCCATATATAATAGCGAAACCTTGTATAAGCTCATCTTGAATATGAAACGAAAGCTTTAACTAGAGCGTAGTTTACCGCCTTAGGTGATTGTTAAACAACTGAACGGAAGTGTGCTCTACATATAAACATTTCGCCCCATCTAGAGAATAAAGTTACATGTCCCATATATACTTTAGGACTTTAGGAAAGGACTTTATTCTTCGGATAGGGCTATTTAGAAAAAGATTGTTCAGTTTAGTTAGTGGGCTTTGCTAGAATACCTTACCTATCTTAACGCTTTGGGCAGAACAACGTTATTACACGTCAAATTTGATAAACTCTAATTAACACAACGTTTATACACGTCGGCAAAATATGTTTTTTACAACATTCCTTGAAGCTTCGATATTGTCCCGTATTAAATTTAAATTTTTAGACTGATAGCGTCGCTTGTATCAAAGGCAGAAAGAAGGTCATTAATCACTGTTTATTTGTAAGAGAAAATGTCATGCCGTACAACAAATATTCGCAAAAGCGCCGCTCAAAATAAGAAACAGAAATTAAAACAAAGCAAAATAGACGAAGAACAGAAAAAAATGACAATTACTACTATTAGTTCGGAACATCACATACTGAGTGAGAAAAAAAATATTTGGTTGCCCTTATCGGGAACAGTGATTATAGTATACAGGCGGTGTCTATGAACCTAAAAATCACTTAGATCTATCCAGCGAGCATTTAAACATAGTGATTAATAAGAAATCTTATAATTTTATTCTGAGATTTGTTACGAATCACTAAAACAAACGGCTGGCTATAATATCATTGTAGCATAAGGATTTTTCTGTTTTCTTACACTTTGGCGTATAAAAACCATTTCCGGTAAATTAGCCAAAATCAGTAATAACAGGTTAATCTTAAAATATTTTAGGTTAGTAATTCCTGAGATTGGCGCGTTCAAACAATCAAACAAACTCTTCAGCTTTATATATTAGTATAAATAGTTTTTAAGTGGAGCATATTTAGCTTTGTATCGCATTCGCAAAGCTCATCTCACGTGCGTTTAGGATGCATCGTACTTTGGTATATATAAGCCCGATAACTTATACAGCATCATTCGGAAATCATCTTTCACATGAAACAAACCGAATATAACTAGTAAAACGAAAATTGTGTTATCAAAATAGTGCTGTGTTAAATAGGTAAGAAAGGTTAATTTATAGAATTAGGACGTTACTTTGCGAAGGTCCATAATACAAAAGTAATGAGGATATTATTTTGCTATAATTTGCGATAAAAATATATGTAATGCTAAATGTAGAGTGTATTATTCGTTATCATACCTGTGTATTTAAGTATGTATTTAAAGTTATATATGTATATATTTACCAGTTGTCTTTCACGTGTAGAATTTGTAAAAACTCATGCACTACCCGACACCGATAATACAACAATGCACCGCACACTTTCACCACCATCAACAATTGATTCGCCCCGTAACCGAAGCATCGTCAGGAGATAGACTCCGCGACAAAATCGCAAAGCTGTTGTTATCGGTTGTTATCGGTGTCAGGTGGTGCATGATTTTTACGAATTCTGCATGTATCAGGTATGAGAACGAATAGTACACTCTACATTTAGCATTACATATTCTTTTATCGCGGATTATAGCAAAATAATATTCTCATTAGTTTTGTAGGTAAGCAAGGGCCAATATCCAATCTTATCCTACTAATATTATAAATGCGAAAGTTTGTGAGTATGGATGTATGTTTGTTTGTTTCACGGCGAATCCGCTGAACCAATATCGATGAAATTTGACACAATTATTGCTTATACACCGACATGACATGGAAATCCTGTTAATTCTACAGGAATAGGATCACATTGAAAAGCGCTATCTATTATCGACCTATCACGCGACAACAATCCACGCGAACATAGTTGCGGGTAAAAGTTATTTTCTACAAAACAATTTATTCTTTCTTCACGCCGTGTGGTATCCGGCTGAATAGAATAGACCACCCTCATGACTTACCGAGGTGTCGTAAAATACGACTAAGATAAGTTGACGTCAGGCAGGCGGCCGGTCGTAAAATACGTAGCCAAATCACGTGACAACATGTTTATTACATGTTGTGCCGACCCCACTTAGAGTGGGATAAGGGCAGGAAGATGATGAATTTATTCTTTCTTCGACTCTGGGTGCATATTTGTATTTAAGTAGGTATTTTAAATTATATATTATTTATTTACCAGCTGTCTCACACCCATAACACGTATTAAGTTACTTTGAGGACGTACGACCGAGTGTGATTGTCCCATATATCTAAATATTTAATTAAAAAAATATTTAAAATTTATTAAATAACCGCTCTAGCGGTGCGACCGTGTGAATCTCTAGAGACGATCATGGGGTCAAACCCGGGCAGACACCAATGAGTTTTTCTATTAAAACTTATGTGTCTAATTGATAATTGCAATTTATCACACGCTTTTCGGTGAAGGAAAACATCGTGAGGAAACCTGCATATCTCTAGAGAATCCTAGGGATATGTGTAACCTACCAATCCGCATTGGAGCAGCGTGGTAGGTCTTAGCTCCAACCCTTCTCTCCAAAAATGGAGAGAGGAGGCCTAAGCCCAGCAGTGGGATAGTAACAGGCTATAGGATAGGTAGGTAGACAGGCAATTACTTACTTACTTACTAAATAACCGCCTTTCCTTGTAATAGCTTCTCTAGCCCAAAGGTTGCCTGAAATATATCATTAATAACTTGCACTTTATACTGTTTTTTTTTTATTTCTGTAATGTTTAATTTTATTTGTTACAATAAAGAATATTATTTTGCAAACTAGCGGCCCGCCCCGGCATCGCACGGATATAAAATATATAGCTTCTGTCTTAATTGGATAAGGATTAATGCTGTATTGTTTAAAATTGCTTCGAAAATAAAACATTATTTTTCGTAAAAAGTAAATGACAAAAAATGCTATTGTGGGTTATCCATAAGAGATAGACATATACCATCGCGGAGTTTTCTGTAGACCTTTTCAAGGTGTACAAATACTTAGTACATTATTTTCATAAATCTCGTAGGGTTTAGCCTGCGTTTGCAATGTAAGCGGAAAAAATGTATTTTTTTACAGAAACCTCAACAATTACAGTATTTCTCTACTCCATATTGAATACACATACACCTTTCTCTTCAATGACTCTATCTATTAGAAAAAACCGCATCAAAATCTTGTTGCGCAGTTTTAAAGATTTAAGCGTACATAGGGATATAGGGACATAGGGACAGAGAAAGCAACTTTGTTTTATACTATGTAGTGATTCTTAATTAAATGTTAATGAAATTGGAATGGGTTATTTTCTTAAATAACAAGTTTGTTAGAGAAGTCATTTCCGTACTAAATGTTGGTTCGATACGGCTGTAAGTTGTTATGTTATGTAGTCCATATTATGCGTTGTAAAAAGTATTTCTTTTATTTAAATAAATAAAAATTTTCGGTTTGCGTAACGAGTAATTTTATTGTATTTTTTTTTCAGACCAAATTGGCTTTTATATTACAATTAGCGACGATCTAAAAATGAAGGTATGTTTAGCTAATTAGGCGTTACTTTGCGAAGATAATGCAAAAGTAATATTATTTTAATGCATACTACACTATCACTGCTTATATTCACTGCCACAAACTCAACAATCGTTTAACGCCAAATCAAATGAAATCATTTTTTTTTGAGGCAGTTAATATTCAAAGCAACTAAGTATAACTTATATTCTTAAGTTTTGAACAATAGTATCATAATTTAGGAATGTTTTTATTTTCTAGATATTTGCTTATATTCTAGGTATTTTAGAGAAATTAATTTTATTGTTAATCTTCTCAAAAGAGCTTGTAAAATTATTTATGAGTTAAGTATATTTTAAATTTTAATTACTTTTACTTTTATATCTTTCAGGGTCTCATACTTTGTGCACTTTTCGTCGTTTCGTTGGCAGAGCCTCCAATTAATAACAGGTTATTTTTTATTTATATTTGTTTCTTATTATTAACTTTGAGGGGCGCATATGTTGTACGGCGCTACATTTTCTTATACAAAATTTACAGTTGTCTGTCACCCATAACACAAATATTAAGTTACTTACTTTGGGGACAGACGACCGTGTGTGTAAGTGCCCTATATATATTTTTTATATTATATATTTATTACCAGATACCTTCCTCCGCGAACTGGCAGCGGATCACCTTCACAAATATATGGAACACCAGGGTTTGGATTTGAAAAACAAAATGCTGGATTCGGGTAAGACACCGTTACATGTATTTCACTGCTACGAACTAATCTTTGAAACAAAGGACTAAAAGCCACTAAAGTTAAGACCAAGCAGGCTAGCTGCTGGCGAGTCCAGGTGGTAGCGACTTGCCTAAGCCATCGTCTGCCGCCCTGTCAGGGGACCTTCGGACGTTCCGAACGGGGTATATCAGACGTCTGGCTTACAGGTCCCCGAGGCGGTCGCTGCATCTGGTGCTCCCGATGCACCGGTTAGCGGAGGGGGGCTTCTCTTTCGAGGGGCCCTACCCGGAGAAGATGTTTGTTCCCTGGGATTAAAGCTGCCGGCGGGATGGGGGCAATATGTACAATGATACCCTGTCTTTGTCATCGGCAGCGTGGTGGAGCACACAGGTTTTAGTCGGTGTGAGTCCGACACCGTAGAGTTATGCAGGTTTCCTTACGATGTTTTCTTTCACCGATAAGCGGTGATAGATTGAAATTATCAATTAGACATCTAAGTTTTTAACAGCAAAACTCATTGGTGCCTGCGTGGGGTTTGAACACATGACAACCTCGGAAGAGTTAAACGGTTATACCACTGGGCTATCACAGCTATTATGTGTTCATTGAACTGTTATTCATTACAGCAGCCGTCCATCTTCAAACTACGGTGCCCCTTCAACATCATCTCAATCTCTCTCCAACCAATACATTCCTCCCAGGCCAACGAATCAATACCAAGCACCTATCTCCCAATACCAAGCACCAGCCTCCCAGTACCAAGCACCATCCTCCCAGTACCAAGCCCTATCCTCCCAGTACCAAGCCCAATCCTCCCAATACCAAGCACCATCCTCCCAACATCAAGCCCCATCATCGCAATACGGTTTGCCAAGCCAAGGTTCGGGATCTGGCGTTGGAAGCCAATACGTGACTCCGTCTCAAGAATATGGACTACCAGGTAAATTTTTTTTAAATATTTTACTAATATTATAAATGCGAAAGTTTGTGAGCATGGATGTACGTTTGTTACTCTTTCACAGCGAATCCGCTGAACCAATATCGATGAAATTTGGCACAATCATTCCTTATACACCGGAATAACATATAGGCTATAGAACACAAAGGCTATAGGCTCTTGTTAATTCTACAGGAATAGGATGACATTAAAAAGCGCCATCTATTATCGACCTATACGACAACAGTCCTCGCGAACAAAGTTGCGGGTAAAAACTAGTAATTTATAAATAAACAACGATATTTTCCCTTTAGACAATAAAATAATAAGCTTCTCAAAAGTCAACCCGTTTATTCCTTCTCAACTATTCAACGCCATTGAAATTATTATATTATATTAATATTTTTCATATATTTGACCACTATTTGAAGGAGGTTGTATTTGAAACATGTTTTAACATATATCTAAACAGTTGCCAGTGATGGCACACTAGTACTATGGATCTCATAAGAAAACTCAGTCACTCAGCGGACGATGGAGCGAGCTATCCTATTATTTTTTTAAACAGGAAAAAACCCCTTATGGGTACCGCCGCCCGACGGGGACAGGTTATGTCGGACTCGCACCGACTAAAATAACCTGTGTGCTCCACGCTGCTGGTGGCGGGGATAGGGTACCTATGAAGATATTACCCCCATCCCTGCCAGCAGCAAAATCTCTAAGTGATCAGATCAAAAATGAGGAGATTAGTAGAACATTTACTAACATAGTTCAGCATGTAAAGCTTTACAAGCTGAGCTGATGTGATGAAGTGGTGGTGTCTGTCATATGGAGTTCCTATGAAAAGACATGTCTGAATGATAGGCGAGAATGGACGTGTAAAACATGTTTTTTTATGTCAGGAAACCTCATTATGGGTAGTCACCGCCTGACAGGGACTAGCGGCGGGTATGTCGGACTCTCACCGACTAAAAACCGGACAGTGCTCTACCACGCTGCTGGTGACGGGGACAGGGTATCGTGAGACACATTGCCCCCATCCCCGGCAGCAACTCTGTACTCCAGGGTGCGCCACCTTTGAGTCGGGGCTTCTCTAGCAATAGCCCCTTCCTCCGCTAGACGATGCATCGGAACTGCCTCTGGAACGTTTCCGGTGGGCGTCCAATTCGTCCGTCCCGTTGAGAGCGCCCTGAAGGTTCCCGTTAGAGCGGCATGCGACGGTCTTGAGCGAGTCGCGTGCGCCCAGCTCGCCTGACAACAAACATGTTGTGCTAACCGCATTTAGAGTTGGTTATGGGCAGGAGACTGATAAATATTTCATTTATTAAGAAAAAATCCCTTCTGGACTCTGGACTGGTATTTCGGACTCGCACCGACTAAAAACCTGACAGTGCTCCACCACGCTGCTGGTGGCGGGGACAGGGTACCGTTGTACATCGCCCACATCCCCGCCAGCAATTCTAAGCCCCAAAGTGCGTCACCTCTGAAGGAGGAATGATATAAGATGACTTTAGGAACTCTTACACGTAATTAAATTTTTGAAAATTACAGGAGGCAGTAATTCTGGAGCAGGCAGCCAAAGCAGACAGTATCTACCACCAGGCAGTGGGTATGATGATGGCAGCAATGGGGTAAGTAGCATTTGTGTTTTGTAGTTTTTTGCTTTTGTAGAAAATTTGAATATACATGAAAATGGTGAAAGATGTATGACCGATAAAAATGCTAAAAAATATTTAAGACATTGCGATGGGCGGTGCCGTCGTATGGGATCCGGCTGAGTAAAATAGACCATCCTCATTCCATACCGAGTTGTCGTAATAGTCAACTAAAGTAAGTTGACCCACCGTGTGGTATCAAATTCAAGTTCAAAATATTCTTTATTCAAGTAAACTTGTAAACAAGTGCTTTTAAATCGTCAACTCTACTGCTGGTTCGGAAAGCTGTTCCTACCGAGAAGAGCCAGCAAGAATCTCGGCGGTTGCTCTTTTAAAAATATAATTCTTAATACTATTTACATTAAGTCGTTACTGTCTTGTACAGGTTCAAGGAGAGCTATATCCACACATTCTTATCATCTAAGTATTTCTCAATAGTATAGTAGGCTTCCTTTATTAGCCTTTTATTAATAGTGTTTTTAAACTGCTGTAATGGCAAAGCTAAAATTGTTTGCGGAATTTTATTATAGAATCTTATACCCAAACCGGCTGAGTAGAATAGTCACTTATTTCTTACAGTCGTAAAAGTCGACTGTCAGGCAGGCGACTTGTAAAATAACTATCTAAACCTAATAACCCCCTACTTATAGAAAAAGAGCAGGAAAGTGATGGATAATGATAATTGCGATGGGCGGTACTTAGTGCGGAGAACCGATGGGCGTTGCGGTCTTAAGGTGTTGGAATGGTGACCTCGCACTGGAAAACGCAGCGTCAATAGACCTCCTAAGAGGTGAACTGACGGCATCAAAAAGATCGTGGGCCAGTTCCCCACGATCTTTTTGATGCCGTCAGTTCCAAGCTGGATCCAAGCGGCACAACATCGTCTGTTGTGGAGATCCCGTGAAGAGACCTAAGTCCAGCAGTGGACGTCCAACAGTTGAAGGATAGAGAACAGATAAGTTAACTTGAACCTGAAAATGTCCACAGGAACCTGCAAACTACGACTTCGAATATATGGTTCTGGATCAATATTCCGGGAACGACTTTGGACACCGCGAGTCCAGACAAGGAGAACGCGCCGAGGGTCGCTACTATGTACTACTGCCTGACGGGAGGAAACAAGTACGTACATGTTTATTTATTATTTTTATATTTTATAGCTAAAAGTTAATCTAGTACCTATATACTGTTACAACATGTTTGTAATACAACCTCCTTCATAGTGTTGGTCATTAATATGAAAAAGCATTGTGGCTGTCATATATTTATGTGTCATTGAGTTGTTGATGTTGTCGCCATTGACTTCCGCTTTGTATTTTATAGCAATACAGTCATGAAACAAGAGTATCGCGCCCTTTTTGATTAAAATGGTGGTAACACTGTGCCTTTATTGTTTCCGGTGTACTCTTTCTATTGATAAAACGTTTCAGTTACATTCAGTCTTTGTTCGTCATTCAAGAGAAGTGCATCTCGGAATAGGAATTGTGGTATTCCTATTATATCGTGTATTGTATATAGTGAGCGATAACATTGAGAAAGAGTAAATGGGTTGACTTTGGGAAAATTGTTTTTTATTTATTTATTTATTTTTATTTATTTATTTATGTACCACAAGTTAACAGATACATTATTTAAAAAAAAATGTGTACAAAGGAAAACTTATCGCTATAAGCGAATTATTTTGAAATTATTATTTCAAAATAATATTTGTTTATTGAATAAGAATAAAGGAGAAATATCGTCGTTAATTATAATATATATTGCGAATTTCGGAAACGGCTCTAACAATTTTCATGAAATTCAGAATGTAGGGGATATTAGGAGGAAAAATCGATCTACTTACTCGTACTTTATATTATTAGAGCTCTGATAGTTCAGTAGTGAGATAGTGTGACACTTTCCAGAGGGTCACGAGGCTAAAACCTGGGTAGGCACCGAGTTTTTCTATTTAAACTTATGTGCTTTTGATAATAGCAATTCAGCACACGCTTTCCGATGAATAAAAACATCGTAAGGAAACCTGCATATCTCTAGAAAATTCTGGAGATATGTGCAACCTACTAATCCGTTTTGGAGCAGCGTGGTAGGTCTTAGCTCCAAACCTACTCTCCAAAAACGGAGAGAAGAGGCCTATTCTCAACAGTGGGAGAGTAATAGGCCTTTACTTTACTTTTTTATATTATTACTCATCTAAAATATTGTTTCTTTTCAGACTGTGGAATACGAAGCAGATCAAGAAGGATATAAGCCGCGCATTTCGTACGAAAATACTGGTTCAGGGTACAATAGAAATAACCAAGGAAACCAGTACGAGAACGGACCTTATTAAGTAACTTAATTCCTTAATTCGTAATTCCAATTCATATATTCAATGTAATTTAAGTTTATTTTCTTATATTTTTGTTACATTGTCAACTATTCTTACTCGTTTAAAAGAAAGTACGTTTATTTCACCATTATACACATTTTGAAAAAAAATTTGAATATGTATTATTTATTATGAAATTAAAGTTAGCTTAATGACGTGGCTTTGTCTTTGGATATCGAGTTAAATTTATTTATAATTATGATATAATATTTTAATTTATATGGCCAGTAGTTTCAAATTGAATAGCTATTAAGTGTTTATTGTAAATATCTTAAATAAAATATGCTTTAATATACCTACTTTATTTTTGTGTCAAATTACTTTTGCCACCTTTTACGACACCTCGGTAAGAAATGAGGGTGGTCTATAATACTCAGCCGGATACCACACGGCGCGTCAACTTACCTTAGCCGCCTTTGACGACACCTCGGTAAGAAATGAGGGTGGTCTATTCTACTCAGCCGAATACCACACGGCGCGTCAACTTACCTTAGCCGCCTTTTACGACACCTCGGTAAGAAAGATGGTCCATTTTACTCAACCGGATACTACATGGTGGGTCAACTTACCTTAATCGCCTTTTACGACACCGCGGTAAGCAAGAAGGTGGTCTATTATACTCAGCCGGATACCACAAGGCGGGTCGACTTACCTTAGTCGCCTTTTCGACACCTCGGCAAGAAATGAGGGTGGCCTTTCAGTAATATTATACTGATAATAATATTCGGCAGTAGTCAGTAATATTTATTAGAAAATAATATATATGTTGTATATCATATTAAATAAAACCACAATACTCTCTGAGCATTTATTCTAGTAAAAAATATTATACCTAATAGTAATAACCGTTCGTGACAATATTCGTTGGTAATATTATTTTTCTGTGACAATATTATTTTACTAATATTACTATGTAATATTGATAGTTTAGTATATTACTGAATACTTAGCTGATATTGTTGAAGTAATAAATATATATTGACAAAAATACAGTAATATTTATAAATTATAACAATATTACTTAACTATAAATAAATATAATTACAAATATTGGTAGTTTTCAATAATAGTCGCTGTGTATCTATTCTTGTAAAAAAATATTACCCCTTAAATATGGAATAATAGTTGTTCGAAAATATTCACAGAGAATATTATTTATCTGCGACAATATTATAATTATACTAATATTAATAAATGTCAATAATATTTAAATATATTACTGAGCTACATGATATTTGTGAAGTAATGGCTGATATTAAATGCAGACTAATTATTAATTTAAATATCGAATGAAATATTAAATATTAAAATCATTTTGACATTAAATTAGATAAATATAATTATTATGATTAACGAATTAATTTATTACATTGAAATTGTATGAAATAATCTATTTTCAATTCAAAATTAATTATTAAACGAATTATAAATTATAAAAATAGAATTCTAATTTTAATGCTTTATTTTATATTTTTATTACTTAGATATAACTGGATTTTTAGTATGTTATATGAAAATCTAACGAGATCGATTTATGAGCATTTAAAACTAAACTAATTTACATAATGGTATTTATTATACAAATCTAATGTTTGTTTGTATCACAATAAATAAATAAACGACATTTACTTTAACTTAAATCTCTTAAAGAATAAATTTTATCTACTCTGATACTATAATACAAAGATTATAAAACTGAAACCAAAATTCTTATGACAAACATTACGTACAAGCCAGAAATAAAAAAATAATTAAAAGTTTTATTACGATACAAGTCTATTATGGGCACCTGTATCATAATATAACTTTTTAATCATAACATTTAATCATACACCTATACAACCTCCAGCTGGACCGAGGAGGTTGAACCTCTAATTAAAAAAAAAATGTTTCAATGAACGAGTCCGCGGCGACGCAACACGCATGCGCAATCGATGTTTGCGCCTTGGCGCTAATATTTGACATTTAAAAAATCTTTTCAATATTTAAACACAGTTTGGTTTTTATTAATATTGTTTTACGTATTATAGTATGAGAGTAGATAAAGTAGTGTATGACACTGTACATAACTTGGTCTTATAACACTCGTGTAATACTATAAAACACACTCGTGTTATAAGAACCCTTATTATGCAACAGTATCATAATCTACTAGTATTGTACAAATCTAATGTCTGTTGGTATCACAATAAATAAATAAACAAAGCTATTTATTTTATTTAACTTATATCTTTTAAATAATAAATTAAGAAAACCCCGCACTTCTGCCATTTATCTATAGTCAAAATGCAGCTATCAGAATTTTTACTATATAAGTATACAACTATCACTTAATCTATTCAATATTTACAATACAAGTGTCAAAGTGTTTAGAACACAAAGTTTACTATACTATCAGTGTTTAGAACACAACTATCGTAATTTACAATACAGTCAAAGTGTTTGAGAATCAGTCGTTACAATAACAATACATATTAAGTGATGGCAGCGTCGCGCTTATACAACTCGGCTCGTCGTTGTAACTGAAAATATACACAAATGTATACATATTATACATAAATATACACAAATATATACATATTATAGATAAATATACACAAATATATACATATTATACATAAATATATACATATTATACATAAATATATAAGTACTAAATGTGAATATATTGATAAGTCGACTTACATTTATATGTTTACTCATAATAGGTATTAAGATTGCCTAATATAACATCATACCTGCCCCTATTTCACTCTATGTAGAGCACAACATGTTGTGACATGTATTGGCTAGTTATTTTACGACTGGCCGCCTGCCTGAAGTCAACTTACTTTACTCGCCTTTGCCCTTATCCTATTCCAAGTACGGTCATAATATCATGTTTCAAACATGTTGTTATATGTTTTTACTAGTTATTTTACGACCGGCCGCCTGCCTTACGTCTACTTACCTTACTCGCATTTAACGACAACTCGGTAAGAAATAAGGGTGATTTATTCTACTCAGACGGCTACAACACGGCGGGTCAACTTACTTTAGTCACCTTTTACGACACGTAGATAAGAAATGAGGGTGGTCTATTCTACTCAGCCGGATACAACACGGCGGGTCAACCTACTTTATCACCTTTTACGACACCTCGGTAAGAAATGAAGGTGGTCTATTCTACGCCGGATACTACACGGCACATACCTTAGTCGCCTTTTATGACATCTCGGTAAGAAATGAGGGTGGTCTATTCTACCCAGCTGGATACCGAAAAATACCTAGCCAAAACATGTTCAAACATGTTGTGCCGTACCAATTTAGAGTGAGATAAGGGCAGAATTATGATGATCGTGTTATGATGTGGTTGTATTTAAATGAATATATACTTACGCGTTCGTCCTCGATATATCCCTTGTATCTATATAGAATTTGTTCTCTGTCGATCTGTACGTCATGGAGGCCTCGTAAACGCCGCGACCAGGTCCTACTGTCAACTGAAACATAGATAATTAAATGATAGTGCTTGGATGATACGACGTCAGGAAAACCCATTATGGGTCGTCACCGCCCGACGGGGACGAGCGGCGGGTATGTCGGACTCTCACCGACTAAAAACCTGACAGTGCTCCACCACGCTGCTGGTGGCGGGGACAGGGTACCTATGTAAACATTGCCCCCCATCCCCGCCAGCAGCAACTCTGAACCTCAGAGTGCGCCAGCTCTGGGTCGGGGCCTCTCTAGACTAGGCCCTCACTCCGCTAGACGATGCATCGGAAGCACCAGATGCATCAGAGGGGACCTAACTCCAGCGAGCGTCCGATACCCCGTTCGGACCGCTCGGAGGTCCCCGTTAGGGCGGCATGCGACGGACTTCGGCGAGTCGCCTGCGCCCCGCTCGCCTGCGGCGGATCAGATCCAAGGACTCGACTTCCCGGATCCGCTCCGCCGCCTCCTTCTGCGAGATAACGTCCTCGCAGAAGGAGGCCATCGCTGCCCACGATTCCTCCCTGTCCACCATGGCACGAACCACGGTGGGTGGATGATACGACTTTGCTTGACATTAGTTTAGAAAATATAAAAATTATGCTTCTTCTTCTTCTTCTTCTTCAATCGATGGACGCCCACTGCTGGACAATAGGTCTCTTCATGGGATCTCCAGAATACACGATTTTGTGCCGCTTGTATCCAGGGTCGCGAAAAAAATTATGCAATACATATTTTTAGTAAATATGGTACAGTTTTAGTAAATATGGTACAGTTTTGTTTTATTTTACTATTAATAATAATAATAAAATAAAAAATGGCTGGTGATATTCGGAGTATTTTCATTGCTTCCTGTTCCCAACTATTATAACTTGCAAATGACAGCGTAATTAACCTTTGTTTCTTATAATATAAAAAAATAGCCGGATATCACACAGTGAGTCGACTTACCTTAGTCGCCTTTTACGACACCTCGGTAAGAATGAGGGTGGTACTATTCTATTCAGCCGGATACCACACGGCGTAATTAGGTCACACCATTATAGAAGTAGAAACAAGAAAGAAATAAAAAAATAATAATAAGATTAATACATAAAAAACGAACTATCCTGAATATATATATATATATATATATATAAATTCAAATTCAAAATATTCTTTATTCAAATAAACTTGTAAACAAGTGCTTTTGAATCGTCAACTCTACTGCTGGTTCGGAAAGCTGTTCCTACCGAGAAGAGCCAGCAAGAAACTCGGCGGTTGCTCTTTTTAAAAAATACAATTCTTAATGCTAGTTACATTTAATGTTTCTATCTTGTACAGGGTCGAACAATATTTATATCCACGCATTTTTATCGTCTAAATAATCCTCAACAGTATAGTAGGCTTTCTGTATCAGCCTCTCCTTAATAGTGTTTTTAAACTGCTGTAATGGCAAAGTTAAAATTGATTGTGGAATTTTATTATAGAATCTTATACCCAAACCCACAAACGACTTACGTACTTTTTCAAGTCGCAAAGCAGGGGCCGCAAGCTTATGTCGGTTCCTACTTTGTCTATTATATACATTGCCTATTGTTTTATAATTCTTTATATTATTATATACAAAAATTAAATTACTTAAAATATACTGTGATATATATATATATATATATATATATATATATATATATATATTTAAATCGCAGAAGTCTTCTTGCGTCATTTTAAACTCGAACCCTGTTGCGTCTACCATTTCTAAAGGGATTTTTAACTAAATTAAAGCGTATACTATACCTTTTAATCTGTATTATTTCAGTATACAACTTTAAATTCCATTAATAAGTTTTATACCGATATTCAATTTTAAAAATTTCTCAATCACTTAGCGGTTCCGTTCATCGTCGAAATAATGTGGCACATTGTATATTTTTGTATATACTTCGTACACTGTTTAGGCTTTCACGCTTCCTAATTAATTTATATCTAACTTGATTCTGTATATTATGCAATATATTTTATTGATATTACATTGACATTATTACATCCATTCTTTGTTTCAACTAAAATGCTTCCGAATATTGCTGCTGTATGAACCTATGCGTAACATTGACTTAACGGCTTCCATTGACCTCATCAGATTTCTAATACTTAAATATGGCACGTGAGTCATATTATTAAAAAAAAATTTTTATAGTCATTTACTTATTACTAAGTGAGCTTTTATGAACAGGTAAGTAACTTATTATCCTAAGCCAAAAATTACCAAGTGGATATATACGGCTATCATTCTACCCAGAATACTGTACGGCGCTTCGATTTGGTGGCACAGAGCCAACATCGGAGTCAACAGCAAGGACTTAATGAAGATACAGAGGATAGCAACACTAATGATCACAGGTGCAGTGAGAACAACCCCATCCGCTGCACTAGAAGTTCTGGTGGGACTCTATCCTCTAGACCTAGCAGCTAAGAGAAAAGCTATAGAGCAATGGTATAAGATGAAAGTGTTCCAACAATGGAAAGGAAACTTTACAGATAAAGGTCATACAGATATAGAAAAGATTTATGGAGAAAATCTGTCTATGGTCGTCAGGAGAAGTGACTTGATCAAGAAACAGAAAATCTTCGATAAAAAATATAGGATACACATAGGAGTAAAAGAAAACTGGGAAGTGGAAAACAGCGCGAAGAGTCAGACCATCTGCTACACGGACGGGTCTAGACGAGAATCCGCGAAGCTGGCGGGAGCTGGAATTGTCTACGGCACCTCGTCAGATTTACACCAGGTCCTAAATCTGGGTAAATATACAAGTGTCTTCTAGGCCGAAATGATAGCTATCATGGAGTGTGCTAGGAAACTCAAAGAATCACAAATAGCATTAGAACATAATATAGTCATATATAGCGATAGTCAAGAAGCTTTAAAAGCACTTGACCGCATAGAAACAACCTCAGCTATCGTGAAGGAATGTAAGCGTGAACTAAACGAATTAGCTGAGAAGAGGGAAGTAACGATTGTATGGGTTCCGGGACACTGTGGCCATGCAGGGAACGAAAAAGCTGACGAATTGGCAAGAAAGGGAGCTAGTCAAACATTCGTAGGACCAGAACCCTTCCTCCCAATTGCACATAATATAATAAAGTGTGTGATTGAAAAAAGAATAGAAACAAAATCTAACAAAAGATGGAGAAACACAATGCTCAGACAAGCAAAGTTGTTTCTCAAATCGTTTGATACAAGGAAGTCTAAACAGCTGATGTCTCAGAGCAGGGAAAATGTAGCAATTGTAACAGGCATTACAACTGGGCACTGCCTGTTAAACAGACATATGTCAATAATGAGAATAACAGAAGATGCTGCGTGCCCAGAGTGTGGAGAGGAAGAAACGAGTCTTCACCTTATGGCTGAGTGACCTATGTACTCGCTGGTAAGATGGGAGATACTAGGTAAGGATGAAATTGAAGTTGAGGATCTGACAAATATCTCCTTCAGGGATATTATCAGGTTTGTAAAAGCTACGGGTAGATTAGAGCAGGTGACACTGTCGGGACAGCAGTGAGACCCTTGTCCCAACATGGGGAAATGGGTGGAATAGTTCGGAATAGGAGCTGATCACCCGTCCTGCACTGACAGGCGTCCCCGAAATTAGATTGATAGATAGAACTTATTATCCTCGTCATTCAGTTAACTAATAAAGAAAGCTTTTATAGGCAGGTAAGTGATGTTACTAACCCAGAAAAAACTTGAACTGCAGAAGTAGTTGAGATTATTAGGTGAATGTGCGTATTGTATGCATGTGTGCGTGCGACAAGAAGCGTATATTTAGGGATGTCTCGGTGCTTACCACTGACTATTAGCAACCATAGGTTGGTACGAGGCACTCTGAATATTTATCTAAAGCTGGAACGGATCCGTTTGATGAAATCAACAGTCCGTCTGAATGTTCTCTAAACCGTAATTGGATCTGTAACATTCTAGAAACAACTTAAAACCAATTCACTACTCTGGAAACCACGGATAACGTAGGACAAAAACTCGACCGAGTAGCAGAAATCCTTCGAAATGAGGGCACAAAAATTTGGGAAAGCCAACGTAAGGGCATGAAGTCAAAGCTTTCGGGAGATACTCTCCTATTAATGGCAGAGCGACGAACCCTATGCTAACTTCGTGAGAAGTAGAGGCTTTAAACAAAATAATTACCAAGATGGTTAACGACGCGACCTCCGATTAGCTAATACGCTCAAAAATCAATTGAGCAGAATCGGGCTCCAAAAGTGTTTATTAAGCCTCTTGGAAAAAGTCACCTGACGAAGTTAACCACATTAAAGGGAAAGTCGTTACTCGTCCAAACCGGAAATCCTCTCGGAAGTGGAAAGCCACTACGCCGAATTTTACGCATCGCATGCTACCGCTGCACACAGAGGACAAATTAAGCCGCCACTATACGGAAAAACTGCCTGATATCCATCTAAATGAAATTGTTTTAGCCCTTGGACAGCTTAAAAATAGAAAAGTCACGGGTGAGGATGGTATTACAACAGGGCTGTTAAAAGCTGGTGGAATTCTATTGGTAACAGAGCTTCAAGAGCTGTTTAATACCCTTCTCTTTGCCGGGAGAACTCCAAAGGCATGGCACAGAAGTATAGTGTTATACAAAAAAGGAGATATAACACTCTTAACTAACTATAGGCCAATATTTCTTCTGAGCCATGTCTATGAGCTGTTTTCAAGGGTTATCACAAACCGCCTCGCATGATGATTCGACGAGTTCCATCCCCCGAACAAGCCGGGTTTCTATGCGGGTACAGCACGATAGATCATATCCACACCGTGCGGCAAATTGTACAAAAAAGTAAAGAGTACAATCAACCACTATGCCAAGCTTTTGTGGATTATGAAAAAGCTTTTCACTCGGTCGAAACCTGGGCTGTTCTGGAGTCTTTACCTCTGTAAAGACTCCAGAACAGCCCAGGTTTCGACCTCAATATATCACTAATCGACTTGGCATCTCTATGCCAAGTCGATTAGTGATATATTGAGATGCTGAGATGTCTGTATGAAAACGCAAGAAAGGCAGTCCGAGTCCAAAACCAGTAGACAAGGCATATCCATCTTCAGCGAGGCGTAAGACAAGGGGACGTCATTTCCTCGAAATTGTTTTCAAACGCACTAGAGGATATGTTTAAGACGCTGAATTGGACTGGTCATGGCATAAACATCAATGGCGCTCATCTCAGATTCGCGATGATATGGTTTTAACGACTGAATCCATAGAGGATTTGCAATGGATGTTGCATGGACCGGCTGTTTCTTCTCATAGGATCGCTCTCCGGATGAACTTGAGTAAAACCAAAATCATATGCAACGAGCACGTTGCTCCGGGACCGATTTCCTTAGATGGGGTCACTCTCGAAATTGTTGATAACTACATTTACCTAGGACAGACGCACGAACTAGAAAACAACAATTTCGAGTGTGAGATTATGAGAAGGATACAGCTAGGCTGGGCAGCATTCCGCAATCTACGTTGAGTCTTCTCGTCACCCATCCCGCAGAGTTTAAAGACTAAAGTATTTAACCAGTGTGTCCTAGCTGTCTTGACTTACAGTGCCGAAATGTGGACACTAACAGCTAAGGCGGTCCACAAGCTTAAAGACGCTCAGCAGACTATGGCAAGAGCTATGCTCGGGGTTTCTCTGAGGGATCGTATTCGCAACTAAGTAATCCGTCGGAGAACTAGGGTCACCGACATAGCTAAGCGCATAAGCAAGCTGAAGTGACAATGGGCCGGCCATACCTGTCGCAGAACCGATGACCGTTGGGGTAGACGTGTTCTGGAGTGGAGACCAGTGACGATATACGTAGGACAGTGGGCAGTGGATGGAAGTAGAAAGCCAAGGATCAGACTAAGTGGCGAATAATTGGAGAGGCCTATGTCCAGCAATTGACGAAAATGGGCTGATAGTGATGATGCCACGTAATCCGGCAATCTATATGCCTTTTTATGCACGTCACCGGTATGGCCCATAAACGTAGCTAAATGTTTCATATCATTCTCAGTTATGCTAAATATTTGTATAAAGGTTGCTAGAGTCGCGTAGACGAAATTGATTTTGGGTTTTTGGGTCCAGATAATCTTGGTTATCCCTCGAGAACTTTGTAATAATAATAAAACTTTGCAATAAATGTTATCTAATAACTGAATATACGTTGCAACAGTAGTACCCTGATTTGATTTTGGCTGCAGCTTCATTGGCTAACGGGACTATAGTGACATTATTCCACTTCTTTTTGTTTAAATCTGTTGCAGCTTGACTGGAGATGACATGTCGCAAAATTGCATCTATAAGATGCATTAATGTCTTAAGATCTGCTTCTGTTTCTGCGCTATTGATTTCATTGTAAGGACCTTGTTTTTTCAATGCAAACATAATGGCTATATTGCAGCATTGTTTAAAAGTAGTTGAAACATTCATAGCAAAAGAAGGTTTCGAATCTATACTTTTTGGCATCACAGTTATCTACAACTTTAGTTGCCTCCGCCATAAGATCTTAACTGAATGGTTTTAAGGCACTCAATAAATTTATTATAGAATTATTAATTTTTTAAATTTCGATTAATAATTTTGCTAACTCTCTTACTATTCTTGAAACCACATTAATAAAATGTTTTTCCGAATGACTTTTTTAATATTGGGATCCTTAAGCACAAATAAGAAGATCTGATTTAGCAAATAGCGATGTCTTATCCGCTCTCTTCATATTTACAGTTTTACAATAATAATAATATACGCAATTATGAGTACAATCACTTTGCAAATTAAAACGCGTCCTAACGGCTCAATGTTTGTTTATTAACAAAACGTAGGACTCGCGCGCGCACCCCTTGGGCCCCCGCATCACTTATAAAATCGATTAAATTGGGAAGAAATTTGGACGCAAGATAATGCTAAATAAAAATTGAAAAAAACTTTTTAAAATATACGTCGGAGGCAATAGAATGCTAGCATCAGAAATATAATATACGTGCCCAAATATACGCGAGCACGTAGCGACCTCCAAATTGTGCGCGGCAACTCGCTGAACTAATAAATACATCGGAATTCATTCCCGCGATAAAATAACGTCCCATCCAATTTTTTGCCCACGCATTATACATATAAAAACACGGCTCCTGACAAATTTTTAGGGTTGGTTTATCCTGCGTCCGTATACTGGATGCAACAAGTCGGTTGGACGCAACAAGATCGGTAAAAAGTGCCATGTAGGACGCAACATGATGTGCAAGATGTATATATATATATATATATATATATATATATATATATATATATATATATATATATATATATATATATATATATATATATATATATATATTCATAGATATTTATTAACTTACTTTAACTTGATAGTTCTGCTCAAGCGGTTGTACCGTTCTACCAAACTTCCCAACATATCCATCGTCATCTTTCGCCCCTATGAACGTCAACACTCCGCTATTCGCCCTTTGTCGCATCACCCAAGTTATGGACAGCAATGTCCGTGGCACGCATTTTGATCTAAAATAAATAAATATTAAACTTTAGGACAATTACCAGAAATCGACCGATGCCATAATCTAGTGCGTAGCTGGTCGCAATTCAAAACCGAGCTTTCTTATCATCAACATAGTCCTCAACTGTATAATAAGCTTTATGAATCAGTGTATTTTTAATTTTTTGAACTTGTGTAAAGGCAAGTCCAAAATAGATTGTGGAATTTTATTGTAAAAATTAGCGGCCTGCCCCTGCTTCGCACTGATAAAAAATATATATCCCATATCAGTCAGTGTAAAAAAATGATTAAAATCGATCGAGTAGTTTTTATTTATTCATTACTGCCCGTGGCCGTAGCGTTAAATTTGGAGAAAAACAATTTCCTTTCCCTATACCAAGAAGATTTCCTGCTATCATTGGAATATCTAAATTCATATAGTACATTTTTACTTTTACATTTTCCCTATCTATTTTATTTTTACAATTAATTTGTAAAAATGAGAAGAATGTCTTTAAACAAACTCTTGAAAGAGCGACATAGCTGCTAAAGTCGAAGTGTTATAGGGCGAAGCGCGGCGTCCTCACGGCATTTTAAATCTGTAATATCTCCGAAAATGTTCACTTAAATTACATGCTGTAAACGGCCATATTGATCTATATTAAATTAAAAAATTATTTAAGGTACTTAATTGGATAAGGATTAATGCTGTATTGTATAAAAATAGCTTAATGCAAAAATAAGGCATTATTTTTCGTAAAAAGTAAATGACAAAAAATGCTATAGTGGGTTATACATAAGAGATAGACATATACCATCGCGGACTTTTCTGTAGACCTTTTCAACGTGTACAAATACTTAGTACATCATTTTGATAAATCTCGTAGGGTTTAGCTTGCGTTTGCAATGTAAGCGGAAAAAAATGTAATTATTTACAGAAACCTCAAAAATTACAGTATTTCTCTACTCCGTATTGAATGTTATTATAAGTACAAACCTTCCTTTGGAATCACTCTATCTATTAAAAAATCTGTTGCGTAGTTTTAAAGTTTTATGCATACATAGGGATATATGGACAAACAAAGAATGCGACTTTGTTTTATAATATGTAGTGATGTATACCGAAGCCCACAAACGATCTACAAACTTTCTGAAGCCGTATCCTGGGAATAGCCAAGCTTTAGCAATAAAAAGTCTCGTGTTGAATGCAATCAAACGCTTTGGACAAGTCACAAAATACTCTTATGGCATTTTATGACATCTCCCTACCATCGAAGATATGCTTTAACATCCTCACACCCGCATCCGTTGTAGATCAACCCTTAGTAAACCCATACTGCTCAGAATAGGAACTAAGTTATTAATATTAAAATGCTTGAGTAGCTTTGAATGCTTGAAAAGCTGTGATAGCCCAGCTATTCTCTAGAGACGATTGGTAATGAAAAACCCTGGGTACTAATGAGTTTTTCTGTTAAAACGTACGTGTCTAGTTGATAATTGCAATTAATCACGCGTTTCGGCGAAAACATCGTGAGAAAACCTGCATATCTCTATAGAATTCTAGGGATATGTGCAACCTACCAATCATTGGAGCAGCGTGGTAGGTCTTAGCTCCAACCCTTCTCTCCAATAGTAATAGTGGGATAGTAACAGGCCGTTACTTTTATTACTTAACACTTTGAGCATCGAATATGGGTTTCAAATGGTTTTACAGCGCTACATTTTCTCATACGTAATATATATGTCAATACACATGTATGTCTGTCCACGTGTTTTGATACACGTTAAGTGGAGCTATCAGTACAAAAAAGCGTCGTAGGTCTTAGCTCCAATACTTTTCTCCAAAAACGGAGAGGAGGCCAATACCCGGCAATGAGATAATAACAAGCCGTTACTTTACTTTTGTTTTTTCTCAAAAACCTTGTTTAGAGTTGGCGAGACCAAATAATAAATATATGGGACACTTACACACACGGTCGTCCGTCCCAAAGTAACTTAATACTTGTGTTATGGATAGATAACTGGTAAATATATACTTCTATAATTTTAAATACTTCAATACATATACTAAGGCTCGAAGAACCAACAAAAAATGTTGGCCCACGATGGGAATCGAACCCACGACCCGCGGAGCTGAAGGCAGGGTCACTACCCACTGAGTCAACGAGCCAGCCTGAGCTATAGTTGTTAGGGTCATCGGACTTAAAAAGTTGGATAATATTAGCTAAGAACTCACCTAACAGGCTCAGTAAGCGAATTTATGAAGTCCACCAAAGCGCGGGCACTTTTTTGGTAAAGCGGGTCAGACTCTGACACGTTCTCCCATGAGAGACAAGAACACCAGTGGGGTTCGATTCCCGCTTCACTACACGACCTATTTTTTGGGATCTGGAACGAAATTTGTACGACAAAATATTACTACATACAATGTATTTAGTCATATTGTAGTCGTATCCTTATCCCACTTTAAGTGGGTTCGGTGTAATATGTTTTATTTCATTCTCCTCTATCATTCGTCAACTCTGGTGTCACTCCTTTAATATGCATATTTCACACAATCCATCCATCTTTTTTTCGGCCTCCTCCTAGCCATACATCCACATTCATATTTAAAAATCTTTTGGTCACATGATTTTCATCCCTCCTCATTACATGACCATACCAATTTAGTCTCGCACTTTTCGGAGATATTACAGATTTAAAATGCCGTGAAGACGTCGCACTTCGCTCTATAACACTTCGAATTTAGCAGCTATATGCCGCTCTTTCATGAGTTTGTTTAATAAATAAATAAGGAAGCTGTGAATGTTGTATATATAGACATTCTGTAATTAATTGTAAAAATAAAGTACATATGGAAAAATGTAAAAATAAATAAGCAAATATGTACTATATGAATTTAGATATACCAAAAATAGCACGAAATCTTGGTATAGGGAGAGAGGAATTGTTTTTCTCCAAATTTAACGCTTGCGGGCCACGGGCAGTAATGAATGAATCAAAACTACTGGATCGATTTTAATAATTTTTTTCACTGATTTCCATTTTCTTATACGGTGACATGGACACTTAAACTGGCAGACCGAAAACGCATTAATGCATTTGAGATGTGGTGCTGGAGGAAATTGTTACGCATCCCATGGACGGCGCATAGGACCAATCAGTCAGTGCTTGAAGAACTCAAAATAGACAAGAAACCGAGGCTTTCCAGCATCTGCCTACGGAGGATTTTTGACTTCTTTGGGCACATTGCTCGCAAGCCGGGAGACGACCTCCAGAAACTTATTGTCACAGGCAAGGTCGATGGCAAGAGATCCAGAGGACGTAGCCCTATGCGCTGGTCAGACCAGATCCGTACTACACTCAATACGACAGTCTCCGAGGCCATCCACGTGGCTGAAAGCAGGAAAAGCTGAAAGACCATCGTTAATACGAAGGCTTGAATGGTGGAGTCACGACCCCCATTATTGGGGAAACGATGCAAGGAGGAGGATATTATAAAAGGCAAGGTTTTTGTTTTATTTGACTCACCGTTTCTAACAAAGTCATCCCTCGCGTCAAATCAGCTCCGCTTATCTTGTAAGGGTTCCACAGCCTCCTTAGATCTAAAACGTCCAGATAAGTTGGGTATATATCGTGGGGCGTTGTCAACACTTCGACATTCTTCTGCAACTGTTCCAGCATCTCTGGATTATCTCTGACCACAGCATCCGGCAATCTTATTGCCATTAGGGGTAAACGCTCTTCCAGCTTCCCTTGGAATGTATCCCGGACGTTTGCGTATCTAAAACCATTTTAAGGACTCAAAATAGTCATCTTCCTGCCCTTATCCCACTCTAAGTGGGATCGGCATGTTATAAACATGATGTCACATGATTTGGCTGCGTTTATACGACCGGCCGCCTGCCTGACATCAACTTACCTCGGTCGTATTTTACGACACCTCGGTAAGAAATGAGGTTGGTCTATTCTACTTAGCCGGATACCGCACGGCTAGATCAAATATATCTCTAGTATATCCCGAAATATATATATAGTAGTATCTCACAATACCATGTATCCGGCTGAGTAGAATAGACCACCCTCATTTCTTACCGACGTGTCGTAAAACGCGACTAAGGTAAGTTGACCTACCGTGTGGTTCCGGTTAAGTAGAATAGACCATCCTCATTTCTTACCGAGGTGTCGTAAAAGGCGACTAAGGTAAGTTGACCCACCGTGTGGTTCCGGTTAAGTAGAATAGACCATCCTCATTTCTTACCGAGGTGTCGTAAAAGGCGACTAAGGTAAGTTGACCCACCGTGTGGTTCCGGTTAAGTAGAATAGACCATCCTCATTTCTTACCGAGGTGTCGTAAAAGGCGACTAAGGTAAGTTGACCCACCGTGTGGTTCCGGTTAAGTAGAATAGACCATCCTCATTTCTTACCGAGGTGTCGTAAAAGGCGACTAAGGTAAGTTGACCCACCGTGTGGTTCCGGTTAAGTAGAATAGACCATCCTCATTTCTTACCGAGGTGTCGTAAAAGGCGACTAAGGTAAGTTGACCCACCGTGTGGTTCCGGTTAAGTAGAATAGACCATCCTCATTTCTTACCGAGGTGTCGTAAAAGGCGACTAAGGTAAGTTGACCCACCGTGTGGTTCCGGTTAAGTAGAATAGACCATCCTCATTTCTTACCGAGGTGTCGTAAAAGGCGACTAAGGTAAGTTGACTCACCGTGTGGTATACGGTTGAGTAGAATAGACTAGACGTCAGGCAAGAATTCGTAACTAAATCATGTGACAACATGTTTATAACATGATGTGCCGCTCCCGCTTTGGATGATGATATTGGTTGAGATGTGAGAGGAGATTGTGGATAGGGAAAGCTCCCCCCCCCCTTCAAATTGAATTGATTATGGTATGTTTGTTTTAATTGTTTTAATTTATTAGATTAACCAACAGCTTTAACACTTAATTCTAACACATATTCTATTATACTATTACACTAAGTCTAAATCTAAAGCTATATAAGCTGTGGTAGCCCAGCGGTAACACCGTGCGCCTCTTTCGAGGAGGTCTAGGGTTCAAACCCGGGCAGGCACCAATGAGTTTTCTAGTAAAAACTTATGTGTCTAATTGATAATTACAAATTATCACACGCTTTTCGGTGAAGGAACACATCGTGAGGAAACCTGCATATCTCTAGAGAATTCTGGAGATATGTGTAACCTACCAATCCGCATTGGAGCAGCGTGGTAGGTCTCAGCTTCTTCTTCTCTCCAAAAAACGCAGAGAAGAGGCCTATGCCCAGCAGTGGGATAGTAACAGGCCGTTACTTACAAATCTAAAGCTGCTTAAAGGTAAACACCACATGCAAATGTAACTCAAAACAATACAATAATAATTATTAAACTGAAATTTAGAATCAGAACTAAGCTAAGAATTTTTTGGATTTTTTTTCTAAAATGATGGAGCGATACATGGATGATATATTTATCTATCTACGAAAATTACCTTGGTCCGTGGTCGCCCATGACGAATAACAACGTATCTTCTGTAAATTGCTTTTGGAAATTCAATAAAAACTTCGCAAAATCATCATCAGCTGTGGAGATCATGTTGAAATCATCATGAGTGATGTCAGCTATGAATGTAAAGCAGAACCTTTTGCCGTCCAAGTTCAAAAACTGGAAAATTTTATTTTAAAGTTATAGGCGGAAATTGAATATTAATTTTTTGTGGTACAAAAAAATATTATAGTTCAAAAAATATTTTCATTACTTTCGTATTGTGTACTTCCGCATAGTGACGCCTAATTTTACAAATCAAGTTAAAAAGATTTAAACAAAACTTTTTTTTATTTTTATAAATAGTTAGAAAAGAGAAAGAAAAAGTAAAAAAGCACATGTATAAAGGCGGACTTATCCCTAAAAGGGATCTGTTTCAGTCAACTTTTGAGTTACAGAAGGAAAAGACAAGAATTGAAGAAGAAAGAGAATACGGGTAATATAGAGAAAAAGAAAAAGCTTATATTAATTTAACTATATATCCTCCTGCCCTTATCCCACTCTAAGTGGGTTCGGCACAACATGTTATAAAAATGCTGTCACATGATTTGACTGCGTTTTTACGACCGGCAACCTGCCTGACATCAACTTACCTTAGTCGTATTTAACGACACTTCGGTAAGAAGGAGGGTGGTCTATTCTACTAAACCAGATACCATACGCTTGCTCAACTTACTTTAGTCGCCTTTTACGACACCTCGGTAAGAAATAAGGGTGGTACTATTCTATTCAGCCGGATACCACACGGCGTCTAGCCTTAAGGCTTATAAGTAACTTGATTTTAACCTAAACTTATAAATTAACTTATATCTAAAAACAGGTCTAATGACTTATCTTAGTCTTTCTTACTATAGGAGACACTTTGTTCTTGTCATTTTTCAGTAGCACTAACACTACACTACACTATCACTATAAATTGTTTTTCCGTTCCGTTGGTAATCAAATCAAATTAAATCATAATAAAATTTGACTATTTGATTTTGCGTTGATGATACTTAAATGATGTCCATAAAATAATGACGCTGATGTCGACGACAATAGTAATATCGGTGATATAGATAATTCTGATGACGATGATTATAATGTTAGTAAGGATGATGGTGATGGTATTGTTGATGATGATGAAATCGGCGATACGCACCTGTTCAGTGAGTTGAAGCATCAATTTGTACCGCGGCGTGTCCCCGACACAATATCTCAAGTGTTTCTTTTGCCATGTCCTCCCATTGTTAGACTCTTCAAGGTAAAACGGGCGCAGATAATGATCAGCCGGCTGATGGTTAAAACCGTTAAAACGGTACTGGAAAGTGCCTATCCATGGCATGTCCTCGAAATAAGCCGTACGATAACTGTAATGATATAACTAAATTTGATATATTCAGTTTCTAATGATCTTTTATCTACTCTGATAAAAATATTTTGAATTGACGTAATGGACTAAGAAGATTAAAAAGTCTTTTGTATAAGTGAAAAATGACAGAGTGGTTTAAGTGCTACATCAAAAAATACAATAATGTCCTTTGTTCGTTCTAATAGGATAAATCTATGCTATCTAGGACTAGCACTTAGATGGATGTTATTTTACAAATTTAAGTTGAAGTTAATAGTTATTAATCGTTAATCTTTACTTAATAAGTTAAGGTCTCAAGATTAAAGAGACAGAATCTTAACTTGAAAGAAAGTTAATTCCTAGCTTCTAATACTATTGCACACTCACCCAAGGTCTTTCAATTTATCAAATATGAATTGCGAGGCGTCCAAGGTCCCTTTATTTTTCGTTCGTCTTCTAACATCTGGGAATTCCAACTCAGTCTTTCCTGTCATAATAGGGAATAACGAAGCCGGGGTACCGTCTCCTACAATATTGTAGCTGAAATAGTCAATGTTATCGATATGGAAAAGTATAGGTCGAAGAAGAGTACCTTGTGATATCCCATATTAGTGACAAATACTTTCATTAAGTAACGATACTTTATTTCTTACTGGGCTTTTTTCTTAGATATTTCGTAATTAAATAAAATTATAAGCCTAGGAAGCAGAGACCGTTCAAACAACTAATAAATGCAGGATTAGTTACCATGATTTCAAGAATGCTGGCACCGTTGAATTGCTTAGCTGATTCTTTATGCGAAAAAGGGACTAGCTCCCTTGTGTAAATGAGCATAAAATTTATGATTCAGTCAATAAAATCCTATCCTACTAATATTATAAATGCAAAAGTTTATGAGTATTGATGTATGTTTGTTACTCTTTCACGGCGAATCCGCTGAACCAATATCAATGAAATTTGGCACAATTATTCCTTATACACCAGAATAGGACATAGGCTATAGAAATCCCGTTAATTCTACAGGAATAGGATGAGACTACAAAGCCCCATCTATTATCAACCTATCACGCGACAACAGTCCATGCGAACGAAGTCACGGGTAAAAACTAGTATAATATACTTTAAAGATCTCACCCATTCAAAATCGTTGCACCTAACTGTTCAGTGAGCACTTTGTAACTCTTCGGCATGCGTCGTATAAATCCATTTTTAGCTGTTGAATCAAATCCCAAAATTAGTACATTTATTGGATTGCCTTCTGTAGATTCCTTTGGATGGATTGATGATCGGAATCCGATACTATGACCGACCCATTTTGATGGTAAATAGCTGTAAAAACAAAATTCTTTTGTGAAACTGCTTATAGCCTAAAAGTCCGTGAGCCTAGACCTTCGTCATTTTATAGCCGATAGTTTATAGAATTAGGCGTTACTTTGCGGAGATCCATAATACAAAAGTAATAACTAAATTATTTTGCTATAATCCGCGATGAAGTAAAATAGAAAATATATATAATGCTAAATGTAGAGTGGACAATCGGTTATCATACCTGATACATGCAGGAGTCGTAAAAACACATGCACAAACCTCCACCACCGCCACCACAATACACAAGCACTATATACGTTCACTATCACAAACTCAACAATCGTTTCGCCCCGCAACCGAAGCATCGTCAGGAGATAGACTCCACGACCAAAATCGCAAAGCGAGGCATTGCGATTTTGATTTTTACGACTCCTGCATGTATCAGGTATGATAACCGATTGTCCACTCTACATTTAGCATTATATATATTTTCTATTTTACTTCATCGCGGATTATAGCAAAATAATTTTATTATTACTTTTGTAACCGATAGTTTGTCTGCGCATGCCCCAACAAAAGTAAGAGCGATGATTATGAAATTTAGGTTATAGTGGCTTTTGGAGTTAAACGGTACTAAAGGTGTGTAAAATAGCGATCTAATTTCGTCATATTATAAAATGTGAACCAAAAAGAACCTGACTAGCCATCTCTATCCATCTACCTTAATATTATATTCTCATCTCATTCGCATGCACATTTCTTTCCTCTTTTAGTGTTATCATTGTATATTTCGAAACAGAATTTGCTGCCAAATTGTATATGAGTAAGTAGCGGCCTGTTACTATCCCACTGCTGAGAATAGGCCTCTTCTCTCCGTTATTGGAGAGAAGGTTTGGAGCTAAGACCTACCACGCTGCTCCAATGATTGGTAAGTTACACATATCACCAGAATTCTTTACAGATATGCAGGTTTCCTCACGATGTTTTCCTTCACCGAAAAGAGTGTGATAAATTGCAATTATCAATTAGACACATAAGTTTTAACAGAAAAACTCATTGGTGTCCCGACGAACCCGTGACTGCCTCGAAAGAGTCGCACGGTGTTACTGCTGGACTAACACACAGCTCAAAATTTATATATGCATTGATAACTCACTTGTCCATATGTTTGCCGGTACATTTAACTTTAACATGATCACTTTTAACTAATTCATATACTGCGTCTTTGTGCTTCGTGGTTGGAGGTCCGATAGTATATTTGGAATCATTCTCATATATAATGTCACTGTAAGTACATACTATATCTTTTGTACTGTTCAATATCTCTGGTACCACTTTACATTTTGAATGCTAGAAGGATAGGAATAAGTCAGTTACCATACTTCTTTGAAACGGCTTGACCGATTTTTATGAAATCTATACTTATATATAAAGCTGACGAGTTTGTTTGATTGATTGTTTGAACGCGCTAATCTCAGGACCTACTTCACCGATTTGAAGAATTCTTTCAGTGTAAGATAGTCCATTTATCGAGGAAGGCTACCGTAAATCGACCCGCTGTGTGGTATCCGGCTGAGTAAAATAGAACACCCTCATTTCTTACCGAGGCGTCATAAAAGGCGACTAGGGTAAGTCGACCCGCCGTGTGGTATACGGTGGAGTAGAAAAGACCACCCTCATTTCTTAGCGAGCTGGCGTAGAATTCTTTGAGTGTAAGATAGTCCATTTATCGACAAAGGCTATAGGCTATATAACATCACGCTGAGATAAAAAGAAGAGGAGCAGCAATAAAAAATATTCCGCAAAGGGCTAAATATAAAGCTTTCCTTGCGTGCTTTGAGTAAATGGTGATAGCTATTCAAAACTCATGTATTACAAAACTGTTCCCCTCTAAAACTTCTACATAAAAGTCCGAGACAGCATATGTCTAGCTTTTAAGGTTAATCCACTGTAACCATTTTTATGGTTATCAAAATACTATATTACGGTTTTAATCTTTCCACGCGGGCGAAGCCGCTGGCGAGTGCTAGTTTTATATACATTTTCACAAGGGATGAGCATTGGCTGCTATTTTTCATACCCCTAAGTAATAGGGGTTGTTCAGTCCTAACATCCTAACATTTTTTTGATTTTTTTTTGTCATAATAGAAATCTTACTAGAGCTACTAATATAATAAATGCGAAAGTTTGTGAGTATGGATGTATGTTTATTACTCTTTCACTGCGAATCCGCTGAACCAATATCGATGAAATTTGGCACAATTATTCCTTATACACCGGAATAACATATAGGCTATAGAAATCCTGTTAATTCTACAGGAATAGGATGACACTAATATGCGTCATCTATTATCAACCTATCACGCGACAACGCGAACGAAGTTGCGAGTAAAGGCTAATATAATATAAACTCACATAACACCTGACCCAATCTTGTCCTGAACATACAACTTTGGGCATATCCTTATCGAACTGCACTACCTCCTTAGCAAAGGGATTCAATTTCGGTATTTCGCATCCCGACCCTTTATCTTGTTTAAGGGCAAGCTCCAAACGTTTCTCTATATATCTGAAAAACCAAAAATCAGTTAAATTCAAACTATTCTTTATTCAAATAAAATTGTAAATTTGCTTTTGAATCGTCAACTCTACAGCTGGTTCGGAAAGCTGTTCCTACCGAGAAGAGCCAGCAAGAAACTCGGCGGTTGCTCGTTTTTTGAATAATTCTTATAACTAGTTACATTAAGTCAATACGTTTTTGTACAGGGTCGAAGAGTAGCTATCTAAATAATCCTCAACAGTATAGTAAGTTTCCTTTAAACAGTGTTTTTAAACTGCTGTAATGGTCAAAGCTTAAATCCCACAAACGGCTTACGTACTTTTGCAAGGCGCAAAGCAGGAGCCGCAAGCTTATGTCGGTTCCTACTTTGTCTATTATACACATCACCTATCGTTTTATAATTCTATATTTTTATGTACTAAAATTAAATTGCTTGAAATAACCTGTGAAGCAAATGTAAAAATACCTATTTCCTTAAACTTCTCTCGCAGGGAATCCCGCGGACTTAAATTGTATATGCCACGTACGGCTCTTTTTTGTAATACAAAGATTTTTTCATTATCCGCGCATTTACCCCATAACAATATTCCATAGGACATAACACTATTAAAATGACTAAAAAATGATTAAAATCGATCCAGTAGTTTTGATTCATCCATTACTGCCCGTGGCCCGCACTTGTTAAATTTCGAGAGCGTTTCCTTAAAGTGACGTAAATGTAACCAATTTCCTTAAACTTCTCCCGCAGGGAATCACGCGGACTTAAATTGTAAATGTCACGTATGACTCTTTTTTGTAATACAATTTTTTTTTTTAATAATCCAGTTTAGTAAGGTAAACAATGTAGTTATTAACCGATAAATTACAAATATCTATTAAATATTTTACATATATTAGCTTTGCCATTACAGCAGTTTAAAAACACTGTTAAAGAGAGGCCGATACAGAAAGCCTACTATACTGTTGAGGATTACTTAGATGATAAGAATGTGTGGATATAGCTCTCTTTGAACCTGTACAAGACATTAATGGTTAGATGTAACTAGTAATAATATATTTTTAAAAGAGCAACCGCCGAGTTTCTTGCTGGCTCTTCTCGGTAGGAACAGCTTTCCGAACCAGCAGTAGAGTTGATTCAAAAGCACTTGTTTACAAGTTTATTTGAATAAATAATATTTTGAACTTAATTGAATAAATTGCACATTAATTTTAGTACCTGGGTGAACGCGCCGTAAGTAACGGCCTGTTACTTTCCCACTGCTGGGCATAGGCCTCTTCTCTCCGTTTTTGGAGAGAAGGATTGGAGCTAAGACCTACCACGCTGCTCCAATGCGGATTGGTAGGTTACACATATCACCAGAATTCTCTAGAGATAAGCAGGTTTCCTCACGATGTTTTCCTTCACCGAAAAGCGTGTGATAAATTGCAATTATCGCGCCGCGCCGATTAAAACAAAATTGAAAAGAAAAATGAAAAAATAATAGGGCAGGTGGGGCTCGATCCTAGGTATTTTCACCTCTCTAGACCGCCCGTTGCCCAAATGGACTACCATGATTTTACGTTTGACAGCGAAAAATTATGATACAATCATAATTTCAACGTAAGTTTCATAAAAATTTTAGAACCCGAAATCAGGTATAAAACGACATTTTTTTCAAATAAAACTTATCTAGATCGACTTTTCTCCCCCAAAACCCCCTACATGCTGAATTTCAGTAAAATCATTGGAGCCGTGTCCGATATTCCGAAAAAAAAAAAATATATATTCAAAATGAATATTATTAAATCAAAATGAATAAAAATATATATTCTGAAATTCACCATGTAGGAGGTTTTGGGGGAGAAAAATTGATCTAGCTAAGTTTTATGTAAAAAAAAATATTGTTTTATCCCTATTTTTGGGCATTAAAAATCTGGGTTACCGAGCAAAGCTCGGTCACCCAGATATTATATATATATATATATATATATATATATATATATATATATATATATATATATATATATATATATATATATATATATATATATATATATATATTTATATACATACAAGATTCACTTATTTAAATATTAAAGATTTTGCCTGCTTTGATTTTGCAAGCTTTTGCCTGGGAATTGAACCTGTGTTTCTCTTACGATAAGTTTTACCACTCTACTATTACGGCTTTGAACAGCACTGTTTACTTGATAATTATCGCTTTAATTGCACGCATGACGTGATATACTGTTAATGAACAAGATAGAGTGAAAATCAGCGCGTTGTTTGTTCAAGGCCTCTTAAATATTTGCAATGGTATGCATAATCCAGTGCAAGAACTCGTGACAAGGTTCGCGACAACTTAAGAATAAAAATACCCTCAATTATATATATAGTTTTACCGTTCTCGAAGGAAAAACGGGAATTTCGTAACCTATATTTTACTTCTTTTTTTATGTCTCCACAAGCAGACTTTAAGCTTATAATATTAAATTATAAATCATCATTCTCCTGCCTTTATCCCACTTTAAGTGGGGTAGCAACATGTTAGGAACATGTTGTCATGTGATTTGGCGACGTATTTTACGGCCGGCCGCCTGCTTGACGTCAACTAATCTTAGTCGTATTTTACGACATCTCGGTAAGAAAGAGGATGATTTATTCTACTCAGCCGAATACTACACGGCGGGTCGACATACCTTAGTCGCCTTTTAACGACACCTGGGTAAGAAAGAAGAAGGTGGTCTATTCTACTCATCCGGATACCGCACGGCGTAATTAATTTGCACTAGCATAATGTTAAATCAGCTGTGATAGTCCAGTGGTACAATTTTGCGAATCTCTTGAGAAGGTTATAGGTTCAAATCCCGGTCAGACACCAATGAGGTTTTTCTGGTAAAACTTATGTGTGTAATTGATAATTGCAATTTATCACACGCACGAAGGAAAACATCGTGAGGAAACCTTCATATCTCTAGAGAATCCTAGGGATATGTGTAACCTACCAATCCGCATTGGAGCAGCGTGGTAGGTCTTAGCTCCAAACCTTCTCTCCAAAACTTAGAGGCCTATACCCAGCAGAGTATTTAATATTATCATTTGCAATCAGTATATTACTTGGAAATTGAAGCAAATAAACAGCTAAAATAATACTACAGAAAAAAGTAAATATATTATATTCATAAGTATAAAGTAACTACGAATTCTTACTTAATTAATCTAAGTTAACTATTTTACTAAGAAAAAGCAAGAAATTGGTCTACTTACTCAATGATAGAATCTCTGAAAGAGAACAAAAAAAATCAATTAATAATCAGTTAGTGCAAATCACACGAAAGAAAAACATATAAATAACATAAACATAAAAATTACATTGAAAGCAATGTACATGCTGCAAATGAGATAAAATAAAGCAGTTTTTTGAGGTTCAAATTGTGGGCTATAGATAGGGTTGCCACCCGCACTATATTATATGGTATCGTACTATATTTTAGTCAATTGTACTATATAAGCTGTGGTAGCCCAGCGGTAATACCGTCCGCCTCTTTCGAGGATGTCTAGGGTTCAAATCCCGGGCAGGCACCAATGAGTTTTCTAGTTGAAACTTATGTGTCTAATTGATAATTGCAATTTATCACACGCTTTTCGGTGAAGGGAAACATCGTGAGGAAACCTGCATATCTCTAGAGAATTCTGGGGATATGTGTAACCTACCAATCCGCATTGCAGCAGCGTGGTAGGTCTTAGCTCCAATCCTTCTCTCCAAAAACGAGAGAAGAGGCCGATGCCCAGCAGTGGGACAGTACCAGGCCGTTACTTTACTATATATTATAGAAAAACAATATAGGACGAAAAAAAAAATATTTTTTATCACTTATTCAATTCAACGGAACGCAGCCGCAGCACTGCATAAGAAATTTTTGAATGAAACTCATTCATGAACGTATGTTCCATTCCTGCAACTTCCGCTTTTACAGAAATATTTTTTCCGTCATGAATATGGAGAGAAGAAAGATAAGGGGCATCTATGAATTTAATAATAAAAATTGACAATTTACTTTTATATAGACCTAAATTGCTCAGGTACCGATATTTTTTTAAAAAAAGGTTCTATTAACGTTGATGGCCAAATAAAAGTAATAATAAATAATCATGTTAAAATAAATAATAATTGAAAATTGATGTGTGCTATTTTTTTTCTTGAATTTCCTAAAAGTACTATATTTGATTAAATAAAAAAAATACTATTTTTCTCCAACAAAAAGGTTGCAACCCTAGCTATAGACAAGGATAAGCCATAGACAGAGGTAGATTGCCTGTATAAAGCATAAATTTATTTTATCTTTTATTAAGTATAACTAACACTCTTGGTTAGAATGTTATACCATGCAAGGTTTATGCGCAATTATACCTTATGTACATGATTGTTAAAATGCACTCATTTTCCTAAACGCTCCAAAAAATTAGACCAACTATAGAATACGGTCAAAAACAATGATTATCACAATTAACTTTAACTGTTCAAGTTAACGTTAGTCTGTAAACTATGTTGTTTGTTTAAACAGTTAGTATTATGGTAAAACAATTTCACTTTAAATCTTTTAGGCCCAACGTAACGGTACCTAATAAATTTTTAAGCAATACACCGATATCTATTCAACAGAATCTCTTTTTATCTTTTACTGGAAGATAACATGATCCTCAATACCTTATTTCACCCTAGTGGGGTTGGCCATTCATGGCAAATCAAGTGACAACATGTTTATAAAAATAAACAAGTTGTCATTTGATTTGATTTGATTTGATTTGGTTTGATTTGGTTCGGTTCGGTTCGGTTCGGTTCGGTTCGGTTCGGTTCGGTTCGGTTCGGTTCGGTTCGGTTCGGTTCGGTTCGGTTCGATTCGATTCGATTCGATTCGATTCGATTCGATTCGATTCGATTCGATTCGATTCGATTCGATTCGATTCGATTCGATTCGATTCGATTCGATTCGATTCGATTCGATTCGATTCGATTTGATTTGATTTGATTAACTTAGCCGTATTTTGTGACACCTCAGTAAGTATCCGGCTGAGTAGAATAGACCACCCTCATTTCTTACCAAGGTGTCGTAAAAGGCGACTAAGGTAAGTTGACCCACCGTATGGTATCCAGTTAAGTTGAATAGACCAATCCCTTTTTTACGGCGGTGTCGTCAAATACGACTAAGGTAAGTAGACGTCAGGCAGGCGGCCGGTTGTTAAATACGTAGCCAAATCATGTGACATGCTTGTAACGTGTTGTAACGACCCCACTTAGTGATAAGGACAGGAGAATGATATCTCGCTCTAACTTCCATTCGGCTTGACCGATTATACTTTACATAAAATTCTTGTCACGTAGGAGAAGTTGTACTTCAAAAATGTAAGAAACTTGGACTATAAAAGAAAAGAAAAAGGGAAGAAAGAAAGAAATTATTTGTTTCTATCGATAATGACGTCAAATTATCCAAAGGATTTAGGAGAGACGGTGATCGATATCTTATCTAAAAGTAATAAATTCTGAACGCTGTAAATTACAATTGAGGGTAGATAAGACAAGATTAGTAGTAAATATCTAAAGTGTTAGTAATTAAATTATACAATTACCCACAACCATATTAATTTAGAGGCTTTAAATATTAGTATTGTCACAGTTATTCACAACACAAAATCAAACCAAAACCATCCCCAAAATAACCATATTACCTTGAGTTTATATTCGCCGGTGGTAAATTTTCCAACACCTTATACATGGATTTTACATGCGCAGTGCTTGAAGTGTTAGATGCAACTACTCTAGAAATGAAAATAAGCAAACTAGCATTTAAAATCTATAAACTACCCTTTTTTAATCATAGCATACATGCGTTTTTGGTCCTTCGCACAGGATATTAGTGCTGCATTTTGGATTTGGAATTTTTTGGGTACAATTACACTGTCATATTGGAGATTGCTCTATATTAAACATAATTAGCAAGGGTAAGGTTTAAATACTATAGTCGTGAAAATAAGTAAAGTAACAATTTAAGTCTATAGACTACAGTTTTCATATTATAGCATTCATGCGTTTTTGGTCCTTCGCACAGGATATTAGTGCTTCATTTTGGCTTTGGAATTTTTTGGGTATAATTACACTGCCATATTTGAGATCTATATTAAACATAATAAGCAAGGGTTAGGTATAACTACTGTAGTTGTGAAAATAAGTAAAGTAACAATTTAAGTCTATAGACTACAGTTTTCATATTATAGCATTCATGCGTTTTTGGTCCTTCGCACAGGATATTAGTGCTGCATTTTGGCTTTGGAATTGTTTGGGTACAATTACACTGCCATATTGGAGATTGCTCTATATTAAACATAATTAGCAAGGGTTAGGTATAACTACCATAGTTGTAAAAGAAGTAAACTGTATTTTAAGTCTATACACTACAGTTTTCTTATTCATGCGTTTTTGGTCCTTCGCGCAGGATAAAATTAACGACACATTTATTTTGCTTCTAGACGTTTTGATTATGTTTACGCTTTCATATTTGGGATTTGCTCTCTATTAAACATAGTTCTTAGCAAGGTTTAGGTGTAACTTTAAAAATAAAATAAGCAAACTAGCAATTTAAGTCAATACGAAGGGGATGCGGTACTTGTAAGACATTCCCGCCAGCAGCAACTCTGTACCCCAGAGTGCGCCACCTCTGGGTGGGGGCCTCTCTAAAAGTGGATGATGCATCGGGAGCACCAGATGCATCGACTCTCTCGGGGACCTTATAGGGTGGGCGTCCGATTAAACCCCGTTCGGTACGTCCAGAAGGTCCCCGTTTGGGCGGCACGCTATGGTCTTGAGCGAGTCGCCTGCGCCCCGCTCGCCTGCGGCGGATCAGATCCAAGGACTCGACTTCTCGGATCCGCTCCGCCGCCTCCTTCCGCGAGATAACGTCCTCGCAGAAGGAGGCCATCGCTCTAGTAACAATTGACTTGACAACAAGTTCTCAATAAATTTATAACAACCATTACACTTATAAAAACCACTTCACTCTTGTTGAAACTCGAGTATCACTCGACTATCAATTGAATAATACTCGACCGGATAGTTAAGTCGATTATTACTCATTTTGTTTACATAAACTATCCTATCATTTCGAGGATATTATTATAGTTTTAACTATTAATAAAATCCTACTCTAGTCGCATCACTGTTTTGTTAGACATCCGTTTCTTGAAACCGTTAAAGGAAACTGCTAGTCTATACCATAATAAAACGGTTCCTATATTGTTTTTCCTTTGGGGTCAGTTAAAAAACAAGAACTTGGGTGACCGAGCCTCACTCGGTAATTTTTAAAATGATGTAAAAAAAATAATAGGGCAGGTCGGGCTCGATTTTCACCTCTCTAGACCTCTTTACGTTGGACAGCGAAAAATTGTGATTGTATTCACGGTAAATTTCAAAAAATTTTAGAGACCGAAATCAGGGAAAAAACGACATTTCCTTAAAATTAAACTTATCTATATCGATTTTTTTCTCCCCCAAAGCCCCCTACATGCTGAATTACAAGATTAACTCATTTAAATATTAAAGATACATAAATGAGGGTATTAACAAATAAGTCAACACGAACAGAGCAGGTGTCACTGCTTGTTTAAAACCCCTAAAATAATCCGGAATATACCGGACGTCTTATTCATCGCATGCCATCTTTAAATAGTATATAGATTCGAACTGACGCCTTCGAGTAATGAAATATTTCAACCAATGCGCTATCGCGGTCGTAATAAGATACTATTAACAGATACATGATAACTTATCAGCACAAACCAATTTATCGACCGTGGTCGAAATGACACATATGTCTGTATTTTATATCCTATCGGCAATCATCTAAATTTATACTAATATATAAAGCTGAAGAGTTTGTTTGTTTGATTGTTTTGAACGCGCTAATCTCAGGAACTACTGGACCGGTTTTAAAAATTCTTTGAGTGTAAGGTAGTCCATCGAGGAAGGCTATAGGCTATATATTATATGAAAGGTCTAATGGGTGCTGGGGTACTAAAGTATTGGGAGTAGTGACTTTGCACTGAAAAGCGCGACATTGTGCCGTAAAATACAACTAAGGTAAGTTGACCCGCCGTGTGCTTACTTACATAACGGTCGTAAAACTCTTTGAGTGTAGGATAGTTCATTTATCGAGGAAGGCTATAGCTATATAACATCACGCTAAGATGAATAGGAGAGGAGCAGCAATAAAAAATATTACGAAAACGGCAAAATTTAAAGCTTTCCTTGCGTGCGCTGAATAAACGGTGATAGTTACTCAAAAATCATGTATTAAAAAATTGTTCCCCTCTTAAGTTATAATATATATGCATATGTCTAGCTTTTAATGTTAACCCACTCTAACCATTTTTATGGTTATCAAAATACTATATTACGGTTTCGACCTTTCCACGCGGGCGAAGCTGCTGGCGATTGCTAGTGTATTATAAAACAAAATGCCCAAAAGCTCTCTATCTGTATGTAATCGATGTTCTCAAAATCGACTCAATGGAGTTTTGTACGTTTTTTAATAGGTAGCGGCCTGTTACTATCCCACTGCTGAGAATAGGCCTCTTCTTTCCAGATTTGGAGAGAAGGTTTTGAGCTGAGACCTACCATGCTGCTCCAGTGCGGAGTAGGTTACACATATCTCCAGAATTATCTAGAGATATGCAGGTTTCCTCACGATGTTTCCCTTCACCGAAAAGCGTGTGATAAATTGCAATTATCAATTAGACACATAAGTTTTACTGAAAAACCAGTGACCTTTTCGAAAGAGCCGAACGGTGCTACCACTGGGCTACCACAGATTATATAGCGTTTTTTAATAAAAGATAAGTATTCCGGAACGTTTAGGTTAAATAAAAGGATTTTATGTTATGTTAAAAAGATCGCACGGTTAAAGATGAAAATTGCAATTTTAATAGAAGGTTTAGTTTACTTGTACATTACTGTTTAAATAATTTACAAAATGTAGGCGTTACTTTGCGGAGATCCGTAATACAAAAGTAATGATAATTTATTTTTATTTTTTACAGGTACATCATCATCCTCCTGCCCTTATCCCACTATAAGTGGGGTCGGCACAACATGTTACAAACATGTTGTCATATGATTTGGCTATTTATTTTACGACCGGCCGCCTGCCAACGTCAACTTACCTCAGTCGTATTTTACGAGAGCTCGGTAAGAAAGAGGGTGGTCTATTTTACTCAACCGGATACCACACGGTGGGTCAACTTACCTTAGTCGCCTTTTACGACACCTCGGTAAGAAATGAGGTTGGTCTATTCTACTCAGCCGGATACCACACGGCGGGTCGACTTACCTTAGTCGCCTTTTACGACACCTCGGCAAGAAATGAGGGTGGTACTAATCTATTCAGCCGGATACCACACGTTTATTTTTTACAGGTACCTACTACTTATAAAGGTAATCGACAATTTTGACTTTTTATTTATGGTCATATATTATATGACAACTGTTTCCTGAATTCCGACATATTTGTTATATCAAGCTTTATATTATACAGAAGATAACTTATCGAATTATTAATAAATCACTTTAGCACATCAGCGTTTATCAAACATCCTTTATCGACCAGTAGATTAAGTTTTTTATCAATAACGAAATAACAGATACGTAATATAACTATACAAAACTGGTTCCAGACAGTGTTTCGCAACTGCGGCCCACGCCCAATAGAAGGTTATTTTGAAGGGGTGACAATTAAAAAAAATAAAAATAAATATATGGGACAACTACAATGCCGTGTGGTATCCGGCTGTGTAGAATAGATCACTCTCATTTCTTACCGAGGTGTCGATTTAACACAAATAAAGCCTAGTACCTGGGAATGCGATAAATTTAAAAAAAATGTAATACAAAAAAGGGCACCGGGTGACATGTGGAAATCGAGATCAGGTTTGGAACTTCTTACGGTCCGCGCGTTACCATTAGGCTATCACAGCTTTGCATTTGACAGCTCAAATATCATTCACTTTTTATTCAATATTTTCAATGCCCCAAAACATGATAAATATTATAACACAATATCTATATCACTACATACTATAAAACAAAGTCGCTTTCTGTCTGTCTCTATGTCCCTATGTATGCTTAAATCTTATAACTACGGAACAGATTTTGGTGTGGTTTTTTTAATAGATAGAGTTATTGAAGAGAAAGGTTTATATGTATAATAACATTCAATATGGAGTAGAGAAATTCTGTAATTTTTAAGGTTTCTAATGTGATGTCGTAAATAATTATTTTTTTTCCGCTTACATTGCAAACGCAGGCTGAACCCTACGAGATTTATCAAAATAATGTACTAAGTATTTGTACACCTTGAAAAGGTCTACAGAAAAGTCCGCGATGGTATATGTCTATCTCTTATGGATAATCCACAATAGCATTTTTGTCATTTTCTTTTTACAAAAAATAATGCCTTATTTTCAAAGCAATTTTAAACAATACACAGCATTAATCCTTATCCAATTAAGTACCTTAAATACATTGTTGATTTAATATAGATCAATATGGCCGTTTAGAGCATGTAATTTAAATGAACATTTTCGAAGATATTACAGTTTTAAAATGCGGGCGCATAGTGGTTGCGCGTCGGTGGCCGCGCTTCGCCGTATAGCACTCATTTTTTTCATCGAGTGACATAGGCTTTATATTTTACACCCGTGCGAAGCAGGGACAGACCGCTAGTATATATATTAGGATAAATAAAATTACCGTTTACCTTTCAGTTATTCTTTCGGTTCGGTTCCTCGTTTATAATTAAAAGTCGACTAAAAAATATGCTACTCTGTCACACCGTGCATATTCCTATCCCACGCGTGCAAAAACTATAAAAAAGCAAAGCAACAGAATCGAACCGACTTACCTTCTAGTGATGTCCAGATTGGGTTCCCGGTAAGTATTGTTCAGAGATATGTAGTAGAGTATACAGAAGATTATCAGAAGTATTATGATGAGCTGATTCCTCCGGGATCTGTACCATCTCTTCGTCATGCCAAAGGTCATCTGAAATAACGTTTTAAGGACGTTAAGTAAACAAGTGCTTTTGAATCGTCAACTCTACCGCTGGTTCGGAAAGCTGTTCCTATCGAGAAGAGCCAGCGAGAAACTCGGCGGTTGCTCTTTTAAAAATATAATTCTTAATACTATTTACATTAAGTCGTTACTGTCTTGTACAGGTTCAAGGAGAGCTATATCCACACATTCTTATCGTCTTTAAAATAGTACCTAGTTGCTCGGTAATTTATTACAAAATAAAAAAACTTCAAAAAAAAGAAAAAAATAATTAGGTAGGTGGGACTCAATCCTAGGTATTTTCATTTCTAGAGTCCAAAGAGAGAGTTCGTCGAATAAGCTACATTGACTTGAAAGTTTTCGGCAAAAATAATGTTATATATTCAATGTAAATTTTTGTATTTTTTTAATCTGACTAGAACAGTTTTTCTCCCCCCAAAACCCCTACATGCTGAATTTCAGGAAAATCGTTGAAGCCGTTTCCGAGATTCCAAAAATATATATATACATACAAGATTAACTCATTTAAATATTAAGGATAATTCTTATCACTAGTAACAAGTCTTGTCCAAGAGCTATATCCATTCTTATAAGTATATAGCATATATACAACTATATTCATTCTAAGTAGTCCTCAATAGTATAGTCGGCTTTCTGTATCAGCCTCATTCAAAGTTAAGTTTTAAAAGTTAAAAAGGATTTTTGAATTTTATTTTCTTTAATGTTTAAATTTTCAATATTCCTCTATGCATCGGAATCGTGGACGATTAGGGCAAAAGATCGGAAGAAAATAGACGCATTTGAGATGTGGTGCTGGATCAATTCAAATTCAAAATATTCTTTATTCAAGTGGACTGTTTACAGTACTTTTGAATCGTCAAATGTTTTAAAGAAGCTACCACTGATTCGGAAGTTTGCTCCTACCGACAAGAATCAGCAAGAAACTCGGCAAACAATTAAGAGTTAAGGTTCGGCTCTCGACAATATACGGCTATCAACGAATCTTAGGATACTTTGGTCACATTGCCCGCCGTCAACCGGATAACATTGACAAGTTGATAGTGGTGGGGAAGGTTGAAGGAAAACTACCCCGCGGCCGATCACCTAGTCGTTGGTGTGACCAAGTGACCGCACTTACTGGGCTCTCCGTAACAGCCGCCCTAAAAAAAGCCGAACACCGAGAGAAATGGAGGCGAATTATATGAACTGGACTTTTAACTAGGACACGACATTCAGTAATGAAGAATACGACAGAAGAAGAAATATTTAAATGAGTTAATCTTGTATGTATATATATATATATATTTTCGGAATCTCGGAAACGGCACCAACGGTTTTCCTGAAATTCAGCATTACGTAAATGCTACTACAATCTAATGCTATGCTAATACAATCACAATATTTCGCTGACAAACGTAAAGTCATGGTAGTTAATTTGAGGAGCGGGCGGTCTGGAGAGGTGAAAATACCTACTATCGAACCCCACCTGCCCTATTATTTTTTAATTTCAATTTTTTTTTTTTACATCATTTTATAAATTACCATGTACTAGAATCTTATACCCTAACCCACAAACGACTTACGTACTTTAACAAGTCGCAAAGCAGACACAAGCTTATGTCGGTTCCTACTTTGTCTATTATACATCGCGAATCTTTTATCTGATATCTTTTAGTGATAAAATACCGGAAATTCCATTATTATCATCCAATATCATTATCACTGAGTCTATAATTAAACTGCGACATATTTTTTTTATTCTCATAAATTTTCTAGGTAGTTCATCTCATTTGAAACCTAAAGCATCTGACGCAGTGATATAATTTTCTTTTACAAAGAAATAAAAAGACATGTAACAGTCTATTCAAATACAGGATATTTATAGAATTAGGCGTTACTTTGCGGAGGTCCATAATACAAAAGTAATGAAAATATTATTTTGCTATAATCCGCGATAAAAGGAAATATATGTAATGCTTAATGTAGAGTGTACTATTCGTTCTCATACCTGATAAATGCAGAATTTGTAAGAACTCATGCACTACCGGACACCGATGGCACTACAATACACAAGCACTGCACACATTCACCACCACAATGTCAACAATTGTTTCGTCCCATAACCGTTTCGTCAGGAGTTGACTCCACGACAAAATCGCAAAGCCTTCAAAATGCAGCAAAATGTTGCTTTGCATTTTATCAAAATAATATTCTCATTATTTTTATACAGGATGTTGTTAATTTAAATTTAAAAAAGAATAAGCAAATCATCAATACTGGTAATAAACCATAAAGATTCGATTTTTTTTGTCAGTTTACCAACAGCTTTAACGCTTATATCTTTCAAAAATATATTCTCTTATAATATTACTAGCGGCTTGGCTATATTTTTCGTAAAAAGTAAATGACAAAAATGCTATAGTGGGTTATCCATAAGAGATAGACATATACCATCGCGGACTTTTCTGTAGACCTTTTCAAGGTGTACAAATACTTAGTACATTATTTTGATAAATCTCGTAGGGTTTAGCCTGCGTTTGCAATGTAAGCGGAAAAAAATGTAGTTATTTACAGAAACCTTAAAAATTACAGTATTTCTCTACTCCGTATTGAATGTTATTATACGTACAAACCGTCCTCTGGAATCACTCTATCTATTAAAAAAAACCGCATCAAAATCTGTTGCGTAGTTTTAAAGTTTTATGCGTACATAGGGATATAGGGACTTTGTTTTATAATATGTAGTGATAGTGATAGTGATAGTGATAGTGATTCTTTATTCAAATTCTTATAAACATGTATTCTATTATAATTGTGATGTGACTGAGTGTTGCTAGATAATTATTTAAAAGATATAAAAAAGCAAAAAAATAGATAAGATAGGTCACACGTGGGACTCGACCCCAGGTATTTTTATTTAGCCTGTTCCCCATTGAGCTATCACAACTTTTGCTAATATTTTTTATGTGACTGTCTAATAGAAAATCTCTAACACACATTAAGTAAAGGCCTGTTACAATCTCACTGCTGGGCATAAACCTCCTCTCTCCATTCCTGGAGAGAAGGGTTGGAGCTAAGACCTACCACGCTGCTCCAATGTGGATTGGTAGGTTACACATATCTCCAGAATTCTCTAGAGATATGCAGGTTTCCTCACAATGTTTTCCTTCACCGAAAAGCATGTGATAAATTGCAATTATCAATTAGACACATAAGTTTTAATAGACAAACTCATTAGTGTCTGCTAAGGTTTGAACTCATGACCCTCTCGAATGAGTCGCACGGTCACACCACTGGGCTATCACAGCTTAATTAATAGAGAGAACAGGCATAATAGAAAGAAGCCATGCTTTTGTTCACTCAGGTCCTTAAATGGGGTGTATTACTTGGGTTGCATTTGCATTCCCGTTTGGTTGGTGTAGTGTATAAGGGTTGAGATGTGTAACTTACCTTGTATATTTATATACAAGACACATAATATATGTAATACATACATGAACACACTCGCACTAATACTGATGTACAAAGAAACATACACAGTCTCAGGATGCACCACGTTAGTAACACGAGAGCCCTTGGCAAGAGTGGTTGTGAAGTGACATGTCATTACTTGCGAGTGTGTGTTTTAGCCTGTGCTACTGTATTGTGTGTATCCGTACATTGGTTTAAATACACTACAGTCGGTATTTATCATTGGAATCCAAGAAATTGAATTAAATATGAATATCATTATTCAATTTCTTAACTAAGATTTGAGGTGTGTTAAATTAGCATAGACCTCTTCGGTAACTTTGAATACACAATGGATATTATATTTTTGTTGTTTGTATTATATTTGATCTAAAATAAGATCATAAAATACCAGGTAATATCTATATTACTTTACTGGATTTATCTTATTTTTCCTATAGAAAATACAAACCCTACAGGCCGAAAAAAAGATGGATGGATTGTGTGAAAAATGATATGCATGTTAAAGGAGTGGCACCAGAGATGACGACTGATAGAGGAGAATGGAAGAAGATATATTATGCCTACCCCACTTAGAGTGGGATAAGGGTAAGAGAATGACGACTAAATTACAAACCCTATATAATGTGTAATAATAGAAATATTTGATGTTTATCAAAATTATTGTTAATAGAAATATTTGTGTAAAAAAAAAAATTATTAGGAGGAGGGAGGAGGGAGGGAGGTTAATAGGATTTATTAGATTATCTGGGGAGTTAAATATACTAAACTTTGTTTAATACTTCATTCTTGGTAGTTAAATGTGAGCTTATTCATTCAGCTTCATTCTCATAGCATCCCTACAATTATTACTTTATATTCAATTATTTATTATTATTATTACAAGAAATAATAAATCATTCTAAAAAATCAATTAAAAACACCATAAATCATAAAAACAGATATAGAAGCTAATAAAAGTATATATAACTGAAGTGTATTTTATGGTAAGTTATTATCATTATTGATTGATTGTTTATAAAATGCCTCCTCTGCTAATGTGATAAACACAAACAACAAAAATAAATAAACAATATTATGTGTTCTAAATTTAAAATTTATTGTAAAAAAAACACGATAAAATAATTTTCGTAAGCATCTGCATCGTAAAGAAAATAGTTTAAATTAAAAAAAAAATCACCATTCCAAATATAAAATAAAAAAAGTTATGTTATCGTTGTAGAAGTTCAAAATAAATTTTTTTCGCCATTTACGTTTCTAATACTTAAAAAAATTAATTCCAATAAAATAATATTAAAAAATAATTAAAAGTATAAATAAATCGTTTACTATTGCTTTATTGACAGATAAATAGAAAAGCTTTTAATAAGCTCGTTTGTTTTCTTTCTCAGTTTGCAATCGAATATCCAAATTTAGAACACATTTCCGGCCCGACAAACGCACATATTTTAGCATATTATTAAATGAGTACTATGTAATAAAAAAAAATATTTTTTAAAACGATACAAAATAAGAATTACTAAAGAAATATTAATGATACAAGGAAAATCTGCTTACCTTAATCGATTTTAATTAACAATATCAGTTAAAAACTCAATTATCTCATTATATGATTATAAAATGACGGTTGCATAATGAAAATCTGCACTAAATAATTAAATCTCCTTAATGCGGAAAATTAAAAATCATTAAAATCGTGATTTTCCAATATAAGAAAACGACCGCATGCAACTCGTCAAGTTTAGAGTTGCGAGTTAACTAAAAATATAAATGTATGGTGTAACTTAGTGATGTGCTAGGATTTTTTTAACATAATATATTACAATCGAACACATCGATACGTATTATCTTCAATTTAATGTAAAAAATATTATTTGTACACAAACAAATATAGATTTATAAAGCGCCGTATCTGCAAGTTATTTAATGACTATTAGAATTTAAATGTTTTTGTTTAAATGTTTGTTGTGATTTTTGTATGATATAATATAAAATTTTAACGATTTCAGAATTATTTTCACGTTTTGACAAATATGAAAAATAATTCTATAAATTAAAATATTTGACGCAATCTATTAATATGTTGTCTGTTTGAATGTAAGGTTAACTATTATTTGTATTTAAATATAAAATGACTTTAAGGTATAAGTCATCGCATTGAAAATATGTTTTAATATTTTAGTATGTCTTTATGTATCCTACATCCATAATCAATCCTTGGTAGAATATTATCTGTGTAGATATCAGAAATAAATATTGGTAAAAGAACAATAACAAGCATTCATTGTTTTCTAAATCTATTTAGTATTGTCGTAATCGATTTTGTATCGTAATCATTATGATTCCAGAACTACATAACTGAATACAGATTAGAACATCACTACTGACCTTTAGAGCAGTACTATCATCGCACAGCGTATAAATACTGTAAACAAAGTAATCAATAATGCATATTTGGACGATCAGATTTTTTATTACCTATTTCAATTGGTACATTCAATAACAAATTGATTAAAAAGTTTAACTTGATGTTACAATTATTTTCTAACGTCATATTTTAACGCTTTACAGTTTACTTGCATTTTAGCCGACACTTTAATTTTGTAGCCGTACCTGTATATATCTGTTTCCCCGCTATGTAGTTCGTTAAATATTTTTTTTTTTTTGTAATATTAAATGAATGCTTTCACATACTTGTGTACAAATAAAATAAAACTTTGCTATTGAGCATAAGCAATATTTATAAAAACTCATTCGTACCAACGTTTACCTGGGAATCACTGAGTGATACGTATGATCGTATGATACTTGAACGATGATCGTGATTATAGATGATCACAAGATCAACGAACATCACCCATAGAGAAGGGAAGACATTTTTAATACTAGCGGTTGACTCACGCGTTGCTGTGACTTAATCTAATCGACTTATTATCGAAATAAAACTTATTGACATTTTAAAAACCAATAAACTTTACAGTATTATCCACTTGGTTAATCTCAAGATTGTTGGTCTAGACGTTTTGGAATCTATAAAGGACATACATAATTTTTATTTTATCCTACTAATATTATAAATGCGAAAGTTTGTAAGGATGTATGTTTGTTACTCTTTCACGGCGAATCCTTTGAACCAATATCGATGAAATTTTGCACAATCATTCCTTATACACCGGAATTTCGGCTATAGAAATCCTGTTAATTCTACAGGAATAGGATGATATTGAAAAGCGCCATCTATTATCAACCTATCGCACGACAATAATCCACATATTATAATGGTCCCGAAAAGTTTGTATGTATGTGATCGATTTTCTCAAAATCTACTGAACGGACTTTTGTACGGTTTTTACTAAAAGATAGTGCAATTCATGAGGAAGGTTTAGATTAAAACGGAATCTCCAAAGCGTCGGGATTTACGCGGGAAAAACTTTTTTTTTTTGGAGTTAGTATAGATACAAGATTTTATCGATTCTCTTTAAGGTGACACTACGGAAGTCTGGGTTGATAAGATATTATCTGTTACTATTTTCGTTTGCACACACGACTTATCTCATGACAATATTTTTTTTGCATGTTTGCGATATTCTGATTATTTGCTATATCAATTTCGCTAAGTCATTGATATGCGTAATGTTTAAATAATGATGATTAATGTTGAATGTCAATTTAATTATTAATTAATTAACATATAATGATATAATTAATACTTAGTTATACCTAAATCTATATCTCTACTTACTAATATATAAAGCTGAAGAGTTTGGTTGTTTCTTTGAACGCGCTACTCTCAGGTACTACTGGATTTGAAATAATTCTTTGCGTGTAAGATAGTCCATTTATCAAGGACGGCTATGGACTATATAACATCACGCTAAGATGAATAGGAGAGGAGCAACAATAAAAAATATTACGAAAACGCCAAATTTAATGCTTTCCTTGCGTGCGCTGAGTAAACGGTGAATGTTATTTAAAAAGAACTTATCATTAACTCACGATAACTACTTTAATGTTCAAAATTTGAATTTGGGAAAAACAAATTGTGATCAATAGTAATCAATAAGCACTTCAGTAATCAGTTTAAAAAGTTACTGTTGAAAACGGAAGTTTAATTCAGATTTAAAAAAATGAAATGCGTGCTATATGGTCTTGGTCCACGCGCGTTAAACTAATTTATTTATTTTATTTATTGTATATACATATTTAGAATAGAATAGAATACACTTTATTGCACACCAAAACAGTACATGAAATTAATAAACATATTGTTAGAAAAGATAAAGAAAAAATAATATAGCACATGTACAAAAACGAACTTATCCATAAAAGTGATTTCTTCCAGTCAACTTTTGAGTAACAGAAAGAAAGACACAAGTAAAACGACAAACTATAGTATGTCTATAGTTTTTCATATTTAAAAAAAGTAAAATTAAATGCAAAACATAGACAAAATTAAAATGTATTAGTGTGTACTTTTAACGTTTGACCCGTTCCTTATAAGTCTCACCTTTCTGTATATCAAATATAGTAAAAAAAAAATACAACAACGCACATTATCTGTATTTGACCCGCATTTCAGTTATTGTACGTTCGTAGTGAACTAATGACGTGCGTAAGGTCAGTCAGTTTGTATTTATTTATATAGTGAATTGTGATGTTATAAGGTACACTTTTGCATATATTATTCTACTTTATTGTTAAATTTTTAGTCTTTTCATTTTATTTAAAAAAGTTACAATTTTCATTCTTAAATACTCCGAACTCTTTTGTTCAAACTTCAAATAGGCAATAGTTGTGCGTCATACATCCTTTAGTGATGTGTACATCGACAAACGTAATTTAGGTTTCTATAAGTGGAAATAAGCATGTTTATTAAATTGAAAAATTGTTTTCAAAAATTTACTTGATGTTTTTTACTTTTTGAAGAATGATAATAAAGTATGACTACATTCTTTAATATTCTTAATATTTAAATGAGTTAATCTTGTATATATATATATTTTCGGAATCTCGGAAACGGCTCCAACGATTTTCCCGAAATTCAGCATATAGAGGGTTTTGGGGGTCAAAAAATCGATCTAGCTAGGTTTAATTTTTAAAAAAATTCATTTCATCCCTGTTTTTGGACATTAAAAAATACTAAAATTTATTTTGAAATTGAATTGAATTTTTGCCACTAACTGTCAAGTCAGTTTAGCTTATTCTGGAAACGGGTGGTCGCGTCAAATGAAAATACTGAGGTTCGAGCCGCATCTAATGTATTTTATTTATTTTTAATTAGTTAAAAATAACGGTCACCCAGATATTACAGTACTATTATACAAACAAAAGTATTTATATCCGTCTGTTATGCATTCATGGCCATTGGAGCAATATTGGTTTAAAAAATTAAGCCTATATACTTAGCTATATAAGCCAGTATGTAAGCTTCAATTGTATTAGTCTAGCGAATTAACTGTAATAGAGTAACAGTGACTTTCGCATCTATATGTACATATCTTTAATATTGAAATAAGTTTTTTTTTTTTTTTTTTTTTATTTTTTTTTTTTTTTATATATATTCAGAATCTCGAATTGAAATCCATCATGTAGGGAGTTCTGTTGAAGAAAAATGTATCTAGCTAGGTTTTATTTAAAAAAAATCGTTTTATTCCTGTTTTTGGGCATAAAAAAAGTTTTTCACAATTTCCGCCGTGAACTGTCAAGTTAGCGTCGTAGCTTACTCGGGAAACGCGCGGTCTCGAGAAATGAAAATACCTATGATCGAGCCCCACCTACCCTATTATTTTTTTTAGTACCTTTTTTATTTTGTAAAAAATCACCGAACAAGGCTCCGTCAACCTGGTACTAAAAATTAAAAGAAATGTTTTTACGCGTATAACTTCCGAACGAGTGCGTCAAATTGGATAAATCTTTTATTTACGTGTACATTTTTAACAGGAACAAGTTTGTATATTCAAATAATTCTTTATTAAAATTGGTTTTACAAGTACTTTTGAATCGTCAAATTACATAACACTGTTAAAAAGAGGCTGATACAAAAAGCCTACTATACTCTTGAAGATTATTTGGAAGATAAGAATGTGTGGATATAGCTCTCTTTGAACCTGTACAAGACAGTAACGACTTAATGTAAATAGTATTAAGAATTATATTTTTAAAAGAGCAACCGCCGAGTTTCTTGCTGGCTCTACTCGGTAGGAACAGCTTTCCGAACCAGCAGTAGAGTTGACGATTCAAAAGCACTTGTTTACAAGTTTATTTGAATAAAGAATATTTTGAATTTGAATTTGAATTTACAATGAAGCTACAACTGGTTCGTAAAGGTGCTCTTACCGAGAAGAACCAGCAAGAAACTCGGCGGTCACTCTATTCAAAAATAAATATTTCAATAATGTATTTGTAATTGTTCGCAAATCGAGAATAACAATATAAGCTATTGCGTAGCTGGTCGCAATTTAAAACCAAGCTTTCTTATCATTAACATAGTCCTCAACAGTATAATAAGCTTTACGAATAAGTGTCTTTTTAATTGCTTTTTTGTACTTGTGTAAAGGATTGATTGAAAATAGATTGTCGAACTTAATTATAAAAATGTATACCGAAGCTCACAAACTATTAACGAACTTTAAAGAAAAAAATAATAATTTATAGAATTAGGCGTTACTTTACGGAGATCCATAATACAAAAGTAATAATAAAATTATTTTGCTATAATCCGCGAAGAAGTAAAAAGGCTTTGCGATTTTGGTCGTGGAGTCTATCTCCTGACGATGCTTCGGTTGCGGGGCGAAACGATTGTTGAGTTTGTGATAGTGAACGTATATAATGCTTGTGTATTGTGGTGGCGGCGGTGGAGGTTTGTGCATGTGTTTTTACGAATCCTGCATGTATCAGGTATGATAACCGATTGTCCACTTACATTTAGCATTATATATATTTTCTATTTTACTTCTTCGCGGATTATAGCAAAATAATTTTATTATTACTTTTGTAAAAAAATAATACCAAATATTTAAATATCTTAGAAAAGTAAAGCACTCATAAAATAATAAAGCTTTTTTTCATTTTCTTATTCTTTTAGTGTATTCTATAAAGTAAACATAAAAAAAGTACTTGAGTGACCTAGCTTAGCTCGGTAATTTTAATGAAAGATAAAAAAACAAAGAATAGACTGATGACATTTGAGACTTGATCCCGGGTATTTTCATAACTTTTCAAATGATAGCAATATTAACCTTTGCATTCTATTTATATTCTAACAGTTTTTCAGCATCCGAAATGGGATAAAACGCCCTTTTTATTGAAACCTAGGTAGATCGATTTGTCGCCCCACGAAACCCCTACATACTAAGTTTCATTTAACCATCTAAGTAACGGCCTGTTACTATCCAACTGCTGGGCATAGGCCTCCTCTCTCCATTTTTGGAGAGAAGGGTTGGAGCTAAGACCTACCACGCTGCTCCAATGCGGATTGGTAGGTTACACATATCCCTAGGATTCTCTAGAGATATGCAGGTTTCCTCACGACGTTTTCCTTCACCGAAAAGCGTGTGATAAATTGCAATTATCAATTAGACACGTAAGTCTTAATAGAAAAACTCATTGGTGTCTGCCCGCTAGGCCATCACAGCTTCTTACCATCTAAAAAATGATATATTATTGCATATGCAATTAAAATCCACCTTACCTTGATAACAAAAATAAATTTGTCCCTGGACTCGAATTAATACAATTAACTTTGTTTACAGATATGGAGCTTTTAATATACTTCACAGCACTTGTAGCCTTGACATCAGCAGATAAACGCTGCCGGGGTGTATACGTCGACGACAAATATTACGACCTCAGTATTATCAAAGACGGAATCAATCACATCAACGATTTAGCTGTAAACAGAAATGACAATTCAATATATTTCACCTTCGAAGAACTATCGCCTACACTGACAACGCATTTAGCACATTTAGACATGGACACGAGAAAAGCAACGGTCATTAACGGTATAAGAAACGCTACAGCTCTAGCTATAGATCAATTCTATAACAAAGTCTACGTTGGCAGTTCAGATGGTCTATACAAAGTTAACGATATGAAAATACCTGAAAGACTACCTATTCAAGACGACGTCAAGTCACTGCATTACAAAAATGTACTATACTTTACCAATGCGAGAAAAGAAGCTTATATATTCGAAGATGGCTTTGCGAATCCAGTACCAGAGCTCAAAGGTGTTAAAGTAGATAAATTAATAGTGGACGATGACAGCAATATGTTTTTCACCAACGATAAACAGCTATTCAGAATTAAATTGGGCACTAAAGCTATTAATGTACACGAGAAACATGTAGCTGATGCGATAGCGACTGATATATATTCTAGAGCGTATTTATGTACGAGAAACGGACTGTATATTTACAATAAATACAAGTTTGTTTTCGATAAAATTGGAGATTTGCGCAATTTAAAGGCGTTGGCGTTTCATAAAATGAACGATCCAGTTTATGCTGTAGCAGATTATATAGTTAAGCTTAGTGTAAGTCCTATAGGTTGTTTTGAAGATTGATTTTGTAAAGCAGATTAAAGATTAAAGTTTGGATTATATAGATGTTTTACATATCAATACGGGTTAGAAAAGTAAGTTAATTAAAAACAATAGTGTATAAATAACATGATAAATTTCATTCTCCTACAAAGGCAGGATAAGGATCCCACTCTGAGTGCGATCGGCAAATGTTTTGTTCCATAAGGTATGTCAAAAATAATGTTTTTATATTAATCGATTATTTTATCACATTAAAACAAACAATTATATTGATTGAAAAATCGATTATATGATCCTCTTTTTATTCTTTTTTTTACCCTTTTTTGAGGTAAGATATACAAATAACAGATTTTAATCGAATTTCGCAAACAGCGCATCTGTTATTTTTCGTGTTTGTCTACTTTAATTAATCTGTAAAATTAAAAAAAAACATATTTTTAAATAGTCAGGAAAATCGATTTTTTCGTTTCGAGTTAACGATTTAATTAAAATCGATTTTTATGATAAAAAAATCTATTAATTTGTTTACATCGTAGTATCGTAGAATTTTAATTTGCGTCTGCGACAATTATCTCATTTGACGCCAAATTCGCTAAATATTATTATTGTAATCATGTCAAAACAAATTGATAAGAGCATAAAAACTATTAATATTTAACCTCCAATAATTGATTTATGGGAAAAATATATTTGTTATCTGATATTTTGCTCCAGAAAACGCCGTGTGGTATCCGGCTGAATAGAATAGTACCACCCTCATTTCTTATCGAGGTGTCGTAAAAGGTGACTAAGGTAAGTCGACCCGCCGTGTGGTATCCGGCTGAGTAGAAAAGACTTACCTCATTTCTTACCGAGGTGTCGTAAAATACGACAGAGGTAAGTTGACGTCAGGCAGGCGGCCGGTCGTAAATACGTAGCAAAATCATGTGACAGCATGTTTATAACATGTTGTGCCGACCCCACTTAGAGTGGGATAAGGGAAGGAAGATGATGATTTTCCTCCTGAAAGTATGTAAACATTACAGATATATAAACAAAACAAACAATAAGAAAATACATAATAAATAAAAAATGGCGATGTATATAATAGACAAAGTAGGAACCGACATAAGCTTGCGGCTCCTGCTTTGCGCCTTGCAAAAGTGCGTAAGTCGTTTGTGGGTTTTTATAAGATTCTATAATAACATTCCGCAATCAATTTTAGCTTTGCCATTACAGCAGTTTAAAAACACTAAAAGGAGGTTGATACAGAAAGCCTACTATACTGTTGAGGATTACTTAGATGATAAGAATGCGTGGATATAGCTACTCTTCGACCTTGTACAAGATAGTAGTGACTAGGTACTAGTTATAAGAATTTTATTTTGAAAAGAGCAACTGCCGAGTTTCTCGCTGGCTTTTCTCGGTAGGAACAGCTTTCCGAACCAGCAGTAGAGTTGACGATTTAAAAGCACTTGTTTACAAGTTAACTTGAATAAAAAATTTTTTAAGAATTAGCCGTGTGGTATCCGGCTAAGTAGAATAGTACCACCCTCATTTCTTACCGAGGTGTCGTAAAAGGCGACTAAGGTAAGTTGACCCGCCGTGTGGTATCCGGTTTAGTAGAATAGACCACCCTCCTTGTTACCGAGGTGTCGTAAAACACGACTAACGTAAGTTAACGTCAGGCAGGCGGCCGGTCTTAAAAACGCAGCTAAATCATGTGACAGCATGTTTATAACATGTTGTGCCGACCCCGCTTAGAGTGGGATAAGGGCAGGAGGAGGAGTAAAGAATTTGAAGAATAATTTTTATATGAATTCAGTATGGAGATCTTTGTTGTCACATGTTTTTTTGGTGTATTTACAAGAAATATATTTATATATATTTAGGTCTGAGAAGAATATAAAACAGTTTTTTTTATAAATATGGACAGTCTTTTATTTATTGCTTGCTTTAAATTTAAACTTAGAGCTTTCCGCGCGAATTATCAATTTTCAGTATTTTTTAAAACTTCATACGCCTCAAAATTATAATTAAAATTAGGTGTAGATAATCTTGAATATTTGATATTGACAGATTAGTTATGAAACTCCATTATAGTGCCTGTGCATTTTTAATTAATAAAAAAAAAACAGTGAAACGTCTAAGTTTAACCATAGATTAAAGTAAAGCCATTCTAATATGTGTCCATCGACAAAAAAGGTAGACCAAATGCAAACTATCTGTCTCTCTTCTTTATGTGTGATTAGACAGAGATAAGTATTTGTCTCTGATCTTCCTTCTCTTATTATTTTTTGGCTAGAGCTCAAATGCATAAGTCTGAAAATTATTAGCTGTATAAAGCTACGCAATACGTAGAATAAATATAAGGAAATTTAAAATTAAATAAGTAAGTAAGTAAGTAACGGCCTGTTGTTATCCCACTGCTGGGCATAGGCCTCTTCTCTCCGTTTTTTTTTTTTGTGGAGAGAAGGATTGGAGCTAAGACCTACCACGCTGCTCCAATGCGGGTTGGTAGGTTACACATATCCCCAGAATTCTCTAGAGATATGCAGGTTTCCTCACGATGTTTTCCTTCACCGAAAAGCGTGTGATAAATTGCAATTATCAATTAGACACATAAGTTTTACTAGAAAACTCATTGGTGCCTGCCCGGGGTTCGAACCCTAGATCTCCTCGAAAGAGGCGCACGGTGTTACCGCTGGGCTACCACAGCTTTAAAATTAAATGTTTTTGTTTTATTTTTAAATTTAAATTATTTCTTTGGCTAAAATAATCATAGAATAGAATAGTCATAAAAATAATTTTAATCGGTTAATTGCCTCTTCGGGTGACAAGAGGGCTTGCTTTTCGCACAAAGAATCAGCTTAGCGATTCAGTGCGGAAACGCTGCCAGCATCCTTGGGACCATTCCACGTGGGCATGATTTGTATAGTCCTAGCGTGTTTAATTTAAGGTATTTTTGCTGTAAATAAAAAAAATATGGCTAAATACGACCATTATATCTTTGCTACTTTCTTGAGTTTTGTATATAAACTTTTTGAAGGATGTTAATACTGTCCATTACAAAAATTAAAAAAAGTAAAACGTTAAGTAAAAATAACGTCAACGCAAATACGCAAATAAACCAAATTACATAATTGTTATCTACAATTAAGTAAATGATATAAATAGGTGATTAAGATGAAAATGGGAAAGAAAATCATATCTATCATTCTGTTTTCATTATGGAAGGTAGGTGATTTAATTAAGAACATTTATTTTTAAGTATACGCCGTGTGGTATCCGGCTGAATAGAATAGTACCACACTTATTTCTTACCGAGGTGTCGTAAAAGGCGACTAAGGTAAGTCGAACCGCCGTATGGTATCCGGCTGAGTAGAATAGACCAACCTCATTTCTTACCGATGTGTCGTAAAAGGCGACTAAGGTAAGTTGACGTCAGGCAGTAAAAACGCAGCCAAATCATGTGATAGCATGTTTATAACATGTTGTGCACCACGCCCCCCCACTTAAAATGGGATAAGGGCAGGAAGATGATTTATTTTTAAAGCATATTCTAGTTTTTTTTTAATAAACTGACTGACTGCACATTAAGGCAAATAGATATCTGAAAACACGAAACTGTATCGAAATAAATATCAATAACAACCATGATATAAACGCAAGGGCGTCCTAATATTGATTTTGCTGTTTACATAGAGATGGGCAAAATGTATCCCTGATAAGAAAAGAGTAATTTATATCACTACATAGTATAAAACAAAGTCGCATTCTGTGTCTGTCCCCGTGTCCCTATGTCCCTATATCCCTATGTATGCTTAAATCTTTACAACTACGCAACAGATTTTGCTGTGATTTTTTTTAAAAGATAGAGCGATTAAAGAGGAAGTCTTATTTTCAATATGGAGTAGAGAAATACTGTAATTTCTGATGTTTTTATGTGATGTAAATACTTACATTTTATTCCGCTTACATTGCAAACGCCGGCTGAACCTTACGAGATTTATCAAAATAATGTACAAAGTGTTTGTACACCTTAAAAAGGTCTACAGAAAAGTCCGCGATGGTATATGTCTATCTCTTATGGATAACCCACAATAGCATTTTTTTGTCATTTTCTTTTTACGAAAAATAATGCCTTATTATCGAAGCAATTTAAAACAATACAGTATTAATCCTTATCCAATTAAGTACCTTAAATACATTGTTGATTTAATATAGATCAATATGGCCGTTTAGAGCATATAATTTAAATGAACATTTTCGAAGATATTGCAGATTTAAAATGCCGCGAGGAGGGCATTGAGTGACTGAGTTCACTGACATGGGCTATATATTTTATACCCATGCGAAGCCGGAGCGGTCCGCTAGTAATTAATAGAATAAGGCGTTACTTTGCGAAGATCCACAATACAAAAGTAAAAGTAAAATTATTTTGCTATAATCCGCGATGAAATAAAATAGAAAAAATATATAATGCTAAATGGAAAGTGGATAATCCCCCGCAACCGAAGCATCATCAGGAGATAGACTCAACAAACAAAAAAATCTCCTTTGTTCATTTCGTCTTTTGTTGTCCAGTCTACATCTAGCATTGTATATATTTTCTATTTAACTTCATCGCGGATTCAAGCAAAATATGTATTTTTGTGAGTGATTTATATCTTTCGATCTTGAGATGTATATCACTCTTTTATATCTTTAACTCATTTAGCTCAGTACGGCTCAGTGAGAGAATAAGGCAGCTAAGACAACAAATATATCCTTTATATCATCTCTTTTAATACAAGCTAGCTATCCGTCTGTCTATTTTACGTGTAAATTGCTATATAAGCCCATCTATTTCTTTCTAACTAAACTCATCACGAAAATTGACTCTTAAGTATAAATATATAGATGAATAAATAATAATAAATGACAAGATGATATGACTAGCTCGTTGGAGCAGTGGGTAGTAACCCTGCCTTCGGCTCCACGGGTCGCGGGTTCGATTCCCGCCGAGGACCAACATTTTCTTTAAAATGAATTTGTCGGTCTTTGAGCATGGGTGTATATTTGTATTTAAGTATGTATTTAAAAAATATATAAGTATATATTCACCAGTTGCCTGTCTACCATAACACAAGTATTAAGTTACTTACTTTGGGGACCGACGACCGTGTGTGTAAGTTTCCCATATATTTATATTTAAAATAAAGTGATAACTGGTGAATATATACGTATATATTTTTTTAAATACATACTTAAATACAAATATACACCGAGGCTCAAAGACCAACAAATTAATTTTTAGAGCTGAAGGCAGGGTCACTACCCACTGCTGCTCCAACGGGCCATAGAATTGAAACATGCATGCTAGAGAGTTATTATATCTTTTGTAAAGATATATATCTTTCTTGTCTTTAGCTCGCGTGCTACCCATCTCTATGTTGACAGCGCTGTATTTTGATAGCACAATGTTAGCGGATCTGACGTCACGTAGTGGGAGTTGCCGCCGAGGTCGAGGCTAACAATATTAAAACAGTCGCAACCATAGACTATTTAAACATAGACTACTATAATAGTCAAAACACAGGCGACTCGTGAACAGTAGAGAATGGTTAAAATAGATTAATATAGGGGTTCTCAAACTTTTTGGTGATGGACCCTTTTTGGGAAGCTAAATACTTGATGGAACCCTACAAGAAAACCGCCGTGTGGTATCCGACTGAGTAGAAACAACCCCCCTTATTTCTTACCGAGGTGTCGTAAAAGGCGACTAAGGTAAGTTGACCCACCGTGTGGTATCCGGTTTAGTAGAATAGACCACCCTCATTTCTTAGCGAGGTGTCGTAAAAAATGACTTAAGTAAGTTGACGTCAGGCAGGCAGCCGGTCGTAAAAACGCAGCCAAATGTTACAGCATGTTTATAACATGTTATGCCGACCCCACTTAGAGTGTGAAAAGGGCAGGAGGATATATATTAACCCTACAAGAGAACAATAGTTTTTAAAAGTGTATTCTTTATTGATATGCATAATAAAAGTACAATGTAACAGTTACTAATTATTACTTACTTTACCACATGGCAAGGACAATAATAATAATTATTGTATGGGTAGTAAGTATTGAATTATAGAAGATATTAAAAAACAAAAAAATCTAATACACCAGCTGTTTTAACATATGTTTATAGAAATACATATAAATAAATATACCTACGCGCGGCCGCGGAGTCAAAACGTTCGACCAGAGAGACGAATTTTTTTTCTAAATACTTGTGGAACCCCTACAGAGGTATCGCGGAACCCTAGGGTTCCGTGGAACACACTTTGAGTAGAGCTGGATTAATAAATAATCGATGTTTCTCCTTTCAAAACAAATCGATTTGTAAAAAATCGATTGTTAACTATAAATTTTTTCTGACTAGATATTCGAAGAGTTGCCTCTTTAATATTAATAAGAATAAAGACTAATTAAAGTCCGAATAAAAAAGTAACAGGATCTGTTACTTTATTAAAATGTTATTAAAATGTGTAGTTTGGCTACATTTGTTTCATCCAACAACCCATGTCTTAGCTTAAAAAAACAAGATAAAGTAAAAAAGAGGGTATTAAAATAATTAAGTATAAGTACAAGGTTTTTTATTTTCAAAAAAACTTCAAGGGGGCAAGTGGGGCTCGATCCTAGGTGCGCGTCCAATTCGCGCGACCACCCGTTTCCCGAATAAGCTACGCTGACTTGACATTTCATGGCGAAAATTGTGTTGTATATATTCAATAAATTAAAAGTAAACTTTTGATTTTTTTATGACCAAAAACAAAAACCTAGCTACATCAATTTTCCTCCCCCAAAACCCCCTACATGCTGAATTTCAGGAAAATCCTTGGAGCCGTTTCCGTGATTCCGAAAAGATTAACTCATTTAAATGTTAAAGATTCATTATTTTACAGAGCTCTATAGAAATAAGGAAAGCTGTATTTTGGGCAAAGGACAATCTATATTACGCGTGCATAGGAATCACAATGGCGTGTCTCCTTGGAGTGTATTTCTGGAGTTGGTACCGTCTGGATCTAGTTCTCCGGGAAGAAACTATTATCCCGTAAGTTCTAGTACTTTTGCACAGATGGTTTAACTTCTCCAACAGATGAATCTAGGTCTTCAGGAATCTTTGGCCCATCTGCTTGATTCCAATCCCTGGTTTGAGCTTCATGATCCCACAGTCCTGCCAACTGATGCGCATTTTAAAGCAAGTGGCGCGTGAAACCATTGAAGTATGAATGTATAATACTTTTAATAGAGAAGAGAGCTTCAGACTGACTCCTTTGTGCCCAATTTTGATCCACTTTGAGCGGACAGATTTAACTCAATTTTTTTCAGTTTAATTCACATAATTTCTTTAAAGGCTAGTAACAATTTGGGTAAGAAATTACTAGTAAACTTGTTAACCCCTTCAGCTAAGCTAAATGCTTAAGTTACGAGTGGGTTCACTTCTGTATTACAATGGCCAGGATTCGAACCCACTTACTCTAATCAAATCAAAATAATCTTTATACAAATAAGCCAATCAAGGTCAAGGTTCAATATGAATTTTTACTTTATAAAACCGCAGTCTTGTATGAAGCTGAAAAGATTTTCAAATCCAGGCTTTTATATCATCCAAATAATCTTCAATTTTGTAATATGCTTCACGTGTAAGCATATCTCTTATACTTAATTTAAACCTTTCCGTAGACTGGTCTAGTATGGATTGCGGAATTTTATTGTAGAAGCGAATACCGAATCAAATGAGTTGCTAACTCTGCTGAGTCGCGACACAGGTATCACAGCTTTTTGTGATCTCTCGTATGTCTATGATATACATCAAATTTCGTCTTGAACGTGGTCGTTTTTCCGTACGAATATAATATTATTGGTTCTTCGAGTCTGACCACCCTCTTTCTTGCCGAGGTTTCGTAAAATACGACTAAGGTAAATTAACGTCAGCAGGCGGCTGGTCCCAAAAAACGAAGCTAAATCATGTGACAACATGTTTGTTTGCGGTAATTTTATTACCGCAAACTTTCATTTCAATAACAATGTTATTTCAAAAGTATCCTCTGTCAAAGATCTAGGTGTAACTTTGGATCAGAAATTAACTTTTACAGATCATTTTGATATCGTCTCAAATAAAGCTTACAAACTTCTTGGTTTTATTCTGCGCAATTCAAAGCATTTCACCGATATAAACACAATTAAAGTGTTGTATTTTTCTTATGTTCGAAGTATATTGGAATATTGTTCCCCTATTTGGAACCCACAATATGTGACACACAGTCAAAAGTTGGAAAAAATACAACGAAAATTCATTAAATATCTTAATTACCGCACAAACAACTTTCAGGTGGACTATCGTTCCTCTTGCAAGTATTACAAAATTACAACATTAGAAAACCGCAGAATCTTGTCTGATATGATGCTGTTTTACGATATTACTTCAGGTGTCATTAACTGCCCAGACCTGGTATCTACAGTAGTCCAATTATTTGTCCCCCACCGCCGAACACGATATACAAACTTATTTTATGTTCCCTTCAGTCGCTTCAACTACAGCAGCAATGCGGTCACTCGAAGGCTGCTTAAAACTTACAACAAACGCTTTAACTCTATCGACCCTTTTTGCACGTCTAGAAAACCATTCAGAAATGCAATTTTAAACAACATTGAGTTACATAACTCATAATCTTCTTCACCAATCATCACAATCATCACATATACTTTATAATAATTTTACAGCACATACACTACACATATACCAACACAAACAACCACACTAACACATAACACCATCATACATAATTTTGTTTACATATTTTATTTTTATTTTTTTCCTTGATTTGTTAACTTTAATTTAATTTTAAAATAATGTTCAACTAAAAAAGATTCTTTTTGTTTTTCTATTTAAACTTGTTAATTATATTATGTCTATTACCTACATAGTTTGACTCAATGTCTACAATGTTTAATCTAAGAAATGTAATCCTTAATGGCTTATGTTAATATTTTTATACTAAGAGTAATTTAGTCATAATAATAGCTGTGGATTTTTTACAAATAAATAAATAAATAAATAAGTAACTTGTTGTGGCGACCCCACTTAGAGTGCGATAAGGGCAGGAGGATGATGATGGTTCTTCGAGTCTGAGTGTATATAATATGTATTTTACGACCAGCCACCTGCCTGACGTCAGCTTACCTTCTATTTTACAACTAACCTAACCATTCCTCTACCGCCGCTTGTTGATGTTGCGATTTTTTTTTCAGAATCCGAAAGAGATATGCCATTGAACCGGAAGTTGGCTGCGTGTTCCCGGATGTCAATCCCCACTCCCAGGTGGCATTGAAATATAATATAGACATGCCTAAAGTGGTATGCGATGGATACGACTGGGTTGAGTGCAATGTAACTTACTTTACTTTACTTTACGTTTTTACTTACTTAGCTTTTACCCGCGACTACTTTCGCGTGGACTGTTGTTGTGCCAAAGGTCTACAATATATGGCGCTTTTCAATGTCATCCTATTCCTGTAGAATTAACAGGATTTCTATAGCCTATATGTTACCCCGGTGTATAAGGAATAATTGTAGCAAATTTCATCGATATTGGTTTAGTGGATTCCCCGTGAAAGAGTAACAAAAATACATACAAACTTTCCAGTGAAATGGCTGATCCTAGGGTGTAAGAGCGAGACAACACTATAGGCTGTCTCGAACCGATGTTATAAATACGCGTGCGGTGTGAAATTGCGTTCAAGTCCGATACAGTCCTCCACAACGCGTCGTTTTAAGCCTAGGTCCGGCCTCACAGGAGGCACCCTTAAGGCGACGCTCCCAGGATGTTGCGGGCCTCTCTCGAGACCCGCTCTCCCAGCACCTCAACCCCCGGCGATGCTTCCGCGCTCGCCCACTCTCTCGGTGACGCTGTCAAAGTCTTCACGGCTAACAGCCTTAGTGTTCGAAAAAAAAAAAATTGCATTTAGTATCATTGCGTCCTTACAAGGAAATAGATCTTCAATTCTACAACTATGGTTTCAGATGTCCGAATGTGGTGTAACAAAACGTATACTGGACACGATGAGAGACATAAAGTGTTATTATAAAGACATAATATATGTGCATGACCATAAATACATGGTGAGTGCGCCAGTTAAACTAGTAGGCGATGAGATATACAGGCTGAACAGAAGCGATTATTTCAAAGTTTCATGTACAGGATACGACAAAAATGGGTAAGCTACTAAAATGTCTTGAAAGCGTCAAATTTTAACACCGTTTTTGTTTCTTTCCTCATTATTATATTATTACGACTCTGTTAACACCAAATACCTTTTAATATCCTTGTTACATTACTATTAAAATTCTGGGTGTTTCTGAACTTATGATAAAATTATTTTGCTATCATCCGCGTTTGTTAAGAGAATATATGTAATGCTAGGTGTATGAAGGAGACAACAATCACATACCCCATACATGCAGGACAAGTCGTCACACGTATTACACGACGCCGCCGCCACCAACACACTACACCAGCAATACACACTCACTACCACAACCTCTACGATTGTTTCGCCCCGTAACCGAAGCATCATCAGGAGAATAGGCTCCAAGAATGAAGAGACGTAATGCATTACGATTTTGTTCGTAAAGTAAAATAGTACCACCCTCATTTTTTACCGAGATGTCGTAAAAGGCAACTAATGTAAGACGACCCGCCGTGTGGTATCCGGTTGAGTGAAATAGATCACCCTCATTTTTACCGACACGTACTAAATTGCGACTAGGGTAAGTTGATGTGAGGCAAGCAGCCGATCGTAAAATAGTACTAAGCCAAATCATGTGGCAACATGTTTATAAAATGTTGTGCCAAGCCTACTTAGAGTGGGATAATTCATCTTATCATGATGATATATACCCTATAGCCTTCCTCGATAATAGGAGTTTTACAATCAAAAAATTTCCGCTAATAGCTAGACATATGCTGTCGCGGACTTTTATTTAGAACTTTATGAGCGGAACGGTTTTGTTATACATTATTTTTGAATAACTTTCACTGTTTACTCAGCGCACGCAAAAAGCTTTAAATTTTGCCGTTTTTGTACTATTTTTTATTGCTGCTGCTCTCCTATTCATCTTAGCGTGGTTAAACTATAGCCTTCCTCAATAAATGGGCTATCTTACACTCAAAGAATTTTTCAAATCGGTCCAGTAGTTCCTGAGATTAGCGCGTTCAAAAAATGAAACAAACTCTTCAGCTTTAGATATTAGTATATCCGATAGCCTTCCTCGATAAATGGACTATCTTACACTCAAAGAATTTTTCAAATCTGTCCAGTAGCTCCTGAGGGTAGCGCGTTCAAACAATCAAACAAACTCTTGAGCTTTATATATAAGTATAGATAGATAATTCTTGCTCCTATAAATTATTCTGGGTGTTTAGTTTAATTTGGTATTCCTTTTTTAGTCTTGGCTTAATGTTAAGCAGATGGCATGGATACAAAGTGAGTGTTCGACCCATACCACCGCATTTATCACCAAAGAAAACCCTGAATATCCTAATTGTTGGGTTCGATTCGACCTCAAGGAATGGTTTTATACGCAAACTACCCTCCAGTTACGATGTGCTGACCAAGGAGTTGGACGCCGTTGTCCTTGAAGGGTAAATTAGGGTTGCCATTTTTTTTTTCAAGAATTAAAGTATATTTATGTATATCCCACGTGGTATCCGGCAGTGTAGAATACATCACCCATATTTCCTACCGAGGTGTCGTGAATGGCCACTAAGGTAAGTTGACCCACCGTGTGGTATCCGGTTTAGTAGAATAGACCACCCTGTTTCTTACCGAGGTGTCGTAAAATACGACAGAGGTAAGTTGACGTCAGGCAGGCAGCCGGTCGTAAAAACGCAGCCAAATCATGTGACAGCACGTTTATAACATGCGCCCACCCCACTTAGAGTGGGATAAGGGCAAGAAGATGATCATATAAAGGTGAAGAGTTTGTTTGATTGATTGTTTGAACGCGCTATTATCCGGTATATAGTCAGCGTATATTATCCGGAGAACGGGTGGTCTCGAGAAATGAGAGTACTAAGGATTGATCCCAATTACCTAATTATTATTTTTTTTTTAATTTCTTTTTTAAATTAAATTCTATTTTGTATAAAAGTTACCAAGTAAGGCTAGGTCAACCAGTTACTTATGTTTTTAAAAGAGCAACCGGCGAGTTTCTCACTGGCTCTTCTCAGTACGAACAGCTTTCCGAACCAGCAGTTGACGATTCAAAAGCACTTGTTTACTCGTACTAGTTTACTTGAATAAATAATATTCTTCAGTGTTAATTCATTTTGATTTTAAGAATTTGTAAACTTATATTTTGTTCAACAATAAAAAGGCCACTCTAGTTAAAGTATAAACATGTTACTATCCAACTGCTGGGTAAAGACCTTTTTTAACTCGGGAAATTTTGATTGGGGTTACAAATTCAAATTCAAAATTTTCTATATTCAAGTAAACTTGTAAACAAGAGTAATAATAAAATTTGTATTATGGATAACTTTTGTATTATGGATAACTTTTGTATTATGGATAACTTTTGTATTATGGATTTCCGCAAAGTAACGCCTAATTCTATAAATTATTGTAAACAAGTGCGTTTGAGTCGTCAATTGGCTACGACAGAAGAATCAAATACAGCAGGAGCTCTTTATTCGCGGAGTATACGTTAATATACCGCAAATACAGAAACCGTGAATATGGAATAATAATTTGTATAGGGGATAGGTTCCTAAGCGACTAAATAAAAAAGCAAAAACTTAAAATCAGTTTAAAATAAAGTAAGTTTTTGAATTAACATTTTGATAAGTTACATATAATCTTCAGATTTAGGCAATGGTTTAAAAAATTTAGTAATTAAGTAAAGGTTTGAGTAATAAGTTTGTATTATCTAAATATTAAGCTGTGGTAGCCAAGCGGTAACACCGTGCGACTCTTTCGAGGAGGTCACGGGTTCAAACCCGGGCAGACACCAATGAGTTTTTCTGTTAAAACTTATGTGTCTAATTGATAATTGCAATTTATCACACGCTTTTCGGTGAAGGAAAACACCGTGAGGAAACCTGCATATCTCTAGAGAATTCTGGGGATATGTGCAACCTACCAATCCGCATTGGAGCAGCGTGGTAGGTCTTAGCTCCAATCCTTCTCTCCAAAAATGGAGAGAGGAGGCCTATGCCCAGCAGTGGGATTGTAACAGGCTGCTACTTACTTACTACTTATCTAAATATTCTGTTTGTTTACAACAACACCTACCGCGGCGGAGGCCTACCTCAAAAGATCCAAACAAAACAAACAACGCCGATAGCTTTTGAAAACGCAATCTAGGCGAAGTTTTTATTGATCTATTTTATTTATCTTTTTATTAGTCCCCTTGACGAGGCGTTGACAAAGGATACCACTTTTATTTAGGTACATATGTGTATGTATGTACCGATGTACTGATTCGATTCGCGAATAAAGAAATTTCAGACCACGAATATAGGACTTGAGTCGCAATTTTCCAGTCCGCCAATACTGAAAAAGCGAATGAAGGAAGCGCGAATAAAGAGCTTCTACTGTAATACATTCTTGTTGGCACGTCCCTGTGGCTTAAAGCCTGTGATGTATTTTGCAGTTACAATATCGTGGGCGACGGTACCCCGGACGCTCTGTTCCCTATTTTAACGGGCAAAACTGAGTTGCAGCATCATCCTTACGCGAGGCAGAGATATTCCAAGGATACTTACCTCGATCCGGATTTGTTCATCTTCCACACAGCTAAAGAACATGGGTAAATGATTTAAAGTCTTTATTGAGAGCGCCTTTTACGAGTATAACCTCTGTGTGGCAGGTGCTTTTATGCTTATAAGTCTCATGTCCCGCAATATTTCAACATAAGATTTTGTTATTGCCCTAAATTCTTTCCCCAACGCTTAACGCTTTCGCAAATTTGCTACAGTTTTGTGTAAGTTTTTTCTAATTTAACATAACATACGAAGTTCTGCCCAAACTATTTCTTTAATTTTAGGCAATCGAACGACTATGATTATTTTTAATATTATGTCCTTTTCTTTCTTATCTGCTTTTTTTTTCTCTAAGATCAGTTTCGAGATTATAATCAAATGTGGTACTGTTACGTTTTTTAGATATCAAACAGCGTACTACGAAGACATGCCCTGGATAGGCTCTTTCCAATACCGGTACAACGGGTTCAGCAAACGACCTGCTGACCATTACCTCAGGTCGTTCTTCATGGAGGAGACCAAAGAAGGAGCGAAATGGCTGTGGGGCATCAAGGGGAGGTACTGTATAGGCGCGAAGCCGACGTTCTCGGTACTTCTAGATTTAACTAGGCAGGTAAGTTGGGACAATGTTTTTTTCTAAATTATTGTAAAGACGAAAATTAGTGTGTATGTAACATTGACAGGGGTCTTGATATAATTGTGCATTAAACTTGTCTAAACTCTTTTTCTAAGCGCCCTTCTACTTAAACCTTTATTCCGTCATCAACAATGTCCCACTTTACCTAATGAATAATGTTTTCATCTTCCCAATTTACAACCACTCTTTATCGTCAAGGAATTTGACCTTTTTCTCCTAGTTCATCATTCTCCTGTCCTTATCTCACTCTAAGTGGGGTTGGGAGTGGAACGTATTTAACGATGTTGATGTTAACTTACCTTAGTCATGTTTTACGACACTTCGGTAAGAAATGACGGTGGTCTAGTCTATGTAATTTCTCCTGGTTGTATTACCCAATTTAACATACTTTATTTATAGGACTACGATTCGAGCTTCTCTCGGAGGTAGAATATACTAAGAATTCATGAGGAACTATACCATCAACATTGTCAATACCATCAGTAAACTGAAGACAGTGGTTAAGCCATGGTTGTGACAGAATAGTGTAAAAACCATAATAGTGTAGTTTGGATCTTATGCCAGCCCGCTAGGAAAACGACATAGAGGAAGTGATTGGAAGTGATGAAAGAATAGGCCTATATCCAACTTCCATATGCATATGATTATTTTGATTTTACCCTATATGTATTATTCTTGTAACATCTCTGCCATTAACTCAACTCTCATTCAGATGTTTGCCTCTTTGTTGAGTCAAAGCTTCAAATTTCAGTTTATGCAAGTCAAAGAGAAGAGATTTTGTTTTACATTCATTGCGGATATATCTCACGACGATCCCAATAGACTGTCGACAGCTGATGAAGATCTCACCGAATTTCTGCGTCATTTAAAGGATTCTGGTCACTTGAATGACACTCTGTTAATCGTGATGGGAGACCATGGACCTAGGTATTGCTTTCTTCTCCATGTAGTTGCTAGAGTAACTGTTACTATCTGTTACTAACTGTTGCTGGGCATAGGCCTCCGCTCTCCTTTTTCAGAGAGAAAGATTGGAGCCAAGACCTACCACGCTGCTCCAATGCGGATTAGTCCCACATATCCCCAGAATTCTCTAGAGATGTGCTGGTTTCCTCACGATGTTTTCCTTCACCAATAAGCGTATGATAAATTGCATTTGTCAATAACACATACGTTTGTAATACAAAAACTCTTTGGTGCCTGCCCGTCAAATGAGTTGCGATAGCCCAGTGGTTAGACCGTGCGAGTCTTTAGAATCGGTCACAGGTTCAAACCCCGCGCAAGTACCGATTAACTTTTCAGTTAAAACTTGTGTCTAATTGATAATTGCAATTTACCACTAGCTTTTCGGTAATGTAAAACATCGTGAAGAAACCTCCATATATATATATCACTAGAGAATTCTGGAGATGTGTAACCTACCAATACGTAAACGACGTAGCCGTTGGCCTATACCCAGAAGTGGGATAGTAACAGGTTACATTAGTAACATCACTTTGTACATTATAGATTCTCACCTATGCGCGTAACTCAACAAGGCAAGCTAGAGGAACGTATGGCATTTATGTCTATAGTTCTTCCCGAAAGGATGAAGCTGGAGCGTCCAGACTCTCTTCACGCCCTGAGGGCTAACTCAGAGGTGCTCACAACGCCCTTTGACATACACACTACACTTTTGGATGCGATGGGGCTAAGTGAATACGCAAGCGACAATGTTTGTCCATATGCTAAGATACGGAGGGGTTTGAGTCTTTTGAAGCCGGTAAGTAAATAGCTGACTAAATATATTTTTTAAATACAGTAGAACTTCCATAACTTAAACCTCGATTGCTTAAGACCTCTGTAACTTCAAAATACGCAGCCTTAACAGTAAAGCAAGCACAACTTACAAAAATTATTTCAATTTTTGCGCTCAAAAACTTTGAAAAATTTTCTCTGTAACTTAATTAAACTACTGTAGAACCTCGATTAGTCGAAAACCTCTTAAACTGCAAACGATAATTACTCCATTCCCTCTTAGACCCCAAAACCTCTGTAACTTATTTAAATAATCAAATTTTGACTCTCAAAAACTTAGAAAAATGTACTCTGTAACTTAAACTACATTAGAATCTCGATATTTTAAACTTCAATTAGTCGAAACCTCTTTACATTCAAAAATTAATCTACTCCCACTATACTCCTCCCTAGACCCCAAAACCTCTATAACTTAAATAAATAATTTCAATTTTAAAACTCAAAAACTTAGAAAGATGTACTCTAAAACCTCAGTCTGCAGTGTTTGGAGCATGAGCAAACTGACCTTTGAACCAAAGCCAAGTGATATCGACGCTTTAGGGAGTTTGTCGTTAAATCGAGTGACGTTATATGAAGTTTACACTGTATAAATAAACAGATACCCCGGTCCCGTACTTGCGACGACGCCTGCGTCCTACCCCACTGGTGTGTGTGCCTCAACACTAACTGGCAGGATGTGCCCAAAACGGACCCCCTGTACACCAGATGCGTCGACGCTTTAGTACACTTTATCAACAATGTGACTGAGGAGAAAAGGTTACTAAAAAGAATATCCCTATACCGCAATCTAAAACTCCTTATGCAGTAGTTAAAATATGTCCATATATCACCGCAGAAACACCGCCGTGTGGTATCCGGTTGAGTAGAATAAACCACCCTCGATAAATATAAATCATAAATTGATGTCAGGCAGGCCAGTCGTAAAAAACGTAGCCAAATGTTTGTAACGTGTTGCGCCGACCCACCTTAGAGTGGGATTAGGGCAGGAGGATGACTTCTTTTGTAATATTGAATATAAGACACCATCTTCCTGCCCTTATCCCACTCCAAGTGGGGTCGATACAGCATGATATAATCATGCTGGCACATGATTTGGTTGCGTTTTTACGACTGGCCGCCTGCCTGACGTCAACTTACCATAGTCGTATTTTACGACACCTCGGTAAGAAAGAGGGTGGTTATTCTACTAAACCGGATACCACTTGGTGGGTCAACTTACCTTAGTCGCTTTTTACGACACTTCGATAAGAAATGAGGTTGGTCTGTAACCTGTATGTGAGTCAATATATAAATAAATATTAAATATTAAGTTGGTGTCAGGCAGGCTGGTCGTAAAATACGTAGCCATATCGTGTAACAACATGTTTGTAACATGTTGTGCCGACCACACTTAGAGTGGGATAAGGGCAGGAGGATGACTTCTTTTATTTAATACTAGCAATCGCCAGCGGTTCTGCCCACGTGGAAAGAATAAAACCGTAAAATAATCTTTTGATTACCATAGAAATGGTTAAAGCGGGGCAACCTTAAAAGATAGGCATATTCTGTCGCGGACTTTTATTTAGAACTTTTAGAGGGGAATAATTTTGTAATACATGATTTTTGAATAACTTTCACCGTTTACTTAACGCACGCAAGGAAAGTTTTAAATTTTGCCGTTTACGTAATATTGTTTATTGTTGCTCCTCTCCTTTTCATCTTAGCGTGATACTATGTATATATGACTATGTATAGCATATATGTATAGCGCCTTTAGCCTTCCTCAATAAATTGACTATCATACACTGGAAGAATTTTTCAAATCGGTCCAGTAGTTCCTGAGATTAGTGCGTTCAAACAATCAAACTCTTCAGCTTTATATATAAGTATAGATAAATATCATAAAAATTTATTAATTTAATATTAAACTGTCTGATTGTTCACCATATTTCGCTACTTTACGAAGAAACATCTACACTCAACCTTCCTTGTACCCCGCAAGCGAGGACTAAGTTAAACGATTAGTCTATAATTCTATAATTTAATTTCTCAGAAGGTAAAGTGTAAAAATAATTCCAAATTTTCAGATCTCTATGCGCTCTAAGAACTTTGACGTCTATAATGTGGGTCACTCGCCAGGTCCCTGAAGATACGAGGGTCAAAGCAAACAATATTACTCGAAACGTGTATTACCAAGCAACGGTAACATAAATCTTTAACTTGTTAACAATAATGGTCGATTTTCTAATTATTGAAGCTTATATTCATAATATTCTTTATTCAAGTAAACTTGTAAACAAATGCCTTTGAATCGTCAACTCTACTGCTGGTTCGGAAAGCTGTTCCTACCGAGAAGAGCCAGTAGCCAACTCGGCGGTTGCTCTTTTCAAAATATAATTCTTATAACTAGTTACATTTGAAGAGTAGCTGCATGCATTCTTATAATCTACTAGCGGCCTGCCCCTGCTTCGCACGGGTATAAAATATATATCCCATGTCAGTCAGTGCAAAAAAAGATGTACAAATACTTAGTACATTATTTTGATAAATCACGTAGGGTTTAGCCTGCGTTTGCAATGTAAGCGGAAAAAAATGTAATTATTTACAGAAACCTCAAAAATTACAGTATTTCTCAACTCCGTATTGAATGTTATTATACGTACAAACCTCCCTCTGGAATCACTCTATCTATTAAAAAAAACCGCATCAAAATCTGTTGCGTAGTTTTAAAGTTTTATGCGTACATAGGGATATAGGGACTTTGTTTTATAATATGTAGTGATGTCGGACCAGTAGGCTCTTTCTATCAGCCTCTTTTTAATGGTTATTTACTGCTGTTATGGCAAAGCTAAAATTTCTTGCGGAATTTTACTATAGAATCCTATACCCAAACCCACAAATGACTCACGTACCTTTGCAAGGCGTAAAGCAGGAGCCGCTGAACCTGTTGTAGCTTCATTAAATCTAATCTTTAATATTTAAATTAGTTAATCTTGTATGTATATATATATTTATTTTCCTAATCTCGGAAACGGCTTCAATTTTCGATTTTCCTGAAATTCAGCATGTAGGGTGTTTTGGGGGAGAAAAATCGATCTAGCTAGGTTTAATTTTAAAAAAACATTTTATTCCTGTTTTTGGGTATTAAAATAAATACTAAAATTTACATTGAATATATAAAACGCTATTTTTACAGTTTAATGTCAAGTCAGCGTAGCTTATACGGGGAACGGGTGGTCTCGAGAAAAAAAAAAAACCTAGGGTCGAGCCCCACCTATTACTTTTTCTTTTTTTTTCTTTTTATTAAAAAAACGGTAAAAAAAATCTAATAAAAAATCTTTATTCAAGTAAGCTTTTGCATGCTTTTGAACCGTCAAGTATCAATTACATTTATTAAAGCTACAAATGGTCCAGAATGTTGCTCTTACTGAGAAGAACCAGAAAGAAACTCGGTGGTCAATCTTTTAAACATCATCCTCCTGCCGTTATCCCACTCTAAGTGGGGTCGGCACGTCATGTTAGAAACATACTGTCACATGATTTGGCTACGTATTTTACGACCGGCCGCCTGCCTGACGTCAACTTACCTTATTCGTATTTTACGACTCATCGATAAGATAAGAGGGTGATAACTATTTTACTCAACCGGATACCACACGGCGGGTGGACTTACCTTAGTCGCCCTTTACGTCACCTCGGTAAGAAATGAGGGTGGTACTATTCTATTCAGCCGGATACCACACGGCGTGGTCAATCTTTTAAATATTTTCAATTTAGTAATCATCACTTTTTAGATTATAATGTCGCCCGGCCGAGCGGCTTTTGAGGCTTCGTTGCAGTATGACAGAAGCAAGGACGAATTCATTGTATCTGAAAAGGATGTTTCTAGAATTTCCGCGTAAGTTTTAAAAACTTATTATACTGTGGAAGACTACGCCGTGTGGTATCCGGCTGAACAGAATAGTACCACCTTCATTTCTTACCGAGGTGTCGTAAAAGGCGTCTAAGGTAAGTCGACACGCCGTGTGGTATCCGGCTGAGTAGAATAATAACACCCTCATTACTTACCGAGGTGTCGTAAATGGCGACTAAGGTAAGTCGACCGACATGTGGTATCCGGCTGAGTAGAATAGATCATCCTCATTTCTTAGCGAGGTGTCGTAAAAGGCGACTAAGGTAAGTCGACCGACATGTGGTATCCGGCTGAGTAGAATAGTTCCACCCTCATTTCTTACCGAGGTGTCGTAAAAGGTGACTAAGGTAAGTCAACACGCTGTGTGGTATCCTGCTGAGTAGAATAGATCATCCTCATTTCTTACCGAGGTGTCGTAAAAGGCGACTAAGGTAAGTCGACCGACGTGTGGTATCCGGCTGAGTAGAATAGACAACCCTCATTTTTTACTGAGCTGTCGTAAAATACGATTAAGGTATTTTACAACCGGTCGTCTACCTGACATCAACTTAACTTGATCGCCTTTCGCGACACCTCGGTAAAAAAATTGTGGTGTTTTCTACTCAGCCGGATTCCACAAGTCGAAATAATTAAAAAAAAATTATAATTAAAAATATATTTTTTTAATAATATAAATTATATTGTTAAAAAAACTAAAAGTATTTCCGCCCGAACAGGGACTTGAACCCTGGACCCTTGGATTAAAAGTCCAATGCTCTACCGACTGAGCTATCCGGGCCATGGCAATATTTGCGAATATATCTATGTATAGCGCTATACATGGGGTCTTTATAGTTGTGATACCCAATAGATCAGAGTATCCCAACGTGGGACCCACGACCCACAAGGGGGCAATTTGATGGTTAAGGGGGGGGTGTAAATCGATACGAGTTTAAGCCCTTCGCTCTGGGTCATTTAATTTTTTCTAGATCAGGAGATAGATAGACTTGTGGAGTCTATCTCCTGACGATGCTTCGTTTACGGGGCGAAACAATTGTTGAGATTGTGGTGGTGAATGTGTGCAGTGCTTGTGTATTGTTGTGTTGTGGCAGGTAGTGCATGAGTTACAAATTCTGCATGTATCAGTACATATAACGAATAATGTTGGCAACACCAACATGTTAGTAGTAGGAATTGAATTGTATGTGGCAGCATTCTCTCTTCTCTCTTGATGGCGGAACGAATACAAGCGTTACAAAGTGTTCCGGTCTTTTATTATACCAGTAAAACAATTATACAGTCCACTTACGACCTAACATGGTCCTTAGTGCACTCCACATTTAGTATTACATATATTTTCTTATATCGCGTAATATAGCAAAATAATATTCTCATTAGTTTTGCCTAATGATTGTATCAAAAACTAAAGAAGAGGCCTTTGATCAGAAGTGGGATAATAGGACTATTTTTTGCTCTTTTTTCAGATATGGTACGGAACCTGCTTGCGTGAGCTCGACGCATCCCCACCTAAACAAATATTGCTACTGCATTGTCAAACACTACAGCGCGTTCAACTTATTTAACCTCCCTTAATGTTGTGAAGTTAAATAAACCTTATTGACAAGTAAAAAGCTGTTTAATTTACCCCAATACTAAATAATCCCTTGTCTATAATATTATAATAACGACGATATTTCTCCTTTATTCTTATTCAATAAATAAAAAGCAGTTTTCCCAGAGTCAACCCATTTACTCTTTCGCAACAACTCAATGAATGACACATAAAAATATGACAGCCACAATGCTTTCTCATATTAATCGCCAACTCTATGCAGGAGGTTGTATTAAAAACATGTTGTTGTTCATAGAGTTGGTCCATTAATATGAAAAAGTATTGTGGCTGTCATTATGTGTCATTGAGTTTTTGCCAAAAAGTAAATGAGTTGACTTTGGGAAAAACTGTTTTTTATTTATTGAATAAGAATAAAGGAGAAATATCGTCGTTTATTATAATAAAGTAAACTACTCAACCTATTTAAACTCCCTTATGTTATTCTGAAGTTAAATAACACTTGTTTTCAAGTTAAAGTGTTTTAAGTACAACAAATACTTAATAACCCCTTGTCTATAATATATAGTTAACTACTCAACCTGTTAAATCTCTCTTAATGTTATTCTGAAGTTTAATAAACCTTATTGACAAGTAAAATCTGTTTAAGTTACCTCTGTAATAAATAACCCCACTATCTTATAATATATACTTAACTACTCAACCTATTTAAACGCCCTTATGTCATTCTGAAGTTAAATAAAAGTTATTGACAAATAAAAAGCTATTTAAGTTACCCCAATACTAAATATCCCCTGTATCTATAATATATAGTTAACTACTCAACTTATTTAAACTCCCTTAATGTTATTCTGAAGTTAAATAAAACTTGTTGATAAGTAAAAAGCTGTTTAAGTTAACTCATAAAAAGCTGTTTAAGTTAACTAATAAATAACCCCATTATCTATAATATATAGTTCGCCGCTCAACTTATTTTAACTTACTTATGTTATTCTCAATTTAAATAACACTTGTTTATAAGTAAAAGCTGTTTATGTAAAACCAATATTAATAACCCCTCTCTATTTAGACAAATTCAAATTCTAAATATTCTTTATTGATGTAGTCTGTTTTTAGTGATTTTGAATCGTCAAATGTTTTTAAAGAAGTTACTGCTGATTTGGCAATTTGCGCCTACCAAGAAGAAGAAGAAGTAAGAAACTCGGCAGATCTTTTCAAAAAATTGTACAATTTACTTCTTGGACAGAAACTAAAATAGTATTCAGATTAGTATAAATTATAACAATAAAACAAACTTTATCATTAAGTCAATAATTTTATATTTCATTCTAAAACATCACATTTCTTGCTTTAAGTAACCACTTAGGTCATTTAAGTATATAAGAAACAGTATTGGACCTAGAAAGCTTCCCTGAGGAACGCAACAAAGAAAACCTCTAATTGTCCCTATTTTGTAGATATATTTCATCTGATTTGTTCTACGTGAAAATACTGACTTTTATCTTTATATTTAAATGAGTTAATCTTGTATATATATATATTTTCTGAATCTCTAAAACGGCTCCAACGATTTTCCTGAAATTCAGCATGTAGGAAGTTTTCGGGGAGAAAAATTGATCTAGCTAGGTTTTATGTAAAAAAAATATTGTTTTATCCTTGTTTTTGGGCATTAAAAAACACTAACATTTATATTGAATTGAATTTTCGCCATTAGCTGTCAAGTCGACGTAGCTTTTTCGGTTAACGGGCAGCCTCGAGAAATGTGAATGTCAAGGATCGATCCCAACGAAATAATTGTTTTTTCTTTTTTTTAAGTTTTTTTTTTTCAAAAAATTACCGAGCGAAGCTCGGTCACCCAGATATTTGTAATAATGTGACTTGTCATCGTTGACGCTTTTAATTTTTTTAAGCATTAAAGTGTGAAAAATTCTAATATACTATGAATTTCGGAAACAGCTCTGATTTTCATGTAATTTTGTATATAAGGGATTTCAAAAGGTTATAAATTGATCCCAGGTTTCATTAAAGAAAGTGGTTTTATTCGTGTTTCCAGGCAATAAAAATCTTCAACAATATTAAAATACGAAAGTTAATTTTGGCTGATCTTGAAACCAGAACACCCAGGTTCGAATCCAGATATCACCATGTCAACTTATTCATTCCCTTTTTCTCAAGTTAAATCTTTTTTGAGAACTATTATTATATTATCTAAGAAAATCTTATAAAAAAATATCTATAGCAAGGCTCTAACCGTTCATTCAGGTACTCATTTATAAAATGTTATCTTTGTATAAAAGTTAAATAACTTTTTCGTTCTCTTTTCGCTTAGACATTATCATTATGTAAAAAATTAAGATCCTCACTGTCTATATCTTCAAGCCCTATTCTTATATCTAGTTTAATACTGATTTTCTTCACTTCATTTTTATTGGTGGTGGTGGTATGCTAGTGGTATCCCGGTGGTCCGTATGCAGTCGATGGGGTGTAGGTGTTGCCATTACTGTTGCCATTGAAGTTGCCAGTGTACTGCGGTGTATTATAGTTGTAACCTAGAAACAAATATATTGTTAGGAACGGGAAACGTGACTTTGTTCTTCGAATAGAGCAAAATAACATATATCGTTCTAGTAAGGCGTATAATGATTTATTTCACGACAATGATATATTTAACGATAATATATTTTCTTTCAAAAATAAAATAAGAAAAATACTGTATTAAAACATTAAATAGTTAAGCTTTTAACTTACTAATATTTGTGTAACTTTTTTTAGTGGAAACTATATGTATGATACATTTATATTTAAATACTTATTAATTAATAGAACCATTGTTTGTTTAGCGCTAACCCTCTTCTTCAAAGAAAAGGAGAAATTATAGTAAAGTTAGTTTTTTTTAATTAACCGTTTACCGAATTTTAAGTGAGATGGTGGATGGACACTACCTCCTATTTGGAAATCAATTTTTGACACTACGGGTTCAAATGAAGACCGATTTGAATCCGACAACGTAAGCGTCGCATGTACAAACTTCATCCGTGCATCCGACGACAAAGACCAGAGCGACTGAAAACGTTGAAGAGGCGCGATCACCGCCGTTGCCTACTAACAAAATAACCTACATGTCCATTTTTTTTAAACAGCAAAAACCCTTTACGGGTACCGCCGCCCGACGGGGACAGGCGACGGTTATGTCGGACTCGCACCGACTAAAATAACCTGTGTGCTCCACCACGCTGCTGGTGGCGGGGATAGGGTACCTATAAAGAAATTGCCCCCATCCCCGCCAGCAGCACCTCTGTACCCCAGAGTGCGCCACCTCTGGGTCAACCTACATATCTATAGCTCTACCCGAGATGATGAAAATAGAGCGTTCACTCTTCACACTGGAACAAAATAGTCTTCAACTTTTCAACAAAAAAAGGAGAAAGTATAATAAAGTTAGTTGTTGAACATACCCTTGTTATTATTATCCGGATACCTAGCTTGTCCCTCATATGTCACCTTGGCGTGGAAACCAGTCTGCCAGTCTGCGTGGTAGGTCACTGGAAACAGAGATAAGAAACAAAGAAATAAGAGTTTCTTTTCTTTTCGAACTTCTTTTTTTTCTTTGTTGACTATATGCTGTTGGCCCTAACAGCTTTTACAACGTCACCGGGCGGGACGGGTGAGCGCAAAGCATAGTTGAGGTTGCGAAATGCGGAGAGTAGAGCGCAGAAGCTTTACTAGCGTCGGAGAACGTCGTCCTAAGGGTGCCTCCTGAAGAGTTACAGTTAGAGCCGCTTAAGGAAGTACTAGTAAGGTAAGTCAAAGGTTGACTGGAAGAGATCCCTTTTAAAGATAAGTCCACCTTTGTACATGTGCTATGCTTCTTTTTCTTTCTCTTCAAAGAAATAAATAAGGTATAGATAGAGACTATGAACCCAGAACTTAATCCTTATAGGTGTAGCCAATGTTAAATCAAATTAAAAATCTTTTATTTACAGAAAAAAATCACATGAAACTACGTACAAGGAGAACAAAACAATACATAAAACGTACATAAAGAATTTAAAAAAAAATAAGTTATACAAAAACAATGAAGAAAAAATAAATAAAATACGCAGAGAAATGTGACTCTGTAAAAAGGAACACCACTCAGCGTAATTGAGGGGGGTACCTCAACGCTAGTTTTCAGTGGCGACATCTTACTAATACACCCAGAACGTCAGGGACAGTGTTACATATATTAGGAATTTATACATTTTTATCTGGATCTGGATAAATGAGAAAATAAATATATAAATTAATAATATATAGTTTGAAAATTAAACAAGAAAAAATTGCAGTCATGTGCCATTTCAAAATTTTAATTAAAAATACATCGCACACACGCATGGAGAGACGGAGGGATGCACGTAGGGTTGCCACCTTTTTTTGAAGAAAAATAGTATTATTCTTTTTAAATCAAAAAAATATAGTACTTTTAGGAAATTCAGGAAAACAAATAGTACACATCTATTTTTAATCATTATTTATTTTTCCATGATTATTTATTATTACTTTTCGCTGGACAATTACAAAGGAGTTAGAGTGCTAACTAACTAAGCCCCGTAAATACATGGATGAGTTTCGTTCAAACATTCCCTATGCAGTGCTGCGGGTGCGTTAAATTCACAGTTGATTAAAAAAAAGCGCGACAATTGAATTTGCGATAAAAATATAGTATTTTCGTCCTATATTGTTTTTCTATCATATATAGTACAATTGACTAAAATATAGTATGATACTATATAATATAGTACGGTTGGCAACCCTAGACGCACGCGCGCACATACACACACACACACACTCAGACACACACATTAACATTAATAAAATTAGTACGTAAGGTTAAAATAGTCATTACCAATCTGGACCCTCCCATCTGGTAGGTGCACTCTGTACTCCCCACGGACTACGTTCCCATCCGACATTTCTCGCCTATCGTAGTCGTTGCCTGACTGAGCATCTTTCACAGAATATCCAAATTCGTACGACTTTGGCTGGAAAGAAAACTTAAGTCAACAAAGTCAACTGAACACTTGAAGTTAATAAGGCACTAAGGGTTAAGTTAAGGCACTTTGTTGGCACCAAATTGCATAGAAGCCTTTTACGATACCTCGATAAGAAAGAGGGTGGTCTATTCTACTCAGCCGAATACCACACGGCAGTGAATAGAATGATTAGAATGTATCGAACTGAATTAAGCCTAAGTACCTTAGTCACCGAGTCTTGCTCTGTAATTTTTTTAAAGACATTAAAAAAAATACAAATAAAAAAAAATAAAAAAAGCGCCAGTGATATGTCAGACTCGATACCAGGTTGAACTCATTGGGTCCTCTCGTTACCTTAAAGCTATCACAGCATTATGTTTGACACCCAAAAATATCCTTTGGATTCAATTGTACATCAGTATTATTTCACTGCCCAAAAAAAGGGATAAAGCTTTTTCATAGATTTTTTTTTAAATAAAAACTGGCTACATAGATTTTTCTTCCCCAAAACCCCCTATATGCTGAATTTCATGAAAATCGTTGAAGCCGTTTCCAATATTCGGAAAAAAAATTTTAATGTAAGGGCACTAGTAATCGATCATGCACTAGCAGTTGACCGTTTTGTATGAAATTTTAAATAATAAGCGTTTTGTTTGTTATACCTAATAAAAAATATTAATTAATAATAAATATTCAATATTCAATATTAAACAGCAGCAGCAGGGTCATCTCGCTTACTCCCCGGTTGGGGGGGTAGGCGGGGTACGGGCCTCGAGGCGTACCTCTTTGCCCGGGCATTTCCTCGCAGGCATTCTGCCTGGTTCATGTTCCGGCCGTAGGCCGAGGTCACCTAGGTGACCTAAGGGTTGTCGGTATTCGGGCCGTGAGCCCAGGTCACCTATGTGACCTAAAGGATGTCTGGTTCGGTGGGGAGGTTTGGGAATGGTAGCTCCCAGACCTCATAGTCATCGTCAGGAATTGTCGAATCCGGTGTTGGTGTCGTAATCGGTGGTGTTGTCTCGTCCGGTGGTTTCGCCCTCTCGCCCGTCGCGTCGTCCTCATTGTCACCGTCGTCCTCCGCATCGGGCCGCGGAGACGGTGACCGCAGGAGCTCGCGAGGCAGGGAACGTCCATCGGGTGGTCGTGCATGGAGTGGCGCGATGCCATGGAGGTGAACGTGCGCGCTGGTGTCCGCGCGCGCGAACAGTCGGCGCGCAAGGCGACGAACGAACTCCTCCACGGTCGGCGTTTTGGTGTCCCGATGCACGACGTCGTTTCGCACATACCTCGGGGCTCCTACGATCAATCGCAGGCAGCGGTTCTGCTGGACTTGAAGCCTTCGTCTCTGGTACGCCGAACATAGCGCGTACCAGGCGGGTGCCGCATAGGTCAAGCGCGAGCGGACGTAGGCACCGTAGACTCGCAGTTTGGTATTGACAGGTAGATGGGATGTGAACAGCGTGTGGAGCTGGGACCTGGCAGCAGCAGCTTGGCCCACGGCACGATTGACCATGGGGACCATGCGCAGGCTGCGGTCCAACTCACACCCCAAAAACCTCACTGTGGTCTTCCACTCTACGTCCTGACCTCGCAGAGTGAGTTGACGTAGCGGCTTGGAGTGACTGGTCAGCAGAGCGGCCGTCTTCCCGACGTTGACGGCCATCCTCCACTTGTCCAGCCATTCCGGCAATAAGTTCAGCAGACGCTGCATGCGGTTTGTGGCGACGATCTGGTGATAAGACGACGCGAAATACGCGCTGTCGTCAGCGAATAGCGACAACAGCACGTCCTCCTCCCCTTCCCGCAAATGGTGGCGCAGGGTGGGGATGTCATCCGTATACGCCGCGTATAAGCGCGGCGATATACAACTGCCCTGGGGTACTCCGGCTTGGATGGTGCGTGGTTGGGATTCGGCACCATCCACTGCCACGTAAAAGCTACGGCCGCTGAGGAATGACGCCAGCACATAAGCAGGCGGCATGGTGGTATCCAGGATCTTGACCAGGAGCCCGGCGTGCCACACGCGATCGACAGCCTTCTCGATGTCGAGAAAGACCCCCACGGTGTAGCGCCCGTTGTTCCGCTCACTGGTCAGGTGGTTAATGACCCTCGCCAGCTGGAGCGTCGTCGAGTGGCCGCTGCGGAATCCAAACTGCTCCTCGCGCAGGGGCAGATGGGGCGTGACTCGACGCAGCAGCAGACGCTCAAACAGCTTGGCTATGTGCGAGAGCAGGGTGATCGGCCGGTAGCTTCCAGGCAGGCGGCGGTCCTTCCCCGGCTTGGGAAGAACTATGATCTTCCCGGTCTTCCACGCCTCTGGGAAGTGACCGGTGCGGAGTACTCCGTTGAATAGGCTCGTGAGCGCTACGAGACCTGTTCGGGGCAGCAGCATCAGCGCGGCGTTGGTGATTCCGTCGGGGCCTGGTGCTTTTCGCTTATCGAGGCGAGCAGCAACCGACCGCAGCTCTGACAGGGAGATGAAGTCCTCTCCCCGGAGCGGCGGTATAGGGGCCGACAGGAACCTCTCCAGCTTGCTCTGGACAGCCGCGTGATGACGGATGACGTGGAGGTTGGAGGTGTTGGGGGCGTTGGGCGTAAATGTCTCTTCCAGGTGGGCCGCCAGGATCTCAGCACGATCCCTGGCGGCGTAGTTACGTCTACCCGTTGCATCAAGCAACGGGTAGATGGGGGTGTCATGTCCGGTAAGTTTCTTGCAGAGAGAGTACAGCGCTGTGTCGTGCTCCGTCGCTCGATCGACGGTATACTCCCACCGCGCCTCGTCGAGAGCGACTATGGCACGCGCGATCTTCTCTGCAAGCCGGTTGAGGTCAGCCTTCACCCTGGGGCAACGAGTGCGGGCCCATAGGCGACGCAGGGTGCGCTTCCGTCTCAGCATGCAGCGGAGCGAGCTCGGCAGGTCCTTCCTTCGGTTGGTGTGTGGTGAAGTCGACGTGGTGGTGGACGCTGCTGCCTTGGCGGCGATGATCGCCTCGGTGACGAGTGCAGCAGCATCGTCGACTTCCGAATTCGGAATATTAAACAATGGGTGTAGTTCTGAGCTTTCGGCAGTTGTTAATAGATGGCAACACGTAATTACAAATTTATTTTTTATTAGCTACAACAAACAAAACGCTTATTATTTAAAATTTCATACAAAACGGTCAACTACTAGTGCATGGTCAATTACTAGTGCACTTTTACATACAAGATTAACTCATTTAAATATTATTTAAATTCACTGATTGTTGTAGCAGGTTATTGGATTATAGGTTGATTTCATCGACAGTGATTTCGTTTCCGCTCTATTTTTTATATTTATTACGTATAATAAAACTTTATTTTACATAATGTATCGTGTAATTAGAAGTAGACAGTTTGACACTACAATTTACCATGATTGGTATTTTACATAACCTATCGCGCATATAAATTTGTTTTTTTTTACAATTTCAATATCTTCTGTAGTGAGGAGTCAATTTGATACTAGATAGTTGAATTTGTATCACACAATGACTGGCCCGTTGGCGTTGGATTCCCGCCGAGGGCCAACATTTTCTATAAATGAATTTGTTGGTCTTTGAGCATAGGTGTATATTTGTATTTAAGTATGTATTTATCTTTAGTTCTGATGAGATTTTTTTATATCCGTCAGTTGCGTGTGACTACACAGTTGCTGGAATCCGATAATAATCACGTTACAGTTTACTCGGACGACACAAATTGCGCCTTCCAGGTCGTAATAAGGATAATGCTCATTTAAAACGTTCAATGACATCGCGCTAAGCAACATTACTGGAATTTGAAATTCTTCGCGGTCTAGGATATAATTTTAAGCTACGCATATGGGTTTCCAAATGTCTGTTCAAATCAAATCAAAAGAATCTTTATTCAAATAAGCTCTCTCAAACACTTTTGAATCGTCAAGGATCAATATAATGAAGCTACAACTGGTTCGGAATGTTGCTCTTACCGAGAACAATCAGAAAGATCGACGGTTAATTTTTGAAACATTTTCAATTTTACATTATTCAGTTTATGCAAGTTTTTCCATAATGTTTTCCTTCACAAAACATCATCATCTTCCTGCCCTTATCGCACTCTAAGTGAGGTCGGCACAACATGTTATAAACATGCTGTCACATGATTTGGCTGCGTTTTTACGACCGGCCGCCTGCCTGACGTCAACTTACTTCTGTCGTATTTTACGACCCCTCGGTAAGAAAGAGGGTGGTCTATTCTACTAAACCGGATACCACACGGTGGGTCATCTTCCCTTAGTCGCCTTTTACGACACCTCGGTAAGAAATGAGGTTGGTCTATTCTACTCAGCCGGATACCACACGGCAGGTCGACTTACCTTAGTCGCCTTTTACGACACCTCGGTAAGAAAAGAGGGTGGTACTATTCTATTCAGCCGGATACCACACGGCGTTCCTTCACAAACAACGTAGGTTAAATTGCAACTATTAATTAACCACACCAAGTTAACAACAAAATTATTGGTTCCCTAGGATTTGAACCCATGACCTTCTGAAAACAGTCACACGGTCTCGCCGTACGGCTATTAAAGTTCTAAACGGTTTTAATTTTAAACTATTGCTCTAAACTATGCAGTCTAGTCTTTATTTGAAAATATTTCTCACAATTGCTGATTTTCAGGATGCATTTTAATTACTATATGTTCTTCTGATGACAGGAATTTTATACTAAACAAATGTAACAACTTAACTAGGATAATTATGATGAACTGCTCGAAACGACCTCTACGCTTGTTTATACCAATTTTCTCAACACACATCCGCAATGACAAATCATAAACGAGCAACAAACGAAAAATTCAACAGCTCACAATCCTCCTTATTAACATTAACATTAGAAACCAGAATCCAGTGTGAAAAAACTATAACAACCGCATCATTTAATTGGTTGTAATCTCAATGAGATAATATAAGATCAAAACATTTACCATTGACGCCAGTTTCATGCGAAAAACAAGTATTTGCGCACGCTTTACACGAAAATGCGGGCGTTAACGTATTTAATACTAATAGCTCTAGTGAACGCAGATATTCGTATATACGTAACCGATACGCCTATACAGAGAATCGGAAGCAGATTATACAAGAAGGAATTGATTACAGATAAATTTACAGATGTAAAAGAGCTAGCATACGATTCTGCGACCAGAAACCTTTATTTCATGCATATGGATGAAGTTATTCAGAATTCAGGACGCGCTGTGGTAAATATAATAACGAAGGAATCAATGAAAATTAATGGAATAGCAAGGAATAAAGCAACAGCAGTAGATCAAGATTCAGGAGATGTTTACTTCGGCTCCGACAACGGACTATACAAATACGATCCTCTACTTGGAGACGCTGTTAATATAGGACTATACAATATGAATATACTTAAAATTGTCATAAGGAACAACGAAATGTATATAATAGATGCGAACAGTCATAAAATTTACAAGATATTCGATCACGGTACTAAAGCTATTCGAGTGGGAACAATGAAATCAGTTTTGGAGTTCGATGTAGATTATCAGAAGAATGTCCATTATTTGTCAACATGTGGTGTATACTGTGCTATAAACGGTGATCATATCGTGAAAAATACAGATTTGAGTGACGTTTATCATTTCTTAAGTGATGAATATAAGACTTTCGGTGTCACTGAGGATGGGTTGTATGAAATCGATTGCTGGAACGGTACAGCGAAACGGGTCGCTAATTTGGACTTTTTCCCAAGAAGTATGATATTCGGGGACTATGGGGACATATTTTATTCTACAGAAAACGGTATTTATAGATTGAAACCGATAAGTTCGTACACAATTTATAGATTGCGTAGAAAAGGCACTTGATGTATATTAAAATTGTTTTGTACTTCATTAAATTTATCTGTCGTTATATTCTTTCTATTCAACTTAACTCAAAACTTAAGATTTCCACACGAACCATCGGCAGATTTCCTGCAGTTTTTACATATTTTATATGGACTCACTGCATACAATTGACGCCGGTGGCCGCAACAAGCTACAAATCATTATTAATCAACGAACAAATCAACTTTACAAATTCCAGTTTACTACACGTGTTTCGAGTCCTTCTTCGATGGACGTCCACTGCTGGACATAGGTCTCTTTAAGGGATCTCCACATCACACGATCTTGTGCCGCTTGGGGTCTACAGACGCTGCATTTTCCGATACAAGGTCGCCAGGTTCGTTAATACTTGGTATAGTGACCTCAAGTATATTTAAACTCTATCCATTATGCTTTAGGAACAATTTTTACTTTTAACAATAGTATAGCAAGATCACTCACAACTTCGGCTTCGTTGCCATGATGGTGACTTTGGTGGTTGTGGTTGCTGCCCTGCCCGACATGTCCTGGGCCAGTGAAGGAGTTTGGCGGCAAATAACTGCTCGGCAACCCTAAAGCTGGTTCAGAACGTAGAAAAGTTATACATTACCTCAGATAAATAGAAAAAGTTAGTTATAAATATTTAGTTCTTGCGAAAACTAAGCCGAAGTTTCCAATGAATTAAAATATTTCAAGTCTTAATTACAAAGTTATCTAAACAAATCTTTAATATTTAAATGAGTTAATCTTGTATGTACATAATATGTATATTTTCGGAAACTCGGTAACGCCTCTAACTATTTTCCTGATATTCACCACACACACTGTGTTAAGTATGTATTTAAAATTATATAAGTACTAGCTGCCTGCCCCTGCTTCGCACGGGTATAAAATATATATCCCATGTCAGTCAGTGTAACAAAATGATTAAAATCGATCGAGTAGTTTTGATTTATTCATTATTGCCCGTGGCCCGCACGCGTTAAATTTGGAGAAAAACAATTTCCTTTCCCAATACCAAGAAGATTTCCTGCTTTCTTTGGAATATCTAAATTCATATAGTACATTTTTACTTATTTACTTTTACATTTTCCCTATGTATTTTATTTTTACAATTAATTACAGAATGTCATTAAACAAACTCTTGAAAGAGGGACATAGCTGCTAAAGTCGAAGTGTTAAAGGGCGAAGCGCGGCGTCCTCACGGCATTTTAAATCTGTAATATCTCCAAAAATGTTCACTTAAATTACATGCTGTAAACGGCCATATTGATCTATATTAAATCAACTATTTATTTAAGGTATTTAATTGGATAAGGATTAATGCTGTATTGTATAAAAATTGCTTCAAAATTGTGGCATTATTTTTCGTAAAAAGTAAATGACAAAAAATGCTATAGTGGGTTATCCATAAGAGATAGACATATACCATCGCGGACTTTTCCGTAGACCTTTTCAAGATGTACAAATTCTTAGTTCATTATTTTGATAAATCTCGTAGGGTTTAGCCTGCGTTTGCAATGTAAGTGGAAAAAAATGTAATTATTTACAGAAACCTCAAAAATTACAGTATTTCTCTACTCCGTATTGTATGTTATTATACGTACAAACCTTCCTCTGGAATCACTCTATCTATTAAAAAAAACCGCATCAAAATCTGTTGCGTAGTTTTAAAGTTTTATGCGTACATAGGGATATAGGGACTTTGTTTTATAATATGTAGTATGTAGTAAGTATATATTCACCAGTTGTCTGTCCATTACACAAGTATTAAGTTACTTACTTTGGGGACAGACGTCCGTGTAAGTGTCGTGTGTATTTAATTCCTCCAACGATTTTCCTGAAATTCACCATGTATGTGGTTGTGGAGGAGAAAAATCGATCTAGCTAGGTTTTATGTAAACACTTTGCAATGCAATGCAGTTTAAAAACACTATTAAAGTGAGGCTGATACATAAAGCCTAGTGTACTGTTGAGGATTATTTAGACGACAAGAATGCGTGGATATAGATATTGTTCAACCCTGTACAAGATAGAAACGATTAAATGGCTCTTCTCGGTAGGAACAGCTTTCCGAACCAGCAGTAGAGTTGACGATTCAAATGCACTCGTTTACAAGTTTATTTGAATAAAGAATATTTTTTGAAGAATTTTTTATAAGAATGTTTTTTGGCCATTAAAAATACTAAAATTTATATAAATTGAATTTCTGCTATAAAGTGTCAAGTCAGCGTAGCTTATTCGGGGAACGGGCAGTCTCGAGAAATGAAAATACTTTTGTTATTTTGTAATAAATTACGGAGCAAGTCTTGGTCAACCATGTATTTTAATCTATTATAAGCTAAATAATATGAATCTTTAAGGATATGAGTCCCTTTACCACATATTTTATTCTGCATATGTATATTGTTACTTACCAGTTTTTGGCGGCAAAAATGTATCACTTGGTCTGTTGAAACTATTGGAATGGTAGCTGGGTTGGTAGTTATACCCTTGGAGTGGGGGTTCACCGTGCACCAGATACAGCAGGCTAAGTCCAACACTGACCATCTGAAACGATAATTACATCATCATCATCAATCTCCTACCCTTATCCCACTCTAAGTGGGGTCAGCACAACATTTTATAAACATGTTGTAACATGAATTGGCTACGACTACGACTGACCGCGTGCTTTACATCATCTTATCTCATCCTTAGTCGTATTTTACTCGTATTTTAAGAACTACTCTAAATGAGATCGGCATAACACGTTATAAACATGTTGTAACATGATTTGGTTACGTATTTTACAACCGACCGCGTGCCTGACGTTAACTTAGTTGTATTTTACTAGTATTTTAAGAACCATTCTAAATGGGGTCGGCACAACACGTTATGACGATGTCACAAGATTTGGATACACATTCCACGACCGGCCGCCTGCCTTACATCAACTTACCTTAGTCACCTTTTACGACACCTCGGTAAGAAATAGGATTGTCTATTCTACTCAGCCGGATACCGACTTACCTTACACGACGGGTCGACTTACCTTAAACACCTTTTACGACACCTCGGTAAGAAATAGGATTGTCTATTCTACTCAGCCGGATACCGACTTACCTTACACGACGGGTCGACTTACCTTAAACACCTTTTACGACACCTCGGTAAGAAATAGGATTGTCTATTCTACTCAGCCGGATACCGACTTACCTTACACGACGGGTCGACTTACCTTAAACACCTTTTACGACACCTCGGTAAGAAATAGGGTTGTCTATTCTACTCAGCCGGATACCGACTTACCTTACACGACGGGTCGACTTACCTTAAACACCTTTTACGACACCTCGGTAAGAAAGACGGTGGCGGAAAGAGAGAGAGAGAAGTTGAAGTCAGGCAGGCGGCCGGTCGTACAATAACTAGCCAAATCACATGACAACATGTTTATAACATGATGTGTTGTGTCCCACTTAGAGTGGGATAAGGGCAGGAGAATCATAAATCCGTGATAAAGTAAAATAAAAAATATATATATAATGCTAAATGTAGAGTGGACTATCATTTGCGATTTTGTCGTGGAGTCTATCTCCTGATGATGCTTCGGTTGCGGGGCGAAACGGTTGTTGAGTTTGTGATAGTGATTGTGTATTGTGGCGGTGGTGGAGATTTGTGCATGTGTTTTTACGAATCCTGGATGAATCCGGCATAAAAACGGATACTCCACTCTACATTTAGCATTATATATTATTCACTTTATCGCAGATTATAACTAAATAATATTATTAACACTTTTGTGCTAAGTTAAAATGCTATATTTCGTTATCAAATCTGTTAAATGCAGAATTTGTAAAATTTATGGACTAAAAATCTTTATGGACATGTCGAAACATGTACTATTTAAGAAGTTTCGACTTTAATACCATTGCATTATTAAAAACCGCGACCTACATGCATCTATTATTGCGAGAACCGCTATAATTTACTCTAATACGCGTAACGACTAACCCATAATTCGCTGTATTTATGTCGTGCTATGACATAATTAACATTGCCTGTTACAATGTCACATATTACCCTATATCACGCCCAGTTATTTGTATAAAGGTTACCAGTGTAAAACCTTCAGCTCCGCGGGTCGCGAGTTCGATTCCGACTGAGGGCCAACATTCCAAAGATAGCAGGAAATCTTCTTGGTATAGGGAAAGGAAATTGTTTTTCTCCAAATTTAACGCGTGCGTAATGAATAAATCAAAACTACTCGATCGATTTCAATCATTTTTTTACACTGACTGACATGGGATATATATTTTATACCCGTGCGAAGCAGGGGCAGGCGGCTAGTTTACTATAAATGGATTTGTTGGTCTTTGAGCCTGGATGTATATTTGTATTTAAGTAGGTACCTATCTACCTATGTATTTAAAAAAATATATAAGTATATATTCACGGGTTGTCTGTCCATAACACAAGTATTAAGTTGCTTACTTTAGGGACGGACGACCGTGTGTGTAAGTGTTCCATATATTTAAAAAAATAATATATATGAAATTTATGATTGCAATTTTACACGCTTTTCGGTGAAGGAAAACATCCTGAGGAAACCTGCATATCTCTAGAGAATTCTATCTATTATGTATCTCCGCAAAGTAACGCCTAATTCTATAAATTATTCAATGTAAATATATTATATAAAACTGGTGGTACATGCGACCGTCACAACCAGAGACAATATAAAAAAAACACTTATTTACCTTGAAATTTGCCATCGATGAAATTTTTTAATCTGCAACAAAACATCGATAATTAAAATACCTATGCTATATACCTCATAGTTTAGACCGAGATTCATAGAGTATGGGATAGGGATGTAGCATGGAGTAGAAAAAATCGATTTTTTTCTCATTAAAATAAATCGATTTTTAAAAAATCGATTATAATGTTTCGATACTCTCTCCTAGGGTCGCATAGTCTACACCCAAAAGAGGTGAAAGATCTCGCTGCCAAAAAGATCCTGGAGTTCCTGGAGATCACCTGCATTGGCAGCGAAATGTAGTCAGTGGCGATTACAATAGATCAGTAATGGTCAAAGATTCTAGGCCCTCTGGCCCTGCAAAGCCACTTCTCCCAGAAGAAGAAGAAAAAGAATGTTACGAAATAATCGATTATTTAAAAATCGTTTTTTTTACTTTATATTTCAAAAGTTGCCTTTTTCAATATTAATAACTAGCTTTTACCCGCAACTTCGTTCGCGGGGACTGTAGTTTTGGAATTACCAGTAGCTTCTGTCACTCTCCAACTGCAAATATCTCTATAGAATAAACAGAATAGTCACAGAGATTTATAGTTTTATCAAGAGCATAATTTTATTATTTTAGTAAATAACCCGTACATGAAACATATATAAAAAGAAAACTTCCTAGGTTGGGCTTATCTGCTACAATAAAATCCATACATGTACATCAAAAAATTCTTAATTTTTTCTGGTATTAAATATCACTATAAATATTATAAACTAATAACGTGCAAGAAAACTTTAATAATAACATGAATTGTCAACCTGTTTTTTTTTATATTACCTATATTGGTTCAGCGCTGGATTCTAAGTTTTTAGTATAAAATCGAAAAAATATATTATTAGAACATTTTTAAATTATGTTTTTGTGAACATAAAGTTTTACAATAAGTATCTGAAAATATATTAACGTCTCGTTATTAACAATTATTACAGATAAACAATTTAGAACCACTCCATATTATGAAAGAACAATGTCCCCGCAACTATCTGTCTGCTTACAATAAACTTAACAGCTAATTTACGGGCTTCATTCAATAGAAAAAATCTATACTAATATATAAAGCTGAAGAGTTTCTTTTTTTTTTTTTTTAATCTTTATTTTTGGGGGTTTTTTCTCAAGGAAAATGCCACCCCCATAGTAACTACAAACTAACCTTACTTTCTACGACTTATGCCTACTTTAACCACATTGTAAAGCAATTTCGCTTCTCCCGAATCTGGAGAAGCCATTTCTTTGTTTTGTTGTTTGTTTGAACACTTGTTTGAACGGTTACTTGACCGATTTGAAAAATTCTTTGAGTGTATTTGAACAGTAGCATTTTTAATATGAGTAATCACACTAATATATCAAATCAGAGTATGGATGTATGTTTGTTACTCTTTCACGGCGAATTCGCTGAACCAATATCGATGAAATTTAGCACAATTATTTCTTATACACCGGAATATACACCGGAATATACACCGGAATATACACCGGAATAATATATAGGCTATAGATATCCTGTAAATTCAATAGGAATTAAATAATTGTTAATTTGTCAAAGTCAAGTGATAAAATGGTTCTACTCGTATATCACATTGTTTGGCTTACGTCGAAAGAGTTATTCAAAGAAAGTTTTGATATATTTTGGATTCTGTTTACTGAATACATTTAACTGAGCTATTATAGCAAAAGTCTGTCTGCTACGTTTACATGGGCAATCCTCTGAACCAATCAATATTCATGAAATTAAGCAAAATTAATGTTTATATGCCGGGGGAACATATAGACTACAAAAATCCGGGTTTTTCTTTATATCTTGTAAATTTAAGAAATAGATATATCTATATTACACTGTCTGCATTACGTCGAAAAATTACTTTTAAGAAAGATTTTAAAAATTTCAGTTTTCTTTTATTGGATAAACTTAACTGACCTATTCTATTACAAATCATATGGGTTTTTTACTATAACAATTAATATTAATTGCGATAGATAGTGATTTTTTATGTTCAATAGCGGGTTATAACTTTTTTTTTATGAAATAAGGCGTTACTTTACGGAGATCCATAATAAAAAAGTAATGAAAAATTTATTTTGCTATGCTCCGATATAAAAGAAAATACATGTAATGCTTAATGTAGAGTGCAGGATTCGCTCTCATAGGTGATACCTGCAGAATTCGTAAAAACTACTACTACACTACCACGTAGTCCGGATTGGATTACCATGGTAGATAAAGCCTCCAGTCGCCTTCTTAAAGGAGAGAGAAGGCTTTGCCCACAATGGGAGATAGTAACAGGTCATTACTTTCCTTACAGAAATAATAAATATATATATTTTTTTAATAATTAAAATGCAAAGCTCTATACAAATGGTCCGATGATTACGTTTACTTTGATTTAAGCATCTAGGATTCCATTTGCTAGTTCACCCCACTTAAAACCAAAAATTGCTAAAAATATGTCATATATTGTGTCCTAATATATATTGCTACATTTTTATTTTAAAATCTATACTAATATATGAAGCTGAAGAGTTTGTTTGTTTGTACGTGCTAATCTCAGGAACTACTGGGCTGAATTGAAAAATTCTTTGAGTGTAATATGGTCCATTCATCGAGGAAACCTATAGCCTATATAATGTCACGCTAAGATGAATAGGAGAGGAGCAGTAAAAAAAATATTACAAAAACGGTAAAAGTTAAAAATTTCCATGCGTGCACAGTAAATGGTGATATTTATTGAAAAAACAAAATTGTTCACCTCAAACAGTTCTCAATAAAAATATAAAAGTCTGCGACAGCATATGTATATTTAATTTTTAAGGTTAACCCATTTTAACCATTTTACGGTAAATGATCAAAATACTACGGTTACTTACAAAATTACGGTTTTAATCTTTCCCCGCGGGCGGCAATTGCTAGTTTCAAATTAATGCCTTCAAGGAATAAAAAGTTTGAAACAAAATACACTCTTCATTAACAATGATTATTAACCATATTATAATTTGGTAAGACGAAATCCTTACTTTTAAATCTTATCGTAAGTGTGACTCACTGTTCAGTTTAGCCCGTGCATTATAATGCTATCGATAAGTGTATGTTACCCTTTTGTTATGCCTAAGAAACTCGAATAAAAATGAGAATTTCTTAAAAAAATCAGCTTCAGACCCGCCTTCATCATAAAAATATTTTTGAGCTTCTCTTAGTAATATATGTAATATATGTAATTCAGTAAGTTAGAAAACTTCAGGAACGGCGAAAGGCGAAAAATGGAAAAAATGTAAGTACCAGTATTTGCTGACCGATTGAAGTAAAACGTACCCTATATGTTGAGTGAGGTTTTCTACTACATTTTAGTGAAAACAGCATCTAAATCGGATCAGTGGTTTCTGAGATTAGCGGGAACAAAGGCACAATGCCTTTAGAAGGCAAATAAAAAACTGGACTACAAAATGTGAAATTCTTCGAAAAAAAATTCGGCTTCAGACCGGCCTAGTTCTCATAAAAATATTTGTGCTTCTCTTAGATTTGGTAATATATGCAATCCAGTAAGTAAAATCGGTTCTGGATCGGCAAAAACGGAAAAAAATCCAAGTACCAGTATCATAGTATACGGCGTTTCAACTTAAATTGACATATCTTTTTTATTTGTTGACCGATTGAAGTAAAACATAGCCTATATGTTTAGTGAGGTTTTCTACTATATTTTAATGAAAACAGTGTCTGAATCGGATCAGCAGTTTCTGAGATTAGCGGGAACAAAAGCAGAATGCCTAAAAAACTGGAATAAAAAATGTGAAATTCTTCAAAAAAAAGTCGGCTTCAAACCGGCCTAGTTCTCATAAAAATATTTGTGCTTCTCTTAGACATGGTAATATATACAATCCAGTAAGTAATATCGCTTCAGTATCAGCAAAAACGAAAAAAAATTCAAGTACCAGTATCATAGTATACGGCCTTTCAACTTAAAATTGACGTATCTTTTTTATTTGTTGACCGATTGAAATAAATTATAGCCTATATGTTAAGTGAGGCTTTCTACTACATATTAGTGAAAACCGCGTCCAAATCGGATCAGCGGTTTCTGAGATTAGCGGGAACAAACGCACAGACATACAGACAAACAGACAAACAGAGAAACAGACAAAAATTTTAAAAACTATTGTTTCATGTTTAGAAGCGTGTTTTGAGACGACAACACTAATTTTTTCTTTAAAATATCAAATGTACAGATTTTAACACCTCTACGATTTTATTATATGTATTGATGATGATGATTAATTACAATAACGTAGACAACTATCAACAAATAATATCAGATGCGCTGTTTGTGAAAATGAATTAAAATGTGTAGCTGTGGTAGCCCAGCGGTATCACCGTGCGCCTCTTTCGAGAAGGTCTAGGGTTCAAACCCCGGGCAGGCACCAATAAGTTGTCTAGTAAAACTTATGTGTCTAATTGATAATTGCAATTTATCACACTATTTTCAGTGAAGGAAAAAATCGTGAGGAAACCTACATATCTCTAGAGAGTTCTGGCGATATGTGTAACCTACCATCATTGGAGCAGCGTGGTAGGTCTTAGCTCCAATCGTTCTCTCCAAAAAAAAAACGGAGAGAAGAGGCCTATTCCCAGCAGTGGGATAGTAACAGGCCGTTACTTACTTTACTTTAAAATGTGTAGTTTGGCTAAATTAGTTTCATCCAACAATGCATCTAATATTAAAAACAAAAAAAACAATAAAAAAGAAAAAGGGGATACCTAAAACAATCAATTAAAAAAAAATTCAAATCGGTCCAGTAGTTCCTAAGATTAGCGCGTTCAAACAAACAAACTCTTCAGCTTTATATATTAGTATAGATAATAAACTTCTATGTCTACAATTATACTTATTACAAAACAAAGTCCCCAAAAGCTGTCTGTCTGTATGTGATCGATTTTTTTTAATCTACTAAATTGATTTAAGTACAATTTTTACTAAAAGTTTAGGTTAATAGTGTATTACGGTTTTATGTGAATTATGGTTAAGAGTCACGCGCTTGTACAACACTCGCCAGCTGCTTTATTCGCGTGCTCCGTCGAAACCATTAGAGATACACTAAAGTAATATACTAGAGAATTGTAGATCTACAAAAATACTACAAAAAAGTCATGAACAGCATGTCTCTATCTCTTATGGTTAACTCACAATAACTACTTTTATGTTCAAAATTTCTATGAAACAATGATTTATATGCGAGTGAAGCCGCAAGCACAACTAAATGTTGAAATAATGTTTTATTATAAACTGGTCTTCTTTAGTTGTTTGATGTTTTTGTTAGTCAGTTAGTTGTCGTGTTATAAGGCGATAATAGATGGCGCTTTTTAATTTCATCATATTCCTCTAGAATTAACAGAATTTCTATAGCCTATATGTTATTCCGGTGTATAAGCATTAATTGTGTCAAATTTCATCGATATTAGTTAAGCAGATTCGCCGTGAAAGAGTAACAAACATACATCCGTACTCACAAACTTTCGCATTTATAATATTATTAGAATTTAGATCAGGTCGCGGTCATAACCGAATTTCGGTTTGATTTTAAATAATAAACTTTCATAATAAAGCGTCATTGAACTTAAAACTAGTAACAATTAAAAACAAAGAAAAATTTGTTACATAAAAGAAATCGCGTAATAACATTGAATAATACTTTTGTAAGAATATTTACCGTTTTTTTATTTATATAATGACTGCGTTTAACCAAAATTTGGTTTAAAAAAAAACCAACGAACTATTGTTATCCCACTTCTGGTAATAGACCTCATCCTCCTGCCCATTTCCCACTCTAAGTGAGGTTGGCACATGTTATAAACATGTTGTCACATGATTTATACGTATTTTACGACCGGCCGCCTGCCTGACGTCAACTTACCTTACTCGCCTTTACGACGATTCGGTAAGAAAGAGCGTGGTCTATTCTACTCAACCAGATACCACACGGCCAGCCACCTTAACCTGGTCGCCTTTTACGACACCTCGGTAAGAAAGAGCGTGGTCTATTCTACTCAGCCGGATACCACACGGTGGGTCGGCTTACCTTAGTCGCCTTTTACGACACCTCGGTAAGAAATAAGGTACTATTCTACTCAACCGGATACGAAACGGCTAGAACAAGTAACATTAAAGATAACATCGTTAATATATAGAACCGGCTATACTCACGTGTTATTCTATCGGGTTAGCCCGACTAGTTTCGAACCCATCCGGGGCACTTATTCATGAGCTCTTTACACGACGTTATCGCGGCGGGAACTGAGCTCATGAATAAACGCCCCGGATGGGTTTGAAACTAGTCGGGCTAACCCGATAGAATAACACGTGAGTATAGCCGGTTCTATACATTCACTATGAATACTACTCACGATAGTTTAAATTTAAAAGATAACATCTTTAAATCTAGCGGACAAATTTCACTTTGCACATAATTTTCATTTATAATAGTAAATTGCATTTATACGAATAAACCAGAGCGTGTCCTATTGTTTTATATTGAATGTGAAAATCGGAATAAATTTTCAAAATTCCATTCATTTTGACTGGCCCGTTGGAGCAGTGGGTAGTGACCCTGCCTTCAGCTCCACGGGTCGCGGGTTCGATTCCCGCCGAGGGCAAACATTTTCTATAAATGAATTTGTTGGTCTTTGAGCCTGGGTATATATTTGTATTTAAGTATGTATTTAAAGAAGCTGTGATGGCCCAGCGGTGCGACCGTGTGAATCTCTAGAGACAATCACGGGTTCGAACCCGGGCAGACACCAATGAGTTTTTCTCTCAAAACTTATGTGTCTAATTGATAATTGCAATTTATTACACGCTTTTCGGTGAAGGAAAACATCGTGAGGAAACCTGCATATCTCTAGAGAATTCTGGAGATATGTGTAACCTACCAATCCGCATTGGAGCAGCGTGGTAGGTCTTAGCTCCAATCCTTCTCTCCCAAAACGGAGAGAAGAGGCCTATTCTCAGCAGTGGGATAGTAACAGGCCGTTACTTACTTACTTTACTTATGTATTTAAAAATATATAAGTATATATTCACCAGTTGTCTGTCCATAACACAAGTATTAAGTTACTTACTTTGGGGACGGACGACCGTGTGTGTAAGTGTCCCATATATTTAAAAAAAAAAATATTATTATTTTAGAGTATACGCCATATGTAATCCGGTATAGAATACCAGCCTCATTTCTTACCGAGATGTCGTAAAAGGCGACTAAGGTAAGTTAGCCCACCGTAAGGTATCCGGTAGACTAAAATACACCACCCTCTTTCTTACCGAGTCGTCGTAAAAGGCGAGTAAAGTTAACGTCAGGCAGGCGGCCGGTCGTAAAATACATAGCCAAATCATGTGAAAACATGTTTTTAACACATTTTGCTGACCCCACATATATTGGGATAAGGACAAGAGGATGATGACTAATATTATAAATGAGAAAGTCTATCTGTCTGTTACGTTTTCACGTCTAATCCGCTGAACCAATATCGATGGAATTTGGCTGAATTATTCCTTATACATCGGGGTAACATATAAACTATAGAAATCCTGTTAATTAAACAGGATGACATTGAGAAACGTCATCTATTATCAATCTATCAAGGTTTTTTTATTCACGAGTCAAAAACAAGTCGAATCTATAATTTAAAGAAGGTTAATGTTTGTGAAATGTTTGGTTAATTTTTGTGATGGAGATATTTGCAATGTTCGAGAGTGACAAACGCTACTGGTTTATTCAAAGACTACGTGAACGAAATTGCGGGTAAAAGCTATAGGATATATAAACTCCCGTTTCTCCTGTTTAAATGGGAGCAGACAATAAAATAAGTAAATCAAGTATCTTAAATGTATGTTTGAAGAACAATTTCGTTGCTTCCCGCAATGAAAGGAAAACAAAGAGCGAAATATATTGGTTGGTTAATGTTTGTGATGGAGATATTTGTAGGATTAGAGAGTGACAGAAGCTGCTGGTTTATTCCAAGACTACAGACCACGCGAACGAAGTTGCGGGTAACAGCTAGTATAGGATAAATAAACTCCCATTTTTCCTTTTTAACAGGTAATAGACTATGTAATAAGTAAAACTATACTTTGCTTAGGTACTTAACTAAATGTAAACAAATGAATCCGACTCAGGTGTGCCAAATATTATATCGCAATAATATATTATGATATACAAATAAAATTGAAACAAAACTGCACATGTCAAAATAATGTCTTTAATTAAATATTTCTTTTATAAAATTTAATATTTATGTTTTAAGTATCAAAGCATAAACATTGATTTAATATAATAGCATTCATCAGATGCAGATTAATAACAATTAAACTACTATAATAGGCAAGTACGTGGGTGACGGTGGTAAGTTCTAAAATGATGTAAAAAAAATTGAAGAGAAAAATAAACAAATAATTGGGCAGGTGGGGCTCGATCCTAGGTATTTTCACCTCTCTAGACCGCCCGTTCCCCAAATGAACTACCATTACTTTACGTTTGACAGCGAAATATTGTGATTGTATTCAACGTAAATTTAAAAAAAAAAATTAGAGCCCGAAAACAGGAATAAAACGACTTTTTTTTTAAATAAAACTTATCTAGATCGATTTTTCTCCCCCAAAAACCCCCTACATGCTGAATCAAGAAAATCGTTGGAGCCGTTTCCGAGATTCCGAATATATATATATACATACAAGATTAACTCATTTAAATATTAAAGATAACCTTTTGGTTTGACATGTTTAACTTTAGTTAAGTAACTAAACCTGAACCTAAGTACCTAAAACTTAAATGTATGTTTGATGAACAATTTCGTTGCTTCCCGTAATTAATGGAAAACAAAGAGCGGAAAATTCTCACGGGGAAAGTTAAAATTTATGCTTGTATTCAATCAAATCTTTTTTCTATAAAATTCCGTTATACTCAAACCTCCATTCAAGTAAAATTATAAATCTTTACATTGTATCTTATATATAACATATAGTAGATGTCCGGCCATTCGTTGCTGTGGCTCAATCTGATTTATCTCAAATTTGCTTCGAAAAAATTGCTCTGATCACCACCAAATTTTACAGGAACATCCGCAGGGTCAAATTGAACATTGTCTGAAAATTTCATTAAAATCGGTCCGGCCGTTTCTCAGTCTATATGGGATATACAAACAAATATCCATTTTTATAATAAAGATTTATTAAATAATAATAAATAAATACATATATGAGAGAATTTACACACGACGCCGTGTGGTATCCGGCTGAATAGAATAGTACCTCCCTCATTTCTTACCGAGGTGTCGTAAAAGGCGACTAAGGTAAGTTGACCCACCGTGTGGTATCCGGTTTAGTAGAATAGACCACCCTCTTTCTTACCGAGGTGTCGTAAAGTACGACATTGGTAAGTTGACGTCAGGCAGGCGGCCGGTCGTAAAAACGCAGCCAAATCATATGACAGCATGTTTATTACATGTTGTGCCGACCCCACTAGAGTGGGAAAAGGGCAGGAAGATGATGATGAGAGAATTTACACACGGTCGTCCGTGTGTAAAATTAACTCATACATACATAGGTACATTTTTTTTACAATCATATCATTAATATTTAAATGAGTTAATGTTAATGTTTTTTCAATTCAGCTGAGGGTTTGGGGGGAAAACTCGATCTAGCTAGGTTTTATAAAAAAAGTTGTTAATCCCTTTTTTTGGGCATAAAAAATAGTTAATGTAATATAAAACACTATTTTCGGCGTAAATTGTCAAGACAGCGTAATTTATTCGGGGAACTGGCGGTCTAGACTAAATGAAAATACCCTAGGTATTTTCATTTAGTCTAGACCGCGACTAGAGGTATTTTCATTTAGTCTAGTCATCGAGCCTAACTTACCCCAAAAAAAATTTCTTTGTTTTTTGGGAGATTCTTTTTTTATTTTGTAGCCAGGTACTATAATGAAAATGAAAATATTTTCATTAACAATATTTGATCTCTCAAGTAAACAAAAGTAATAATAAAATTATTTTGCTATAATCCGCGATAAAAATTGCGATAATTTAATAACGCGCAATAAAATTTTATAATGCGCGATAATTGCTGGCGGATTATAACAAAATAATTTTACTATCACTTTTATATTATAGATCTCCGCAAAGTAACCTAATTATAAAAAAAACTCTCAAGTAAACACTTGAAACGAATAAAACAAACATATATACATACGAAACTAATATAAACGGAAACCTAAAACACGCTTTATCGTTTTAACATATTTTAGTTACAAAAATATATGTATTTGAAATTACCTCTGCGATTAGAAGTCTGTCACTAAAAAACTTGTTTACACTTATATTATATATTAATTCAATTTTATTCAGTTAAATATTGAACCGTCAACGCACCGTCCGAACTGTGCCCGCGAGTTAAACTAACAGTTAACAGTGAGCTGGTAAAATGATTTTATATACCGTAACGCGGCGGTTTGTCCATTGTATCGATAGAGATCTATATAGCACTGAGATAACTTTGATATATCCGGGGTTTTACAAGACATTCAAATTCTAAATCAAAATATTGTAAACTAGTGCTTTTGAATCGTCAACTCTACTGCTGGTTCGGAAAGCTGTTACCGAGAAGAGCCAGCAAGAACCTCGGCGGTTGCTCTTTTCAAAATATAATTCTTATTACTAGTTACATTTAGTTATTACTGTCTTGTACAGGTTCTAAAATAACCAGTCATTTTTATCATATAAGTATTCCTTAATAGTATAGTAGGCTAGACAGCCTTTTATTAATTGTGTTATTAAAATGCTGTAATGGCAAATCTGAAATTGATTGCGGAATGTTATTATAGAATCTTATACCCAAACCCACAAACGACTTACGTACTTTTGCACGGCGCAAAGCAGGAGCCGCAAGCTTATGTCGGTTCCTACTTTGTCTATTATAAACATCACCAATATTTTTATAATTATGTATTATATTCTTATGCACAAAGCCGTGTGGTATCCGGCTGAATAGAATAGTACCACCGCCATTTCTTACTGAGATGTCGTAAAAGGCGACTAATGTAAGATAACCTACCGTGTGGTATCCGGCTAAGTAGAATAAACCACTCTCACTTCTTGCCGAGTCATTTTAAAAGACGACTTAGGTAAGGTGACGTCAAGTAGGCGACTTTTCGTTAAATACCTAGCTAAATCACATCACCCGACCGACCCCACTTAGAGTGGAATAAGGGCAGGAAAAATAATAGAGGTTGAGGGCTTCGTAAGGTCAAAAACCCTGGTTACACTCATGGTAAAAAACAATAAACAACCCATGTCCTTCCTTTAATGCGTTTTTATAAGCGTTTAAACATAACATAAGCTATCAACTAACCAAAATCCTGATATTATCAACAATATACAAGCCATTGGCCTCTTTAACGACATATTTTTCACTTGAAAACATAAAAAGCACGTAGACAAACTTTTAGAAGTTTAATGAACCGTGATATAAAGTTTTGTTGTTGCAAAAGCAGTATTATAACATCGTGAATGTTCCATTGGATGGCAGTCTAAATCATTTATTTACGGATATAGATAAATCATTTTATCCTCCTGCTTTTATCTCACTTTAAGTGGGGTCGGTACAACATGTTATCACGTGATTTGGGTAAGTATTTTACTTACCTTATTCAACTTAACTTAGACATATTTTACGATACCTCGGAAAGAAAGCCACCCTCTTTCTTTCCGAGGTATCTATTCTATTCTAATAAACTAGATATCATACGACGGGTCGAGTTACCTTAGTCACCTTTTACAACGCCTCGGTAAGCAATGAGGGTGGTCTATTCTACTCAGCTGGATACCACACGGCTGATCAACTTACCTTAGTCGCCTTTTACGATACCGGTTAGAAATGAGAGTGGTCTATTCTACTCAACTGGATACCACTTGGCGGGTCAACTTACCTTAATCGCCTTTTACAACACCTCGCTAAGAAATGAGGGTGGTCTATTCTACTCAGCTCGATACCACACGGCTGGTCGACTTACCTTAGCCACCTTTTACGATACCTCGGTAAGATAAGGGGTGGTCTATTCTACTCAGCCCGATACTATACAGCGTGTCAACTTACTATAGTCGCCTTTTATGGTACCTCGGTAAGAAATGAGGAAAGTCTATTCTACACAGCCGAACACTACACGTCGCGTCAATTTACCAGTTGCATTTATGACACCTCGGTAAGAAATGAGGGTAGTCTATTCTACTCAGCCGGATACCACACAGCGAGTGAAATTACCTTAGGCGCCTTTTACGACACCTCGGTAAGAAAGAGGGTGGTTTATTTTACTCAGCCAGATACTATAAAGCGAGGAAACTTACCTTAGTCGCCTTTTACGACACCGATTAGAAATGAGGTTGGTCTATTCTACTTAACCGGATACCACACGTACAAAGAACTGTTTCAATTTATTTTTTTTATTTAGAGGGTTTTTTAATCATATTTTTCTTATTAACCACAAAGCGTCTAATCAAATCAAGTTAAAATTACGGCGGAATCATTAGTCAAATTTCGACATCTTGGCCAAATATATTGTCTGAAATCGTGACTGATGCGACCTTCGGAGTACCTAATAAGAGCAGCGTGATTTACAGTGCTGGTGGGATGGGAAACCATGGGATTTCATAACCCATGTGGTTATAATAAACATTAGAACTTGATAAGATATAAAAAAATATATTTTTCTAGCAATCGCCAGTGGCCACGCCCGCGTGGAAAGATTAAAACCGTAATATGTATAGTCTTTTGATAACCATAAAAATGGATAAAGCGGATCAACCTTAAAAGCTAGACAAATGCTGTCACGGACTTTTATTTAGAACTTTTAGAGGGGAACAATTTTGTAATACATGATTTTTTAATAACTATCACCGTTTACTCAGCGCACGCAAGGAAAGATTTAAATTTTGCCGTTTTTAATATATTTTATTACTGCTCCTCTCTTATTTATCTTAGCGCGATGACATAAAGTTTATAGCCTTCCTCGATAAATGTACTATCGTAAACTCAATCTCTTCCTCCTGCCCTTATCCCACTCTAAGTGGGGTCGGCACAACATGTTACAAACATGCTGTCACATGATTTGGCTGCATTTTTACGACCGGCCGCCTGCCTGACGTCAACTTATCTTAGTCGTATTTTACGACTCCTCGATAAGAAAGAGGGTGGTCTATTTTACTAAACCGGATACCACACGGTGGGTCAACTTACCTTAGTCACCTTTTACGACACCTCGGTAAGAAAAGAGGTTGATCTATTCTACTCAGCCGGATACCACACGGCGGGTCGACTTACCTTAGTCGCCTCTTACGACACCTCGGTAAGAAATGAGGGTGGTACTATTCTATTCAGCCGGATACCACACGGCGTTACTATCGTAAACTCAATGAATTATTTAAATCGGTCCATTTTGGTATCCGCCATATGCCGGTACGCCGTGTTGTGTCCGGTTGAGTAGAATAGACCACTCTCTTTCTTATCAAGATGTCCCAAAAGGCGAATAAGGTTAGACGTTAGGCACGCGGACTGTCGTAAAATACGTAGCCAAATCATGTGACATGTTTGTAGCATGTTATGCCGACCCCACTAACCACTTAGAGTGGGATAAGGGCAGGACGGTGATGAAAGAGTATTTATTTAATGCATTGTAAATATAAATATATGCGACTCTTACACACACTGTCGTCCGTCTTTAAACTTAATACTTGTGTTATGGCTGACAAATAACTGATAAATATATAATATAAGTAAGTAAGTAAGTAAGTAGCGGCTGTTACTATCCCACTGCTGGGCATAGGCCTCTTCTCTCCGTTATTGGAGAGAAGGATTGGAGCTAAGACCTACCACGCTGCTCCAATGCGGATTGGTAGGTTACACATATCTCCAGAATTCTCTGGAGAAATGCAGGTTTCCCCACGATGTTTTCGTTCACCGAAAAGCGTGTGATAAATTGCAATTATCAATTAGACACATAAGTTTTAATAGAAAAACTCATTGGTGTTTGCCCGGGTTTGAACCCATGATCGTCTCTAGAGATTCACACGGTCGCACCGCTAGGCCATCACAGCTATATAATATATAATATAATATATTCAAATTCATATTCAAAATATTCTTTATTCAAATAAACTTGTAAACAAGTGCTTTTGAATCATCAACTCTACTGCTGGTTCGGAAAGCTGTTCCTACCGAGAAGAGCCAGCAAAAAACGGCGGTTGCTCTTTTAAAAATATAAAACTTATTACTAGTTACATTTAGTCATTACTGTCTTGTACAGGCTGGAAGAGTAGCTAACATATATATGTATATATATATATATATATATATATATATATATCTATATATATATATATATATATATATATATATATATATATATATATATATATATATATATATATATATATATATATATACGAGGTGTGTTCAAAAAGTATCGCGAATTTTGTGTATTTTTAAAAATTATTTATTTATTCGTAAATATCTATTTTGTCCCCTTCAAAGTAATCCCTCTGGGATTGGGGGACAAAAAATCATTTTTTTGTATCTTGCTCAGCTCCTCCTTCGCAGCGATGTGTGAACAGGGGCGTTATCGAGGTGCAAAAGCCAATTTTTGTTTTTCCACAAATTATCGATTATAATCGAATGACACGAGTCAATCAATATGCCTAGGTCCTCGGCAATTTCTCTATCGATGATTCGAAGATTGGCCAATACCATTTTCTTCAATTCATCAATTTTTTCATCTGTTGTTGAAGTGCTCGGGCGTCCGGCACGCTCTTCGTCATTCACATCTTCTCGGCCTTTTAAAAACATTTTGTACCACCGATAAACGTTGCTTTTGTCCAAAATAGCTTCTCCATATGCCACAGTCCACACTCGGAATGCATCCGCGCACTTAATTTCGTTTTTCACACAAAAATCGATACAGGTTCCTTGTTCCATTTTTTGAATAGGTAAAAATCGAAGACGAACCAAAACACGTGCAAGCAAAGCAGCTGTCAACAATTAACCGAACATTCAAAATGGCCCAACTTGTCAGCATAAGTGAGAGACATATGTACCAACATAACGCCACAAAAAAGTCGAAATTGGAATATATGTAACTCGTGAAAATTCAAAATTCGCGATACTTTTTGAACACACCTCGTATATATATATAGTTTTTAAATAAATACTAAAATACGTCTAGACTCGATGAAATATTAAGTCGTTTTGAGGAAATGTTGATCGAACCTATTTCTCCGATCCATAATTCAACCGCTACTTTAATCAAACTATGATTTTGATTAGGAAAACTGTTTTTCGTCAGTGTACGAAGGTTGCAGACATATCTAAGTAACCCATAGATAGTATTGAATAGTACATTCCCAGTCAAATTCACACGGGGTTACGTGGTCGTTACAAAACCCATGCAAATGACATGGTGGGATGGTGGTAACGGCGAAAGTATCAAGGTTGTATGTATTAAAACATTTTTTTTTGTCATATATTTATATATATATTTCAAGATTGGTCAAAAATGTACAAGTTATATCTATCTTAAATTACTTACACGCTAGGACTATACAAATCATGCCCACGTGGAATGGTCCCAAGAATGCTGGCAGCGTTTCCGCGCTGAATCGCTAAGCTGATTCTTTGTGCGATAAAGGAGCCAGCCCTCTTGTCACCTGAAGAGGCAATTAACCGTGGTGTTAAAACGGATAAAAAAAATTTGCACTTTCACTCCATGGCCCTAGGGTCTCAACTGCAAACGGCACAAATATATAACTCTCGATGAGAGATGCATACTTACGCCGTTTGCCGGATTCGTCCATTTCCGCCGCCATTTTCATTTAAATATATATGTAACTAATTGTTCAAACTGTACTTTTGTTTTTGGTCTTTATATTTCCGTCTCTTATCGAATTTGTTGTGGACTTACGTATAGGCTATTATTTATCCTAGAAATACCGCAGGGTCAGAATTTACGTGAAAAAACTATGACACACAGATTTTGATTATGTATATAGTTTTTTTTAACAGCAAATATGTACAAATTATCATCTGAATCCATTGAGTACATTTGGAGAAAAAAAAATTACACAGCTTTGTTTTATATAATTATACTATTGTTTTTAATTGTTATAAATAAATGGAACAATAAGCCTTTACTGACTTTACTAAGGCTTTAAAAACAATATTTACATATCCATTGTGTTAGATGTTCCGGTCGCTCATCCGACAAGATCGGCCTTGCTTTCTTCGACTGACAGCCGAAAGCCTGAAGCCGACATGGACAAAAAACAATAAACAAACGTTGCATAAATATATAGTATGGCCCAAATCATAAGCGACTTAGAGATGTATTTTTAAAGGTATACTCCTGTACATATTAGTTTTAAGCAAATTATTAATACATATTATACAGTTGAGGTTTTTTTTTTGATGTAATATTGTTTGATAGCTTTAAGGAAACGTTTATTATATATAATTGTACATTTTTTATGTTAGGCCGTAAAGGACTAGATTCCAGGCCGTTAATAAACTTAAAAAAAAGAGATGTATTTACATTAGCATTTATTTAAGGCGCCAATTATAGTAAAGTCGGTCTACGGCCACTTTTCCTACTTTGATTTTGATAATCATCGTCTTCCTGCCCTTATTCCACTCTAAGCAGGGTCGGCACAATATGTTATAAACATGCTATCACATGATTTGGCTGCGTTTTTACGACCGGCCGCGTCCTGACGTCAACTTATCTTAGTCGCCTTTTACGACACCTAGGTAAAAAATGAGGTTGGTCTATTCTACTCAGCCGGATACCACACGGCGGGTCGACTTACCTTAGTCACCTATTACGACACCTCGGTAAAAAATGAGGGTAGTACTATTCTATTCCGCCGGATATATATATATATATACAACCATACCATACAATACAAAGCGGAAGTCAATGGCAACACACAAAATTCCGGGTAGAATAAACGAATATTGTATTCTATTTTAAATACTAACTAAGTAATCTTGTAACTAACAATATGGACACAATGTCTGAATTAAAAAAAAAAAAATTAAAAAAATCGCTATTCTTTCGTAAATTGTCACCCACAATGTTGGCTGAACACAATTGGCTTACATCGACCTTGCTCCAGATGTACCAATACTGGAGCAACGCGTGGTGAGATGGGATTAATGATCCCATATACCATTTCACGGGTCAATTACGCACGGGTCTATTGTTTATTGTTTATTTGTGTTTAATAGTCTTGTCATCATCCTCCTGCCCTTATCCCACTCTAAGTGGGATCGGCACAACATGTTACAAACATGTTGTCATATGATTTGGCTACGTATTTTACGACCGGCCGCCTGCCTGACGTCAACATACCTTAGTCGTATTTTACGACTCCTCGGTAAGAAAGAGGGTGGTACTATTCTATTCAGCCGGATACCACACGGCGGGTCAACTTACCTTAGTCGCCTTTTACGACACCTCGGTAAGAAATGAGGGTGGTACTATTCTATTCAGCCAGATACCACACGGCGGGTCAACTTACCTTAGTCGCCTTTTACGACACCTCGGTAAGAAATGAGGGTGGTACTATTCTACTCAGCCGGATACCACACGGCGGTTCATCTTACCTTAGTCGCCTTTTACGACACCTCGGTAAGAAATGAGGTTGGTCTATTCTACTCAGCCGGATACCACACGGCGGGTCGACTTACCTTAGTCGCCTTTTACGACACCTCGGTAAGAAATGAGGTTGGTCTATTCTACTCAGCCGGATACCACACGGCGGGTCGACTTACCTTAGTCGCCTTTTAAGACACCTCGGTAAGAAATGAGGGTGGTACTATTCTATTCAGCCAGATACCACACGGCGGGTCAACTTACCTTAGTCGCCTTTTACGACACCTCGGTAAGAAATGAGGGTGGTACTATTCTACTCAGCCGGATACCACACGGCGGTTCATCTTACCTTAGTCGCCTTTTACGACACCTCGGTAAGAAATGAGGTTGGTCTATTCTACTCAGCCGGATACCACACGGCGGGTCGACTTACCTTAGTCGCCTTTTAAGACACCTCGGTAAGAAATGAGGGTGGTACTATTCTATTCAGCCAGATACCACACGGCGGGTCAACTTACCTTAGTCGCCTTTTACGACACCTCGGTAAGAAATGAGGGTGGTACTATTCTACTCAGCCGGATACCACACGGCGGTTCATCTTACCTTAGTCGCCTTTTACGACACCTCGGTAAGAAATGAGGTTGGTCTATTCTACTCAGCCGGATACCACACGGCGGGTCGACTTACCTTAGTCGCCTTTTACGACACCTCGGTAAGAAATGAGGGTGGTACTATTCTACTCAGCCGGATACCACACGGCGAGTGTTCAATAGTCTTATGTTATCTTTAATGTTTAAATGAGTTTTTCTTATATATATTTTCGGAATCTCGGAAACGGCTCCAACGATTTTCCTGAAATTTATCATACAGTGGGTTTTGGGGGAGAAAAATCAATCTAGCCAGGTTTTATTTTTTAAAAATTCGTTATATCCCTCTTGTTGGGCATCGAAAAAAAACTAAAATTTACATTGAATGTAAGTAAGTAACGGCCTGTTACTATCCCACTGCTGGGCATAGGCCTCCTCTCTCCATTTTTGGAGAGAAGGGTTGGAGCTAAGACCTACCACGCTGCTCCAATGCGGATTGGTAGGTTACACATATCCCTAGGATTCTCTAGAGATATGCAGGTTTCCTCGCGATGTTTTCCTTCACCGAAAAGTGTGTGATAAATTGCAATTATCAATTAGACACATAAGTTTTTTAATAGAAAAACTCATTGGTGTCTGCCCGGGTTTAAACCCATGATCGTCTCTAGAGATTCACACGGTTGCACCGCTGGGCCATCACAGCTTATATTGATTGAATGTATTTTACTGTTGTAAAATACTAATGAATGTATAAAACACTATTTTTGCCGTATATTGTCAAGTCAGCGTAGCTCAATCGAGGAACGGGCGGTCTCGAGAAATGAAAACATACAATACCTAGGATCGAACCACACCTACACACTTATTTTTCTTTTTTTTTTAAGTTTCTTTTTTTTATTTAGTATATAATTACTGACCAAGGCTCAATCACACAGTTTTGCTGATATACACTAAGTCACTCAGCGGGCGATGGTGCGGGCTATGCTTGGAGTATCTCTACGTGATCAAATCAGAAATGAGGAGATCCGTAGAAGAACCAAAGTCGACATATAGCTCAGCGTGTCGCGGAGCTTTGCTCCAAATTTCATCAATATAGGTTCAGCGGATTCACCGTAAAAGAGTAACAAACATACATCCATACTCACAAACTTTCGCATTTATAACATTAGTAGGACCACGGTGTGGTATCCGGTTTAGTAGAATAGACCACCCTCATTTTTTACCGAGGTGTCGTAAAAGGCGACTAAGGTAAGCCGACCCGCCATGTGGTATTCGGCTGAGTAGAATAGACCAACCTCATTTCCTACCGAGGTGTCGTAAAAGGCGACTAAGGTAAGTTGACCCACCGTTTGGTATCCGGTTTAGTAGAATAGACCACCCTCTTTCTTACCGAGGTGTCGTAAAATACGACGGAGGAAAGTTGACGTCAGGCAGGCAGCCGTTCGTAAAAACGCAGACAAATCATGTGTCAGCATGTTTATAACATGTTGTGCCGACCCCACTTAGAGTGAGATAAGGGCAGGGAGATGATGAATATTACTAGGAAGGATTTGTAGGGTAGATTCATTCAAATAAAAGCCATAGTGGGCGAATAGAAGTGCACCAACGGGGATGAAATCGCGAAATGCATCTCATATTTATCCCATCATCAATCTAAGAATCTCCAAGTGAGCAGTAGGTTATTGGCTACTGGTACAAAGTCGGCCATTTTCACACATTACATATAATTAAGCATTTCGCGGAAGACAAAGATATTAGCACACTGTATTACTAACACTTCTTATGTATGGTGACCATTCAAATAGGGAAAATATTATAAATAGCTTTACAGTTTAACCCACATTAACCAATTTTATGGTTATCAAAATACTATATTACGGTTTTAATCTTTGTAATATTTGACTGGTCTGTTACCGCAGTGGGTAGTGATCCTGGCTACAGCTCCGCAGATCAGGGGTTGGATTCCCGCCGAGGGCCAACATTTTCTACAAATTAATTTGTTGGTCTTCGAGTCTGGGAGTATATTTGTATTTAAGTATGTAGTACCTAGGTGAGCGTTGCTCGGTAATTTTTAAAATTATGTAAAAAAAAATTAAAAAAAATATGAATAGAAAAATTAAATAATAATAGGGCAGGTGGGTCTCGATCCTAGGTATTTTCACCTCTCTAGACCGTCCGTTCCCCAAATGAACCGCCATGACTTTACGTTTGACAGCGAAAAATTGAGATTGTATTTAAAGTACATTTCAAAAAATATTAGAGCTCGAAAAAAGGGATGAAACGACATTTTTTTTTTAATAAAACTTATCAAAATCGATTTGTCTCCCCAAAACCCCCTACATGCTGAATTTCATGATAGTCGTTGGAGCCGTTTCCAAGATTGTTAAAATAAATATATATACATACAAGATTAACTCATTTATTGATTAAATATTTAAAAATTATATAAATATATATTCACCAGTTGTCCTAATGCTGCTAAAACAGCAAATAGACTTTTTATAAATAATGTTTCACTAAAAACAGATAATGCAACTGTATTTTTGGGAATGACTTTGGATACAAAACTCCAATGGAGCACACACATAACAACTCTTGCAGGGAAACTCAGTTCAGCGGCCTATGCCGTTCGAAAGATTAGACAGTTTACTGACGTCGAAACGGCAAAACTTGTTTATTTTGCTTACTTCCATAGTGTTATGTCCTATGGAATATTGCTATGGGGTAAATGCGCGGATAATGAAAAAATCTTTGTATGACAAAAAAGAGCCGTACGTGGCATATACAATTTAAGCCCGCGGGATTCCCTGCGAGAGAAGTTGAAGGAAATAGGTATTCTTACATTTGCTTCACAGTATATTTTAAGTAATTTAATTTTTGTATATTAAAATATATAGAATTATAAAACAATAGGCGATGTATATAATAGACAAAGTAGGAACCGACATAAGCCATTACAGCAGTTTAAAAACACTACTAAGGAGAGGCTGATACAGAAAGCCTACTATACTGTTGAGGATTATTTAGACGATAAAAATGCTGGGATATAAATATTGTTCGGCCCTGTACAAGATAGAAACATTGAATGTAACTAGCATTAAGAATTGTATTTTTTAAAAAGAGCAACCGCCGAGTTTCTTGCTGGCTCTTCTCGGTAGGAACAGCTTTCCGAACCAGCAGTAGAGTTGACGATTCAAAAGCACTTGTTAACAAGTTTATTTGAATAAAGAATATTTTGAATTTGAATTTGAATTTGTCTGTCTACCATAACACAAGTACTTCCTTATCTAGCGATTGCCAGTTTTTATTATTTTTTCATATTAAACACGCTTGACCACAAAACATGGTCTTCCTACTATTAAGCAAGTTCCCATATTATGCTCCGCGATGGAAATCGCTCTGATTTATATATACAGATAATAGGTTTCTCCGTCTGTTAGCCTTTCAAATTGGGTAACGTAATCTAGGTTTGATAGCGTCTGTGAACTACGCGGCCTAAACAGAGCGACGGGTTAAGTAATGTGCTTCTTTTTTGGAATTTCTTAACCGCAAATCGTAAAACCAAGTTATTGGCAAATAACACAAAGTTTTAAGCTTAGCTTGAGGGGATAATAAGTTTACTAGTAATTTGTAATCAAATTGCTAGTAACTTTCTAATAAAAAAGTTATATATTTACCAAGTACATAGAATAATGTAGAATACATCTAGTGATCTAGGGAAAGGCGTGCGGTATTCGGCTGAGTAGAATAGACCATCCTCATTTCTTACCGAGTTGCTGTAAATGGCGACTAAGGTAAATTTAACCGCCGTGTGGTATCCGACTGAGTAGTATAGACCACACTCTTTTCTAGGCCAAGTGTCGTAAAAGGCGATTAAGGTAAGTTGAGCCACCGTGTGGTATCCGGTTGAGTAGAAGGAATAGATCAACTTCATTTCTTACCGAGGTGCCGTAAAGGTGACGAACATAAAGTTGACGTCAGGCAGGCGGCCGGCCGAAATTCGGACAATTTAATACGCGTGCGATATGTACTTATTTCTAAGTTATTGAAGAGACTGACATCTATTATTACGAACCTATGAAGTTACATATTAAAAGTAAGATTAATTAAGTAATTTAACCTACGAAGTTATTAAAAGTAATTTAAGAAGAATAAAAATTATTGAAAAATATATAGAAAAAAATGTCGTTAGTCTTCAAAATTATAAAAATAAACAGAAATTAAACGTTTTGTTTATAATAATGTGATTTAAATGTATTCTAAAGGCTAAAATACAATTGTATAATATTTATAAACTAATACCATCTAGTGTCGAATAGCAAAACTAATTTTACACGTGTCAGCGGTGTTTACAAACAAAACGCGGCTTTTCTTTGTGAAGTAACTTCATTTTATAAATATTAACAGAATAATTATACAATAATTATTATTTTTCATGAAACAGATCTATTAATATGAATCTCTTTTAAGATAATATAATAATAAAGACCAGGTTGAAAAAAATATATATAATATTTATTTCGTTCCTAAACAAAACTAAATTATGGAATTACGTACATGTTATTATGGATATATTTATATTTAACAGTTGAAATAAATAAAAAACGAATAATTATATTACGTAAATACAATACAAAAACAATATTATTAATTTTTGTATAATCTATTTAAACAAAGAATCGAACTTATTACTAAATATAAAATGTATTACTTAGCTAGTACAGACATCGGCACCTTTGATCTTGCCGAAAGCCAACGATTCAAAATTTTATTCGTTTCGAAAAAGTTGTAGAGGAAGGATCTCTCCCAATGGTTCTATCAAAATTGAGAAAAATATCTGACAATGTGAGCGATAATTTTATTTATTAATAAAAGTTTTTAGTTTCAAATAAAATTAATATGGTTTTTATATGTGTAGTTAATTCCTTTAAATATATATAAGTATATATTCTTTCTATTTTCTCATTAATTGCACTTGAATACTGTGAATATATGTAAATATCTTTACTGTTTTATTGATTGACTATTTTATACATAATAAAAATAGTAAATGGAAAATGGTAAGTACGTATTTAAAAATTCCGTGCCTTTAATTTGTTGTGATACATTTTTGAACTGAATTTATTTAAAAGTTATTATTGATACATATATTTAAACTAATAATTATTTAACTATTTTAGGTTCAGTTTTAGTTTATAAATTGATATTAAAAAATTAATATGAAATAGTAATATTATAAAAAAAGTTTCAAATCGTAAATCCGTATCCGGTAAAATTTCAAATGGCCGATTGTATACAAAATAGAACAACACTGTTTGTAAATAGGACTTCATAACTTAAAATACTAATAAAAAATGTTATTAATTTAATATTACAGAATACAATGTATCCTTCGAAAGACATGGTGGATTATATGGGTGAAACAAGCAAATTATTAACTTCAATTCGTATGGGTAAGTAATCTATAAAATATTAAATTATTTGTTATGCGTATTTATTACGTAAGAAGTGTTACAAATGTCTTATAAAATCGTTTTCGTAAAACTTAATTTTCTACTGTTATTTTGCCCTTTGAAACACATTATCGTAATAAATAAATAACAATTTTAACATTATCCTTATATAAAATTTGTCCAAAAATATAATTATAAATAATGCAGTACATATCGATTCTGTTCTAAATAATAGTAATATTCCTTTTTCAAAATATAGTAAATAAGTTTCGAATTTTATAGTTATCAATTATTATTTCTGTGATATTTTTGTTTTCATTAAGTTTTTTTTTTTAAATCAAAACCCCTTGTAATTCTATGTTTTTGATAACATGTTATTGAAAGTGTTTAAAAACTATGTACTTATGTGCAAAGCTCAAGAATTATTAAGTTTTTCTGAAACTTGTAAAATTTATTTGAAATAAAAACAAACTTAGCTATTTAGAAATATTTAATGCATATATTTTATATATCCTAGTTTGTCTTACTGACCACTTGCACCCTAATTTCTAATAGTTTTAACAAACTTTGAAACCATTTACAAAGCTTTGTCTATTATAATTTGTTTTTGTGATCTATTAACTAATCTGGTCTCAATTCATTAAACATTCAAACTATTAATTAAATAAAATATGAACTATTTCATTGATTGCCTACAAGATAAATTTAGACATAAACAAAAAAAAATCTTGTTCATTATAGGCTGTAGTATAAGTGCTACTGTAAAATAACTCAAGATCAAAGTGTCTCCTATAGCACGAAAGACTAATATAAGTCATTAGACCTGTTCTTAGATATAAGTTAATTTATAAGTTTAGGTGAAAATTAAGTTGCTTATTAGCCTTAAGGCTCGTGTGGTATCCGGCTGAATAGAATAGACCACCCTCATTTCTTACCGAGGTGTTGTAAAAGGCGACTAAGGTAAGTTGACTCACCTTGTGGTATCCGGTTAAGTAGAATAGCCCACCCTCTTTTTTATCGAGGTGTCATAAAATACGACTAAGATAAGTTTAACCTTGCCTGGTCTGTCGTAAAATATGTAGCCCAATCATTTGACAACATGTTTGTAACATGTTGTGCCGACCCCAGTTAGAGTGGGATAAGGGCAGGAAGGTGATGATTAAGGCTAGATTGTGACTACAATAAGGTACCTCCATTGTTCTGTACTTTAAACAAAAAAAAAATTAAAGGCTTATAATTTCAATAAATATTACAGATGGTGATCCATCCTTAAATACCTTTAACTCTCCCTTTCAAACACCAGCCACTAACAGGTCTTCGAGTTCCACAGATACCTCTCCTGATTCTTTTTTTAGTTCACCATTTTTATCGTCCCATTTACCAGACCTTCAAAACCATCAAAGACATAACAGACCTCATGAGTCTACATTTTATGATTCTCATTCAAACATTTTTGATAACGGTATTGCTAATTATGACTTACAAAACACTGGTTCGTCTAATTATAGATATTCACACATTGGTTCGCAAATTTTTGATCAAAGACAACTTTCTGATACTCCTTTACAAGCACGTAGACAGCGACCTATAATTGGTAGAAAAATATACGGAAGTCAGTCTGGATTGTTTATAAACGACCCAGATACATCAGAGAATATATCGCAGAATAAAACTCAATCGCAATACGAACTGTTTCCGTCAAGTGAAAAAAGTTTTGAATTCCTCACACCTATAAAAAGAACCACACCAAAGTATGCATCAAATACTGTATCTCCCACATCTAGTGTATCAAATTTTCCATCACAAATATCACCGAGCACTTTACGTCAAAGTCTATCACCAATTTCTACTCAAAGTTCATCATTTGTTTGGCAAAATAGGATCCAATGTTCGATACCTGAGTTCAAAGTTCCTTTCAATCCTGCATCCTGTGAAGGTACATCTCATGATGAAATCAAGCCATCAAAGATGTGTATGTTTTGCCGGAAGAATGGTGAAACACCGACTGTATATATGACACACTGCGTTAAGGAAAAGATTGGGAATACATTCAGAGTTACTTGTCCCATTTTAAGGTCTCACGTGTGCACCCAGTGTGGTGCTTCTGGAGATGACGCTCATACTATGTAAGTAAAATGCGCGAAAGGGGAATGGTATGGGTATCGGACTTGCGATTGAGAGGTCGTGAGTTCGAATCGGCCGTTATACTACTGTGAACCCATTCCTTACAAGCATTTAGCTTAGCTGGAAGCATTAACTTTACTAGTAATTTGTAACCCAAAATAAATAGTAAAAAAAATATTTTTTTATTAATTAAAAATACATTATTGTAATACTTAATTTTGAAAAGAGTGGACGCTGAGTTTTTTGCTGGTTCTTCTCGGTAAGAGCACCTTTCTGAACCAGTCGTAGCTTAATTAATTATTTGAATTTGATCCTGAGTTTGATTTCCTGTAACAATATTGAAAACAAACTTGTTCCAAAATTAATAAATGGCAGGTCTAACTAACATTACTTTTGTATTTCCCATGCGAAACTAGGGTGTGTTGGTTAGTAATATTACAAAATAAAATGTTGATGTAATGTGTAGTCTAAGGCAGTTGTTCCCAAATTGGACCAGGTTAACACCCAGGGTTAACCTGACAGTGACCTAAGTTTGATGTGATAAAAAAGGGGCTCACAATTAATAATGTAATTTTTTGTCGAGTTTCGGGAATGTTATAGAAATTTAGTATCAGATGAACTTGAAACAACTTTCTAATAGAAAAAAGTCTAGAATCCTCTGGTCTAAACCCACCATGTTAAGGATCACATCACTAATCATACCCATGTTCTTTCCAGTACCTACTGCCCCATCTTAAAAACCATAAACAATGGAAAGCCATTGAAGTCCACTACCATAACCTTGAAGAACACCAGGATTAAAAGTAATGGAAGAAGACGCTACTAAAGTAATTATGTTACATTTTACAATAGTATACTATTCATTCAAAGTAAGTCAAACAAACTTAGTAAAGTTTATGAATTATATTCATTACATCCAAGCATACTTCAAGTTCATAGTTCATAGTTCAAGTTAAAAGAATCAAGTTAAAAATATATGTATAAATAAAATATCTTACAATTCTCAAAACTGACTGACTGAAAACTTTGTTAATACAGTTTATGCATTTTAATTAAATAGTATTAAATAAGTGTAGTATTGTGACATATGAGATAAGTTAACAATCCCACTTCTGAATAAAGGCTTCCTTTCTTAATAGCATAAATACCTATTTTATTTTTATTTCTCGTTGAAAATGCTAAACAGATTTTGATCATATTAGTTAGGAGACTTAAAAAGCTTTAAAAATTAATATTCAGTTTATAATAAAGAATAAGGGAAAAAAAATATTTTAAAATATTGAGTGACTATGATACACTGCTACATTGATTTAAGTCAGTTTTTGTTAAGATTTTAAGATGTTTTATTGCAAATTTAATATAGAAAACCAATAAAAACCAAACCTATACTAATTCTTTCTAAAAAAATTTTATAGTTAACATATTAAAAACACTATCGATTCATAAGCTATGACTTTTTGGCATTTATGGAGTATTGATAATTTAAAATAAACAAATTAACCATGTAATTATTTTATAATATGTCAATCTGTTTTATAATTCATAGCTACTAAAAGTTTTATTGCCATGTACTGGATAAATTTATTAACTGTTGTTACATCAGATATTTGTATATGAATGATATATGACCAACTTGCAAAACCAACCAACAATGTTAAAGGTATTTTATTGATATGTTAAAAAATTATTTATGTAAATATAAAAAATACAGTTTTTTTAAGGATTGAACTAATTTTATTATAAATATTTGAAAGCTGACATTGAAATATGCTAATTCGTAAAGTCATTTAATGTTTATTTTTATTTTATACAAATTTATTTCTCCAGTAAAAGAGTAGTGAAAAAAGAAAGAAACTAATATAGACAGACTTAGTCAGGAATATATTTGATAGTTGTTATTGAACAAAAAAGAGATGGGAATATATTTTGTATAGAAGTGTTAGATCTGTTAAACAGAGTGAGATAGAATATATTGTATACTTGTCCTCTAAAAGATTGTAAAAGAAGGAGATGGCAATATATTTTAATTAAAGTTGTATAATTGAGAAATCAGTTGGAGTGAGATAGGAATATATATTTTCTTCACCAGTAAAAGTGAAAAAAGAATGAGACTAATATAGACAGAGTTAGACAGGAATATATTTGATAGTTATAGTCCAAAACATCAAGGTAGTTAAAAAGGAGATAGGAATATATTTTATACAGTGTGAAAGAGTGAGATACGAATATATATCGTATACTTCTCCTAAAAAAGGGTGTATAAGAGGGAGCCGGCAATATATTTTATCTAAGGTATTTTCAGTGAGAGAGCAGTTAGAGTGAGATAAAAATATATCTTATACTTCATCAGTAAAAAGGTAGTTAAGAAGGAGATAGCAATATATTGTGTAGAGTGTGACGAGAGTGAGATAGGAATATATCGTACTTCTCCTCTAAAAGAATGTAAAAGAGAGAGAGGCAATTTATTTTATCTTAGGTTTTTATCAGTGAGAGAGCAGTAAGAGTGAGATAGGAATATATTCTTTTGTTCTCCAGTTATTAAGTGTCTTATTATTTTATTTAAAAAAAAACTTAGATTAAACTATATATCATATTGACTCTATTGACCTGATATTTTAAATTTCATGCTTGCAAACAATTATTTTTATTTTTGTTTATTATTATAGTATTAAGATTTGTTTTTTAATAGTTTTAATTTGTGACTAATAGTAATTCAATCATGATTGCACCCACAGATAGTTGAATTCTTAATGTTTTTATATTATTTTATTATGTAACTTATATAGAAATTACGACTAATTATACAAAATAATTATCATAGATAAGGATTATCCGTTAAAATTATACAGAGCTGTATAATTTTAAGTAATCGTCCTTGTGTTATTGACTTACTAACAAATCATTACTTGACAAAAATGACGGGTTCATGAAACTATTAGTAAGTTCGTCAAAGAAATTGTTAATTATTTCGTGAGCGTGACTTATATTTTATAATTATTGACTGAAAAAACGCATATTTACATGAATACAGAACTGTATTATTACCTAAAAAATGTTAATATTTCTTTTAAACTTTTAAGTATTATCTTTTTAACAGATGTAATTAATCATAATAAACAATCACAGTGTATTAAAGTTAATTACAGAGCTGTAACTACTCTAAAGAATAGCCATATCTAATTTTAGCTTGTTACTTAGATATAATTTTAATTATGACAAATAACACATTTTACATTGAAGCTATCTCATGGCACCGGCTATTATTTTATAATTCAACATGTAACTAAAATTTTGTGCTTGAATTTTTTAAATCTAGATTTTAAAAAAGTACAACTAATGATCGATCAGCAAGGTTTAGGCATGATACACGAGTTAAGTCTCAATTGATCAACAAAGCGTAAGAAGTAAACAGGACTGTATAATTACTTTTATATCCGTAAGCAATTTTATAGTTAATAAGTAAATCTTCATGAACGATAATAGATACTAGACTAGACCGATAATAAAACTCGAAGAGATACACTTATATTATTTTAATTAATTTCTAGTTTTGATAGATATAGTTAATTATGACGAACAATATACACTATATTTATTTGTATACAGCAACATATATGGTTACTTAAAAATTATCCTTATCTGATTTAAACTGTAAATAATATTTTAATTCTTTTCGACTGATATAGTTAAATATGATGATACATCATGCATCCTAGAAAATACAGGGTAATATTACATAAAAAAAACTATTTAATTTTAACGTCTGACAAATATCGTATTTTTAGATTTGACTTAAAAATTATCGTTATCTTATTTTAGACTGTTAATAAACTTTTTTTTTACTGATATCGTTAATTACGATTAGTTATAACCGGATGTTTTCGTAAATACAGGACTGTATAATTTTAAAATTATCAAATTAGATACTTAATTTAATTTTCTGTTTTTTGTTATCTGTACTCGCTACAAAAATCCTGTATGTACCAATGCATCATGCCTCCCAGTGACACGATTATGTGTAATTTTCTCATTCATTGGTTGACTTGTACCATTGGTGAACATATACTCCCAATGGTACAAACCTTCCAATGAAACAGTGATCAATGTAACATGTTGTGGTACATGCCGGGCGGAAAGTGGTAACAAAAGTTCGTGTCTTATTTTTGTGACTATATAAGACAAACCTACCTCTTATTATACAGGGTTAATAACTTGAACTTTTGATTAGGGAACACCATTTTATTGAATATTTTAAAACTTAAACTTAAAAAATTTACAAGACACTGATCTCTTTAATTAATAAGTTTTTAGTGACTTATATAGTAATAATGACTTGCTTATTTATTTTATGGTTTTATATAATATACAGTATTAAAGCTTGACGATAAACATAGAGAAAACATTTTATTTATCTATTAAAATCATAAACATTGACAAACTTATAATAAGAATACTAATATGTAAAAAAAGTTAGTCTTTTTAATAATTATGACCTAAGTCTATACTTGTAAATCATGGTAAGTACATTAACATTTTGTAATGAATAAACAAAGTAAAAAGAACATTTCAGAATTGATCTCTGTAATTATTGCATTGTTACTGACTAAAATAAAGTAAAATCATAAATGATAGTTAAATAAGTTATAATAAGTTATATTACAATTTGACGACAGAAAAGAAATATTTTATTTGACTATTTAATAATATTACAATTGACAAAATTAAACTAGTCACAAGAATTTGATCTCTAATAAATGTTTTACTGTATAATACGTGAATCACGTCCTATAATGATAACTGTATATTTTATTTGACTACATAAAAATTTAAATACTGACAAATTATTTATATTAAAAAAAATTTTGTGACTTTGAATAATGACGAAGTTGAGCCAATGTTATTTACATTAATATACATTAGTTCAACATTGTCAGAAGTAAGTTAGAAATAAGGCTGATTTTTGATAATATACTGTAGTTTTTAGATATTTCATTATTCACCGTTTTAATGGTGTATTGTTACAACAATTATGACTATTTTCTGTAAAGTAGGAGGACTTATAAAGTCTATATTGTATTTGTAATTTTTTTACTACCTCGACTGAACTGTAATTTTTAGATCTGCTATAACCAAAAATGTAAGAATAATTAGTTCTTTTACTTGTTTAGTAAATTGTTATTTTAGATTTATAAAAGCAAAAAATAAACATCTGAAGCAAGGCAGTATGTATTGACCTAAGAATATAAAAAAAACCGTGTCAATTAACTGTAAATTCGCTCCTTAGTTGTGGCGAAAACATTGTCATACATATTGAATTTCAAAATACATATTGTATTTCATTGTCACAAAGATTTTGATGTTTGATTCAGGTTTTAGTGTCTTAAGAAGATTTTTCATATGGCGGCTATTTCGAGCTATTATGAATAATAGCTGATATTTATTGTACATTACACAATCAACCCTTTTAGTTATTATATATTTATAAATATGACCAATCAAAACATTGTAGGTACACAATTATACGTAAAATCTTGTTTGTCAAAATTATACAATACTATATCGTATAGTTCCGGTAAAGTACAGTTGAGTGTGATTGTCTTTGTATTTGTACATGATCACGAACGGTTTGTTTATTTTAATTTTGATATTTGATATTATGAATGTAAGTCATCTCATCTTTTGAAACTAAAAAACTACCAAGGTAGTGTCCATTCACGAGTAAGACTGTGATTAAAATAAGCATGATTGAATGTGATCACGCTTTTACATCCAAACAAATTGGAATGATTATTTATGAGGAGATAATGTGATTATATTTATGATCGCCATTGTCTGATATCGCTCATTTAAAAAGCCAAAATAGTGGGTCAAAACTGTTGTGGATTGATGAATGAAATTGTTTATTTTTAATATATGAATTAGGTAATTTATAGAATTAAGCATCACTGTTGATATCCATAATAGAAAAGTAATGATAGAATTATTTTGCGATTAGAATTAATAGGAATTATAAATTACTAGCTATTATCAGCTACTTCGTTCGCGTGAACTATTGCAGCGTGATATGTTGATAAGATAATAGATGGCGCTTTTTAGTGTCATCCTATTGTAGAATTAACAGGATTTCTATTGCATATATGTTATTCCGGTGTATAAAGAATAATTGTGACAAATTTCATCGATATTGATTTAGCGGATCGCCGTGAAAGAGTAACAAATAATCCATACTACAATTTTCGCATTACACTAATATTATAATTAGTAAGAAGGATAATTTTTAAATACCTAGTAATTAAACTAGAGATTTTTAAAATATAATAGATTTTGTAGATAGAATTTGTCTTTTTGAATTTTTTTTCTCCTTTCTTGTTTGCTAAGTTAAGCTAATGTAGCCAAACAACACATATCCAACGAATTTCGCAAACAGTGAATGATATTTTAAACTATTGAAATAAATTATTAATATTAAAAAAGATAACTTTTCAGTCATAAAAAAAAGACTATTAATCGATTTTTCGTGTCGAGTCAATCGGTTTTTACAAATCGATTTATTTTGAAAAGAACAATCGATATTATCAATTTTTTCCAGTCCCAGACACATCCCTAAATAATACTATCATTACTTTTTTTTATATATTAGGTTTAAGCAATGAATATTCCTTAGTTGGTCTTAAATATTCGTTCATCTCAGTTCCTTTTATTGGTCGGTAACAAGTGTGTTATGTTTTTAAAAGAATGAATATTTGTTTTTCGCTAATTACCTTAAAGGTATGTTTTTTTTTTTAATATTCAACCGTACATTATGTACTTGATTATTTTTAGTGAAACAATTGTGAAATTGTGAATTTTGATATTAAATTTTTAATTAATATATGAACCTTTTTTATTTATCAGCCTATATTATGTAAAATAACGTAACGGCCTGGTACTATCCCACTTCTGGGAATTCTCCTTTCTCTGTTTTTTTAAAAAGGCGTTGGAGCTGAGACCTACCACGCTGCTCCAATTCAAATTGGTAGGTTGAACATATCCATAGAATTCTCTAGATATATCCAGGTTTCCTCACGATATTTTCCTTCACCGAAAAACGCTTGAAAGATTGCATAAGTATGTCAATTAGACAAGTTTTAACAGAGAGCTGTGTTCGACCGGGGTTTGAACTCGTGGCATCTCGAAAGAGTAGTAGTTCGGTCTCACTCCTAGGCTATCGCAGCTTTATTTTGTATAAAAGTATGCACATACATAGCCGTGTGGTATCCGGCTAAGTAGAATAATACCACCCTCATTTCTTACCGAACTGTCGTAAAAGGCGACTAAGGTAAGACGACCCGCCGTGTGGTATCCGGCTGAGTAGAATAGACCACCCTCTGTCTTACCGAGGTGTCGTAAAATGTGACTAAGGTAAGTTGACGTCAGGCAGGTGGCCAGTCGTAAAAACACAGCCAAATCACGTTACAGCATATTTATAACATGTTTTGCCGACACCACTTAGAGTGGGATAAGGGCAGGAGGATATATATGCACATACATAGTATTGCTAATTGAAATCCTTCAATTACGTTGGTACGCAAAAGAACAAGCAGGAATACACGATAATATTAATCCTAAAGGTTACTTAACTTTCAAACTATTATATAATTAAATTAAAAAATAATATTATGCTAAATTTATAAGCTAATCCTGTTTTAACCCCAGGCCAGTTTTGAGAAGTTAAAATCTTTAAAAAGTCCCTGAAATATTGTCTACAAACTTTTCAGTCGGAAATAGAACCAAAACATAGCTTATTTTTAGATACATTCCACGGTCATATATTTGCGCGTGTTCAAAACTTATGTCAGTTTATTTTGCGCTACGCACGTTTATTCACATTAATCGCGTAGACTAAAATCTTAAGGTATTTTTAAGATAAATTAAAGTTTAAGATGGCGCCATATAATTGGCCTATAGATACAAAGAATTATCCAGTTATGTGTATAGTTACACCGCGGAATGTTGAAATGTGTGGAATTTATGGAAAGTGAGTATGTACCTATCTAAATATTATTTAATTACTAATTGAAATTTTAAAACGAAACTCGAAAGAAAACTATATGCATGACAATTATCTTTTATTTAAATAAACGGTAAGTGTATATAGTACGCATTTTTACTTAGTTCACTATTTATCGAAACTTATGTACAATATTTTTTATTTCTAGAGTGTATAAATATTTAATATCTGGGTGACCGAGCTTCGCTCGGTAATTTTTTACAAAAAAAAACTTTAAAGAAAAAAAAAAGAATTTAGTTGGGATCCATCCTTGGCACTCACATTTCTCGAGGCTGCCCGCTAACCGAATAAGCTACGTCGACTTGACAGTTAATGGCGAAAATTCAATTCAATATAAATGTTAGTGTTTTTTAATGGCCAAAAATAGGGATAAAACAATATTTTTTTTACATAAAACCTAGCTAGATCAATTTTTCTCCCCCAAAACCTCCTACATGCTGAATTTCAGGAAAATCGTTGGAGCCGTTTCCAAGATTCGGAAAATATATATATATACAAGAACTCATTTAAATATAAAGATTTTATTATAATATAGCGGTCTTTGTAAATAGCATGCGCGTTTACGACGAACGTCAGAAACTAGCGATGGAAAAAATAATCGATTTTTAATAATCGATTTTATTTTCATGAAAAATCGATTATTTTATTTATCCCTTTTTCTTTTTTACTCTTTTTCTTGTTTTTTAAGATTTAATATGCATTGTTGGCAAATGCAGCCAAACCAATGTAGCCAAACTACACATTTTAATCTAATTTTACAAACAGCGCATCTGATATTATTTCTTAGTAGTTGTCCACTTTAATTAGCCTTTATTGTAATTAATTATTAATATTAAAAAGGCAACTTTTGAAATAGTCAGAAAAAATCGATTATTTGTAAAGGGATAAAAATCGATTATTTATTAATCGATTTTTTCTACTCTCAGTCACGTCCTTATCAGAAACTGATGTTTCCCAACAAATTGTCAAAGTCATTTTGAAAGATTTTCCAACCAGTCTTGTTTTTCTTTCAAAATAGTTGATACGTATATTCGGTTATGGAAAAATTCTTGTGATAATATAAATAAAATTAACAAAAAATGAGTTCAACATCAACAAAAAGGTTATCGGAAGCACTATCCGTACCAGTTGAAATCGAAAATGAAGATTATTCAACTAAATCCGAATTTATTTACGGCGGACCGTTTATAAAATTGGAAAAACCTTCACCCTTCTTAAATACAGTCACCCCATTTAATTTACAACTGCAGGGAACGTTTAAGAAGTATGTATAGTTTTTAGGTACTACTTATGAATTCTATTATTTCAATTTAATTTTCTAAATGCGATTTTTATAATAAAATGCCACAATCTGTTTCGAACTTGCCTTTAGACAATTACCAAAAAATTAATTAAAAAGACACTTATACGCAAAGCTATATATACTATTGAAAACTTTAAAAAAAAAATTCTTTCTCTTTCCTAAATATATGTATAAAAAGAAAAAATAAATAAAAAAAAGTATAGTAACCAAAAAAAAATCAATTTTAATGATAAGACAGCTCGAATTTAATTTGCAACAAGCTACAGGCTAGATTATATTATAATTTTTGATCCGTCTAATAATTATATAGTATTATTAAAATAAATAGTTTTGAAAATTAGTGCCTGCCGAGTTTCTTGCTAGTTTTTCTCAATAAGGGCACCTTATCAAACTAGTGGTAGCTTCATTAAAATTTGATGATTTGAAATTTGAATTTAGCTCTTTGCTAATTTAACTTAAACTAGATTATTTCTTTTAAATACTAAAATGAGATATATATAAAAAATTCAAAAACATAACTTTTGATATTTGTGTATCAAAATTTACTTTACCATAGAATGTCTCACTTCGTAGGTTAGCTGGCAGAGATCTCAGTCTTAGGGATAAGTTAACCTTTACTTAGAAGATAATAATGTATATATAGCTCTCTTTGAACTGGTACAAGACAGTAACGACTTAATGTAAATAATATAAAGAATTATATTTTTAAAAGAGCAATGGCCGAGTTTGTTGCTGGCTCTTCTCGGTAGGAACAGCTTTCCGAACCAGCAGTAGAGTTGACGATTCAGAAGCACTTGTTCACAAGTTTATTTGAATAAAGAATATTTTGAATTCAAAATTCAAATTGGTACACTTTTTTTATTTAAATATGTTTTTGCATCATTTTTTAAGGTGTATAAATGAATAAATAAGCAATTAATTACTAACCTAATAAGAATAAATAACATTAAGATAGTAGACAAATATAATTATTTGGTTAATTTATAGAATTAGGCGTTACTTTGCGGAGATCCATAATACAAAAGTAATAATAAAATTATTTTGCAGATTATAGCAAAATAATTTTATTATTACTTTTATATAATTATTTGGTGTATTGTATGATTTTTTTAGATCTTAAACTAAAACATCAGGATTTTCATAATTATCAGAAAATGAATGTATTGTTAAGTGAATTATAATCAAATTATCATACTTAAATGTAATCTGTTTGTATAACAAATTATGATAGATAATAATTATACAATTGTCTGCTTTATTGTATAATTGTGTTTATACAATCATGATTAAAATTATACCTTTATCTCTGAATGACAATTACTTAGAGATAAAGTGAAATCCGCAATTATGTTGTGAAATGATTGTCCTGCAATGGTTTGCTTTTGAGGTAGTTTTCATTAATAATCAAGAGATATATGCCATTGAGGCTTCGGCCGGTCGTAAAATCGCAGCCAAATCATGTTACAGCATGTTTACAACATGTTGTGCTGACCCCACTTAGAGTGGGATAAGGGCAAGAAAGTATATATATGCCATTGAGGCCTTTTTTGTAGACTTATGAAAAAAAATATACCCATCGTACATTGTTTTGTTATCAAAGGTATTAGGCTGCATTTTAAAGTCAGTTTCCAGTCAATCTCCTAAGCAGTTTTAATTTTTTCGACATCTTTAATAATTACCATCATATTTAAACCAATTTATAAAAAATCTTAACAAACTACACACTAAAACCGTTCTCATGAATCACTTTGTCTATTTGAGTAAACTGCATGAAAATCTGTTCAGTAGTTTTTGAGTTTATGTCAAACAAACAGACGAGTTGGTGGATTGTGATATATATATGAATATTCAATGTTTCTCAAGGGTCCTGGCGTAGTGTCCTTCCCTCCAGATCGTACTAGGAATGTCATTTGGAAAATATAAAGTACATCTTTTACAACGCCGATGTCGTCTAAAACTCGATATGGCATAAAAATTAATATTAAGTCGGTCGCCAGAGTCTTTTCCTCGGTAGATTCTCAGTAGATAAGTTTATTACCCAAATTAATTTTCTCCATTGAAAAATATTTTTTATGGATTAAAGGAAAAACAATCATAATACAATGTAGTAATGCTCAAAATACTTTGGAGTAAAAATAGTAAAACATAGAGACTATTTTTGTGTAAAAATAAAATCGTTGACTACAAACATCACGGTATAAATTTTTGTACGGAATCCCGAAGCCCGGATAGCTCAGTCGGTAGAGCATTGGACTTTTAATCCAAGGGTCCAGGGTTCAAGTCCCTGTTCGGGCGGTAATTTTTTTTTATTTTTCTTTTTTTTTTTAGTTATTTATTTAATTTGGCAAAAATTTTACCTATTTTTTTTTTTTTCTTTTATGCGAAATTTCGATCCTTGCGTTATTTTGAAATTATAATAATGTGAGTTAACCATAAGAGAGTACCTGGGTGACCTTGGCGAGCCTTGCTTGGTAATTTTTAAATTAAAAAGAAAAATTAAAAAATACTAAGAAAGGTATTTTCACCTCTCTAGACCGCCCGTTCCCCAAATGAACTACCATGACTTAACGTTTGACAGCGAAAAATTGTGATTGTATTCAAAGTAAATTAAAAAAAAATTAGAGCCCGAAAACAGGGATAAAACGACATTTTTTTTAAATAAAACTTATCTAGATCAATTTTTCTCCCCTACAAGCTGAATTTCAGTAAAATCGTTGGAGCCGTTTCCGAGATTCCGAACATATATATACACTTTGCGTCCTTGCGTCTTTGCGTCTTGCGCTTTGCGTCCTCGTTTTTATTGCGCACAGCTAGGGAGTAAAATTCTCTCCCGGCATCGATATTTCCGAGTTCTTTTGATATGGCTCTCTTTAAAGCAAGAGTGAATAGGCATCTTCTAGGCAAGCGCGCTCCATCTTAGACTGCATCATCGCTTACCATCAGGCATGATTGCAGTCAAGCGCTCGCCTATTCTGCAATAAAAATAAAAAAAATACAAGTTTAACTCATTTAAATATTGAATAATTTGATTTGATATGTATCTTTTTCAGGAGTTTCGCTTACTATTCACTTAAAGAGCGTTTGCCGATTATACTGACGAAGGTCATAGATTACTTATCTCGCGAAGGTGGAAAGATCAAATCATCTCATAGTGCGGTAAGGGTTAACTGTGTTATTAATGAATTTTTTAACCTACTCGAGCGTTAACGTAACGCCAATTTGAATGGCGCTGCAACAACGGTCAATAGATGTCGCTGTTTGTCAATTTTTTTTTCTTAAAATTAAAATATTACAATTCCCCTGCCCTTATCTCATTCTAAGCGGGTTCGGCAGAACATGTTATAAACATATTGTCACATGTTTTGGTTGCGTATTTTACGACCAGCTTCCTGCCTGACGTCAACTCACCTCAGTCGCCTTTTACAACACCTTGTAAGGAGGGTGGTTTATTATACTCAGTCTGATATCACACAGCGGGTTAATTTACCTTAGTCGCCTATTAGGACACCTCGGTAAGGAATAGGGTGGTCTATTCAACTCAACTGGATACCACACGGCGGGTCAATTTACCTTAGTCGCCGTTTACGACATCTTGGTAAGAAATGAGGGTGGTACTATTCTATTCAGCCGGATACTACACGGCGTATTAAGTCTTCTTATTGTATCAGAAAAACATGTCCGCTACAGACACCAAAGCCGCTGGACCGATTTGAATCAAATTTTCTGACCATCTTTAATATGGCCAAGCCGATGGTACTGTAAAGTGTTGGCGATCGGAGCCTTTTTAAAAAATTATAATTAATATATCTTTAAATTAAGCAAGGCATAGCGGGCTGGACATAGTAAGTAAAAAAGTAGCGGCCTGTTACTATCCCACTGTTGGGAATAGGCCTATTCTCTTTATGTTTTTTTTAGAGAGAAGGATTGGAGCTAAGACCTACCACGCTGCGCCAATGCGGATTGGTAGGTTACACATATCTCCAGAGTTCGCCAGAGATATGCAGGTTTCCTCACGATGTTTTCCTTCACCGAAAAGCGTGTGATAAATTGCAATTATCAATTAGACACAAGTTTTTAACAGAAAAACTCATTGGTGTCTGCCCGGGTATAAACCCGTGACTTCCTCGAAAGGGTCGCACGGTGTTACCGCTGGGCTACCACAGCTGCCTTGTAAATAAATAAAATTGTATGAATTCTCTTAAATCCAGTCAGATGAGGACGTTCGCAGCTTGATCCAGTACATCACGAAGCTGAAGAATGACCTGGTCACCAATAAGAAGTACGACCTCCTCACAGTGGACACGCCAGAAGCGATGAGATGGAACGTATGGATAAATAACGCGGAGAGCCCCTATTATTTTACAAATATATGGGTGTTCTCTGAATGCTATGTATATCGGAGGCTTAGAGAAGGTTGCGAGTTGACGTAAGTTAACTGTGAGTTAATCTATATTTTTGAATTTAAACTATCGTGAGTGTTGTTCATAGTTAATGTATGGAAACCGGCTATACTCATGTGTTTTTATATCGGATGAGCCCGTTTCAACTAGACTAGTTTCAAGCCCATAGGGGGCTCTTAATCATGAGCTCTTTACGCAGCGTAAAGAGCTCATGAGTAAAAGCCTCGTACCGTATAAGTCGCGCTGATCTGATAAAATAAGACGTGAATATAGCCGGTTTCTATACATTAGTTAATCAATTAATTAATTAACTAGTAAATAAACATATAATAAATAGTACCTAAGTTACCAAGCTTTTTTTGAGAGGCTATAAAAGCAATCTATACTAATATATAAAACTGAAGAGTTTGTTTGTTTGAATGCGATTATCCCAGGTACTACTGGACCGATTTGAATAGTCTTTTAGTGTAAGATAGTCCATTTATTGAGGAAGGCTATAAATTATGTAACATTGAGCTAAAATGAATATGACAGCAGCAATAAAAAATATTACGAAAACGGCAAAATTTAAAGCTTTCCTTGCGTGCGCTGAGTAAACGGTAATAGTTATTCAAAAATCATGTAATACAAAATTGTTCCCCTTTAAAAGTTCTAAATAAAAGCCCGCGATAGCATATGTTTAGCTTTTAAGGTTAACCCATTTTTATGGTTTTCAAATCATTCGAGAATGTTCTACTCGATTACTCGCGAGTCGCAGCGGGGATACAGAACACGATTCGTAAACAATGTTAATATTTTCGACGATTAGCGTCAATTGACTTTGAACGCTATGACATATACATTACGAACTCTTTTTAAATGTTCGTAACAATTTAAAACTATATATGTATATTATATTTACTGGTTTTCACTCATAACACAAGTCATCGTCATCATCATCATCATCTTCATCTTCCTGCCCTTATCTCACTCTAAGTGGGGTCGGCACAACATGTTATAAACATGCAGTCACATGATTTGGCTGCGTTTTTACGACCAGCCGCCTGCTAGACGTCAACTTACTTCGGTCATATTTTACGACACCTCAGTAATAATGAGGGTGGTCTATTCTATTCAGCCGGATACCACACGGTGTGTCACTCATAACACAAGTATTAAAATAATTTAGGGACGGACGACCGTGTCTAATTGTCCCATGTATTTATTGTTTGTATTTTAGCAAAGGTCTTCAGAATTTCGATCCTTTCGACGAGCAGAAGGAAAAGTCCTTCGGGAATAGTCTGGAGCCAATGTGCATATTAGCAGATAAACTAGTCACCATGTTACCTGAGAGCGAAAAGGACAAACGGAAAGCTGACTTCATTACCTTGCTCAAGGTACTTTAACATCATCATCTTCCTGCCCTTATCCCACTCTAAGCGGGGTCGGTACAACATGTAATAAACATGCTGTAACATGATTTGGCTTCGTTTATACGACCGGGCGCCTGCCTGACGTCAACTTATCTAAGTCGTATTTTACAACATCTCGGTAAGAAATGGGTTTGGTCTATTCTACTCAGCCGGATACCACACGGCGGGTCGACTTACCCTAGTCGCTTATTACGAAACCTCGGTTGGAAATGAGGGTGGTACTATTCTATTCAGCCGGATACCACACGGGCTCAAGGTACTAGTAACTAGTAACAGATATACCTTGTATCTTAACAGGGGATCGTGGATTCGAACCTCCGCCCATTACACTCGTGCAAGCGTACCTCAAGGCTACCCTATGGTTCCGATTTTGTTTCTAGTGTATGTTAATGACTTGTCATAGTTTTGACAATATTATATGTAAGTTAATGTAAAATATTCAAGTTATATCTATCCTAAATTACTTACATACTACTACTGTGCAAATAATGGTCCCAAACTACCTGATACTGAACTGATTATGAGTCATTTTATTAAGGTTTAAGCAAAACCATTTGCGGTTGCACCTGTTGCAAAAAAAATCAGTTATAGTGATAAAAAAACTACTTAAAATGACTTTTGAGCCAATAAAAGTGCTAGTTCTTTTTCGCACACAGAATCAGCTGAGCAATTCAACGCAGAAACGCTTCCAGTATTCTTGGGACTAATCCACTTGGGCCTGATTTGTATAGTACTGGGGAGAATTTACAATAGATATATTTTGTATATTTTCGTTTGAATAAATTTATTGAAATTTGAAAATTCAGTTGTTGAAGGAAATGATAAATTTCAGGTTTGTCTGTGGTCAAATAAATGTGATTTGTCTCTATCAATGGGCGAGGAAGTGACGTTGAAGCCTGAGGGAGTCACAACAACGCCGTCACGGACTGTTATGGATCCGTTGCAAATGATTGTGGATCTTAAAGATAAGGTTATTTTTTTAAAGCATTTTTTACTGTTAACTTGACGTGTATTTATATAAAGTTAGAATCTTGCAAGTTAAATTTAATTAATAGTTCAAATAGTTAAATTTATATAAACTTTTTCTTTTTCTCTATATTACCCGTACTCTCTTTCTTCTTCAATTCTTGTCCTTTTCCTTCTGTTACTCAAAGGTTGACTGGAAGAGATCCCTTTTAGGGATAAGTCCGCCTTTATACATGTGCTTTTTAATTTTTCTTTCTCTTTTATAAAAATATGTAGAAATAAATAAAATAAATAAATTTAACACACTTTTCGGTGTCCGATTGAGCTGAAATTTTAAATGCTCCAGTCCCAATGACAATGCATGTTTATGATAAGCTTGACTTAATGTTGCCAGGATTGACTCCAGACGAGGAAACTGCTCGACGGTTAACAGTAGAGACATGAAATTTTGTTAAAAGCTTGTATTATATTTAACTTATAGAATTCATATCATATTTTTTTTTTTTTTTTATACAGGAAAAAACCCCTTATGGGTACCGCCGCCCGACGGGGACAGGCGACGGTTATGTCGGACTCGCACCGACTAAAATAACCTGTGTGCTTCACTACGCTGCTGGTGGCGGGGATAGGGTACCCATGAAGACATTGCCCCCCATCCCCGCCAGCAGCAACTCTGTACCCCAGAGTGCGCCACCTCTGGGTCGGGGCCTCTCTGAAAGTGGCCCCTCCCTCCGCTGAACGATGCATCGGAAGCACCAGATGCATCGAACGCCTCGGGGACCTTATAAGGAGGGCGTCCGATTGAACCCCGTTCGAACGCCCGGAAAGGTCCCCGTTAGGGCGGCACGCGACGGTCTTGAGCGAGTCGCCTGCGCCCGGCTCGCCTGCGGCGGATTGGATCCAAAGACTCGACTTCCCGGATCCGCCCCGCCGCCTCCTTCCGCGAGATAACGTCCTCACAGAAGGAGGCCATCGCTGCCCACGATCGCTCCCTGTCCACCATGGCGCGGACCACAGTGGGCAGGGAGAGATCGTGCCCCACCTGTGCCACGAGTTCCGCCCGCTGAGCCGCCCAAGCTGGACAGTCTGCGAGCGTATGCAGCGCCGTGTCAAAGTCGGCGCCACACTCGTGGCACTCACCAGTCGCCTCGCGCTGGGCTTCCTTCCACAGATACCACCCGAAACAACCATGTCCGGAAAGCACCTGTGTTAGGCGGAAGGTGAGGACCCCATGCCTCCTGGCGATCCAGCCCTGGAGAATGGGCTGGATGGCTGAAATCGTCCAGGCTCCTGCACTGGGCGATTCAAGCCGCCGCCTCCATTGGCGGAGGAGCTCTTCCTGAGCTGCTCTCCGCCAATCCACCTCTACCGCCGCTGAGTCTCCCCCTGGTGAACGGGCTTCGACTCTACGGCGGTAGACCTGAGCTAGCACCTCAGCCTCTAGGTCCCACGGAGGGGACCCGGCCAAGGCGCAGGCCGCCTCGCCGGAGATGGTCCGGTAGCCCCGCACAAGTCTGACCGCCATGATCCTCTGCGCCCTGCGCAGCAGGGGCAAGGATCTCGCGGTCAGCCGCCCCGCCCATCATATAAATTATATGCATTTTACTTTATATTATAACTTTATGACTGTGTTAATAATAAGAAAGCTTGGATTTAAATTCCGAACAGCTACGCACTAGATTATATTGTAATTTTTTAAATTTGTTATTAATTAACATTTATTTATTTATTTTTATATACATATATGCTACATTTGCGAGGATGGTATTGCGATAGTATAAAACTGTGTGCATATGCCAACCTCACAGTCAAAATTATTAAAAGAACATAAGATATTAATATAAAAAAATTATATAATATATATTTAAAATAAGTAAAAAAAAATACTACTACTACTAAATAAATATTATGAAATGATAGTGTGCGATGTGGGTGATTGAATGTGGCGTTATTGTAATACTTAATTTTGAAAAGATCAACCGCTGAGTTTCTTGCTGTACCCTTCCGAATAAGACGTAGCTTCATTGTAATTTGACGATTCAAAAGTGCTTGTAAAAGCCAATTTGAATGAAGATTTATTTGAATTTGAAAATTTAGATGGCGGTCAATTTATTGTTTGTCTAATGTTATTTGTCTATTTGCAGTTACTTGTCGATGACACAGCAAAGATATGCGATACAGTTATTGCCAAAGCTGAAACTATCGGGAAAGCACTTGAAGCGGTGAGTTATATTTTGTTGGATTTAGAATTAGATTATTTTATATTTATTTGGGAAAAGGGAGTGATAGCCCAGCGTTCAGACCTTAAGATTCCTTCGAGGGGATCCAAACAAGCGGTTCAATAATTTATAGAAGCAGATGTTACTTTGCGGAACTCCATAGTACATAAGTTACAAAATAATTATTTTGCTGCTAACCGCGTTTGTTAAGAGAATATATGTAATGGTAAGTGTATGAAGCAGGCAACATTTACATATCTTATCACAGACAAGTCACCACAGGTATCACAAAACGCCGCCAACACCGAAACTCCACACAAACTCACTACCACAATCTCTAAGATCGATACGATTTTGTCGTGGAGCATATCATCCTGATGATGCTTCGGTTTCGTGGCGATCGTAGTGATTGTGGTACTGAGTGTGTGGAGTTTTGGTATTGGCGGTTTTGTGGTACGTATGGCCATTTGTCCAGCATATATAAGGTATGTGAATGTTACCTGCTTCATACACTTAGGATTACATATATTCTCTTAACTAACGCGGATTACAGCACAATAACAATATTATAACTTCTGTAAAACAAAATTCTTCTCTATGACCTACATTAACTGAATCTTGTATGTCTTGTTTATGCCCAACAGTGGGATAGTAACAGCGTTACGTTTCATTACAGACGACAAGTTTGAAAGCAAAATGTAGCTGCCATAGACTTGCTACATTAGTAGGGGTGCCGTTATGTAAAAATCAGGTTTCTCAATATTTTTTTCTCTTGTAGCAATTTCTAGAATATTGTAAGTGTTGTAGTAGAATTTGGAATATAATTTATTGATACGCAAGATAGTAGGCTTTATGTAATTAGTTATAAGAATTCCTCCTTCTTTATACCACTTTAAGTGGGGTGGGCACAACATCTTGTTACATGTTGTCACATGAGGCTGCGTATTTTACGACTGGCCGCCAGCTTGACGTCAACAAAATGACTGGCCCGTTGGAGCAGTGGGTAGTGACTCTGCCTTCAGCTCTGCGGGTCGCGGGTTCTATTCCCGCCGAGGGCCAACATTTTCTATAAATGAATCTGTTGGTCTTTGAGCCTGGGTGTATATTTGTATTTAAAATATATATAAGTATATATTCACCAGTTGTCTGTCCATAACACAAGTATTAAGTTACTTACTTTGGGGACGGACGACCGTGTGTGTAAGTGTCCCATATATTTATTTATTTAACTTACTTACTTAGTCGGTCTTTGCGACCGGCACATGTTAAAAACATGTTGTCACATGATTTGGTTAGGTATTTTAAGACTTGCCGTCTGCTTGACGTCAAATACTTATAATACTTACTTAGTCGGCCTTTGCGACACTTTGGTAAGAAATGAGTTTTGGTCTATTCAACTTAGCCGGATACCACACCGCAGGTCGATTTACCCAAGTAGCTTTTTACGAAACCTGGGTAAGAAATGAGGGTGGTCTTTTCTACTCAACCGGATACCACACGGCGGGTCAACTTACCTTAGTCGCCTTTTACGACACCTCGATAGGAAATAAGGGTGACGTAATCTATTCTGCCAGATACCATACAGCATTTATATTATACTGCGTCCATCATATTATCAGTCTTTTGACAGCTCACGCTCATTAAGTTTTGTATTGCTTACGTACAAATATCATACAAATAATATTTGTACTTTATGGATGGGTACCGCCCACTTAGTGATGTCACACATAATGGTTACTACGATTATGCCACAGATTAAAAATAATCGGTAGAAATCGATGTTACGAGTATTAAAAGACATTTAATAACATTATATAAAGTTTTACTTTCTTCTTAGTTAATACATGAATACAAATAAAACAATCAGGATATTTTAATTTATTTTATTAGCACGAGTCGTCGGAATGATAATCAACACTAGACTCCTCCGATGAGGAGTCTTCAGTAGCAGTTATTATTAGCTCTTGTGTAGATAATATATTATCAAACGCAATATCACGTTCCCAATCAGAGAATATTACTCTTTTAGTTCTTTCCACCACACTTGCCCAGTTCTCGGCCGTTACGTGGGTGCAAGCATTTTTTAGCAATTGCAACATTTTATTCGCTGTGAATGGGGGGCTTGTATTGCATCTCGCAGCATGCCCTTTAGCCATTTCATTGATTACATAGCGTTTTGCTCTCTTTTTGGTTTTTAATATTTTTATTAATTCAACTTTTAACATTGAGTCGTCCACATTTTCTCCATTGTCCCGAAGCCAATTAATTATTTCATGCTTTTTATTAGCCTGTGTTGGCATTTTGTCAATTTGACGGGAGTGGTAGGGCGCATTATCAATAAAAATTATTGATGGTTCTTCAAAGAAATGAGCATTTTTTTGAACCACTCTTCATACACATTTACATTCATCTCTTCGTGGTAGTCATTTGATTTCTTCGATTTAAATGCCAACAGTGCGTCTTGTACAAATCCTTTTGCTGTATCTGCATGGCAAATGATTAGGCGCTCACCTTTTCCCATTGGTACTGAGGAAGTGGAATCAGCAGTATCATCAGTCCAGAAACGAGATAGTGTGTGGTTAGCGTTGAGCCATGTTTCATCCGTGAAAACAATATTTGCCCAATCTTGTATTTTCTTTGCCTCTCTTAAAAAATCACAACGTGCTATAGCTATATCTGTGCGTTCCATTAATAATTTTCTTTTATTTAACTTTTTATATGAAAAGCCAATTGTGTTCAAAACTTTGACCAAAGAAGATTTTTCACCATGAAATAGACCACTTCTTTTCAAAGAAACAATAAGTTTTCTCAAAGTTGGAATTTCTTTTCTCAAGTAGTAATCATATACATGACGACGAATAGCGTCAGCGTCAAAGTCATCAACAGCTGTCACCTTATGAGCCCGACGCTTTCTTTTTGGTGTAGATGGTTTGTTTTGCTCCAAGCCGCTCCTGCCGTAGGCATCAGTAGTGATTTTAGTCACAGTTGATAGACTGATCCCCAACGCGGCTGCAACACGGTTTCGGACTTGCGTGATAGGTATAAGAGGTCCGCCATTTTGATTTTCTTGCTCAAAATACTCATGAAGTTTTAACACTAACTGTCTCGATTGTGCTTTCAACACACGTGCTTTCGGCATTTTCACGATCAATTAATATAAGTTTCACAAAAGTTTTTCCGAGGAATAAAGCTACTTAACTCAAGGTGTAACAGATGCGAGAGAACACTCAGCGAACGTAAATGCGTGTGACTATCACGGGCGTTTCGTTGAGAGTGACAGATCACTTCAAAATGGCGGCCGAGCGGAAGGTCTGTTGATGTTGCCAGTTGATGTATAATATATTTTTTATGATTATAATAAATACACACGGATTAACATTTATTTTCAAAAAACTAAGGCAATATTAAATCAAAATGTTGATTTCTATATCTGTTATTAGTTTACGTAGGTTATCATTAATCGAATTACTTAGGTACGTAATTCGATTAATGATAGTAGGTACTATAATCGGAATGGTATCGCATACGAGAATCTTTAGGACATCACTAAATATGTAAATCGTCAATCTGTCAAAAGATGGTTAATATAATGGACAGTGTATAAGCGTGCGTGCGTTTGAAATAAATACTTAAATACGCCCAGAATTGAAGAAAACAAATTATTTTTGAAAATGTTAGCTTTCGGCGGGAATTAGTAATATTAGGACTTTTTTTTAACTTTACGGAGATTTTTTTAACTTCAGGCTGCTGATGAAGCGAAGTCAGTCGAGAAGCCGGAGGGTACAGAGGTGGTGGAGGGGGAGGAACCTCCTCAAGTCCCCTGCCCCGCCAAGATGACCATGCCTCAAGCTGTCATGTTTGGTAAGTTACAATTTTGATCTTGAGGAAACCTATTTTTGGCACTACCGGCACGACTAAAGGCCTGCTAGAACCGGACACCGTAAGCGTCGGCATGCACTAATTTCTTCCGGGCATCCGATAACGAAGACCAGAGCAGCGACAGGGAGTGCATAGAAGACGCGCGACCAGCGCTGCTGCCCCCCCCCTCTTCCCCGTCCCCCCACAACGCCCTCCTGCAAAAATATAAAGAATTTTAAAACTATAGGTGATGTGTACAATAGACAAAGTAGGAACCGACATAAGCTTGCGGCCCCTGCTTTGCGCCTTGAAAAGTACGTAAGTCGTTTGTGGGTTTGGGTATAAGATTCTATAATAACATTCCGCAATCAATTTCAGCACTGCCATTACATCAGTTTAAAAACACTGTTAAAAAGAGGCTGATACAGAAAGCCTACTATACTATTGAAGATTATTTGGAAGATAAGAATGTGTGGATATAGCTCTCTTAGACCCTGTACAAGACAGTAATGACTTAATGTAAATAGTATTAAGAATTATATTTTTAAAAGAGCAACCGCCGAGTTTCTTGCTGGCTCTTCTCGGTAGGAACAGCTTTCCGAACCAGCAGTAGAGTTGACGATTCAAAAGCACTTGTTTACAAGTTTATTTGAATAAGGAATATTTTGAATTTGATCCTTGACGATTCAAAAGTGCTTAAATAAGAATAAAATTGCTATATATTTTGCACTTACTTATTTGAATAATTAATATCATCATCTTCCTGCCCTTATCCCACACTAAGTGGGGTCGGCACAACATGTTATAAACATGCTGTCTCATGATTTGGCTGCGTTTTTACCACCGGCCGCCTGCCTGACGTCAACTTACCTCTGTCGTATTTGACGACACCTCGGTAAGAAGAGGGTGGTCTATTCTACTAAACCGGATACTACACGGTGGGTCAACTTACCTTAGTCGCCTCTTACGACACCTCGGTAAGAAATGAGGTTGGTCTATTCTACTCAGCCGAATACCACACGGCAGGTCGACTTACCTTAGTCGCCTCTTACGACACCTCGGTAAGAAATGAGGTTGGTCTATTCTACTCAGCCGGATACCACACGGCGGGTCGACTTACCTTAGTCGCCTTTTACGACACCTCGGTAAGAAATGAGGGTGGTACTATTCTATTCAGCCGGATACCACACGGCGGTTATTTGAATAATTAATATAAATAATATTATTTAGGTATTATTTCTCGTCAGATATCATTTGCGACAACTCCGGCTATGAACTCTTCACAGACCTCTGTCTTGCACACTTCTTGGTCTCGCAGAATATAGTCAAGAAGGTAAGTAGTATAACACTGTTCGGGTTCAAGATTCGATTCGCGGTTGTTGTATTAAAAACAAACTTAGATTTTAATACTATAAGTCTATCCTATGTAATCTTGACATATGGAGACAGGATGGGGTTGAAAAAATAATGTTTATTCTGACATCACTAATCCCGAAAAAACGGGGTTTTTTTTAATATATAACTCTGATGCTTGGATGATGTTTCGTGTTGTTGAATTGAATTTATCTCCTGATGCTTCATTGATTGATTAATGAATTTCATGAAAATCGTTGCAGCCGTTCCCGAAATTTACTCTTCTATACTTTACTCGGCAATTTTTTTAGCGATATTAATAAATGCCATTTAATAAGAAAGAATGGCTGTGATTGCAAAAAAAAGGTGGACATGGGCGGGACACATTGCAAGAATGGATTCAACACGGTAGGCGAAAAGAGTACTCGAGTGGAGACCCAGAGCCGATAGCAGAGGGCGTGGCAGACCACCGCAGCGCTGGATTGATGACATCAGGCGACACGGAGGCCGTGACTGGATTAAACGGGCACAAAACCGCCGGGAATGGAAAGAGAGGGAAGAGGCCTACGTCCAGGAATGGACTGATAAAAGGCCACCATGATGATGATGATGAATAAGAAAGAAAGAAAGCGCCGGTGACACGTGTGACTCGAACCTGGGGTTCGAACTTTGTCAGTCCGCCCGTTACCCATTAGGCTATCACGGCATTATGTTTTATTATGCAAAAAATATCATTTGCTTTTTATACATGTTTTAGCAGTTTTTTTAGTGCATAAAACAACATTTTATTTTCAATTCAATTTTTCAAAAAAAATGTTGTTTGTTCTCCCCCAAAACTCCCTATATGCGGAATTTCAGGAAAATCGTTTGAGCCTTTCCCGAGATCCAGAAAAAATATTTATATACAAAATTAACTCATTTTAATATTAAGATAAAGTAATGATAATAATTTTGTGCTTAAAAATTTTTAGGTGAGATTTCACGTGAAAAAAATACCATGGTTCGTGTCTGACGTCACTCCGCAGGATTTCAAGTGAGTGTGGGACTATTTCTCATTATGTGCTTCCCATCAGACACTGTTTCCCACTGCTGGGCTTGGATCTCTTCAAAAGGCTACGATGACCAGTTATAATAGTAGCTTAGTTATAATTATTAAATCCAGTAGTTTGATTCATTCATTACTGCCCGTGGCCCGCAAGCGTTAAATTTGGAGAAAAACAATTCCCCTCTCCCTATACTAAAAAGATTTCCTACTATCTTTGGAATATTTAATTTCATATACTACATTTTTACTTATTGAATTTTAACTTTTTTGCCTATGTTTTTTAATTTTTCAATTAATTACAGAATGTCTTTGTGTACAACATTCACAGCTTTCTTGTCATTAGATAATACAAACATGTTTTCTTTAGAGGTTACCTTTGAAAGAGCGACATATAGCTGCTATTTTCGAAGTGTTATAGGGCGAAGCGCGGCCTCCTCACGGCATTTTAAATCTGTAATATCTCCGAAAATGTTCACTTAAATTACATGCTGTAATACATATTGATCTATATTAAATTAACAATGTATTTTAGGTACTTAATTGAATAATGATTAATGCTGTATTGTTTAAAATTGCTTCGAAAATAAGGAATTATTTTTCGTAAAAGAGTAAATGACAAAAAAATGTTATTATGGGTTATCCATAAGAGATAGACATATACCATCGCGGAGTTTTCTGTAGACCTTTTCAAGGTGTACAAATACTTAGTACAATATTTTGATAAATTTCGTAGGGTTTAGTAAGTGCTATGTAAGCGGAAAAAAATGTAATTATTTACGACATTTGAAATCTCAAAAATTACAGTATTTCTCTACTCCGTATTAAATGTTATTATTCATATAAAACTTCCTCTTGAATCACTCTATCTATTAGTGTTAAAAAAATTAATTACTATTAAAAAAACCGCATCAAAATCATAGTTGCATAGTTTTAAAGATTTAAGCATACATAGGGATATAGGGACAAACAATGAATGTGACTTTGTTTTATACTATTTAGTGATTTAGCTCATTTAAATATTAAACAAATACATAAATATTATTTCAGGTACGTTATTAGTTCGTGTGCAAAAGCTTCCTTCAATAGAGAGGTCCCTCCAGAGCCTAAACCAGGTATGTTATCATATTTCCTCATCTTATTTTGTCTGGATGTTAGACAGATGCTGTGACTAGTCATCACGCTGTTGTATGAAGCTCTACTAGCTTTAGGGAACGGCGTCCTAAGGGTGCCTCCTGTGAGGCCGGACCGCGGCTTAGGGCGACGTGTAGCGGAGGGCTGGTGGTATGACTGTGACTAGTCATCACGCTGTTGTATGAAGCTCTACTAGCTATGGGGAACGTCGTCCTAAGGGTGCCTCCTGTGAGGCCGGACCGCGGCTTAGGGCGACGTGTAGTGGAGGGCTGGTGGTATGACTGTGACTAGTCATCACGCTGTTGTATGAAGCTCTACTAGCTATGGGGAACCTCGTCCTAAGGGCGCCTCCTGTGAGGCCGGACTGCGGCTTAGGGCGACGTGTAGTGGAGGGCTGGTGGTATGACTGTGACTAGTCATCACGCTGTTGTATGAAGCTCTACTAGCTATGGGGAACGTCGTCCTAAGGGTGCCTCCTGTGAGGCCGGACCGCGGCTTAGGGCGACGTGTAGTGGAGGGCTGGTGGTATGACTGTGACTAGTCATCACGCTGTTGTATGAAGCTCTACTAGCTATGGGGAACGTAGTCCTAAGGGTGCCTCCTGTGAGGCCGGACCGCGGCTTAGGGCGACGTGTAGTGGAGGGCTGGTGGTATGACTGTGACTAGTCATCACGCTGTTGTATGAAGCTCTACTAGCTATGGGGAACGTCGTCCTAAGGGTGCCTCCTGTGAGGCCGGACCGCGGCTTAGGGCGACGTGTAGTGGAGGGCTGGTGGTATGACTGTGACTAGTCATCACGCTGTTGTATGAAGCTCTACTAGCTATGGGGAACCTCGTCCTAAGGGCGCCTCCTGTGAGGCCGGACTGCGGCTTAGGGCGACGTGTAGTGGAGGGCTGGTGGTATGACTGTGACTAGTCATCACGCTGTTGTATGAAGCTCTACTAGCTATGGGGAACGTCGTCCTAAGGGTGCCTCCTGTGAGGCCGGACCGCGGCTTAGGGCGACGTGTAGTGGAGGGCTGGTGGTATGACTGTGACTAGTCATCACGCTGTTGTATGAAGCTCTACTAGCTATGGGGAACCTCGTCCTAAGGGCGCCTCCTGTGAGGCCGGACTGCGGCTTAGGGCGACGTGTAGTGGAGGGCTGGTGGTATGACTGTGACTAGTCATCACGCTGTTGTATGAAGCTCTACTAGCTATGGGGAACGTCGTCCTAAGGGTGCCTCCTGTGAGGCCGGACCGCGGCTTAGGGCGACGTGTAGTGGAGGGCTGGTGGTATGACTGTGACTAGTCATCACGCTGTTGTATGAAGCTCTACTAGCTATGGGGAACGTAGTCCTAAGGGTGCCTCCTGTGAGGCCGGACCGCGGCTTAGGGCGACGTGTAGTGGAGGGCTGGTGGTATGACTGTGACTAGTCATCACGCTGTTGTATGAAGCTCTACTAGCTTTAGGGAACGGCGTCCTAAGGGTGCCTCCTGTGAGGCCGGACCGCGGCTTAGGGCGACGTGTAGCGGAGGGCTGGTGGTATGACTGTGACTAGTCATCACGCTGTTGTATGAAGCTCTACTAGCTATGGGGAACGTCGTCCTAAGGGTGCCTCCTGTGAGGCCGGACCGCGGCTTAGGGCGACGTGTAGTGGAGGGCTGGTGGTATGACTGTGACTAGTCATCACGCTGTTGTATGAAGCTCTACTAGCTATGGGGAACCTCGTCCTAAGGGCGCCTCCTGTGAGGCCGGACTGCGGCTTAGGGCGACGTGTAGTGGAGGGCTGGTGGTATGACTGTGACTAGTCATCACGCTGTTGTATGAAGCTCTACTAGCTATGGGGAACGTCGTCCTAAGGGTGCCTCCTGTGAGGCCGGACCGCGGCTTAGGGCGACGTGTAGTGGAGGGCTGGTGGTATGACTGTGACTAGTCATCACGCTGTTGTATGAAGCTCTACTAGCTATGGGGAACGTAGTCCTAAGGGTGCCTCCTGTGAGGCCGGACCGCGGCTTAGGGCGACGTGTAGTGGAGGGCTGGTGGTATGACTGTGACTAGTCATCACGCTGTTGTATGAAGCTCTACTAGCTATGGGGAACGTCGTCCTAAGGGTGCCTCCTGTGAGGCCGGACCGCGGCTTAGGGCGACGTGTAGTGGAGGGCTGGTGGTATGACTGTGACTAGTCATCACGCTGTTGTATGAAGCTCTACTAGCTATGGGGAACCTCGTCCTAAGGGCGCCTCCTGTGAGGCCGGACTGCGGCTTAGGGCGACGTGTAGTGGAGGGCTGGTGGTATGACTGTGACTAGTCATCACGCTGTTGTATGAAGCTCTACTAGCTATGGGGAACGTCGTCCTAAGGGTGCCTCCTGTGAGGCCGGACCGCGGCTTAGGGCGACGTGTAGTGGAGGGCTGGTGGTATGACTGTGACTAGTCATCACGCTGTTGTATGAAGCTCTACTAGCTATGGGGAACGTAGTCCTAAGGGTGCCTCCTGTGAGGCCGGACCGCGGCTTAGGGCGACGTGTAGTGGAGGGCTGGTGGTATGACTGTGACTAGTCATCACGCTGTTGTATGAAGCTCTACTAGCTATGGGGAACGTAGTCCTAAGGGTGCCTCCTGTGAGGCCGGACCGCGGCTTAGGGCGACGTGTAGTGGAGGGCTGGTGGTATGACTGTGACTAGTCATCACGCTGTTGTATGAAGCTCTACTAGACACAAGAACTGTCTATCTGTATATTAAAAAGAATATCTATTGCATTAAAACCACATTTTCATACCGAGGTGTCGTAAAAAGCGACTAAGGTAAATTGACCAGCAACAGAGTTGACGATTCAAAAGCACTTGTTTACAAGTTAATTTGAATTTGAATTTGACCCGCCGTGTGGTATCCGGTTGAGTAGAATAGTAACACCCTCTTTCTTACCGAGGTGTCGTGAAATACGACTAAGGTAAGTTAATATCAGGCAGGCAGCCGGTCGTAAAAACGCAGCCAAATCATGTGACAGCATGTTAATAACATGTTGTGCCGACCACACTTAGAGTGGGATAAGGGTCGAAGACGATGATGGCCTTACATACGAACCTTAGTTTTTAATGATTGTTGGACAAACTTGTATGTAAGCTGTTGGCGTTATAAAGATATAATTAAAAGAAGAAATAAATAGAGAGTCGCATGGTCTTAGCTCTGTGCTATCACAGCTTGTAATCTACTTAATTAAATCATCATCTTCCTGCCCTTATCCTACTCTAAGTGGGGTCGTCACAACATGTTATAAACATGCTGTCACATGATTTGGCTTTGTATTTAACGACCAGCAACTTACATTAGTTGTATTTTACGACACCTCACAGAGGGTGTTATATTCTACTCAGTCGGATACCACACGGTGGGTCAACTTACCTCAGTCGCCTTTTACGACACCTCGGTAAGAAATGAGGTTGGTCTATTCTACTCAGCCGGATACCACACGGCGGGTCGACTTACCTTAGTCGCCTTTTACGACGCCTCGGTAAGAAATGAGGGTGGTACTATTCTACTATACCGGATATCACACGGCGGGTCAACTTACCTTAGTCGCCTTTTACGACACCTCGGTAAGAAATGAGGATGGTACTATTCTACTATACCGGATACCACACGGCGGGTCGACTTACCTTAGTCGCCTTTTACGACGCCTCGGTAAGAAATGAGGATGGTACTATTCTACTATACCGGATACCACACGGCGGGTCGACTTACCTTAGTCGCCTTTTACGACGCCTCGGTAAGAAATGAGGATGGTACTATTCTATTCAGCCGGATACCGCACGGCTAAATTTACTTAATTAAATCATATATATGTTAGCGCACACTATGTACAATAACACGCTATATTAGGAATAACACTATTCCCGTTCAGAAAAGCACTTTTCTTGAAAGACGAACTAAGACTGAATGTCACTGAAACGTTTTATCAATAGAAAGACTAAACCGGAAACAACAACGGCACAGTATTGCCACCATTTTAATCAAAAAGGGCGCGATACTCTTTTTTCAGGACTTTGTTGCTATAAAATACAAAGCGGAAATCAGTGGCGACAACATTATATAAATCATATGTATATCGGTATATTCCAGAACCAGCTGAAGGCGAAGCGCCCCCTGAAATCGAACCCCCTAGGATAATAAACGCGGAGAATTTAAGGCGGTTAGGTGAACAATGGGGTAAATTTGTCGACGATGGAACCTTTATTGTCATGGTAATATATTAAAAATCTCTTAGATATATAGATAAATTTTATTTATATTCAAATTCAAATTCAAATTAAAAATATTCTTTATTCAAATAAACAAGTGCTTTTGAATCGTCAACTCTACTGCTGGTTCGGAAAGCTGTTCCTACCGAGAAGAGCCAGCAAGAAACTCGGCGGCTGCTCTGTTAAAAATATTCTTAATACTATTTACATTAAGTCGTTACTGTCTTGTACAGGTTCAAAGAGAGCTATATCCACACATTCTTATCTTCTAAATAATCTTCAAGAGTATAGTAGGCTTTCTGTATCAGCCTCTTTTTAACAGTGTTTTTAAACTGCTGCAATGGCAAAGCTGAAATTGATTGCGGAATTTTATACCCAAACCCACAAACGACTTACGTACTTATGCAAGGCGCAAAGCAGGAGCCGCAAGCTTATGTCGGTTCCTGCTTTGTCTATTGTATACATCACCTATCGTTTTATAATTCTTTATATTTTTATGTACATAAATTATAACAAGGTAGACTTTCAAAATTCAGATTCAAAAGCACTTGTTTACAAGTTTACTTATTATATACACTCTAAATAACTGCGGTCCCATAAAACAACCTAGTGGTACACTTTTTGAAATCCATACAAATATTATAATATAAAGAGGAAAAATTTGTATGTATGTTTGTAATGTCACACAAAAACTACTGGACCGATTACAAAAATTCTTTTACCATTGGAAAGCTGCATCTTTACTGAGCGACATAGGCTATATAACATTTTCAAAAAAAATAGGGATACTAGGGGATTATTAGTTTTTAAAATTTATATTTTTTAAGTTTGCGATGTAGAAAAAATTAAAAAAAGTCAATTTTGAATTCTAGAGCGACGATTTCTGGACCTCCCCCCACGTGTATAAAGACATGAAGAAATATGACCCAAATTTGTACAGGAAGTTGCAATTTGCCGTGGCGTTGCTCTTTAAAGGAGATTTAAACTACCGGAAGTTGTTGGGTGAACGGAACTGCGTGCCCACACTAGGATTCGAACCTGCACTACAAGGTGATATTATTTTTTAAATACTCTAAATTCATACCAATTTATGATAAAATTAATATCAATGTGTGTGGTATCCGGCTGAGTAGAATAGATCAAAATCATTTCTTATCGAGATGTCTTAAATGGTGACTTAGGTAAGGTTATCGAGGTTTCATAAAAAGCGACTAAGGTAAGTTGACCCGCCGCGGTATCCGGCTAAGTATAATAGACCACAATCATTTCTTACCGAAATTATTTTGACTATATATTTATTTGGACATCCAGTAGTTACATATAAAACTTATATAATAAAAATAGACACAAAAAAATAAATAATATAAAATGAATACAACGTATGAAGGTGTCACGGCATACATCAAAAAATTATTAAACAATTTATACAAAAAAATTAAGCAAATGACGTTAATAAGTAAAAAAAAACATTATTTTCTGTAAAGGAAACAAATAAAGAAAAAAAATTAAATTAAATTCTCAGATGATATCCATTGCATCAAATTAATCTCCTCTTAACAATCTTACTATAAGTTGTTATTATTATTAATTAACTATACATTAATAAGTAATATATAATTAAGTTATAGTATAACTATAAGTTATGAGGTATAAAACGATAGGTGATGTATACAATAGACAAAGCAGGAACCGACATAAGCTTGCGGCTCCTGCTTTGCGCCTTGCAAAAGTACGTAAGTCGTTTGTGGGTTTGGTATAAGATTCTATAATAACATTCCGCAATCAATACAGTAACAAGACAAGACCTGTACAAGACAGTAACGACATAATGTAAATAGTATTAAGAATTATATTTTTAAAAGAGCAACCGCCGAGTTTCTTGCTGGCTCTTCTCGGTAGGAACAGCTTTCCGAACCAGCAGTACAGTTGACGATTCAAAAGCACTTGTTTACAAGTTTATTTGAATAAAGAATATTTTGAATTTGAATTTGAATTTGAGGAACAGTTTGGCATTCCATTTACATGGATTTTCTTAACAGACGCGTATTATAGTAAAATAATTTTGTCATAACTCCTATGATGCATATAGTAATATAACGAAAAATGATAAAATAAGCAATAAAAATAAAAACTGATTCAGTCCCTAAAATTGGGTCAGACTTGTATAGCCCGGATAGCTCAGTCGGTAGAGCATTGGACTTTTAATCCAAGGGTCCAGGGTTCAAGTCCCTGTTCGGGCGGTGTTGTTTTTTTGTTTTAACTTTTTCTTAAATATTTTTAATTTGGTTTAGTGTTAGAATTTTAACTTTTTTTTCAATATTTCATTAAAATTAATTTTTCTTTATACACAAAAAAATATATTTTGTACATTTCTATATCGAGTATCATATTTTAGTTTTGCATAACTTTTTTAATTTAATTATGATCAAAATTTATATTTAATTATTTTAACAAATATTTGACTAAATAAGTTTAAAAATATTTTTGTTTTATTTGAGTAGCATTTTATTTTGATTTAACTTTTTTGGGATTGCATTTATTTAATTATTATTAAAATTGAAATTTAATTAATTTATTATGTCTAAAAGTTTTTAATAAATAATTTTCGAATCCATTTACATTCTGAAATTATTTAATATTCCTCGCCTTTTTTAACGTTGTATTCCGACATTTATTCTTAACGTTCCGTCTAAATTTTAATTCCGTTTAAAATTAAATAAACATTTTAAAAAAATTATATGAAAATTCGTTTATAAATTTTTATATTTTTTTACAAAAAAATTATCGATTTCTAAATAAAATATAATTATATTAATTCAAGTTAATAATTTAATTACATAATACATTTCTAAATGTGGCGTTATAATAGTATTAAGCGTGCTTCATTTGTCAATTTAAAAAAACTCAAGAGTGATATAATCTGTGTAGATTGATATCATCTGTAAAAATATTATGACTGGATTCTGTAAGTTTTGCTTTGTCTATACATAGAGACATTATACTAGAAAAGGGGATAGTGTAATAATGTATAAGTGTATAAAAATGTATAATAATAATGTATAACTGAAATAATGAGAGAGATGATGATACTCATATACTTATAATTGTCTAATCACACATAAAAAAGAGAGAGTCTATCTCCTGATGATGCTTTGGTTGCGGGGCGAAACGATTGTTGAGTTTGTGATAGTGAACGTATATAGTGCTTGTGTATCATGGTGGCGGTGGTGGAGGTTTGTGCATGTGTTTTTTTACGACTCCTGCATGTATCAGGTATGATTGCCGATTGTCCACTCTACATTTAGCATTATATATATTTTCTATTTTACTTCATCGCGGATTATAGCAAAATAATTTTATTATTACTTTTGTATAAGTAGTCTTGTATAACTGTATAATTATGAATTGATGAAATATAGACAGTATTATAAATGTACATGTAAATGTAGATAAATAAAAAAGTAACGGCCTGTTACCATCCCACTGCTGGGTATAGCAGAAGATAATAGTAGATTATGATACTGTTGCATAATAAGGGTTCTTATGACACGAGTGTGTGTTATAGTATCACACGAGTGTTATAAGACCAAGATGTACAGTGTCATCCACTACTTTATCTACTCTCATACTATAATACGTAAAACAATATTAATAAAAACCAAACTTTGTTTAAATATTGAAAAGATTAAATGTCAAATGTTAGCGCCAAGACGCAAACATTGATGCGTGTTGCGTCGCCGCGGACTCGGACATTGAAATTTTTTTTTTAAGTAGAGATTCAACCTCCTCGGTCCAGCTGGAGGTTGTATAGGTGGTTAACGTGAATGTTCCAGAGAATCAGCGTCTTACGAATTTCATCTCTATGATACATAGTTTACGAATTCTTCTCGTATGTTTGTAAGCTGCTCCCTTTCAATTTAAACTCTATGACAAAAGCATTACGAACTCTTTTCGCATGTTAGTAAACTGCCCCTTCCAATTTAAACTCTATGACAAAAGCATTACGAACTCTTTTCGCATGTTAGTAAACTGCCCCTTCCAATTTAAACTCTATGACATATGCGTTACAAAGTCTTTTCGCATGTTCGTAAACTGCCCCTTCCCAATTTAAACTCTATGACATATGCGTTACGAACTCTTTTCGCGTGTTGGTAAACCGCCCCTTCCCAATTTAAACTCTATGACATATGCGTTACAAAGTCTTTTCGCATGTTTGTAAACTGCTCCCTTTCAATTTAAACTCTATGACAAAAGCATTAGTAACTCTTTTCGCATGTTAGTAAACTGCCCCTTTCAATTTAAACTCTATGACATATGCGTTACGAACTCTTTTCGCGTGTTCGTAAACCGCCCCTTCCCAATTTAAACTCTATGCCATGTGCGTTACGAACTTTTCGCATGTTAGTAAACTGCCCCTTCCAATTTAAACTCTATGACATATGCGTTACGAACTCTTTTCGCATGTTCGTAAACTGCCCCTTCCCAATTTAAACTCTATGACATATGCGTTACGAACTCTTTTCGCATGTTCGTAAACTGTCCCTTCCAATTTAAACTCTATGACATATGCGTTACGAACTCTTTTCGCGTGTTCGTAAACCGCCCCTTCCAATTTAAACTCTATGACATATGCGTTACGAACTCTTTTCGCGTGTTCGTAAACCGCCCCTTCCCAATTTAAACTCTATGACATATGCGTTACGAACTCTTTTCGCATGTTCGTAAACTGCCCCTTCCAATTTAAACTCTATGACATATGCGTTACGAACTCTTTTCGCGTGTTCGTAAACCGCCCCTTCCCAATTTAAACTCTATGACATATGCGTTACGAACTCTTTTCGCATGTTCGTAAACTGCCCCTTCCAATTTAAACTCTATGACATATGCGTTACGAACTCTTTTCGCATGTTCGTAAACTGTCCCTTCCCAATTTAAACTCTATGACATATGCGTTACGAATTCTTTTCGCATGTACGTAAACAGCCCCCTTCCAATTTAAACTCTGTTACATATGCGTTACAAAGTCTTTTCGCATGTTCGTTAACTGTCCCCTCCCAATTTAAACTCTATGCCATGTGCGTTACGAACTCTTTTCGCATGTTTGTAAACTGCCCCCTTCCAATTTAAACTCTGTTACATATGCGTTACAAAGTCTTTTCGCATGTTCGTTAACTGTCCCCTTCCAATTTAAACTCTATGCCATGTGCGTTACGAACTCTTTTCGCATGTTGTGACGATATTATTATCACTTTAGTTCTTATAGTCTTAGAATGGTTACACGTTTTCAGTACCTTTTTTTTTAGATTAACTAGTAATTTGTTAGTATTATGTATTTGTATAAATATATTTATTTTTATGTTTTTTTTTCCGATCTATTTCCATATTTTATTATTACAGGCTTTTATCCGTCCCCTGTGATCGCCTTGAGGACGATTAAAGCAGATCTGGTCTGCGGATTGCCTGATGGGAAGTGGGATGAACTTAACGGCATTGATGAGAAGTGGATGGAGACAGGCAATTATGGGTAATGTAAATTTTTAAAAAACACTGTTGGCAGCATTGGTACAAGGCTGAAAGTAGCGATGTGAAAAAATAATCGATTATTATTTTTAAAATAATCGATTATTTTTTCATCAAAAATCGATTATTTTCGGTATCCCTTTTTCTTTTTTTTTTAAGAATGGATATGCATTGTTGGATGAAACCAATTTAGCCAAACTACACATTTTAATCCAATTTCACAAACAGCGCATCTAATATTATTTCTTGGTAGTTGTACACTTTAATTAGCCTTTATTGTAATTAATTATTAATATTAAAAAATGGTATCCGGCTGAATAGAATAGTCCCACCCTCATTTCTTACCGAGGTGTTGTAAAAGGCGACTAAGGTAAGTCGACCCGCCGTGTGGTATCCTTATTAGTAAAATAGACCACCCTCTTTAAGTTTCACTCTTACACTAAATTTCACTTTGTTTTGTTAGTTCGCTTTTGTAAGTCTTCGCCTTTTAAGACACCTCGGTAAGTAAGAGGGTGGTCTATTCTACTAAACCGGATACCACACGGTGGGTCGACTTACCTTAGTCGCCTTTTACGACACCTCGGTAAGAAATGAGGGTGGTCTATTCTACTAAACCGGATACCACACGGCGGGTCGACTTACTTTAGTCGCCTTTTGCGACACCTCGGTAAGAAATGAGGGTGGTCTATTCTACTAAACCGGATACCACACGGCGGGTCGACTTACTTTAGTCGCCTTTTGCGACACCTCGGTAAGAAATGAGGGTGGTACTAATTCTACTCAGCCGGATACCACACGGCGTACAAAAGTTATTATAGAATCTAAAAAAATAAAATCGATCTACAGGTTGAGATTGTCGTAGTGAATGTGTGTAGAGCTTTTCTAGAGTTCAGTCTTGTGATACGTGCGGTAACAAATCCTGCATGTATAAGGTATTAGAACGGTTCTGCTTCGTACACGTTGAAAGAAAGAAAGTGTTGTTTATTATTGTTTAAAATTTTGCAGTCTCATTCAATTCTGCGACAAATGTGAGTCGCTGGTGATGTCTGATAGATCGTGTATGGAATCCGAGGACTATAGCAAAGTGTGTTCAACGGACGGACATTTATAATATATAATAACAGGTTGTATGTATATTTATTTAGTATAAGTAAAAAATATATACTTATTATAACGTTGACATATAAATATAATTTAGATAAGAATCGTGACATAATTAAATTAGATATTATAATTTTTAAATTTATTAAATTTTATAATTATATAATAATTATTTATTTATTTATTTATTTATCCTTTATGCATACAGAAAATACATTTAAAAAATAGACATATATATAATATGTACAATAATTATAATTAATAATAATTAATAATAATTTATTAAATTATAAAATTTTATTATAGTAATTTAATAATTTATTAAATTTTTATTGTAATTTTTTAAAACTTATTGTTTCTTTTATTATTACATAATCGATTGTTTTTGTATATATGGACTTAATAAAGCTTTATTATTATTATGTATATTTATCTACAATTATTTGTATCTATTATAGTGTATATGTATCAGGCTGAGTAGAATAGACCATCCTCTTTTTTACCAAGTCGTAAAAGGCGACTAAGATAAGTGAACTCGCCGTGCGCTATCCGTTTGAGTAGAATAGACCATGCTCATTTCTTACCGAGTCTTAAAAGGCGACTAAGATAAGTGAACTCGCCGTGCGCTATCCGTTTGAGTAGAATAGACCAGCCTCATTTCTTACCGAGTCTTAAAAGGCGACTAAGATAAGTGAACTCGCCGTGCGCTATCCGTTTGAGTAGAATAGACCAGCCTCATTTCTTACTGAGTCTTAAAAGGTGACTAAGATAAGTTGAACCGCTGTGTTGTATCTGGCTGATTAGAATAGACCAGCCTCATTTTTTACCGAGGTGTGTCGTAAAATGCGACTAAGGTTATTTGACCCGCTGTATGGTATTCGTTTGAGTAGAATAGACCACCCTCTTACCGAGGTGTCGTAAAATACAATTAAGGTATTTGACGTCAACCAGGCAGCCGGTCGTAAAATATGTAGAAAAATCATATGACAACATATTTATAACATGTTGTCCCACTTAGAGTGGGATAAGGGCAGGAGAATAATAAATTATATGAATGAGAGAGAGGCCTATGCCCAGCAGTGGGATAGGAGGTAGTTAGTTACTTTTAAAATATTTTTTTTCAGGTTTGGTGTAGCTTAGTAACAAATGAACAATTCCAAGCAATTATGTTTAAATTAAATAAATCCTATTTACACAATATCATTGGCTTGTCGAGCACAATTTAAATGGATTTTATATTTCTACATTGTTGAAATAAATGTTTGAAAAAAGGTTTATTTTATTTGTCACTTGCCTCTCTGGCCTTAAATATTTGTCTCCTTCAGTATCAAGATTTAAATAAATATATGGAAGAATAACACAAACGGTCGTTCCTCTTTAAAGTTGTAATATTTTGTTTTGATTTTCAAAAGAGTCTTGCAGTTTACCTCAGGATAACTCCACGATTGCCAAGCTCATCTGTCTTCAATGAACTGCAAACTCTTATAACCCTTTAAACAACGTTCGTGCTTTACCCTGTTCTACCATTTTTAAAGTTAATCCAGTCTACCCCTAACTTCCAGCCAAGACAGACGTTTCCTAATAGTTTCTGAATCAAAAAAATATAAACAGAGATATGTCTTGCGTTAACAAATATGGTTAAAAACTTAAATAAAATATGAAAATAATGTGTATTTCATTTCATTAATATTAAAAGCCCTTTCCAGATTATATATATACATCTATTAGTACAGATAAGTCTAAATGGAGAACGGAAAATTTATCGACTTCAATAAAGCATTCGATCTTGTGGATCATGGTGATCATGTTATTCAATCAATGTGACAAATTTTACACTTCAATCCTAGTTAGCCTTAAAAAGTCTATAAAAATATGAGTCTTACGAAAAATAATGTGAAGAACTGAGAGAACACTTATTATTTATTTAGTAAATTTGGTCTCCCTCAAGGCAGACACTTAGGTCGTCTATTGTAACTTGTTTATAGAAATGACTGACGTTTTTAAATTAACCAAGTAAGAAAATCTATTAATATCCAGGTAATACATTTATTTTATAGGCTTCATGCCAGCGCCTGTGATAGCATTGCGTACAGTGAAAGTGGATCTGATATGCGGTTTACCGAAAGGCAAGTGGGATCAGCTGAATAAGGTCGACGAGAAGTGGATGCAAAAAGCGGAATACGGGTACTTAATAATGTAGAATTGTATGCCTGTTAGCGCACACACTATATAATAACACTATATAATAGAATACTACAATTCCCGCTGCGAGATACACTTCTCTTGAATGACGATTGGAGACCGACAGCTGACTGTCACTAAAACGCTTTTTTAATAGGAAGGAAGACTCCATCGGAAACAACAACGGCACAGTGCTGCCACCATTTTAATCAAAAAGAGCGCGATACTCTTGTTTTATGACTGTGTTGCTATAAAATACAAAGCGGAAGTCATGGGCGACAACATGCCCAAACACACTGTAATTGATTGTTTAAGTACCTACAATCTACACTTACATTTAATACTTATTATATTCAAATTAAAATTTTTCTTTATTCAAATAAACTTGTAAACAAGTACTTTTGAATCGTCAACTCTACTGCTGGTTCGGAAAGCTGTTCCTACCGAGAAGAGCCAGCAAGAAACTCGGCGGTTTCTCTTTTCAACATAATACTTATAACTAGTTACATTTAGTCATTACTATGTTATACAGGGTCGGACACACAGTCGGACAGTAGCTATATCCACGCATTCTTATCGTCGTATTAGTATATAATCCCTGTTTAGTGTCATCCAGTTCTGCGCCAAAGCGGAAGCGCTGAAGGTATCAGAAAGACCGTGTGAAGACTATGGTGAAACGTGCTTCGGCGAAATCTGTCCCGTACACGGAGATTATTAAATCGTAGCAAGCGAAATACATCTTTATTTTGATGTAAGTGTATACTTCAGAAAAGTAAATTCAAAAACACTAATAAGTTATTTAGATTCACAACTATCTTGCAATTCTCCCACACACGCAACATGTGTTACGTATGTTTATCGAGGAAGGCTATAGGCTATATAACATCACGCTAAGATGAATAGGAGAGGAGCAGCAATAAAAAGTAGTAAGAAAACGGCAAAATTTAAATCTTTCCTTGCGTGCGCCGAGTAAACGGTGAGAATTATTAAAAAATCATGTATTACAAAATTATTCCTATCTAAAAGTTCTATGTAAAAGTGCCGTAACAGCATATGTCTAGCTTTTAAGGTTAACCCACTTTAACCATTTTTATGTTTAAAGTGAGTAGCCGTGTATCCGACTAAGTAGAATAGTACCACCTCATTTCTTACCGAGGTGGCAGGATATATATATATATATATATATATATATATATATATATATATATATATATATATATATATATATATATATATATATATATATATAGGTATATGTTTAAAGTGAGTAAAAATATTTTATTTTTATCTAAAGACTATATTAGGCTTTTAATCCTACGCGGGCGGAGCTGCTGGCGATTGCTAGTGTATTATACAACCGCTAGTTGGTCCCCAGAGCTTTTTTTGTTTATACCTACTAGGTACAATGCAAAAACATGAGGTCGCTGAGACTGTCTAGGGCAAGCTTGCCATTTACACCCCATAGGACTCTGACATCTCATAAAGTAAGTCAACTCGCCGTAGACCCCTCTCTTTCTTACCGAGATATCCTAAATAACGACTAAGGTAATTTGACGTCAGGCAGGCCGCCGGTCCATAAATATGTAGCCATTTAGAGTGAGATAAAGATTGGAGGATGATGATTTAGTATTAACTTGTTAAATAATCCTGTAACTGTGATTTTGTGTATGTGATATATTTCGTGATTGTGTATAGTTTTTTAAATATTATTTTATTTATTTCCAGGAATGGACTCATTTTCTCTTATACGAAAAGTATTAAGAAAATAGTTAATAATATTTTATATAAAAAAAAGTTAAATAACTCTATTGTTGTTTCATTTTAATAAGTTGTAAATATATATCATAAAAAACTAAAATATACAAGTTTAAATAGAAATACAAATAAGACTATTACATAGTAAACTTCTAAAGTAAGGCTGCTTTAACTAAATAGTTCAATCGTTAATATTATCGTGTTACCGAAAAACTGTTACTTAACGTTACGTTACTTAGTAACTCAAAGTTTTGAATTTAGCGCCAATGGCCAAGATACAAACAGGAAGTCTTGTCACAACCTTTATGACATCGGTGTACAAAAGACAGGCAACTAAATCAGTTGTCTCTGGTCATATAAAGCGCGTCTAAAGAAAATTTAATTTTTAAAGAAAAAAGATTTTCCCCAAAAGACGCAAGCCACCAATATTGATATTCAAAATAATTTTCTCAATTTATCTTTTTACTTTTATTTCTCCTGCTAAGAGTCAGTATTGTTTCATCAAATAAAAAAATCATAGTGTATAGCATATAAGCTATTCGATTATTCTAATTACTTTACAAAAAAACTCAAAAAGTTAATTTTATCACTTTTAAATAGACCAATTATCTAGGATAAATGTAAATAATCTTGTAGATTCTTTAAAAAGAATAAAGAATTTTATTTATCATTTATTTTATTTTTTTAAAGGATCTTAAATACATCCAGATTTGTAAAAGTAAATCATTTATTTGATTAGGCGTTATTTTGCTGAGTTCTATGAAACAAAAGTAATGATAATATTTTTTTGATCTAAATTTGCAAATTATTGCATTATAATATTATCAATTTTTTTTTCGATGGTTAACCAAATGTATGTTTTGTATAGTAAATAACAATATTTTATTAAATATAATATAACTTGGTTAATAAGTAAAGACTCCGTGCATTATAAATAATAATGACAGATTGCGTAAAAAGGAAATAGTAAACCTCTAGCGGTGATTTGACGTACCATTTAAAACGTAATGGTGGCTGCTTGCGTTAAGGAATCATTGCTGACAACTTATTTGTAAAATTTCTGAAAACCTTCAGAAACTAATAAAGTTCGAAGAAAAAGTAAAACTTCTATCAGGTATCAACTTAAACTTACTTTATTTTGTACATATTTTTTTTGAATTTTAGTTTTTATACATTGGTATCTTAACCAAAATGGCTGACCTTATGAAATATATATTTTAAATAGGTCTATTCGACATTATTTTGTATTATTATGGTGGCAATAGATTTAAAATATGTGGTAACTGATAAGGATGTCAACAAATTAGAATACGTGATAAGACCTATTTTAATTGTTTTCATTAAATATATGTATAGTATTTTATATTTCTTGTTATATAACCGAGAAATAGGTCGTCAAATATATGAATTCTGAATCTTAGTACGAATTGTTTTTACTTACGGGATTTATTATTGGTATATATGTATCTTATTTTGGTCTGTTATTTATTAATTTGGTTTTTACTATAAAGTCAAAAAAGATTACGTTATTTTGGCATTATTTATGAAGTTTCCGTTATATTAGTATTTATGTAAAATTTAATTTAACAGTGCGTTTTAATATTTTTTTTTCATTATTATTGTTCTTAAACTTGGTATACATAAAATTTACAATAAATTTATCGTTTTGTGCTTTTTGAAATGATATGGAAAGGCAATATTAAATACTAGCTGTCCCCATAGCTGCGTGGACGTCATTCTGTTTTTAATATTTATTTCAGTTAATTTATATAAAATCGTAATGTACTAATCTAAACCAAAAAAATCGAAACCTTCCTTAAGCATTGTATTATCTTGTAGTAAGAACAGTTCAAAAATCCGTTTAGTAAATATTGACAAATTCTATGACATACAAAAAGACAACTTCTAGGGATATACTTTGTTTTGTATACAATGGAATATGTATAGAAAAATAGTTTGTTAGACAAAAATCTTAACATTTCACTTTCACTTTTTATATGTATTACTAACTAATAACTAATACTGAAAGGCCTGTTGGCGCAGTGTGTAGTGACCCTGCCTTCAGCTCCGCGGGTCGCGGGTTCGATTCCCGCCGAGAGCTAACATTTTCTATAAAAGAATTTCTTGGTCTTCGAGTCTGGGTGTATATTTGTATCTAAGTATGTATTTAAAAAATATATAAGTATATATTCACCAGTTGTCTGTCAATAACACAAGTATTAAGTTACTTTTGGGATGGACGGCTGTGTGTGTAAGTGTCCCATATATTTATTTATTTTAAGAGTCGCTAGTTAGATTAGATAGTGATCAACAGTTTAATAGAAGTATTTAATACTCAACTTGGAAGTATCAGATTTTTTTGTGTACACAAAATAGTTATACATAAGGTTGTTTAATTTTTTTAAATTATGTTATGGTATAAGTAAAAGAATATTAGATTGGAAGTTTTTACTCATCTTAGAATTTTTCCAGGCATATGAAATATTTCTTCATTATAAGTGTAGAACGGATTATAGAAAAGAGATTTGAAGCGGTTTGGATATTTAAAGCCTTGGTTTTAAAGCTGGAATTTTGGATTTATATAACATTCTACTGTTTTTGTTTCTACATATGGTCTTTTAATGAATATAATTTGTAATTAATAACATTAATTGAATTATATTAATAAATATGAATGATTAATTTCCTGAATGCGATTATGTTGAATATACCTATTACCAATAAAAGCTGTAATAGCCCAGCGGTGAGACTGTGCAACTCTATTATGGGGTCATGGGTTCAAACACCAATGAGTGTTTCTATTAAAATCTATGTGTCTAATTGATAATTGCAATTTATCACACATTTTCCAATGAAGGAGATCATGAGGAACTTGCATTTTTCTAGAGAGTTCATTTGCTATGTGTAAAATTCGCATTAGAACTGCATGGTAGGTCTTAGTTCCAACCCTTCTCTCTAGAAACTGTGATAGGGGGCCTATGCCCAGTGGGATAGTAACAGGCGGGTACTTCTATATTTTAAATTATTTTAATAAATATGATCAATTAATTTACTGAATGAGTATTGTTTAAAACAAGATAAATGTTAACTTATGCATATCGTTATTACTCATCATCATCTTCCTGCCCTTATCCCACTCTAAGTGGCGTCGGCACAACATGTTATAAACATGCTGTCACATGATTTGACGACACCTCCGTAAGAAAGAGGGTGGTCTATTCTACTAAACCGGATACCACACGGTGGGTCAACTTACCTTAGTCGCTTTTTACGACACCTCGTTAAGAAAGAGGGTAGTCTATTCTACTAAACCGGATACCACACGGCGGGTCGACTTACCTTAGTTGCTTTTTACGACACCTCGGTAAGAAATGAGGGTGGTACTATTCATATATACGATGCATATCGCTATCTACATTTTTTTTCTAGGATGAGCCAATGCTGTTTTGTATGCAATATTCGTACTGGAGTTTCTATAAAAAACGCTGTATACTTGTTTGGAAGTGATGTGAGTACAATATACTAGTATCCTAAAATTATTAGTACACTAAAATTATAATAATTTATTATTTATTTATTTATTTATATATACATATGCTACATTTGCAAGGATGGCATTGCGATAGTATAAAACTGTGTGCATATGCCATCCTTAATAATAATGATCATCATTATCATACTGACCTTATCCCACTCTAAGTGGGGTCGGCACAACATATTATAAACATGCTGTGACATGATTTGGCTGCGTTTTTACGACTGTATCCGGTATCCGGCTAAATAGAATAGTACCACCCTCGTTTCTTACCAAGGTGTGGTAAAAGGCGACTAAGGTAAGTCGACCCGCCTTGTGGTATGCGGTTTAGTAGAATAGACCACCCTCCTTCTTACCGAGGTGTCGTAAAATACGACTAGGTTAAGTTGACGTCAGGCAGGCGGCTGGTCGTAAAAACGCAGCCAAATCATGTGACAGCATGTTTATAACATGTAGTGCCGACCCCACTTAGAGTGGTATAAGGGCAGGAGGATATATATATATTGTAAAGTCTCGCACCAAGGATATTTCCACTAGATAATAGGAGGCCGGTTCTTTTTTAGGTGTTGCTCTTTCACGGCCAATCCGCTGAACCGATATCGATGAAATTTGACACAATTATTCCTTATACACTGGAATAACATACAGGCTATTCAAATCCTGTTAATTTTCCAAATATCTATATGACCCGTACTCTCTTTCTTCTTCAATTCTTGTCCTTTTCCTTCTGTTACTCAAAGGTTGACTGGAAGAGATCCCTGTCAGGGAATAGTCCGCCTTTATACATGTGCTCTTTCTTTCTCTTTTCTAAATCTATGTATAAAAAGAAAAATAAATGAAATATATTAAATCTATTATCTATTATCAACTATCTATTATCAACCTATCACGCTATAATTAATCACGCGAACGAAGACGCGAGTAAGAACTAGTATGTTTATTAATTAAGAAATGTATATTATTAATAAATTTGCAGATATCCCTCAAATCTGGAAGAACGTTGCCCGATGTGTTAGGCGAAATAGTTGATAGGAAAATCGTCGAAGACACCGCGCACACGCAGTTGTTGTGCAAGAAGTGTCATAAAGCTGCTGTTGAATACGACTCGCTACAAGTCAGGTCAGTTTTTATACCCTTTACATATACACCTTTTTTTTGTCAGGAAACCCATTATGGGTCATCGCCGCTCGACGGGGACGAGCGGCGGGTATGTCGGACTCGCACTGACTAAATAACAGTGCTCCACCACGCTGCTGGTGGCGGGGACAGGGTACCGTTGTACACATTACCCCCATCCCCGCCAGCAGCAACTCTGAACTCCAGAGTGCGCAACCTCTGCGTTAGGGTCTCTCTACAAGTGGCCCCTCCCTCCGCTAGACGATGCATCGGGAGCATCAGATGGATCGACCGCCTCCGGGACCTTTTTCAATGGGCGTCCGATAAACCCCGTTCCGAATCCCCGGAAGGTCCCCTTTAGGGTGGCATGCGACGGGCTTCAGCGAGTCGTCTGCGCCCCACTCGCCTGATTCTCGCAGAAAGAGGCCATCGAGCCCACGATTCCTCCTTGTCCAACATGGTTACATATACACCTAGTGCTGGATGGATTTGAGGGGAAGAGGGGGATGGTAAAAGATAGACTCCTTTGAAATTAAGTTAAGATTCACGTATTATCGGGTTAGCCCGACTAGTTTCGAAACTATGGATGGGTTCGAAACTATTCGGGCTAACCCGATAGAACAAGACGTGAATATAGCCGTTCTATACATTAACTATGAATACTACTCACGATAGTTTAAATTCAAAAAAGTTGAGATACATTTTTTATTAAACACTAGTAATCACCATTCGCCAGGGGCTCCGCCCGCGTGGAAAGATTAAAACCGTAATATAGTATTTTGTTAAGCGCAAAAATGGTTTAAAAGGTTTAACTTTAAAAGCTAGACATATGCTGTCGCGGACTTTTATTTAGAACTTTTAGAGGGGAACAATTATGTAATACATGATTTTTGAATAACTATTACCGTTTACTCACGAAAGAAAAGTTTTAAATTTTGCCGTTTCGTACTATTTTTTATTGCTGCTTCTCTCCTAATTATTTTAGCGTGATGTTATAGCCTATAGCTTTCCTCGCTAAATGGACTATCTTACATTGAAAGATTTTTTTTAAATCGGTCCAGTAGTTCCTGAGATTAGCGCGTTCAATTAATCAATCAAACAAATAAACAAACTCTTCAGCTTTATATATTAGTATACATAGATGAATCAATATAGATAGATAGCGGTTTAAATAAAAAAAATACTCAATTTTCAGAGTTAAATATCTTAAGGGAGATATTTTGGATCAGTTCAAGAAAACGTTACCTAAACACAATTTGAATTATGAGACTTACAATGGGGAGCCTACCAAAACCACGTGCGATGTTAAAAGGAATGATCTCAAAAAGCTGGTATTACCAGCGTCGAAGTTGCAACCACTCCCACCAGATTTCGTGCTCAAAGCTGGGAGGTGGCCAGCTGGGAAACTCGCTGTCATGCCCAAGATTAAAGTAAGTATTTGAGTAAAGCTGTGATAGTCCAGCGTTGAGACCGTGTTACTCAAATAATTTATAGAATTAGGCGTTACTTTGCTGATATCCATAATACAAAACTAATGAGAATATTATTTTGCTATAATCCGCGATAAAAGAAAATATATGTAATGCTAAATGTCGTGTACTATTGTTTTTCATACCTGATACATGCAGAATTTGTAAGAACTCACACACTACCCGACACCGATGGCACAACAATACACAAACACTGCACACATTCACCGCCACAATCTCAACAATTGTTTCGCCCCGTAACTGAAGCATCGTCAGGACAAAGACTCCACGACAAAATCGCAAAGCGATCGCTTTGTGTGTTGTTGTTTTATCGGTGTCGGGTAGTGCATGAGTTCTTACAAATTCTGCATGTATCAGGTATGTGAACGAATAGTACACTCTACATTTAGCATTACATATATTTTTTTTATCGCGGATTATAGCAAAATAATATTCTCATTACTTTTGTACTGTGGTACTCTCCAGGTTTCTCGGACTTTTTTGGTCCATGCCCCACGTTAAAAATTATTTTGCCCCCCTGAGTAACATGTAGTAAAAGTAGAGTAATGGCCTGTTACTATCCCACTGTTGAGAATAGGCCTCTTCTCTACGTTTTTGGAGAGAAGAGGCCTATTCTCTCAAATATAAAAATAAACGCCGTGTGGTATCCGGCTGAATAGAATAGTACCACCCTCGTTCCTTACCGAGGTGTCGTAAAAGGCGACTAAGGTAAGTCGACCCGCCGTGTGGTATCCGGCTGAGTAGAATAGACCGACCTCATTTCCTACCGAGGTGTCGTAAAAGGCGACTAAGGTAAGTTGACCCACCGTGTGGTATCCGGTTTAGTAGAATAGACCACCCTTTCTTACCGAGGTGTCGTAAAATACGACAGAGGTAAGTTGACGCCAGGCAGGCGGCCGGTCGTTAAAACGCAGCCGAATCATGTGACGGCATGTTAATAACATGCTGTGCCGACACCACTTAGAGTGGGATAAGGTCAGGAGGATGATGATAAGAATAAACTTTCTCGCCTGCTTTAAGTTGTTAAGTTTAAGTAATAGTTTTTATGAAAATTTCCTGTAAGTATAATTTAATTTGTCTCCTTTTATTAATATAAATATTTTGCACCTAACTACCTACGATAAAAGTGTTTTACCTAATACCTAAAATACTTTAGGCTTGTCATAATAAATAAACTCCACAAAATCCCTGAAATCTGAAATAAATTAATGTTTTTTCAAATTCTAGAACGTCATGACCCTACCGTCATCATCGACGTTCAACCTCAAAGTGACAGTTGGCTCGTCAGTCCTAACACAGAGTATAAACACAAATACAATAGCCAACAAAACAAAGACAACACCTATGACCATAGACCCGAAGTTAATAATGACGACCAAAGAGGATAACGAACAGAAAATTACGACGAGTTATGTAAAATCCGACACAGCGACGAATCACACTACGTCAGTGTCAATTAAGAAGAATTCTATATTAAGTTACGTGAATACGTTGCCAAAAGATTATGTATCTACAGCTATATTGAAGGTAGAAGGAGATTTTGATGTAGGGAAAATGAAAATCGAGGGTAGTTCTGAGAAGAAAGAGATGGAGAACGATGATCAATCAATGGAAATTGATGAAGGTAATATTGTTAATCTATATTTTGTCTTTTAAGAAGTACATTACATGCAGGTAGGGATGTCACTTGGGGTAGAAAAAATCGATTAATTAATAATCGATTTTTCAAAATTATATTGTTACGAAATAATCGATTTTTTAAATCGATTTTTTTCTTACTATTTCAAAAGTTGTATTTTTAATATTAATAATTACAATAAAGGCTAATTAAAGTGGACAACTACCAAGAAATAATATCAGATGCGATGTTCGTGAAATTGGATTTAAATGTGTAGTTTGGCTACATTGGTTTCATCCAACAATGCATATCAAATATTAAAAAACAAGAAAAAGAGTAAAAAAGAAAAAGGAATATATAAAATAATCGATTTTTAAAAATCGATTTTTGATGAATTTATAATCGATTATTAAAATTCGATTATTATGAAAAAATAATCGATTATTTTAAAAATCGATAATTTTTTCACATCGCTAGATTTGTAGTCACCCAGATATTATTTATAAGTTAAGTAAAATAAACAAAATAGTTAACTTAAAAGCTAGAGGGCATGTATTCCAAAATGCTTTCCTTATGACTGTTCAGTATGTCATCATCCTCCTGCCCTTATCCCACTCTAAGTGGGGTCGGCACAATATGTTACAAACATCCAGTCACGTGATTTGGCTGCGTTTTTACAACCGGCTGCCTGCCTGATGTCAACTTACCTTAGTCGCCTTTTACGACACCTCGGTAAGAAATGAGGTTGGTCTATTCTACTAAGCCGGATACCACACGATGGGTCAACTTACCTTAGTCGCCTTTTACGACACCTCGGTAAGAAATGAGGTTGGTCTATTCTACTCAGCCGGATACCACACGGCGTTATGACTGTTCAGTATATCTGGCAAAGAAATGGCCATAATTTTGAAAGAGTAACAAACATACATCCATACTCAACTTTCGCATTTATAATATCACTAGCCTTTACCCGCGACTTTTTTCGCGTTGACTGTTGTATAAGGAATAATTGTGTCAAATTTTATCGATATTGGTTCAGTGAAAACGTATCAGACAGGTAGACTTTCGCATTAATAATATTAGTAAGGATGCTAAATATGAAATGGACGATCCGTTTTCATACCTAATACATGAAGGTTTGTATTGTGGTGGCGGTGGTGGAGGCTTGTGCATGTGTTTTTACGAATCCTGCATGTATCAGGTATGATAACCGATTGTCCACTTACATTTAGCATTATATATATTTTCTATTTCACTTCATCGCGGATTATAGCAAAATAATTTTATTATTATTACTTTTGTGTTATGGATCTCCGCAAAGTATTGCCTAATTGTATAAACATGCAGGTTGCGTAAAAACAAACGTGCAAACCCCAACAAAACACCACAATAACATAATATCCTTATTTCTAGACTGTTCTTTGGCGGTCATCACAAAAAATCCACAAACTAACACGAATTGTATCGAAGATATTGAGGTAAGGAGATTGAGCTTTAATTATATTCTAATTCTAATTCAAAATATATACACCGTGTGGTATCCGGCTGAATAGAATAGTACTACCCTCATTTCTTACCGAAGTGTCGTAAAAGGCGACTAAGGTAAGTCAACACCTCGGTAAGAAATGAGGTACTATTCTACTTAGCCGGATATCACACGGCTAACCTGGTTAATTTAATAATTTAACTAATTTAAGTTATAGATTTGGGGTCTAAAGAGAAGTTACAGAGGTTTTTAACTTATCGAAGGTTTAAGTTTAAGATGTTCCAATTTATTTGAAACTGCCTTTACAATGTTTTTTTGAAAACTTAGGCCGTTGGTGAGAAATCGGAGGTGGAATATTTGGACCTGAAGCTTTTGGGTGGATCTGAGGGACAGGGTTATGTGCTGGGCAAGCTGCACATATTGCAAAATGAGGACGACGCTGATGGGGACGAACGTGAGTATAACACCATTACTATGTCCACTGCTGGGCATACGTTATGGGATCTCCACACCACAAAACATGCCTCTTAGATCCAGCGATCTTTTTGAGGTCATATGTCAACTTCGTAGGGGATAGCGGAAGTATAATAAATACACCATTAAAATGTCCACTGCTGGCCATAGCATGGGAACTCCACACCACAAAACATGCCTCTTGGATCTAGCGATCTTTTTGAGATTTTAAGCCAACCTCGTAGGGGATAGCGTGAATATAATAAATACACCATTGATATTTCCACTGTAGGGCATACATCATGAGATCTCCACACCACAAAACATGCCTCTAGGATCCAGCGATCTTTTTGAGATCATAAATCAACCTTGTAGGGCAACGTTTCCCAGCCTTTTAGTCCACGCACCCTTAGAAAATCAAGCACAGTTTTAACGTACCCCCTTAATAAAATAAGCAGTAAAAAAACGCATTAGGTATTTATGTTTTAAATTTATTAAAATATCGTGTGCTTAGATGAAATTTTTCTAATAAAACTGGTTTGCTGATTATTCGTTTTGCGGCCCTCTTGCATTTTATGAGCGATTTATGTATGGTTCAGAGACGAGACCGCGGACCCCCATACATATACTCGCGGACCACAGGTTGGGAAAAGCGGTCGTAGGGGATAGCGCGAGTATAATAAATACACCATTAATACACCAATAATACACCACTGCTGGCCATAACATGAGATCTCCACAACATATAAACATGCCCCTTTGATTAAACGATCTTTTTAAGGTCATAAGTCAACCTCGTAGGGGATAGCGTGAGCGTAATAAACACACCATTAATTGCCTGTTGGATCTAGCGATCTTTTTAAAATCATCAGTCCTCCTCTTAGGGGATAATGACGCTGCCTTTTATGGAGACCGATTCCAACACCTTAGAAACCTAACCCCACTGTCGGGTAGTGCATGAGTTCTTACAAATTCTGAATGTATCAGGTATGAGAATAGTACACTCTACATATAGCATTACATATATATTCTTTTATCGCGGATTATAGCCAAAAATTATTCTCATTAGTTTTGTAATATGTCATTGTTACAAAAAAGTTTCCAATTGTTCGCAGAAACGATAGTTATGAATAGTGGGGACGGGTCTATAATCAGGGTGGTCTCTGGACAGAAGTTGGTGTACGGTGAAGACGGAGAGATCTCTCTGGTGATGCCCGACGAACTGGACCACGAGGACAATGGGGATAGCCAGGGTGAGTGGGGTTGGGTTGAAGTTAAATGGGTTAATTTAATGTGCCAAATTCAATTCAAAATATCCATTATTCATGAAACCTTGTAAAGCGCTTTTGAATTGAACTCTACTGCTGGTTCGGAAAGCTGTTCTTACCGAGAAGAGCCCAGAATCTCGGCAGTTGTTCTTTTCAAAATTTAATTCTGATTACTACATACATTATAAGTTATGTCAAATCAATTGAAGAATACCTATTTCCTTAAATCACGCAGGGAATCACGTGGAGTTAGATTGTAAATGCTACGTATGGCTCTTTTTTGTAATACAAACATTGATTTATTATTCGCGCATTTACCCCATAGCAATATACCATATTCAAATTCAAAATATTCTTAATTCAAGTAAACTTGTAAACAAGTGCTTTTGAATCGTCAACTCTACTGCTGGTTCGGAAAGCTGTTCCTACCGAGAAGAGCCAGCAAGAAACTCGGCGGTTGCTCTGTTACAAATACATATAATTCTTATTACTAGTTACATTAGTTATTATTGTCTTGTACAGGGTCGAAGAGTAGCTACGGCCAGGCATTTTTATCATCTAAGTATTCCTCAATAGTATAGTAGGCTTTCTGTATTAGCCTTTTATTAATAGTATTTTTAAACTGCTGTAATGGCAAAGCTGAAATTGATTGCGGAATTTTATTATAGAATCTTATACCAAAACCCACAAACGAATTACGTACTTTTGGAAGGCGCAAAGCATATTTTAAGTAAGCAGTGGTAACCCAGCGGTAGCACCGTGCGCCTCTCTTGTGGAGGTTTCTAGTGTAACTTATGTGTCTAATTGATAATTGCAATTTATCACACGCTTTTCGGTGAAGGAAAACATCGTGAGGAAACCTGCATATCTCTAGAGAATTCTGGAGATATGTGTAACCTACCAATCATTGGAGCAGCGTGGTAGGTCTTAGCTCCAACCCTTCTCTCCAAAAAAAAAGACGGAGAGAAGAGGCCTATGTCCAGCAGTGGGATAGTAACAGGCCGTTACTTACTTACTTTAAAGCGTACTTTTGCAAGGCGCAAGGCTATCTATCTTTCTTGTCTTTAGCGCGCAAAATACCCACCTTTAGGCGGTAGTTATAAATGCTATATTTAGGTCAAGTCACGAGTACGTTACGAAGTGTTGCTTCAAGAATTTATTTGTACCCGCAGACTCCAATGATGAGTCCCAGATCGAGCTGCAGGTGTCTGGAGATGAGGAAACGGCTAACGCGATCATCGCAGCAGCACAGGAGCAGGGTGAGTGTGGAATTCGATAACGGTTTAACCGTTAGAGCGTAACGTACAGACGAACAGACTATCGCAATACATATCAGTGTCTTTAATATTTAAACGCCGTGTGGTATCTGGTTGAATAGAATAGTACCAACTTCATTTCTTACCGAGGTGTGGTACAAGTCGACTAAGGTAAGTCTACTCGCCGTGTGGTATCCGATAAAAAAGAATAGACAACCCTCATTTCTTACCGAGGTGTCGTAAAAGGCAGCTAAGGTTAGTCGACCCGCCGTACGGTATCCGGTTGAGTAGAATAGACAAACCTCATTTCTTACCGAGGTGTCGTAAAAGGCGACTAATGTAAGTCGACCCACCGTGTGGTATCCGGCTGAATAGAATAGTACCACCCTCATTTCTCTCTGAAGTGTCTTAAAAGGCGACTAAGATAAGTCGACCCGCCGTGTGGTATCCGGTTGAGTAGAATAGACAACCCTCTTTTCTTACCGAGGTGTCGTAAAAGGCGACTATGGTAAGTTGACGTCAGGCAGACGGCCGGTCGTAAAAACGCAGCCAAATCATGTGACAGCATGTTTATAACATGTTGTGCCGACCCCACTTAGAGTGGGATAAGGACAGGAACATGATGAATATTAAAGATAGATATATATATATATATATATATATATATATATATATATATATATATATATATATATATATATATATAGACTGGTCCGTTGGAGTAGTGAGTAGTGACCCTGCCTTCAGCGCCGCGGGTCGCGGGTTCGATTCCCGCCGAGGGCCAACATTTTCTATAAATGAATTTGTTGGTCTTTGAGCCTGGGTGTATATTTGTATTTAAGTATGTATTTAATAATATATAAGTATATATTCACCAGTTGTCTGTCTACAATAACACAAGTATTAAGTTACTTAATTGGGGACGGACGACCGTGTGTGTAAGTGGCCTATATATTTATTTATTTGTATATATATTCCAGGCGGTGCTTTCATAAAGGTGGAGTCTGGAGAGATGTTCAGGGTGGAGTCAGTCGAGAGCAAGACAGATACGAGTAAGGACGCGCAGCCGGCGGTAAGACTCGCACGATTAGAATTAAAGTGACCTAATTCAAAATTAATCTTTGACATATATTCATGAAACTATACTAAGTTTTATGAAAATCGTTAGACCCGCAGTGGGTTTCGGGAATGAAATTTAAAAATGTGCTTTTAATCCCTGTTTTCACACACTGAAAAACTGTTAAAATATAAATTGAATAGAAAGGTTAATTTTGCTGTCATTTGTAAAGTAATAGCTCAGTTGGAAACGGGCGGATCCAAGAACTTAAAATACGGGATCAGATCCCATGTATCACCAGCTCTTTCTTTCTTTTTAATTTTTTATCAAAAAAAGAAAGCATTATTCAAACTATCATAGTTATATAGTAATCAGTTCGACCCCCATATTTATTTTTCCTCCAAACACGTGTAACAAGCTTGAACTAGAAACATTTATCTGATCGTTAATGAGGGTGCCATTGTTATGTTTAATAATCACAAGTTGTTCTAAAATGTCAAGTCGGAGACTTTTGTCACAGGTGTGCAGAATTTCAAAGCAATGTTTATTAGGAACTTTATGACCGTTTTCCAAATCAAAATAAAAGTTTATTATTATATTTTGAGCCGTTACAGGATTCGAACCTGTGTTCTTTTAAAAATATTCAATTCTTTTTTTCCAGCTACAAATGATATTGCACGAAGATGGCAAATTTCGGTGTCTGCTGTGCGAGAGGAACGTAAACAAAGGTAGGCAAATAAAAACCTGAGTTTCCTTTTGAGTGGGTAGTAATATAATAAAGCAATGTACTAGAGAATTGTAGATCTACAAAATTACTACAAAGAAGTCCGCGACAGAATGTCTCTATCTCGTATAGTTATCTCACAATAATTATTATTATGTTCAACATTTCAATTTCAGATTATTTTAACAATTACCAAACAAAATTGAACCAAATAAGTTTTTTAAAGTTTTAAATTTCAAATCGAATAAAAAAATATCACAATCAATTTTAGCTTGGCCATTACAGCAGTTTAAAAACACTGTTAAAGAGAGGCTGACACAGAAAGCCTATACTGTTGAGGATTATTTAGACAATTAGAGATGCGTGGATATAGATATTGTTCGACCCTGTACAAGATAGAAACGATTAAATGTAACTAGTATTAAGAATTGTATTTTTAAAAGAGCAACCGCCGAGTTTCTTGCTGGCTCTTCTCGGTAGGAACAGCTTTCCGAAACAGCAGTAGAGTTGACGATTAATAAGCACTTGTTTATAAGTTTATTTGAATAAAATTTTGAATTTGAATTCGAAAAAAAAAACGTAAAATTATAGTGGACTGAAATCGCATTAACTTTATGTACTTACGTATGTCCTTAAATAACTTTACTTTCCTCTCCCATCATTCCCAGAGGAGCCTGTGTACGTGGGCAACTCTGAAACCACCATGCAGCATTTGAAGGACTTCCACTCTGCCCGGTTGTATATCTGCCGCGTGTGCGGACATGTCGAGAGGAAGAGGAGCGACTACGTCTTGCACTTCGGTGAGTGTGGTAAGAGAAGAGTGCTGTAAGGATCTATGAGTGTGGAAAGAGAATTGTGTGTTTCGATGAATAGAAAGAGAAGTGATTGTTTTGTGCGTTTGGTTGAGTGTGGAAAGAGAAAAAAATATATATATAAATAAATAAATATATGGGACACTTACACACACGGTTCCAGAGACCCACGCGTCCAAGTCGGCCAAGACGGTCCTTAGTGCCGACAAGTGCAAGATGCACGAGTGCAACATCTGTAAGAAGAAATACAAGTGAGTGTTACAACTAGAGTTAAGTAATAAATAAATATATGGGACACTTACACACACGGTCGTCCGTCCCCAAAGTAACTAACTTAATACTTGTGTTATGGACGGACAACTGGTGAATATATACATATATATTTTTAAATACATACTTAAATACGAATATACACCCAGGCTCAAAGACCAACAAATTGATTTATAGAAAATGTTGGCCCTCGGCGGGAATCGAACTCGCGACACGCGAAGCTGAAGGCAGGGTCACTCACTGCACCAATGGACTAGTCTAGTTTAGTAGGTCTATATCCCACTTCTGAATAAATTACCCCATTTTGGAGGAGGTTGGGAGGCGGACGGGCTTTGAGTTTAGACCAATCACGCTTGCAGTCTGGATTGGTAGGCTACAAAATTAGCTATATAAAGCTGTGGTAGCCCAGCGGTAACACAGTGCGACTCTTTCGAGGAACTCACGGGTTCGAACCCGGGCAGAAACCAATGAGTTTTTCTGTTAAAACTTATGTGTTTAGACACATAATTCTGGGGATATGAGTAACCTATCAACCGGAGCAGCGTGGTAGGTCTTAGCACCAAACCTTCTCTCCAAAAAGGGAGAGAAGAGGCCTATTCACAGCAGTGGGATAGTAACAGGCCGCTACTTAACGATTCTTGGGATATGTAACTACATATCCCAAGAATCGTCTAGAGAAGGGCTTCTTAAACTTTTTTATATAGCGACCCCCTTCAAGCTTAGGGAAATTTTAAACGACCCCCTCCTCCATATAATGAAATATATATTAACCGTAGATGTAGATGTAATATCGCACTATCTTACAATGTAAATAACAGTTTTGCATTGCCACTTTTTTCAAAAAATTGTTATAATAAAACTACAATAGTATTTTGTATGATTTTTATTTGTATTTATATTTGTACGTAGTGTGTACTAATTTTAAAATTTTATTTATAATTGTTGTAAACTAACCAATCATAAATTTAATAAAATCCATTTAATTAAATTTAATGAAAAGGGGTAATGAAGGAACTTAGGGGGAGAAATATCAATAAATCTTTGTTGGAAAAGTTCTTTAAAGGACAGCTGCAGCCATGTAGTTGTATCAATGATGATTGAAAAGTATCAGATCTTTGCGACGCCCCTTTCAGTAGTGTTGCAACCGCCCTGGGGGTCGCGACCCATAGTTTAAGAAGCCCTGGTCTAGGGTTATATGCAGGTTTCACGATGTTTTCCTTCATTGGTCCTTTATTATTCATATTATTGATTTTGAATTTGACATGTCCCCCCCTCCCCCAGTTCTCGTGCGCTGCTCTCCGGCCATATGAACATGCACAACGGCTCGAGGCCCTACTCCTGTCACATTTGCCGGAAGTCCTTCGCCTCCAAATACACACACCAGTCACATCTCAAGACACATCTCGTGAGTGGAATAAAGAACATGTTTAACATGTTTAACATATGTATTTGTTGACAATGAGACAGAAGAAATTAAATTAAAAAGCCCGTGTACCGCATGTGGTACATTGGGTATTACTATTTTGATTTAAACATCGTGTGTACCCCATACGCCGTGTGGTATCCGGCTGAATAGAATAGTACCACCCTCTTTTCTTACCGAGGTGTCGTAAAAGGCGACTAAGGTAAGTCGACCCGCCGTGTGGTATCCGGCTGAGTAGAATAGACCACCCTCATTCCTTACCGAGGTGTCGTAAAAGGCGACTAAGGTAAGTCGACCCGCCGTGTGGTATCCGGCTGAGTAGAATAGACCACCCTCATTCCTTACCGAGGTGTCGTAAAAGGCGATTAAGGTAAGTCGACCCACCGTGTGGTATCCGGTTCAGAAAAATAGAACACCCTCTTTCTTACCGAGGAGTCGAAAAATACGACTAAGGTAAGTTGATGTCAGGCAGGCGGCCGGTCGTAAAATACATAGCCAAATGTTTGTAACATGTTGTGCCGACCCCACTTATAGTGGGATAAGGGCAGGAAGATGATGATGATCGTGTGTACCCCATGTGATACACCATGTATTTTAACATATTCATTAATGAACTACGCGCATTTTCGTTTATGTTGCGTGTGTACCTCTGGTACACATTTATTTGGTATTTTAACAGTAACAAAAACCTATACCGCATGTAATATATATATATATATATATATATATATATATATATATATATATACATATATCTGTTGACAGTGAGACAAACTAATAAAATAAAAACGCCATGTACCTCATGTGGTACACTGAACATTACAATTTTGATTTAAGCGACGTGTGCACCGCATGTTATACACTGTGTATTTTAACATGTTCATTAATGAAACGCGTGTATCGCATCTTATACACTGGTAATTTTAATATTTGCGTTTATGTAGCGTGTGTACCGCATGTGGTATACTGTATTTGAATATTTTAATGTAAGTGGCGTCTGTATCGCATATGGAACACTGGACATTTTATCAGTTAGATTTAAAAACCGAGTGTACCACATGTGGTGCACTGTATTTTAACTGCATTTAGTACATCGGACATTTTAACGGTTTAATTTAAAAACCTCTTGTACCGCATGTGAAATATATATATATATATGTTGACAATGCAAAGAAAAATATTCGTTTTAACACGACGATAATTGCCTCTTCACGTGATAAGAGGGCTGGTAGTTTTTTCGCGCAAAGAATCAGCAATTCAGCGATTCAGCGCGGAAACGCTGCCAGCATTCTTGAGACCATTCTACGTGGGCATGATTTGTATAGTCCTAGCGTGTAAGTTATTTAAGATGTGTGTGTGCATGACACTGGTACACTGTATTTTAACATTTTAATTTAAGAACCACGTGTATCGATCTAGTACATGGGCCATTACAAATTCAAATTCAAATTCAAAATATTCTTTATTCAAATAAACTTGTAAACAAGTGCTTTTGAATCGTCAACTCTACTGCTGGTTCGGAAAGCTGTTCCTACCGAGAAGAGCCAGCAAGATACTCGGAAATTTTCTTTTAAAAATATAATTCTTAATACTATTTACATTATGTCGTTACTGTCTTGCACAGGTTCAAAGAGAGCTATATCCACACATTCTTATCTTCTAAATAATCTTCAAGAGTATAGTAGGCTTTCTGTATCAGCCTCTTTTTAACAGTGTTTTTAAACTGCTGCAATGGCAAAGCTGAAATTGATTGCGGAATTTTATTATAGAATCTTATACCAAAACCCACAAACGAATTACGTACTTTTGCAAGGCGCAAAGCAAGAGCCGCAAGCTTATGTCGGTTCCTGCTTTGTCTATTGTACACATCACCTATCGTTTTACAATTGTTTATATTTTTATGTACATAAATTAAATTGCTTAAAATATACTGTGAAGCAAATGTAAGAATACCTGTTTCCTTAAACTTCTCTCGCAGGGAATCACGCGGTCTTAAATTATAAATGCCACGTACATTACAACATTTTTATTTAATCGTCGCGTGTACCGCATGGTGTACACTGGTTATTTTAACATTTATATTTTGGTGAATCGTATGTGGTACATCGGTTTTTGCGCGTGTACCGCATGTGGTACACTAGATATTTTAAAATTTCAAATCAAGCGTCCCGTGTAACATATGTGGTACACTGAGTGCTAACTACGTCTCCGCTCCAGGACCGTCCCAGGCCGTACAAGTGCAAGCAGTGCAACAAGTCGTTCTTCACCACGCAGAACCTGAGCCAGCACGTCAAGACCCACTCCAGCATCAAGGACTTCATATGCAACGTGTGCGGTGAGAGGATAACTTAAACTTAATCTTTATATTTAATCTTGGAAAAGGCTTCAACGATTTTCATGAAATTCAGCATGTTTTGAGACAGAGAAATCGATCTAGCTAAGTTTTATTTTTAAAAAAATTGTCGTTTTATCCCTGTTTTCGGGCATTGCTAAAAAAATGATAAAATGTTGAATAGAAAGTAAATCATACTTAAGCTGTCAAATGTAAAGCTGTGATACCCTAATGGTAATGCGCGGACTAAGAGAGTTTATAACCTGGGATCGATTCCCACATGTCACTCTGTGTTTTTTTCTTTTATTTAATTTCATTTTTTTATATGTTCTGTAAGAGTCGAACGGTGCGACCGTGGAGCTTGAGGGAAGTGTTAACAGGGAGGGGGGGGGGGTTGGGGGTGTAGTAATTTGATTTGAGTTTTGAGTTGGAAAAGTCTAATATAGACTTAGATAGAGTCAAGTCTAAGAGAGCCTTTTAGTAAGAGCAATAAGTATAAAGGAAAAGGGGGTTTAAAAGTGTGGAATTGGAGGTAAAAAGAGAGAACGGGGTATTAACGGAGTATTGGGGGTAGTCCTCCTCGGTGTAAGATAGGGCAGAGGCGGGGTGAAAAGTCTTAGAAGGGATAGAGTTAGATGGAATAAAGGGGAGAAGAGGGGTAATAAAGGAGGTTTTAAGGGGGATAGAGAAGACTTGTTTAGACGTGTTTAGTTAGTATCAAGATGTTATGGCGGGGTAACAAAGGGGGTTTAAGGGGGACAGAGAAGACATGTGTAGTTAGTATGAAGATGTTATGGCGGGGTAACAAAACGGGGGTTTAAGGGGGACAGAGAAGACGTGTGTAGTTAGTATCAAGACAAGATGTTACGGCGGGGTAATAAAGGGGGATTTAAGGGGGACATACAAGACGTGTTTAGTTAGTATCAAGATGTTATGGCGGGGTAACAAAGGGGCGTTTAAGGGGGACAGAGAAGACGTGTTAAGATAGTATCAAGGTGTTATGGCAGGAAAGGCATTCGCGACCCAGCACAACCTGGAGGTGCACGGCGTGGTTCACTCGGGGAACAAGCCCTTCGTGTGCGGGGTTTGCGGGAAGGCATTTGCCAGGAGGGCTGAGGTTCGAGACCACATGCGGATACATACCGGTACGTCCTTCACTCTCATACCCACTAAATATAATTTTATATATCCAGTACATAGCTTTGGGTTTGCTTTACTATTGCGTGTCTGATGACGTGATGAATAACAAATGTATATTTAATTGACTACATGATAATAACAGGTTAAAGTAAGTGAGAGTGAATACAAAGAAATATACCTTAGCTTGGGGGGGGGGGGGGTGAGCGAAATTCAGGAAATATATTGTCACGTACATTATATTTCCTATATGCCTATTTCGCATAACATTTTTATTTATCCACAGCTCACGTACTAGTTGTTTAAAACTATACAACATGTGAGCTATGGTTTTGCTTGTGAATTATTTGTGGCCGTACGCCACAGGGATATATGGACAAACAACGAATGCTTTGTTTTATAATATGTAGTAATTCCTTAATGGTATAGAAAGAAGTAAACAAAATAAATAAATAATTTACTATAATCCAACAAACAACATAAATTAAATCAATAAAAAGATTTTTATTTTCATATTTCTATTATAATTTCTGTATTTATTATTTACGAACTGTGCCAGCTTCGCCCGCATCGAAATTTCGAACATAAAAGTAGTTATCGTGTGGTAATTGTTGTCGCCATTGACTTCCGCTTTGTATTTTATAGCAACACAGTCATGAAACAAGAGTATTGCGCCCTTTTTGATTAAAATGGTACCAACACTGTGACGTGTTGTTTCCGGTTGAGTCGTCCTATAGATAAAACATTTCAGTGACGTTCAGTCTTTGTTCGTCATTCAAGAGAAGTGCATCTCGGAACGGGAATTGTGGTATTCCTATTATATCGTGTTATTGTATATAGTGTGCGCTGACATAATTATAAGAGATTTTTGAATAACTTTCACCGTTTACTTAGCGCACGCAATACTTTAAATTTTGCCATGTTTGTACTATTTTTTATTGCTCCTATTAATCTTAGCGTGATGTTACATAGCCTATAGTCTTCCTCGATAAATGGACTATCTTACACTCAAAGAAATTTTTAAATCGCTCAAGAAATGGACTATCTTTCACTCGAAAGAATTTTTAAAATCGGTCCAGTAGTTCCTGAGATAAGTGCGTTCAAACAATCAAACAAACAAACTCTTCAGCTTTATATATTAGTATGGATAACATGTGTTCAGGGGAAAGGCCGTTCACATGCGACATTTGCGGCGCGAGCTTCACGCAGAGATCGAACCTGCACTCCCACAAGCGAGCCACGCACCTCGACGACAAGCGATACCACTGCACCCAGTGCCCAAAGAGATTTAAACGGAGACGGTAAGAAATTTATAGCGCTAGCTTTTCTTGCGGCTTCGCCCGCGTTGAAGTCAGTGTAATTAATTGAAATTTTATTTTATATTTTGATAGGAAAACTTACAGCGATATTAAACATATTCAAAACAATATGAAATACAATAAGCCAATTACAAGTTTTCACAAATAAATTTTGTCTAAAAAGTAATACAACTCGCTTACTTTACTTTTTACTTTTACTTTACTAAGAAAAAGTCAGTACTCAAAACTCTACGTACAGATGCAACACTGGTACAAAAAAGATCTATTACTAAGAAATATTATTCAATGCAACGGATGATCGCAACAAGAAGCTGTTTCGTCTGTAGTTAGTATGCAAAATTGGGATCTACAAGGTGGAGTGGCATCGATAGTTTCTGTTAGGAACTTTAATATTTATCTTTTAAGGGGAGTTGAGGGCAATCTACGGCATTGGTAGCAAGTACAGAAGTAAGTAACAAACATCACTTTGAAAGTAGTTATAGTGAGTTAACTATAAGAGATAGAGACATGCTGTCGCGGACTTTATTGTAGTATTATTATAGATCTACAATTCTCTAGTACATTACCTTAGCGTATCTCTGATGGTTTACGGTTCAGGTGACTATATCTCGCAGCAATATTTTTTTACAGGCGTGCGACTTAAACATAATTCACATGAAACCGTAATGTACTATTAACCTTAAACTTTCGAAAAAATCGCACTACCTTTTAGTAAAAACATTACATTATTAAACCGCAGTCTTGTATGAGGCTGAAAAGATTTTCAAATCCAGGCATTTTTATCATACAAATAATCATCTTTAATCATCATATTTTCTAAACTTAATTCAAACCTTTTCCGAGCAATTTTTTTTTACAATTACCCAGCGATGACGTAATGATAACCCACTACTTACTCGTCAACAACTTTTACTTTAATTTATAGAAAAAGCGTTACTTTGCGGAGGTCCATAATACAAAAGTAATGAGAATATTATTTTGCTATAATCCGCGATAAAATAAAATATATATAATGCTAAATGTAGAGTGTTCTATTCGTTCTCATACCTGATACATGCAGAATTTGTAAGAACTCATGCACTACCCGACACCGATGGCACAACAATAACACAAGCACTGTGCACATTCACTACAATCTCAACAATTGTTTCGCCCCGTAACCGAAGCATCGTCAGGACATAGACTCCACGACAAAATCGCAAAGCGAAGCATTACCCAAGCAAGCTGAGTTATATAGTCACAAGTTAAACCCCCCACGATTTAGTTGACTTTATCTTTAAACACGTGTAGCAAACTTTTACTTTTATTCCTTCTACAGCCTTCTAGACTATCATATAAAGGCGTCCCACACTGGCGAGCGTCCGTTGAAGTGTGAGGTGTGCCGCGCGACCTTTGTATATCCGGAGCATTACAAGAAACACGCACGGATTCATAGCGGGGAGAAACCTTTTACCTGCGAAGTGAGTAAAATCGTCTCTTACTTGAGACAATTGGCACCAGAAACTTCCCCTTACCCCTAATCCCACTCTAAGTGTGGTAGGCACATGTTTTTATCTTCCATTCTTTCCTATCATTCAACTCTGTCGCTACTCCTGTTATATTCATGTCATACTTCACACAATCCAACCATCTCTCGGCCTCCCTCTAGTCCCATATCTATCCACATTGATATTTAACTCTCGTTTGGTCACATGGTTTTCATCCATCTTCATTATATGTCCATATCATCCTTAATCCATCACTTCGCGTCTTGTATATTGGGCGCAACTTTAAAATTTCTTTATTGGTCTCAATAATTTATGAAACTCCAAAACTTTTATTTCGACGCTTTTTTTTACCACGTCTATTTCATCGCCTATTTCTCTCTTATATTTATCATTCAATACTTAACTGACGTTTATCAGTTATATTTACAATTACAATTATAACTTCTATGTTACATTACGTCATTGATTATGACTGCGGTCATCGCAAAGCAAGCACCTGTCAGTTTGTTCTCACAAATATAATTCCTAGTTGTAGTTCCAAGTCTCCATATTATTTGAAAAAGTATCAATTTAGTAAAATAGCAGTGTGTTTACTGTTTGTGTGAAATAGTTTGGTGAAAACATGAAGAATATTAATTGTGAATACGAATGTTTTGTTTACTGCGTTCACTTTGCATATTATTAAAATATTACCCTCATAAAAATACGTACTTCGTTTATACTAATCATAATATTATTCGTTAAATAATATTTGTTTCCCGAGAGTGACAAAGGTCGAGAAACCCACTCTTATTGAAATTGGCGGGTCGATCCCAGTGTATAACTAAAGAAATTTTGTAATAATGGTTTCTGAATGTGGAATATGTTGCACTAATATAGGAGCAAAACAAAAGCGAATAAAATGCAACAAATGTGGAGAATTATATCATTCTGAATGCGTCAACTTCAATAATGAATTAACTTCTGCGAGATCAACTTGGAAATGTCCGTCTTGTATGTTGGAGTTTGACAAGGAAAAACCTCGCGTACCAGTATGTGTTTCCGAGTCGTCCGCGGACATGCACGCTGTATTGGCAGAAATTAGGGCATTTCGTGCCGAAGTAAATACCAGATTAAACGATCAAGATGCTGCCTTTAACGATTTACGTTTATGTTTTACAACAATGAAAAGTGATATTAGTAAATTACAAAATAAAGTGAAAGACAAGAAAAATTTGAATATTTTAATACACTCGAAAATCAAGTAATTCAGTTGGAGCATAAGAATGAAAAGTTAGAATTTGAAATGAATAGAAGGGATCAACGCGATCGTTCTAATAATATTGAAATATCCGGCATTCCTCAATTTCCTTTAGAAAATGTGAAAGATATAGTGATTAGACTAGCCAAGAGTCTAGATATAAATCTAGAGAGTCATGATCTTGATTGGGCACACAGAACCAGAATTTGGAAAACAACTAAAGAATCAGCCTTTCCTATATCTCAAGACTTGCCTGCTAGTAATATTACCTTTGCGGACGTAACAGCAGCAAAAAATGGAGTTCAGACTGCTCGAATTATCGTGCGGTTACATAATCGCGATCTGAAGGACCACTTATTAAATGCAGCCAGGAAACGGAGAAATCTTCCTTCCGGTCTTTCTACGGCTGAAGTAGGTTTAGGCGGTGACGTCAAACGTATTTTTCTAAATGAGCACTTGACGCCTTACAATAAACAGATTCTTCGCTTAGCAAAGCAAAGCAAAAAGCTCGAGAGAAAAATTATAAATACGTATGGGTAAACAACTGTAAAATTTTTGTGCGAAAAATAGACCAAGCCCCTAGTATAGTAATTTCTAAATTGAGTGATATAGACAAGCTTATTATATGACTATTGAAATATGGCCCTATGTCCTTTTGTTTTTAGTACTGTTATATTTTTGATAAAATACGAGAAGTAAGTTATTTACTTCACCGTCCATCGAATGTGTTTAATTTTACAAACTTTTTTAAAACTTCTAGCTTTGTACTGTTTTGTTAATGTCGACTCCCATTGTAGGTTAATCAGGATATCAATTACTGCTAAGTTTAAGTTACATGAGCTGCACTACGAGATTTTGAATTACCTTATAATATTTTTATTGCCAAAAAGATAGGAAAACAAAGTCTTAATTTTAGATTATCAAAAATCAATTGGTCAAAAATTAAAAAAAATTACATTTATGTATTTAATATACAGGTATACAGGTATAGGTTTTAATCTGTTATCGAATGCAGCTCATGAGACGCAGTATGTAGCTAGTTTATTATGTAACTTTACAATTGGACAAGTTGGCAGCAGTCATAGTCATAAGGCGTAGACTGAAAAACAGCTTCGTAGCTGAGTCTACAACCTTTTCCTCAGCATACGTTCTTATATATGTATACAATTATGTTTTAAATAATCTTTGTTGAAATGTATGTTGTTGAATAAAGTTCATTTTATTTTATTTTATTTTTTATTTCTTTCATCACCTACACCAATGTTCACTTATTTTACGCTACATCCACCACGTCTTCCACCGCCTACACTCATGTTCACTTACATTACGTCATTTCTATTAAATCTTTAATCATGTATACTATTGTTTACTTGCATTACGTCATTTATACTAAATCTTCCACCATGTATACTGTTGTTTACTTGCATAACATCATTTCTTTTAAGTCTTTCACCATGTATAGTATCGTTAATTTCGTCATTTCTTCCAAGTGTTTCATCGCATACACTATTGTTTACTTACAGTACATCATTTTTACTGAGTCTTTCATCGCCTACATTAGTATTCACTTGCATCACATCATTTCTACTAAGTTTATTACCATCTAAACTAATTTTCACTTGCATTATGTCGTTTATACTAAATTTTTCACCATGTGTACTATTGTTTACTTGCATTACATAATTTCTACTAAGTTTTTCATCATATACATTAATATTTACTTGCACTACATCATTTCTATTAAGTCTTTCACCATTTATACTATTGTTTACTTGCATTTCGTCATTTCTATTAAGTCTTTCACTATGTATACTACTGTTTACTTGCATTACATCATTTTTATTAAGTGTTTCACCGTCTACACTATTTCTTTCACTATCTTCACTGTTGTTCACTTTAATGACGTCACTTTAATGTCACTTTAATGACCCACATCTGTCTGTAGGTGTGCGGCAAGTCGTTCAACTCGCGCGACAACCGCAACACGCACCGGTTCGTGCACAGCGACCGCAAGCCGTACGAGTGCGTGGTGTGCGGCGCCGGCTACATGAGGAAGCAGCTGCTCTACCACCACATGAACACCAGCGTGAGTGGCACCGCACACATTCAATAATACAATTAATGTTATTGATGATTAGTAGCCGTGTGGTATCCGGCTATGTAGAATAGTACCACCCTCATTTCTTACCGAGGTGTCGTTAAAGGCGATGGAGGTAAGTCGACCCGCCGTGTGGTATCCGGCTGAGTAGAATTAGTACCACCCTCATTTCTTACTGAGGTGTCGTTAAAAGGCGACTAAGGTAAGTCGACCCGCCGTGTGGTATCCGGCTGAGTAGAATAGATTAACCTCATTTCTTACCGAGGTGTCGTAAAAGGCGACTAAGGTAAGTCGACTCGCCGTGTGGTATCCGGCTGAGTAGAATAGTACCACCCTCATTTCTTACCGAGGTGTCGTAAAATACCACAGAGGTAAGTTCACTCAGGCAGGCGGCCGGTCGTAAAAACGCAGCCAAATCATAGACGATCGTCTGTGTAGACGGTCGTCTATCCCCAAAGTAAGTAACTAAGTAACACTAGTTAATACTTGTGTAACAGACAACTGATGAATATATACTTATATAATTTTTAAATACATACTTAAGTGCAAATATACACCCAGACTCGAAGACCAACAAATTCATGTATAGGAAATGTTAGTCCTGGGCGGGAATCGAACCCGTGACCCGTGGAGTTGAAGGCAGGGTCTCTACCCACTGCGCCAATGAGCCAGTTAATATAATTATCTTTGAAATATTATTATTAATATATTTTATTTGCAGGGTCATCTGGCGGAGTCCATAGTCGTTAATCAGCCGCGGGTCACGAAATTTGGCGGAAATGTAAATATATTTCGAATTTGTCTCGTAAAAAATATAAGACCGTAAAAGAAAAATCCGCTCCTACTTTTGTCCATTTTCTTTCGTATTATTTTTATCCTAATTTTACTAATTTTCATTTCGTCTTATTTTTCTCTTACTTTTGACCATTTTCTTTCGTCTTATTTTTGTCTTACTTTTGACCATTTTCTTTCGTCTTATTTTTCTCTTACTTTTGACCATTTTCTTTTGTCTTATTTTTGTCTTACTTTTGACCATTTTCTTTCGTATTATTTTTATCCTAATTTTTCTAATTTTCATTTCGTCTTATTTTTCTCTTACTTTTGACCATTTTCTTTAGTCTTATTTTTATCCTAATTTTGACCATTTTTTTTCGTCTTATTTTATCCTAATTTTGACCATTTTCTTTAGTCTTATTTTTCTCCTATTTTTGTCCATTTTCATTTCGACTTACTTTTCACCTACTTTTGACCATTTTGTTTCGCATTATTTTTCTATTTATATTATATAACTTATGGAATTTATATTTCCAGTTAATAACATCACACTCAGTCGTCGTCGAGAGCAAGTTTGACAAACTACCGGACTCGGTGAGTTAATTTAAACTGATTTCCACCTTAACTGCATTACGGCAGTTTAAAATAACTGTTAAACAGCTGATACAGAAAGCCTACTATACAGTTGAGGATTACTTAGATGATAAGAATGTGCGGATATATCTACTGAACCCTGTACAAGATAGATATATCGCACGCTCAGTATTAAAGTGACCGATTTCAAAATGAGGTTTAATTGCTTTAGATACATTATCCTTATTTCAATCCCATATATATGACGCTATCTACTATTATCAAAGCTAGTGTTTTCTTGCTCTTCAAGTTATGGGTCTCTATGGGTCGCTACGTTACGCTTTGTTGTAATTTTTTTGAATTAGGTCACTTTAATATTAAGCGTGAGATATATTTTAAAAGAGCAACCGAGTTTCTCGCTGGCTCTTCTCCGTAGAAACAGCTTTCCGAACCAGCAGTAGAGTTGACGATTCAGAAGCACTTGTTTACAAGTTTACTTGTTCGTTTGTTTGCGGTTGATAAAACTTGAAAAAATATGAACACTAGAACTGCACACACTCACTACCACAATCTCAACAATCTCCCATAACTTTCTCAATCTGTTCTCTTTTCTCTCTAAATCATATCAAAAGAATTATTTTTTGTTTTTCAAATTTGGAAAAATAGTTTAAACAGTTGTATTTTAGCCAGTATTGTAGTATTTAATGATATTATTTCTAGATATACGAGTCCTGCGATGACAGCGCTAGTGGACTGACAGAAGGTAATACTATAATAGTTTTTTTTTATATAGATATAGGCGTTACTTTGCGGAGATCCATAATACAAAAGTAATAATATAATTATTTTGCTATAATCCGGAATAAAGTGGTATCCGGTTGAATACAATAGTACCACCCTCATTTCTTACCGAGGTATCGTAAATGGCGACTAAGGTAAGTCGATTCGCCGTGTGGTATCCGGTTGAATAGAATAGTACCACCCTCATTTCTTACCGAGGTGTCGTAAATGGCGACTAAGGTAAGTCGACCCGCCGTGTGGTATCCGGCTGAGTAGAATAGTACCACCCTCATTTCTTACCGAGGTGTCGTAAAATACGACTAAGGTAAGTTGAAGTCAGGCAGGCGGCCGGTCGTAAAATACGTAGCCAAATCAAATGACAACATGTTTGTAACATGTTGTGTCGACCCCACTTAGAGAGGGATATGGACAGGAGAATGATGACTACTACTAATAATAATACTAGAATAGTTTTTTTTTTAAATTTAATAGAATTAGGCGTTATTGTAGAGATCCATAATACAAAAGTTTTTATTATCCTCCTGCCCTTTTCCCACTTTAAGTGGGGTCGGCACAACATGTTATAAACATGTTGTAACATGATTTGGCTGCGTTTTTACGACCGGCCGCCTGCCTGACGTCAACTTACCTTAGTAGTATTTTACGACACCTCGGTAAGAAGGAGGGTGGTCTATTCTACTAAACCGGATACCACACGGTGGGTCAACTTACCTTAGTCGCCTTTTACGACACCTCGGTAAGAAATGGGGGTGGTCTATTCTACTCAGCCGGATACCACACGGCGGGTCAACTTACCTTAGTCGCCTTTTACGACACCTCGGTAAGAAATGAGGGTGGTCTATTCTACTCAGCCGGATACCACACGGCGGGTCAACTTACCTTAGTCGCCTTTTACGACACCTCGGTAAGAAATGAGGGTGGTCTATTCTACTCAGCCGGATACCACACGGCCCGTCAACTTACCTTAGTCGCCTTTTACGACACCTCGGTAAGAAATGGGGGTGGTCTATTCTACTCAGCCGGATACCACACGGCGGGTCGACTTACCTTAGTCGCCTTTTACGACACCTCGGTAAGAAATGGGGGTGGTCTATTCTACTCAGCCGGATACCACACGGCGGGTCGACTTACCTTAGTCGCCTTTTACGACACCTCGGTAAGAAATGAGGGTGGTCTATTCTACTCAGCCGGATACCACACGGCGGGTCAACTTACCTAAGTCGCCTTTTACGACACCTCGGTAAGAAATGAGGGTGGTACTATTGTATTCAACCGGATACCACACGGCTAAGCCATAATACAAAAGTAATAATAAAAATATGTTGCTATAATCTGCTATAAATAGGTCCAACGAATAATAATAAAACAATAGAAACAATGACAGACCTTATATAATTTGTCTGTATTTTTAAATCAACAAATATAGTAAGCTTTAATTTTCTCGAAACAAAAGAAAATGGACTTACACCACTTTCAAAATAAACCGTTTATTTTGAAAATGCTAAAATGCTAAATGTAGAGTGGACAATCTGTTTTCATACTGGCCCGTTGGCGCAGTGGGTAGTGACACTGCCTTCAGCTCCGTGGGTCGCGGGTTCGATTCCCGCCGAGGGCCAACATTTTCTATAAATGATTTTGTTTGACTTTGAGCCTGGGTGTATATTTGTATTTAAGTATGTATTTAAAAAATATATAAGTATATATTCACCAGTTGTCTGTGTACCATAACACAAGTATTAAGTTACTTACTTTGGGGACGGACGACCGTGTGTGTAAGTGTCCCATATTTAAAAAAAAAAAATACCTGGTACATGCAAGAAACCAATAGGAAGCTTTAATTTTGCAATTTTAGCCTCGTGATGTAATATAGCTTATAGCCTTCCACCAATAAATATATATATATATATATATATATATATATATTTATTGGTGGAAGGCTATAAGCCTTATATATATATATATATATATATATATATATATATATATATATATATATATATATATAAATATCTTACCATCAAGGATTTTTTCAAATCGGTCCAGTAGTTCCTGAGATTAGAGCGTTCAAAGAAACAAACAAACTTTTCACCTTAATATACTAATATAGATAGATAGTAGACTAACCTGGCGGCGTGCTTTTTCAAAAAACAGGAGAAAACAATAACATTGTTGTTTTCTCTCCCTCGGACTACTTTTAGTAGTTTTAGGTCAAGGTTTTTTTCGTTTCTTGTATGTAATAGAGTACGGTCGTTGATCTCTATAAATTGTGTTTATTTTTTAAGCAACAATATAATTAATATGGTTTCCTTTAAAATTATAACTTTATATATATATCTATGTTCCAGAAAAGTCAAACATCACTCTAGTACAAGACAACACGCACGAACCGGCGCTACTTACACTGCGTGAGTATCGACTAACTACTTTTATCCCACTCCCACTGCTGGGCACTGGCTCACTCCCACTTGTATTTAGTTGAGATTTATTTAGATGATTAGAATGCGTGGATATAGCTACTGTCCGACACTGTACAAGATAGTAATGACTTAATGTAACTAATAAAGAGGAACCGCCGTAAAATGAATAAAAAACAAATAAAATATTATTTGTATATATTGTTTATTTTTTATTCATTTTATTATTATTATAAAATTATATAATAATAATAATAAAATGGATAAAAATCATTAATAAAATGACTGAAATATAAAATATTATTTGTATATATTGTTTATTTTTTATTCATTTTATTATTATTATAAAATTATATAATAATAATAAAATGGATAAAAAACATTAATAAAATGACTAAAATATAAAATATTATTTGCATATATTGTTTATTTTTTATTCATTTTATTATTGTTATAAAATTATATAATAATAATAAAATGGATAAAAAAATAAACAGGGACAGTAAGTTAAAAAAGTAGCGGCCTGTTACTATCCCACTGCTGGGAATAGGCCTTTTCTCTCCGTTTTTAGGAGAGAAGGGTTGGAGCTAAGACCTACCACGCTGCTCCAATGCGGATTGGTTACACATATCTCTAGAATTCTTTAGAGATATGCAGGTTACCTCACGATGTTTTCCTTCACCGAAAAGCATGTGATATATTGCAATTATCAATTAGACACATAAGTAACATAAAAACTCATTGCATGCCCGTGTTCGAACCCGTGACCTCCTCGAAAGAGTCGCATGGTGTTACCGCTGGACTACCACAGTATATAATAAGTTATATATGCTTTAATTCCAGATAATGTGGACGGTGAATTGAAAACGGATGCTGGTTTAATGGACCCCCTGCAAGAGTCTATTGAACAGCAGGTATATATTTACAGCAAGGATAATTCATTTTATATTACGTACATATTAAAAATGTATCTTGCTATCTGTCTGTCCGATTAATCTGATTATTGAATGTAATATGAATTATATGTAATTTTATAATTACAGAATGTCTTTATATACAACATTCACAGATTCCTGTGCTGTAAATTTAAGCGTACATAGGGATATATGGACAAACAAAGAATGCGACTTTGTTTTATACTATGTAGTTATTATTATTATTTATTATAATTTCCCATTTAGCCGTCATCTGGTGCGCTGCGTCTGGTGCCGATAGAGCTACCGGACGGGAGCAGCGGGTGGGTGGCTATCGACGCCGTGGAGTAGCATTCCCACTGCTGGGAAGCGTCATCCCACTTTTGGGGAACATCGTCCTATTATTAGGTTTCACCCCACTACCGAGGGCCGATATGCTTGTGCCGGGGAGCCACGTCCCACTACTGGCAAGCATCGTCTCACTGCTGGGAGCATCGTCACACTACTGGAGAGCATAGTCCCACTGCTGGGAACAATGTCTTACTACTAGGGAGCGTCGTTCTACTTCCGGGGAGCAGTTCTACTGCTGTGGAGCGTAGTCTCACTGCAGGGGAGCATAGTCCCACTGCTGGGAACAATGTCCCACTAGTAAGGAGCGTCGTCCCACTACTGGGGAGCATAGTCCCACTGCTGAAAAGCGTAGGCCCACTGCTGGGAACAATGTCCCACTACTAGGGAGCGTCGTTCTACTACCGGGGAGCATAGTCCCACTGCTGGGAAGCATCATCCCACTATCGGCCAGCATAGTCCCAATGCTGGGAAGCGTAGTCCCACTACTGGGGTGCGTCGTTCTACTACCGGAGAGCATATTACACTATTAGGTAGTACCATCCCACTGCTGGGAAAACACCCCATTTGTAAAAATTCGCAAATTGCGGCGCGCGATGGTATTACGGAATATGAAGTTTTTCCATCACATTGATGGGTTTTTATATCATGTTTATATTTCTGTGAAATCTATTTTTTGTTAATGGTGGGTTATAATTAATTAATGCGTAATGATTATTAAAAAATATATTAGACTGATTTTAGTTTTATTTCATTTCCTCCCGGATCTCGGTTAAAAGTTAGAGTTTAAAGTAAAGTATATTTTTGTGGGTTCTATTTGAAATAATAACTCTGTTATTTCTTTTTTTTCTCGTGTTTTAGGATATGCAATATTGCATCCAAATGTAATACAGCCTAGTATCTTCACATTTTAATCAATTTTGCGAACATCTGTTATTTTTTATTCGTACTAATCCACTTCAATTAATATTTAGGTATTCGAATTAATTATAAATAATTAATCGATCTATTAATTCGATTCAATATAATCGATTTTTTATAAATTTATTTATTTTAAAAGGAGAAAAACTTAATATCCGATATATTTAATAGTTGATTTTTCCACTCGGAGTTACATACCTAGCCTCTTGACGCGTATATCCATCCACATTCACTTTTTGGTAATAAATACTTCTTGGTAACATTATTAAAATTATTTGTTCAATTTAATACGATATGTACCAATAAAAAACCAAAACTCCATCAAAAACATTGTTTATTTCTTTATATTACATTTCGCGTCTTAAGTGCAGTTTCCTAACATTATATATATTCTTTACATAGACTTTACACTAAAAATTATACCGCAATGAAATTATTTACAACAACACTTTATATATCTCTATACATAAAACTTTTTGGTGCGAGAATTTGCCTCATGACTAATAGGTACTTTTGCGACGCTAAAAAGTAAATACTTTTTCAATATTAATTAAATATTTTTGAGCAATTATACTAATGGCACGACGTAATTTATAAGATTAAATGAAAAAAATGGATTGAAAAGCATTAAAAAAATAAATTTTAATTGGCTTTATATTTATAGTTTTTATATTATAGAGTGAGGGAGACATAAACGTTTATGAGTGTCTAACATAAAATAGAGAAGATTATAACTTATGTTTGTCGGATGGCACGTACAAAAAAGACAGAAAGGTAATTTGCTTTCTATTTTTTCGTTCAACACATTTCAGGCCCCCTTACTCTAGTGTAATAAGTCTTTGTTCATATTTAACTTATTAAGGTATATAAAGCCGACTGTCTTTACCAAATAACGTATTTTTTTTTAATACGATGAAATATAAATAAAAAATAATGAAATATATATTTGGTATACATGAATATATTTTTAGCTAAATTATCAGCAATGCTAAATATAAATTCAGCAATAAAGGTTGTCTGTGATTGTTTAGACTAGAATATATGAGTATCGTGATTTTGTATCAATTTATGGGAATATGATGATTGCATTATTTAAAAATGATTGAGTTTTTATGAAATGTAATAGAATAATGTGTACTTACCTTTTTAATCCATGTAATATATTGTAATTGCCAATACATTGAGTTACATAGAGATATTATACTAGAGTTTCAAAGCCACAAATATGCCATATTTTTATAAAAAGAAAGGAAATGAGTGTCTATCTCTCTTTTTTATGTGTGATTGGGTAAAGACTTTACTATTTATTGTGACTCGTCGTTATTTATTGTGGCACTCTCACTTACACTGCCTTTGGCTCCCATAATCTGTATAATAACTCTATAGTTACATGGCAATAGTAATATATGTAAGTCGATTTAAATTATTTAATATAAATCATATTTTAATAACTTTCATTGTTTAAACTGATTAAATAAATTAAATTCTTGATTTCAAAGAAATTTTCGAATTAGAATCAAAAGCTAAGGAAGGTAGCTGTTTCAAAACTTTGGAACGACTTTATAAATCTAAGGGCAGGTTGGCGAAATATTTTGATGTTAGTTGAAGAATAATAAAAAATAGCTACCATGGTGTACACAAATGTAAATAGTACTTATTGGGATTTTACTCTTTGATTAATTTACATTAGTATTGTAGAAATTTAATGTTGTCTAAATCGAAAGAACGAATTCCTTTGACTATGAATTTTTTTTAAATCGACAGATTTTTGTAAATGAGATGTATTGAATTCAAAATTTTGAATATAGACCAGGAATATAGCAAAGTTAACTTTATTCAATTAACATTAAATTAAATTCTTCCTGCCGTTAAACTATCTTTGAGATTGACATGTACCTAGAATTTTCTATTGATCAATAATTTTAAAGCATTTGAAATGCAATATTTGTTTAATGGCTTTTAATTTAGAGCATCTTTGGTTGACGTGACGTGTATCAGAGAGGAAAAACTCGTGAATTATAAAGTAAGTCCTGTATATATTGAGTTAAAATCGATGCCATCTTGTGATGTTATTAAGAACCGCCAATCAGCACCATATTATATATTAGGAGATTCCAATCGTTATTGCGATCGGGTTTCATGATCAGCCTGCTGCGGTTGTATCATACGGTCATAATTATTATACTAGAGTAGATGAGCCATAGGAAAGCCTAACTGTAACTGTCACATTATTTTCTTAAAAATTTTCATCATTCTCTTACCCTTATCCCACTCTAAGTGGAGTACAACATGTCTTCTTCCCTTCTCCTCTATCATTCGTCAAATCTGGTGTCACTCCTTTAACATGCATATCATTTTCACACAATCCATCCATCTTTTTTTCGGCCTTCCCCTAGCCATACATCCGACCACATTCATATTTAAAACTCTCTTAAAAACTTAATACTTTTAAAATGATTACGCGTTATTTTCATGTATAAAGAATTTTTTCAACATCCAACCTGATTCAACTAAATTCAAAGTTGACATAATACGCAAAAAATAAATAGATATGTTTATTTGCTTCATCTTTTATTTCGATGGACACTTTTAAGGCTCGCATACTCTAGTATAATAACTCGTAGTAGTGTTAAATGAAAGAAGATTTGCTTGTGTTGACATGTATTTAATGTTTTACCATGTAACTACTAGTACCTACTACCAATGCAATGTCTAGAATAGAAATAAGAGAAAAAACTAAATATAAATTGTTAACATTATCTTAAATTATGTATAATGCTAGTGTGCCTTTGTATGTTTTCCGAGTTTCATAGTGGCAGTATGTAACATGTTCATACATGTAGGTTGTGGTTCATATTACAGGAATATTGAGCGTAGTTAATCTGTATAAAGTGGTCAGAAGTAAATATGGTAAAATTATATAAAGTGAAATATATTCATTCCAAATTGTTACTTAAATTAATTGCATTCATTCTATATACTCAATTAAATGTTCTACTTATTGCATTCATGTTCAAATTTGTTGCATTTTTCACTTTCAGTGAAATATAAAAAGTGCAATTAATTCATACAATGACAATTCAATTAATTCATACAATTTTACATTAACATTATTTTTGGTCAGTTGTATACAAATATGAAATCTATAGCGACAATCTATAATATGTGTTTGTTAACATTTCTTAAAACTGATTAGAAATTCTTCAAATAGCATCATTTCGTTAAAAGTATTAAAACAAGATATTTTACATTAAATTATAAATTTAACATTAATGTTTAAAAAGGAAGAAAATTGTTTTTAATTAAATTATTAAATTTCACGTGACATTTTTCAGAAAAATATTCTATAATGTTAAAAATTATGAGTGCAATTTGAAAATTGAATTCAATGTTAAATGGAATGCAATTAATTTTTGAACAAAGGTAATGTTTGTACGTATTTATATTGTGAAGTGTAGGTTTGGTCTAATTTTACTTTATTTACTGCTAAACGTGGATAATTTGGACAGTTCGATGCCTTTATATTCTCACACCTGTTACACAATTTTCATACTATATTACAAAAAATATTTATTGCTGAAAAATAACTAACTAATTTTTCATTCGGTACATACATCAAACGGAAAAATATAGTAAGCTAACACGACACCAAGTCCTAATGCTAAAACATTTATTTTTTTATTTGAAAATATTTCTAGAGAAAAAGATATGCATCTATTATATTCTGATAACAATGGGTTTTTTTAATCAGCTATTTAGGACTATTTTATCAATTTTGTGCCGACTATAACACTGTTTACGCTATGAGAGTGTTGTGATATCGTTAGGTGGAATTTAATGGGAATCTAGAGAAACAATATGACATACCATAAACAGTTATATAGACATGCTCTACCAGACATCACGCCATACACACACCTATTCTATTTAAAGAAGGAGACATACAGCGTAGTTATGAATATCGTGTATACACGACCTAATACTAAGAGTTACTGATCAGAATTTTGCAGGTAGTTCTTAATTTTTTTTAAATACACATGTTCTAATATTTTATTTTATTAAATTGCAACATTTTAATTAATATTTTTGTAGGGATCTAGATTTTATTTGCATTAAATATAAATATTTCGTTATCTTTAATAATAAAAAGGCATTATTTCAGTTAATTTAAGGACATATCATTTATTGCCCATGCAAGATTTGCTAAGAAAATTAAATTACTTTCTGAAGCGAAAGCATATAAATGTAGGTACAGAGAACTCCTGCAAAATCTGAGCTAACCAAATGACCCATTGTGCAGGCGCTACCAAATCTTACATTTAAATCCAATGGTCACATTTTATTTTTTATAGTTTTTAAGAAAAATTTATAGAAAATCTGTTTTTATACGGTCACAATTTTTTTTCCACTAGTCCAATATAATTGACATCGCAATGACACTTACTACTAGCCTAAAGAAGTGCTAAACTATTTCTTATAATTATACAATTTGGTTCTTAAAAACGGATAATGTTTAAATAATAGAATGCATATTGAAACTTGCCACACTATTGCTGAAATGAATCGATACCGGCAAAGTCTGGTTAAATTTAGAGTATTCACAAAATATATTTTAATATATCCCATATCGTGAATAAGCGAAATTGTTTTAATACGATGGTTCAAATGAATTAATTTTTTAAATATTTAAAATTTCGTTAGGAAAATAGTTGACTAATTTGTTGAAAATTTAATTAATTCTTAATTAATTTCAAATTGAATTTTTTCAAACACATCATTTTATAATGCAATTAAAATGAAAAGAAATTTTATTGAAAGAAAGGTGCTTTCTTAACCTAAATTTGTTGCCAAAGTGATATAAATATTTTATCATTTTGTTAGGCCTAACGCATTTTTCGACGTCTCTAGAAGAAAGAAACTAAAGAATATCTGAATAAAGCCTAGAACGATTCACTTCAACACAACGAAACTCATGCATATGCGAAAAACATGCACACTCAAAGCATTGGCCTAAAACTAAATGAAAATAAAACTCAAAATCGTCTACCTTATAAACCTCATATATTATCTTGTACAATTTCACAACGGTCGTTTTTTTCGTACAAAAATTGCATAGCCAAAGATAGTTGTAAAACTAAATTTAAAAAATCCTTCACCTTTCAATTACGCGTACACAAAAAGTTTTAATTATTTCTTCATTTAACGTATTTCCATTTTAACCGTTAAATGAAAAGGACATAACAGTACCGCCTTCAAAACTCAAATAGGTAACAAATCAAAGCCGAATATATCGCACGCTTAGTATTAAACTGACCGAATTCAAAATGAGGCTTAATTGAGTTAATACCCATTTCAATGTCATCTATGACATCACGCTGCGAACTATAAAAAAAGCTAGTGTCCTCTTGCTCTACCAAGTTAAAGAGATCCAAGTCACTTTAACACTTATGGGTTTTGTAAACGCTACGCTTCATTGAATTCGGTCACTTTAATATTAAGCGTGTGTAATACTTTCACGTTCCGAATATAATAATATTTATTGAAAGCGTTTGGAAACGGCACAAAATTAGAATGATAAGAAAACTAAATCTAACATTTACCTAATAAAATGGGAATAATGCTTATCTATTCTAAGCCGCTAAATAAAACCAAAAATGCGCTTCGCGTTTCTCGGGTGGACCCGAAAAAAAAACAAAAAAGAGAAATAAAAAAAAACAAATGGAAATGTAATCGTGTTATACTTGAGTGTCTAAAGTTAAATTAGAGACCACTAACTGTTAATGTCTTTATATGAGTGAAATAGATCACAAGTTAAAATATATTTTCCCGCAAACTTTACTTGAGTTTTTCTCATATTTGTAATTGTTGCTAGTTAAATTGCTGTCATTAGAAAAAAAATCCTATTTCCTTCAGAATCAGTACTTTTTCGTTATCTCAAGATAACATAATAATAAATAATAATAGATCTTTTGTCAATATATAATAATATAATTTCCATTTTTATTTAATGATATTAATTCAATTAATTTTATTGTAGAGTTAAATTGATTATGAAGTAAAATAAAATTTGATAATAATTGAATTATATTTGAAATTTTGAAATTAAATGAATAATTTTGTTAGAAAAATATTTATATTGAATAATTTACTGATGTGGAATTTATTAGATATCCAAATGTGGCTTATATTTTTAAATTATATCCTGATACATTAAAAGATGATTTCGTTTTTTAATACTTAAGTAAATTAATTAATTAATACTTAATCCACATTTCTTGTAATTTTTTAACGTTATAATAATTTTGGTAATCAAAAGATATTTGTATGACAGGAGTAAAATTTCATCATTTGCTTTGTGTTGCGTTAAAATTTCAAGAAAAGTTTGCGCGACTGTAAAAGGAATTATATAAATGTTGCCATTGCAGACTTTTTTTCACCGTTATAAAGAGGCTATGGTTAAGTTTGTGGTGCCGAAAAAAATTTTTTTTTTGGTATAACTTTTTTTAGCAATGGCAATCCCGATTTCCCCCTCCCCGCACTCGTGGTGTTGTGGCTGTGTGTGTCAGTGTGTTGCCGTCCGTCTTGATATGTGTGTGTGTGTTCACCGCCACATCGCCGTTAGCTAGAAAGCAAATACGTTCATGTAAGTTTGCATGTATTGGAAAGCGCGATCGTAGCCGAAAAAGTGTACTCGAGGCGGCGCTGTATAATGACAGATCCGTCGAATGTTGCCACATTCAAAAATTCACGTAAAAGATGGGAAAATTTTCATAAAATATTTTTCCTTTTTTTTTAAATTTACATTAACTTGATAAATTGAATAATTCCTCAAATATTTTTTTCGTCTAGATCGCAGATGTAAGTATATTAGATATGTACGTAGAAAACTTTACTAGTGGGTCGAAACAGAAAATTATGGACAGAAAAAAAAATAGGCAAGAAAAAAACGCAAAGTAGCAAAAATTCAATGAGTTCTGAACAAAACATATATGAACGTTTACATTTATCCTATCATTTATTTGTCTTTTTGATATGTCGGTAAGAGACTAATTGAAAGCTTCATATATGTATTACCAAAATACAAATCATCGTTCGAAATACGAAAAAAAAAGTCTACCCTCAAAATTTACGACTATTTTAAAAAGACATTTGTAAAATACCTATGAAAATGTCTAAAACGTTCAGCAAAAAGAAGCGACTACCCGTTTTTTTTAAATATATTTCGAACGATGATTCGCGCCAAAAAATTACAATTGACATATTTTCAAACACGACAAGCGAAAGTACAGTCGGGCACAAATGGTCTAATCCTTTTTAATAATTTACACTACAAAATATTTTAGCATTTAAGTACAAATCTATCAGTTAAGCCTATAAAGCAATTTAACGATTGCCTCGTTAAAAATATACGACGTTTGCGCGCGACTGTACACATATATTTATATATTTTCAAATACATCTTATTAAATATCTACACGTCTTATATTTATTATCGGAAATTGACGTCGCATTCGTCAGCTTTTATATATTCCAATTCGATATGTTATTCAACTTTACATTTGCTTTAGAAATGGCGCTTTTACACATAATCACCTAGCACCGTATATGAATTAAATTTTAAAAGTTATCTTTGACTTTTTAATCTGTATCATATAAAACCATGTGTTAAACAGTTTTATTGAGAAATTAATAATTTATTATTATATTTCGTATAATATATAACTATTTTCTACTCTGATACTATAATACAAAGATTATAAAACTGAAACCAAAATTCTTATGACAAACATTATTTACAGGCCAAAAATAAAAAATTAAAAAGTTTTATTACGATACAGGTCTTGTATGGACACCTGTATCATAATATAACTTTTTAACCATAACGATACACCTATACAACCTCCAGCTGGACCGAGGAGGTTGAACCTCTACCTTAAAAAAAAAGGTTTCAATGAACGAGTCCGCGGCGTCGCAACACGCATCGATGTTTGTGCCTTGGCGCTAACATTTGACATTTAAAAAATATTTTCAATATTTAAACAAAGTATGGTTTTTATTAATATTGTTTTACGTATTACAGTATGAGAGTAGATAAAGTAGTGTATGACGCTGTACATAACTTGGTCTTATAACACTCGTGTGATACTATAACACACACTCGTGTTATAAGAACCCTTATTATGCAACAGTATCATAATCTACTATAATATATTATTTTGTTTGAGACAATTAAAATGCATACATATAACTATTTGATACTTGTCGTTATTAAATCTTTAGGACTTATATAATTAAGTCAAAATTAGAACAGCGTTAAAACTTAAATAAAATTAACCATATACGATACCAGGAAATCATATATATGATTTATTTCATCGATTCAACACACAATTTGACATAAATATAACATGATTTCACTACATGTGAACTCAAACACAATCTAATAATTTTCAAAATTATACTTCTATCTATTATTTATACGTGTCATTATTTTTTTAAACTAACTATTTGAAATAGTGCGTCGTTTTAACTACTATACTAAAAAAAATAATTCCAGACACTTTCTTATACGATTGTACTTTCCTATTGGCGGGAAACAATAAACATTATTTACATAATTTTTGGTAAATATTAAAATATTTCAAAATGTAATAACATTTTCAGAACTTTGGCTAATATTTGGCTTAGATGAAAAACTAAAGTTTTTTTAACTTAACAAACAAACAAAATTTTGTAAATTTTTCTAGTGTTAATATTGTTTTTTTTTATATAAACATATTTGATTTCGGAAACTTGTACAATTATTATAAGAATATATAAATCCTTTAAATGGATAGGTTAGTGTTTTAAAAATCGGCTTTGGAAATGTTTGTTGAAAGGAATTAGTTTGTAATAACGTAAAAATTACAAAGTTTAAAAGAATTATTTTGGAAATATATTCTTATCGCATTTTTAGTATTAAAGTGACCGAATTCAAAAATTTGTCTTAATCGATTTGGATACACCTTAGTTAGGTAATCCTTAAGTTACCTAACTAAGTACACCTTAGTTAGTTAACTACACCTTAGTTAGGTAAACCTTATTTCAATGTCATTTAAGACATCACCCACAAGTTTTGTAGGCGTTACGTTATCGCAATTGGTCACGAAAAACTTTTTAGAATTAGGTCACATTAATACTAACCATGCGACATGTTTAATATAATATGTAGTAAACGATTTTATTCAAAAAAGTCTTTGCACCGTTAGACACAGAAATAAAATCATCGAATAAAATCATAATAAAATCGAATAAAATCATCTTGTCTCATTTGAACACAATTGACAACATGTGCTTTTCAATCGAAACACAAATTTCTTAAAACGGCAACTTAACAGAAATTAATTTTCAAAATTGTAACTCGTCAATACGATCTTACTCATTCACACAACTCATTTCTGGTATAAACAACTTCAGCTCCATAGATCTATCTTGACTTATTATGCGCATTCAGTGCGAATCTCTCAAGCAAACATTACCAAAAACCTCTATGGTCCCTACTGTAAAAATTGTTTTTAAAATATATTGGAATAATTTATTGAACAGTCACTCGAATACCACTCCCTTAAAACCGCAGTACAAAGAAAGAATACTCTCTCTTTCAAAAACATAAATAAATAATATATTATAGCATACTCATATGCATACAGAGTGGTAAAGATGATACGACATTAATTGAATCCAATTCAAATTCAAATTTTAAATATTCTTTGTTCAAGTGAACTATTTCCAGTATTTAGTTTTAGGTCAAGGTTTATATTACATTATTTAGTAGTACGAGTACGGTCATTGATCTCAATAAACCGAGTTGCATTTTTTCAAAACGTATCATAATTTCCGTCGCTTAATACTTGATTATTATTAATTTATACGTAATACAAAAAAAAAATCAAATAAAATTAATATAATTAAATGAAATTAAATTATTAATATAATTTAATTGGAGCTGGCTTTTTTTAAAATGGTTCACTGTCCTAAACCTAAAGCGACGCGCAACAGATGAAGACACTAACGTTCTTGTTTTGTCTCACTCGCACCTTACTATTTACTTTTTAGGTCAAGGTTAAGTATCGTATTACATTAATTGGAATATCGTGTCAGGGTACGGTCATTGATCTCTATAAACCGTGTTTTTTTTTTAATGTTTCATGATTTCCGTGGCTTAATACTCCACTGAATGGACTGTTTTTTTATTGAAGGCTGCTGAGGTGAGTAGGTACATAAAATTAAAATGTCGTATCGTCAATACGACCCTGTATATATATATATTTCTAAGTTATACTTCTTTTGACTTCTTTGGTTTTAGTGTAATTTGTATAATATGTTTCCTTAAAAAAGGAATTTTCAAGCTATAAAGAAAGTGCGATATAAGATAATTTTTTCTAGTTTCCATAATTTTATTAAAATTAACATACAAAGTTATTTGTCTGTTAAATTTTACGCCTGATTCGCTGGACCAATATTGATAAATTTTGAACTATTAAAGCTTATATACCAGGCTCATATAAAGGATAAAAAATTATATAACTGAAAAAAACAGTATTAGACTACCCTCAGTCGCATACTGTCTTTTTGCTTTAAAGCTTAATTTGACGCGGTTAAAATCAGTTTTTAAATAAATAATTATATATCCCATCGCCAAAGAAGTATAACCTTATAACGCAATATAAATCTTTCTTTAAATTTATAGGCCGACAAACAACTGTACCATACCATAGACAAACACGGCAGACTAAAACTTATACAAATATACAATACTAATATACAATTAGACATTTAAAAAAATAACATCAATAAAAACAACACCATTTTTTCCAACTATCTCATACAAGGTTTTGTGCAGTTAAACCCGGTCACTGTTCTAGCATTTACACTAACAAATCAGTTAGATTTGAACCGCATCGGTGTCACAATCTTGTTTCAATACCGTTTACAAGCTGGTGCAATTTTAAACCAAACATTGTAGAATAGAAATAGATAAAATAAAATATAAATATATGGGACAATCATTTCCGTCCCCAAAGTAAGTAAGTAATGGCATATGGCTTAACTACATGTTTAATTTTAATTATGGCGCATCACGGTTTAGTGTACTAAAGATTTTTTTTTTGGTTTTAGTGTTAAGATTTTTTTAGTTTAGTGTTTAGACAATTTAGAAACAAATTACACAAATTGAAAACATAACTATAGTATGGTAAAGCTTGTATACTTTGAAATTGCGCGCCTTCAAATTACTTAACTAGTCGATATAAATGTGTGAGTGCTAATGTTTATAATAACATATTGTTTCTGTGAGAGATATTAACTGCTTGATTCACGATCTGTTTGCGAACGTCATGGTCGACTAGTCACTTGACAAATCTGATAACGGTCTCTATATGAAGTAGCATTGGCTTATTGTATGAGACAATAAAAAATTAAACTTCTAAAATCGGACCAATTTTGTTATGTCGTACCGATTTGTATGGCCAGAACCATCGTACAATAGAACAACTCAAATTTTTTATTGTAATGAGAGAATCCAATAAATAATATTTAATAATTGTATTTGTTTATTTCAATTTTATAAAGCAAGCAATGTAAACTTAAACAAGACATTCATTTTACGAGACACAGTTTGCAATGTAGCAATGCCACTACATTGCAAACTGTGCATATATCAACCCAACAGTTGTGAAAATAAAAATTTAAGGAAAATAAATTGAAAATTGCAATATGAAAAATAATGTTTAGATTTAAGAAATCGCACCAGCTTATACCGTCTAGTAACAGTATCGTGACCGTACCGTCACTAGAGCGAACGAGAAACGGTTCACATAATACGTCAACGCAATCCAACTAGAGTTTAGTTACAGTTTCGTACCGGAGTGAACCAGAAATAGATCACATAATGCGTCAACGCATTCAAATACTGTTCATTTATATTATCGTATCGGAGTGAACCAGAAACGGTTCACATAATGCGTCAACGCATTCAAATACCATTCATTTACATTATCGTACCGGAGTGAACCAGAATCGGATCACATAATGCGTCAACGCATCTAAATACCGTTCATATCGTACCGGAGTGAACCAGAATCGGTTCACATAATGCGTCAACGCATTCAAATACCGTTCATTTACATTATCGTACCGGAGTGAACCAGAATCGGATCACATAATGCGTCAACGCATCTAAATACCGTTCATATCGTACCGGAGTGAACCAGAATCGGTTCACATAATGCGTCAACGCATTCAAATACCGTTCATTTACATTATCGTACTGGAGTGAACCAGAAACAGGTCACATAGAGCGTCAACGCATTCAAATAACATTCATTTACATTATCGTACCGGAGTGAACCAGAATCGGTTCACATAATGCGTCAACGCATCCAAATACCGTTCAATTACATTATCGTACCGGAGTGAACCAGAAACGGTTCACATAACAGCGTCAACGCATCCAACTAGTCAATATACCCACAAATAACATTCGAAGCCCAAAACTTTGGTCCATATCATACACAATTCACATGTCTTTTTCAAACACTTTGCGTTTTATTTAATTTCCTTTATACACAATTATAAACTAACTTGCCCTTACTAGTAATCGTGCTCGAGCCCGTTGTTCTGGCCTTGCCGGTTCTGGTCTTGGTTGTCCTTTTTGAACGGGGCCTGGCCTTTGCCCTGGCCGATTTGTCTGGACGACGAGAAGCATAGCTTCATCACGAACGGGAACTTTGCGCCTGGAATGGTGGGTCACATACTTTAATTTAGAGTCACACAAGTATTATTAACGAGTAAAACGACTAGCGGAATGCCGAAAAAATAGTATTGCTTGTTTAATCTATACTAATATTATAAAGAGTAAAACATTTATATGTATGTTTGTAATGTTTTCACACAAAAACTACTGGACCGATTTAAAAAATTCTTTCATCATTGGAAAGCTGCATCTTTAATGAGCAACATAAGCTATATTACATTTTAAACATAGGGATCCGTCATAAAAATCTGTCATCGCATGCGCTGCGGAAACTATGGATGATAATTTTAACAAAAATAAAATAATCAAAAATAGTCCGACTTAGTACTTAGACTTAGACCGACATGAGATCGGTATGTACGCGGGTGAAACCGCGGGATATCACTAATTAACAAAATATACGTGCCTGGATGTTGTATGGTCGCATGGTTGCACGCCATGATCGCCATCACAGACTGCGAGATGTTTTGAAACTCCATCAGCCCAGAGGATGATCTGCCAAAGGGGATTTAGGTTATGAAACGACTTTTATATCAAACATCATTCAATAAATCTAGATTTTGTACCGTTAGAAAAAACAATTGTAATAAAAAACTTCAGATCAATAAAAGTCCTTCACCTTTCGCTCTTGAGCGGGAACTTGGAGATGGTGTGAGGCGGAGTGACGCCGTAGTCCTTGAACACCTGCAGGAGCTGGTCGTCGGACACGTCCGGCGGCGTGTTGAAGAAGTGCAGCACCTGGAACGAGCAAGTTAGTCTCTGTATGTACCTTCATAAATATTTGTTAACAAATCCTATTATACTATTGGACCTCAATGAGCTTGGATTGGAATTGCCAAATTATGTACCTAATCGATAAGAACTTTCTCCAGCTTCGCACTTAATCCTTACTAATAATATGAATTCGAAAGTCTTTCTACCTTGGAAGGAGGCTGTATCCGGTTCTTATGTATGGATGCGGGCGTGAGGAAACGGTTGTTCTTGTTACCAACGTAGTCCTTGAAAGAGGGGCTCTTGTCCGGTAGAGGGTACGGGTTCATCACTTCCGAGAGGTACGCCTGTTTTGAGAACCTGAAACGAGTATTAATTAAGAACTATATCATATTAAGCGACGTCATGTACCACTTAAAGACTTTATATAAATAGCAATTGTGCTAGTGGTTATTCTTTTTTTTTTATTATTGATTTTCATTTTTTCTTTTCCCTTTATATTCTTTAGATCCATAGTCACTTACCTACCCAGTTTGCACGGCGACTATTTTATTATTTTATTTTATAAATATTTGTTTTATCTATGGATAAGAAGCAAATTTTTCAAGTGACTACGAGTGAGCTATAAGTAGGACATAAAAAGACAATTAGTTCGTAAAACTTCACAGTTAGTGTATAACAAGCCACCGTGAGTGCGCGTCATCATGAGTGGATAACAACATACAAATAGTGAATAACAAGTAATTATGAGCGGGAATGTCAATATTAGTTGGTATAACGCACAACAATGTGTAACAAGTAAATACGAGTGGGCAAAAAGTGTCTAGGGGTGGATAAAAAAGACAATTCGTTCGTAAAAAAACATAGTCAGTGGATAACAAGCCACCGTGAGTGCGCAACAAGTCATCACGAGTGGGTAACAACACACAAACAGTGGGTAACAAGTGACTGGGAGCGAGAATGTCATTATTAGTTGGTATAAGGAACAACAAGTAACTACTAGTGGACAAGTGACTAGGGGTGGAGAGGAATTAAGTGAATTAAACGATTGAGAAAAGTAACACTCACGCCAGTGTAAGGGTGTAGTCCCCAACAGTGACGTTGTTCAGGTTCTGCACGCAGCGCTCCACCGACACACCGTCGCCCATCTGTACCATCGCCGTACCCTCTTTTGTCTTCAGGAATTTTATCTATAACGAACAGACAGAGGGTGTAGTAAACTCATACATAGAAAACGTAATAATTATTTTTATCATTAAGATATTCCTTCTTAGAGAGTCTCTCTCGAATGCATATATACATACAAATCTTTAATGTTTAAATGAGTTAATCTTGTATTTTTTTTTGGAATCTCGGAAACGGTTCCAACGATTTTCCTAAAATTCAGCATGCTGGAGGTTTTTGGGGAGAAAAATCGATCTAGCTAGGTTTTATTTCGCTAGGTTTGGGCATTACAAAAATATTAAAATTTACATTGAATATAGAAAACACAATTTTTTCCGTAAAGTGACAAGTCAGCGTAGTTTGTCGTAAAAGGAAATTAAGGTAAGTTGACCCGCCGTGTGGTATCCGGCTGAGTAGAATAGATCACCTTCTTTCTTACCGAGGTGTCAAAAAATACGCCTAAGGTAAGTTGACGTCAGTTAAGCGCCGGTCGTAAAATACCTAGCCTAATCACGTGACAACATGTTTATGACATGTTGTGCCGACCCCACTAAGAGTGGGATAATGGCAGGAGGATAATAATGATGGTTTCTATATTAGTTAAGAACACTTACTCTGACGACGTTTCCATATAAACAACACAAATTGAACAGTCTGTCCGCGTTCACCGTCGTAGGGTCCAAGCCATACACCATCATGACCGCGCCCTGCTGAGGAGGACCGCCCTGACAAACAAAATGACATATTAATTTTATTTTATATAATATCAGTTAATGTAATCACTTGAAGCCAATGAGGTCGCGACTTTAAAGTTTGTAAAATACCCTCAATTGAGTAATGTATGTATTTTTCCAGTTCCTGAATTTGTATTAATGAATTGTGTGAATCTTATTCTACTGGAACAATATTAAGAAATTGTAGTATAAACTACCAGTATATAAATACTGGTTTTACATTTGGAATAAAAAAATCGATACTTCGTCGAAAAAAGAAAAAATCAACAAGCAATAATTGAAACTAATTTAACATTTAAGAGGACATAAAGTAGTACTGTATAAAGTCGAATCACGCACAATTCATAATGGCGTCGGCTGAGATTTTGCATTTGTTTAAAACAGCCAGATCAATAATTCACAGATCATCATGATTTTGATGATTCCCTTTCTCTGATCTTCCTTTGGATTTCTAAGTGTCCCATATATTTTTTTTATTTTTTCATTAATCTACCTGATTCTGTGGCGGCATTGGGTGGTGCATGGGAGGCGGTGGGACGAATCCCTCACCGCCGTAACCTTCTGGACCGTAGCCGCGTGAATCTCGCTGAAACACGTTCACACATGTTTGAACGCATTATGTAAACAGACTAGCTGAACGGGCCAACGTAGTTTTGCAATATAAATGATTTGTACATGATTTTTAAATGATTTAAACTTTCACCGTTTACTTAGCACACGCAAGTAAAGCTTTAAATTCTGCCATTCTCATATTCATTCTAGCATGATGTTATATATTCTGTAGCCCTCCTTGATAAATGGACTACTAAATAATTTTTCAAATCGGTCAAGTAGTTCCTAAAATAAACGCGTTCAAACAATCAAACAAACAACCAAACAAACTCTTCAGCTTTATATATTAGTATAGATTGAGAGTTTTAGACATTAAATGTCCTAATCCTTATATTTTAATGCTAGCCACACCTCAATTCAGCGAATCATGAGAACAATTTAGCAAACCTATACGATGTGACCAATAAGTGGCAGCCTTTTGACGCTATAACTTGGTTAGCTCATCACCAATAGATATTTGTAGATGACGAGTAGGTTTAATTGGTAAATGGGACAAGCCTGGAAGCTATTGTCCCTTACTCTCTTAAATACTTCTATCTCTAACTTGAATCGTTGATGTTTTTAAAAATTGCGAGTTTTTGTATTTCATACGAGACAATTATAAGGAACTCTTTTACGTGATCAAGTTAGACAAAGCGTCTATCAGTTCTTTAGCGGATATAGCATCACCATCTGATGCTATCTTCGAAATGATTTCGGAGTTCAGCAAGACTTTTCCGGAGCGACAAAATCCAAAACCTCAATGAAATCCTGGTACCTCAATGAGCTTTGGCTTTTGTGTTTCTACAGCTTTTAGACGCTTAAAGCTTTTGCCAAATGAATAAGTTTGAACCTAAAGATAAAAGCTTTTTATTTTAGCTTTGCCATTACAGCAGTTAAAATACAGAAAGCCTACTATACTATTGAGGAATACTTGGATGGTAAAAATGCCTGGACGTAGCTACTCTTCGACCCTGTACAAGACAGTGATAACTAATGTAACTAGTAATAAGAATTATATTTTTATAAGAGCAACCGCCGAGTTTCTTGCTGGCTCTTCTCGGTAGGAACAGCTTTCCGAACCAGCAGTAGAGTTGACGATTCAAAAGCACTTGCTTACAAGTTTACTTGTTTTTAGAAAATAAAATAAAGATTATTTTCAATTTGAATTCGAATTGTGAATATAAATCAAAGGATATCAGTTTAAGCAATGATTTCAGCTACCATTATTCTAAGTATCACTCACCGGATGATGTGGAGGAGGCGGTCCATGTCTGTCTTTCATCATCCCAGGAGGTGGTGGACCGCCGCTACCGAAGTCCATATCTGGAATAGTCCAAAGAGATCACAGTTAAAACAAATCAGTCCAAACTGAAATTGTGCGACTCTTTCGAGGAGGTCACTAGTTTAAACTCCAGGTAGGCCAATGAGTTTTTCTATTAAAACTTATGCGCCTAATTGATAATTACAATTTTTCTTTTTGGTGACGGTAAAATATGGTGAGGAAACCGTGAGGAAATAGTATGCATCTTTCATCGAGAGTAATATACATATTTGTGCCGTTTGCAGTTGAGACACTAGAGCCATGGAATCAAAGTACAAAAAAAATATCCGTTTTAACACCACGGTTAATTGCCTCTTCAGGTGACAAGAAGGGCTGGCTCCTTTTTCGCACACGGAATCAGCTTGGCGATTCAGCGTGGAAACGCTGCCAGCATTCTTGGGACCATTACACGTGGGCCTGTGCAGTTGTTCAAGATCGGGCAAATTGGAGGTAACTCAGTAGGAAAGCGGACCCCAGGCCTTAGTCAGGGCAAAGCTAAGTTGAAGAAGAAGAAGAGGCCTATACCCAGCAGTGGTATAATAACAGACCGTCACTTTACCTCTTTTTTTTATATAGAACTCGGATTTCGAAATCTTTATACCACCGAAATCTTTTTACCCACAACTTCGTTCTCGTGGACTGTTGTCGCGTGATAAGTTTATAATAAGATTGCGCTTTTCAATATCAACCTGTTCCTGTGGATTAACAGGATTTCTTCAGGATAGCCTTTATGTTACCCCAGTATATAAGGAATAGTTGTGCCAAATTTCGTCGATATTAGTTCAGCGGATTTGCCGTGAAAGAATAACAAACATAGATCCATATTCATAAACTTTTGCACTTATAATATAAGTAACAGTAAGATTTAATTATTTACTTAACAAACTTAAATTTTAGGCAGAAATCACAACAATATTTTCGCCAAAGGTTAAAAGGGTTGAGCTAATTTCCAAATTGCAATTTTACTTTGTAAAAAATATGCAGTATTTTTAGACGCAGCATTGTTACGTTGTATATATAATCGGTACAAGGCGTGATAGCCTAGTGCAAATAAGACATTGTTATTTTAACTTCGCGTCATATATGCAATCGCCGCGTGTTGTTGCGTGGTATCCCGCAAGGTGATTCATTAGGACCTAATGTACTGAACTGTTTTATTGCCGTGTGGTATCCGGCTACAATAGTCCACCCTCTTTCTTAGCGATGTGTCGTAAAACTCGCATTTATAATATAAAGTAGTATCATGGGTTTATGATAAACGCACCCTTACTTTCCTGACTTGAACCATTCCACCTCCTTTCGGGGCATTTATGTAAATGTGATAGACCAATTGGGCGCGTGCGGTATTAATGGCATCTGGGACCATTAGATTTGAATTTATTACCGCAGGGCACTAGGCGACGCGGTATCAACGTTCAACAGGTTGTTTTATTCATAGGAAAAAATGTTTTGACTGTGAATTAACGGGTCGGTCAAAAATAGGCGTATTAGCTGCTTATTTTTGGCTGCCATTTTTCTTCTCTCCTTTTATATATTTATTTCTTTCTTTATTACGCCAACAACTTACGTACAATTTTGTCAAACAATCATTATAAATTAAAGTTCGTATGTAAGTCCATTACAGGCATAAATATAAATCACAATCAATTTCTAACTTAGTTTAAATTAAAATAATTGTCCAAAAACTTAAGAAAAAAAGCATTAAAATAACTAATAAGCTATAAGAAAGTAAAATAAACCGTTTCTTTTACAGATTTAAAGTTAATAGTGAAAAAAAAGTCTTTTGGAGAGAAGGGTTGGATCCAATACGGATTGGAGTGTTAGATTTATCCCAAGATTTCTATTGAAATATGATATGTTATGATTTCCTTTACCAAAAAGGTTTGCGGCTCTATGATGAGTATTTGTAAAAAGCAATAAGCACAAAACTTTTAATAAAAAAAACTCATAGTTGCCAATCTGGTTTTGGAATTTTTCTCCCCGGATCACCTATCACCATAACGTATCAAATATGTAACTGATAGGTATATTTTTTTACGCTGGTTTTAGTACGCTATTGGAAGATATTATTTCTTTACAGTGAAGAGTAAAGATCTCCCACTGAGTGCAAACCCTAAAACAACGGAACAAATCGTCAAGTCTAAGCATGCAGTAAATGACGTTATTTACTGCATGCTTCGTATGAAACTGACCGAATTCAAAACAGGTCATCTATGACATCACGCTAAGAACTATTAAATAAGTTAAAGTTTTCTTACACTTCCAAATTATGGGTCCCTTTAAGACTCACTTATTAAAATTTACCATTAAACATTTTTTGAATTCAATCACTTTAATATTCAGCGTGCGATATATTCAACGAACAGACAAGCATACTGTTTGATATATTCGCTGTATTTATAGCGGCCTCGACGTACGCGGAATAGTAAGAACTAGAGATCTCATGCCCCATTAATGCCGAAGCAAACTCCCTATTTTCGCACAAGCCTGTTAATACAATCGATTTGGCACGCGTATCGTTCCAACCTAATATAATATAAATATAACCCATGATTTTATGGATGTTTGGTATTTAACCACTATCCATCAATCGACATTTACCTATCAAATTTAGTAGAATTCGATTACAAATATAGCACAGAGGGACGTAGTATTTGCAGATATCGAGTATATAAACGATTATAAAGTAATAATAATATGTTCACTCAAAATAGCTGTAATGAATGTACAAATCTGAATTAATAACAATCTTATTATAAAAAATGTGATCTTTTCAATTAATCATTTGGGTGCATATCAGGCTCTGAAGAAAGAAGATCGATTTTACAAAAGCAGAGTAACGTTGTAATTAAAAGTACATTCAAAAAATAACCAAAAAAAAAACCCAAAATATAACGCAAACATAAAAGACCTGTATAATCAAAAATATTTCTTCATGGTGTTTCTCATAAAGCGGTCAACACTGTTTTATCCACTGACTCACAAACCTTCATACATGTTACATTAAATAGCACTTTAAATTCAAATCCTTGCAATCAAGTAATCTCCAGAAAGCAAATCTATTTTAATTAAATTTCATTTTAATGAAATCGCAAGTAAATATATGAAGCAAGGGCTCTCTTGTTTTATAAATTACTGAATTTTTCGCAACATTAAACAAAAAGAAATATAAAAGCTTACCTCAAATCTTCTTGCTTAGAAGTTTCTGTTCTTGTAGTAGGACGCAATCACAGTTATGTAATCTAACTTTACAATCAAGAATAATATTACACGCATACCTAGCTTACAAGATTAGCCACACACAGTACATGCATAGGATTTATTATAGGTTTTGGAAAATAAAAGTCTGTTTTGTAATATAGTTTATTGTGTCTATGTTTAATAGAATAATAGTGACATTAGTATTGCTTATTGATAATAATGCAGTAGTTTTGTATTGTTATAGTTTATTTTCTTCCAATATCGATGTTTTCAGTGGATTCACAACAGCGGATGATTTTTAGTAAATAAATCTTTGTACATTCTGTTATTTAATGGCAATCAACATCAAATACAGTCCTTGTTATCAACTGTCTATAATTTAATTGTTTGATACGCTTTCTGAACAATAATATTATGTTAATTAGATATATTAAATTTTACTGTGTTAATTATCAATGTTATTTGCTTCATTAATCAATTTAATATAATTATTTGTTTCGTTTGTTTTATGTTCATGTATGACATTTGGTTAAAAGTGGAAAGTTTCAACGTCATTAGCCCGAACAACATGCACCATTGATTTTACAATACGTGTTATTTAATGAAGTACGGATATAAAAGTACATTAGTAAGATATATCTAAAAGTTTAGGCAAACGAACTGATATAATGTATGAGATTTAAGAAAAAGGAGAGGTACACAAGTCAAGAGCCAGATTTTGTTTTGTTGCTCTATTCTCTAGTACGTTATATCGACAAAAACAAAAAAAAGAACACTTAAAGTCTACAAGTACATCAAAAATACACATGGCGTTATATCTACATCAGGTTTCTATATCGCAGCTATTTGTACAGTAAGTTAAATATCAAATTTTATAATTTCCAATTAAAAGTTGCATTCATAATTCTAAAACAAATGAAATGCTGGAAATGGCACCGATCATTTGAGTTTTAGATGTCGGATCATAATACAAATACTGATCCAAATTTAGACTGAAAGTATAATATTTTAAACGTTTCTGATACCTTTCTTAAGAAAAACACAACGCAATAGATAATATAAATGAATTAATATCATCCAATTCACAAGTTTGAAGAAGGTTGGGAGAAAATAACTGCACTTAATTTAATGTAACAGAACATTGAAAATGAAAAAGCAACATTAAAATCAAGAACTAAATAAAAATTTAATTAGGAATTTGAGTTTGAAATTTTTAATCACAATAGCTTCGTATGTTGAGTTTATGTATAGTCGAGATATAGAAACTTGATTTATTAAAATATTTAAAATACGTGACATTAGGGCTGGTTGCAATCTCTTACACTAACGCACAATAATACACACCGTTCTGGTTTTGTTCGCATGATTGATGGCTGTGTTGGCTGCAAGAATCGTCAGTGCAGGATCTTGGCTGTTGCGACGTAACTGTTGCGGGATCTGGCGATAGTCCATAATTTAGTCCATGATCAAAGGATTGTGCCTTTGTTATACAATGCGTAAGTCAGGAGTATATATTTTGTGTTTCTCATAAGTGTTATATTCGCAGAAATCCAATTCTACGAACATACCTATAAAACGAATGCTTTCAAGTTTCCTTTTTATCAGCAATCTCTTTTAAATAATCCTCGATCTTAAAAACATTTATATTTTTGCAATTAGTGTGTTTAATAGATTTCATATTTGTTTCATTTTGTTATTTAATCGACTATTGCACTTTCTTTGGGTTTGTGAGTTCTTCTGGTTTAAAGTGATTTATAAATTTGCATTAATGTGTTTGTATATTCTGAAGATTTGAATTGTTTTTGATCATTACATTCTTATGAAATGTATTTCGTTTCAGACTCTGCATATTTATGATATCGGCTATAGATAATGTATTGTAATTTTTAATCTTGGTTAGTTCTAGTGGTGTTTTTATATTTTGATTTTTGTTTCATGATGATTCTTTTCATGATAATGCTCCCTTTTCATATTGAGTACTTCACTTGCATGATTTTGTGTCTGAGTTTCGCGTCTATGTCTGTTTGTTCCAAGATACAGAAATCTATTGTATTCAATAAATGTTTTGTATTTCTGTTGTAATTCTTCTGAGTTGCTTTTATGTATGTTGTGCGCATGCTTGAGTCTATACAATTCGCTATTGATATTTTTGCAACTGCACTATCGTGTTTCCACGTTTAGTTGATATCATTAAAATATTTAAGTTACAACGTATGAAAAAAAACCCTTCCAAACTTAAGTACAACATTGTTAATCGTAAGTTAAAAAAATGAATAGGTATTTTGGAAATTCCTCGTTTCAATTTCTTTGGAAATGCCACATACATATGCTGTTGCCACAATAAACTGCACTCAATAACGCCCGCTCTCAAGTCACCTGCGACAATGCTTCCGTATAAACTGAGTTAATTGTTTAAAAGCATAGGCCCGCGATCGTTTAATTATTTGAAAGCATCAGTACGCAACAAGTTAGGGTAATTTTTGAAGTTAGACTAGCGTGAGTGGTATTTATAAAGGTCGCAGGTAGCACCTGGCTATAAGCGGCACAAGTTTGTGTGGTGTGGAGATACCTTAAAGAGATCTGTCCACACAGGTCTCTTGAAGGAATCTGTACCATGGGAATAAACAAAACCTTGTAAGGGACATAGTTAATGTATAGAACCGGCTACACTCACGTCTTATTCTATTGGGTTAGCCCGACTAGTTTCGAACCCATCCGGGGCACTTATTCATGAGCTTTTTGCACAACTTTATTCTTGTAAGGGACGTTTATTTTCGGCAAAGAGGTTTACATCCTGGGTAGCTATTGCTCAAGTTTCTTCAGAGGTAACATGTTTAATTGATAAGGAATTATTTATAGGCTGCAGTAAGATGTGATCGCATTTAAGACTATTTAAAGAAAATCAGTAGGAATATGCGTTGTGCTTAACCGTTCAGTAAATTCACCTATATTTGCATAACTGTTCCGCATAACAATGGGTATTTCTCTGAGCGTAATCCTTTGAATATTTAGCAGTTGGACGAGTATTTTATGTTAGGTCGACCCCGGACATTTTCTCTTTGGCTCTATCAAAAAATATCCGATCCCATGAGAATTTTGTGTAGAAAGGACAATTACGGAAGGTAGCATATGTCAACCTGCGAGAATTTGAAATTGAAATGAAATATAATAAAAATGATAAAATTAAGATTATCCGTTACATATTAAAGGTATAATAAAATATAAAAAAATGTTAAAACAAACAAAAAATCAACTATTGCATTGCAAAAACAATTGAAACATCAGTTTGAAAGCAACAATTGAAAGCTCCCATTTAAAGAAGATGTAGCAAGAAATTCAATGGTTCCCTGCTTCGACATTAAGAAACAAATGAAGTTATTTTTTCAAGAGAAACTGAACCGATTTTTTTCGGATCTTAGAACCAGCACATTTAAATAACGATATCCCTTTGACCCTGATAACGATACCCCCGATCCGATAACCCCGTGGCAGATATTGAGTGGCCCTAAAATATAGGTTCAAATGTAAAGGGTCAAAATAAATTCACATCACAAACAGTTTTTGTCACGACGAATTGGGAACAAATCCATTTTCTATTCTGACAAACCGTATTGTTTGCAAGCCGGCGAACAGTATGCAAACATACGATTGGGTTACGTTATTATTCATAAGGGCTGGCACGCATGAACGCGTTGCGATGCGGCGCCGCCTAAATGTACGTCGCCCCCAGTCGCTTCGCAGTTATTTGCGCGATATCTCGTGCCCCATATTCCGTTGTTACGGAAAAATACAGTTTGTCTTGCAAATCAAATCAAAGAAAAAAAATCGATTGCAAATCAAAACGGCAAGTTTCAACAGTTAGAATAGTCAGTTTAGAATGCATGTTTATTGATCTCTATTTATTTATTTCTTTCTTTATTGTACACACATATTGTTACAAAAATAGGACATCTATAAAGGCGGATTTATCCCTGAAAGGGATCTCTTCCAGTCAATCTTTGAGTAACAGAAGAAAAAAGACAAGAAGAGAAAAACGGGTAATATAGAAAGAAAAAAATAAATAATCAAAACCTATGTATCAAGATGAATATTTCTATATTCTCTATCTTTAATAAGAGAACGTCACTTTTTGTGTGATACAAGGACAATTTAATAAAAATAGATTTAAAATACAAAAGAGTCGGAAAAAGTGTGTTTTAATACATTATATTATTATTGATTACAATGACACTGCGATGCGGCGCGGCATCGCAACGACTTTGTGTGCGACATCCCTAACTTTATACATATGTATGTATGGCCTACAGCGTGTTTTAGTTGCAATGATTTTTGCTTGTTCTAAATAAATATACGATTTTTAATATTTCAACAGACCTTATTTTAGAAGATTTTAAACTTTCGCGATTCATACTAATTAAAATATAAACAACCGGGTCACATCGCGATAATCCCGTTACCTTTGTATAAGGTTTCACGTTTCGGCAGAGTTGCATCCACCGTGGTCACGAACTGACTTTAATTTTAATTTAAGACCTTATTTTAATTTCAATAGCTCTGATAGCTTAAATTAAGCTACAGGGAGAGAAGTGAGTTCAGATAAGAGTCGGTCAGTCAAGTACAAAGTAGAAATTATATTCTAAAATGAAAATAAGTGATGTATGGAATAGACAAAGTAGGAACTGACATAAGCTTGCGGCTCTCGCTTTGCGCCTTACAAAAGTACGTAAGTCATTTGGAGGTTTGGGTATAAGATTCTATAATAGAATTCCGCAATAAATTTTAGATTTGCCATTACAGCAGTTTAAAACACTGTTTAAAAGAGGCTGATACAGAAAGCCTACTATACTGTTGAGAATTACTTAGATGATGAGAATGTGTCTCTTCGACCCTGTACAAGACTGTAATAACTAAATGAAACTAGTAATAAGAATTATATTTAGAAAAGTGTAACCGCCGAGTTCCTTGCTGGTTCTTCTCGGTAGGAACAGCTTTCCGAACCAGCAGTAGAGTTGACGATTCAAAAGTCATTTGTTTACAAGTTTATTTAAATAAAGAATACTTTTAATTTCAATGTAAAAAAGCCTGTTATAGTAAAATAGTTTTATAATTTAATTTCAACGTTATAAAATTCTAACTTACCAAATCAAATTTGTTCCAAAAATATGCAAATCGGATCCGGTGTTGCGAGTGATAAATAATTCATACAGTAGTAACAGCCGGTGTTGCCAGTAGGACGGGAGCGGTGCTGAGGATTTAGTGGTGATTCGCGGTCGACCGGAAATTGCGGAAATGCGATAAAACTTGTCACTGAATACGTAAGAAATTTTCCATTGCTTTTATTAAGGAAGTTGAAAACAACATTTTAATAATTAAAAATGTCGGTATGCTGGTGCCAGACAAATGACATTTGTGATTCACAGTTGTTTGCGTGTGTGTGGGGTTTTGTACACAAGCACTACACATGTTCACTATCTCAAACTCAACAATCGTTTCACCCTGCATCCGAGACATCATCAGGAGGTAGACTCTACAAGAAATCGCAAAGCAAAGCATTACCCAAACAAGCTTAGTTAATATGTCATGTCCCTACTTTTAACTGTTGAGAAGTTCCCTCATCTGGAGCCAATCCTGTTAGCATAAGGCCATGCTTATCATAAACATGCATTGCCATCGAGATAGGAGCAGTATGTAAAATTTCAGCTCAATCGGACAACGAGAATTGGGTCAAATTTAACTTGCAAGATTCCACCTTAACATACATACATTGAATAAGAGCTTTTAAAATAAAATGTTTATCTGTGCGATAAAGCAATTGGGTGAATAGGTTGAACCTAAGTCCTACCATGCTCTTCCAATGCGGGTGGGTAGGTTACACATATCCAGATATTTTCTTGAAAATGTCGCACGGACTATCACAGCTTAAGATACGTGCAAATAATAAACATACGAGGTCACAAAAAGCTTGTGATACCTGTGTCAAGACTCAGCTGAGTTAGCCTTCTCATTCGATGGTCTCGGTATTCCCTTCTGCAATAAAATTCCCCAATCCATACCAGACCAGTCTACCGAAAGGTTTGAGTTAAGTATAAGAGGTGTACTTATACGTAAAGCAGGATGATAAAAAAGTCTGAATTTGAAAATCTTTTTAGATTCATACAAGACTGCGGTTTATTAATGTAAAATTAAAAATGTTTAAAAGATTAACCGCCGAGTTTCTTCTTGGTTCTTCTCGGTAAGAGCAACATTCAGAACCAGTTGTAGCTTTATTAATCATATTGATACTCGACGATTAAAAGTGCTTGAAAGAGATTATTTGAATTTTTTGATTTGATTTGTTTTGAAATATTGTATGACTAAGCATGAAAAGAGGTTACTATACACATTTAGCTTGTCAATAATAAATATCCAAACGTTATGACGCCCAAACGACGCGAGCCGTAAACTTGTCCGCCCATTGATACGGCCAAGCGAAGGCTTTACATGGAAAAAACGTTTCCGAAAAAATATCGCAGCATTTCACCGGCCGCGTGCGTATCATTTTTTTCATTTACACTCTCACTTGATAGCGCTATGTTTTAAAGTTTTATGTGCCGTGTTTTGTGATTGTTTAATCGACCGAAAACGCAATGTTTGTTGTAACAAAAATTCAAACTAAAATTTCAGCGGTGTTCTACTAGGTGGTATAGTAGGACCGCATTTGCTTGTAGACATAATGTGTATATAATCCAAAAAGTCATGAACATATTATTTTGCTATAATCCGCGATCATTATTCTCCTGTCCTTATCCCACTCTAAGTGTAGTCAGCACAACATGTTTTAAGCATGTATTGATTAGTTATTTTACGAGCGGTTGCCTGCCTGACGTCAAATTACCTTAGTCGCTTTTATGACATCTGGTAAGAAATGACGGTGGTCTATTTTACTCAGCCGGATACCACACGGCGGGATCCACGATAAAAAATATATATTTAATGCTAATTTAGAGTGTACTATTTGTTCTTATACCTGATACATGCAGAATTCGTACAAATTCATTGGAAAGCTGCATCTTTACTGGGCAACATAGGTTACGTTACATTTTGAAAAAAAAATAGTGATCAGTTATAAAAATGTAGTAAGGTGTAAAAAAATAAAAATTACTCTACTAGTAATATCCCGCGGGCGAAACCGCGAGATATTACTAGTATATATAGGATATACTAGGATATATTATTAGTATATAAATGATGTCACTGAAGTTTGTTGATGTACATAAGTACAACGGAACGTTTTACATAATTGAAGATATTAACATAAATTTACTTGAACCACAAAAGGAAATGCTGTGGGAGCAAACTTTTGTACAAAGGGTATTACAGCAATCAAACGATATTTATGGTAATCGAGTTATTGTTTGTGCCGTATGTTAAAGACGCTTTGATTGAATCACAAACAAATTGACTTGAGATGAATTGTATAAATTAAGTCAAGTTCAAAATATTCCTGATTCAAGTAAACTTGTTATCAATTACTTATTATTAACGCACACACTATACAATAACACTATATAACAGAAATACCACAATACCCGTTCCGTGATGCTCTTCACTTGAAAGACGAACAAAGACTGAATGTCACTGAAACGTTTTATCAATAACAAGACTTCACCGGAAACAACAACGGCACAGTGTTGCCACCATTTTAATAAAAAAGGGCGCGATACTTTTGTTTCATGAGCGTGTTGCCATAAAATACAAAGCGGAAGTCAATGGCGACAACATTATGATTGATCAACTCCACTGCTGACTGAAAAACTCTATATTAACCACATTTCCTTATCCCATTCTAAGTGGGATCGACACAAAATGTTTTCTCTCCCATTCTCTCCTATCATCCGTTGTCTCAGGTGCTGTTCCTGTTATAGGCATGTACTTCACACAATCCTACCTTATCTAGGCCTCCCTTTAACCACATATCAATCCACATTCATATTTAACATTCTTTGAGTAATACTTAAAGTTCCTTCATAGCAACAACAAGCCTTATTCAAATATTGTAGCTTAATAAAACTAACCAAATCTAAGAAAACAGTAATATTTTAATGCATGATTGATATATCCAGATTGATGGCAGAGCGAAAAAAAATATTCAGAGCGCTCGATTAATTTTTTGCTCGAATGCACAGCGAAACGGACTGCTGTTATCAAAAGATATTATATTTATAGTTAGCTTTATGTTACGCTTCAGTTGTCATATAACATATATATAAGACTAATAATATGATACGCAAGACGCGTTTACATAACGAACTTGCAGTTGCAGTTCCTCAAAAATTCAAAAAAAATTGATTGAGAATGGAATTTTTACACAATTTTGACGTATGCTTAAAAAGTACATTCGGATGTTCATAAATAACTTATTGTTAGAGTAGATGGAATAACTAATGAAATAATGGATGTTGTTTTTAACAAAAACAATACCCTTGCGTGACATTCCACCGTGTGGTATCCGGCTGAGTGTCATATACCAAACTCATTTCTTACCGGGGTGTCATAAAAGGCGAATAAGGTAAGTTGACCCGCCTGTGTGTTATCCGGCTGAGTAGAATCAATCACCCACATTTATTACAGAGTCGTCGTAAAAGGCGACTAAGGTAAGTTGACGTCAGGCAGGCGCCTGGTAGCAAAATAACTAGCCAAAAAATGTTACATTATGTTTTGCCAATGTCACTTGGAGTGGGATAAGGGGAGGAATATGATGGATACTCTTGCATGAAATTTAATTTTTTTGCGCACATAAAAGCGCAAAATGGAAATCACTTCCTAAACACAGTTAATTTCCTAGTGCAAATACCATCGGTATTTATCGATCCGATGACAAATCAAGTAGTAAAATTCTCCAAATCTAAACTTTAAAACGTCATTTAAGTGACACGAAAGAAGCTTCGTGAGCTCGCAAGACTTTGAGCGAAGAACCGTTACCAAAGTTAGACTTTACGGAGTTAAGAAACCGGCCAAGTTCTAACTACTTTGTCACCCTCACAAATGGAACTATTCTCAAACTTTGGGAATCCAATCTTGTAATACGCCTCTAATGGATTAGTTAGAGCCAGGTAGGTAGGATGCAAGTTGGAAAATTAAAAAGTAGTTCGCAAGTATTGCTATTTGTTTATATTAGTTTTAATTCTTAGGGTTTCAAGGTGTTAAAATAACGACCCCGCACTCGGAAACGCGCGGCGACGCGTCCATCAAAACCGGGAACTTTTGCAGACCGTTAAGATGAGAAAAGTCGCATATTTAGGGCATGTGCTCAGGCACGACAGATATGGACTTCTGCAACTCTTCTTAATGGGAAAGGTTTCCGGAAAAAGAGGTGTGGGACGCAGAAAGAAATCCTGGCTTCGTAACGTAAGAGAATGGACGGGGATCGCGAGCGCCGCTGAACTCTTCCGGCTTGCGAGGGATAGAGATGAATTTACACAGCTGACTGCCAACCTTCGCTAGTCGGAGATGCACTCCAAGAAGAAGAAGACTCGGAAACGCAGTGTCGGTAGACCCCCTACGAGATGGACTGATGACCTTAAAAAGGTCGTGGGGAGCCACTGGGTCCAAGCAGCACAAGATTGAGTGGTATGAAGATCCCATGAGACCTATCTCCAGCAGTGGACATCAATCGGTTGAAGAAGAAGAAGAAGTAGTTTTTAATCTTAAGTTTTCAAAATCTACTGCTAATTTATATTCATATACGGCTACGGTATGAAGATTCAGATCTTTCAGACTCGAAAAAACTTGGTAAAACTGCAAACTAACTTTCGGTATTATACAATTCATAGTGTATTACAATATTATACATACATACTTAGCTTTGGCTTTTGTAGCTTTTGAAAATTAACAATGTGTTTTCAATTAATGATATAATAAGTTGGAGACTCAATTAAAGTGGAGAATCAGAGTATCAAAAGTTCATATATAATTAAAATAAATAATAACCCAACAATTATATTATAGGTAAACTTTATCAAAATCAATATATAAAAAAAACAAAAAAGGCCAGGTATAATTTGATAAAGATATAATCACTAAACATGTGCTAAATTTGTTAAATAAGGGTCCAAATGCTTCATTTTCTCGACAGACTTTGACAGAGATAGAAACTGAATAACGACGGTGCCCTATTTGAGCTGGTGCACAATCGAATGAAACCATATCAAATTACCCCTCGTTACCATATCCGAGCTTCAGTATAATCTGATACAAGCGAATATAAAACTCACTGTATGGCTGAGGCCTCCCTCCAGTGTACTGCGGCGATTGCAGCAGAGGTGCGCTGCGCTGTGTTGGTTGTACATCTTCTGATACTGCAGACAAAAATGACTACTATAAGAATAAAGTAATAGACAAAAGTCTATTAAATCACCTAAAAGTAAATAATGATATGGATCAAAAAGATTTTGAGCATCTAATTGTATAAGTAGATACAAATGATTGAGCATGCAAAAATAATGTAGAATTTATATACCATAATAAAAAAATTTAAAATACTATTTAGGAAATTAATACTATTAATAAACCCTTTAGATTCTAGAGATTAAGATTTAGATTCTCCTTTAGATTTTTATTAGATTCAAAATAAATGAAACACTACAACGAATAAAATTATTACAGTTTTAAACCAACGAGGAATTCAATTTGATCTATTTTATATACTATGAGTCTATTAACTTTATCCACTAGATTGACACATAAGAAATAGATATAGACATTCTCAGTGATTTAGGACTCACAAGTAAATTTAATAACAAATAATATTTGAGATATATAACAGGACATAATAAAAACAATTGACAGCACACGATATCCAGAAATAACTACAATTTAACTAAATGTTTATTACATTAACTATACTAAAATATTACTGTAAGTTATTATTTTGAATAGTAAAACAAAGATCATAATCTATATACAAAAAAAAATATACTTCAAGAAGAAAACGATATGTTTAAAAATGATATGTTTGATTTAAATAGAAGCTATACTCAATTAAAATTACGGGTTATGCACTCGTATTTAGGTATGTAATTCATTCACTATAAGTAGTAAACAGAATTGCAAAATATTTCAAAGTTAAAAAAACTTGCAATCAAAAAGCAGGAAAAAATTTATCGATAGCTTCATAAAATAATGGTATGACAGAATATTTGATGATTACGATAAAAATCAGAAGTAAATTATACAAATGTTATTAAAGCAACTTAAAAATAAATGTTTTTAGTTTTAATTTTTTTTTAATATCATTGTAAAAGCTTCTTGAAAGGCTAAAATTATGTAATTAGGTTCCTCATTCAATGCAACTAATAAATTGGACTTGCAATATATTTGAAAATTACAAAAAAGTTTGCAATGAAAAAGCAGCAAAGCTTAGAAAAATAGATTGATGAAACCAATTGCATGAAAGTATATAAGTTAATTGCAAAACGACGTAAGTCTTAGTAAGTCATCTAGTACTGCTTAACTAAATATAGCTCCACACAGCAATATATAAGACTAATCTGACCTACCGACACACTTACCGTTATTTCAAATGTGTCAAGCGCACCTTCATGGCGTCCGTCCTCCATCACTTCCCTGCACATATAAAGACCAGCACACTCTTTATCTTTTTTTCCAAATCGTTAAAATTTTCATATTTTAATCTCAGATCACCCCGCATAGCGTTAACGATGCATGCCAATTCCACGATAGTTACAAAAGCTACAAAAATATAATGGACATAATAATAAAAAATGTATCCATTTGTCATTCGGACATTCTGTGATTCTGTGTTTTACTGAGACATTTAAAACTGTGTCTTGTGTTTCTTGTCTGCATGTTTTGCCTGTTGTCAACACTGCTGTCTTCATTTCAATGTTTTCTGTTTTGTTCTCTTCGTTAAGCATTATGTCTCACACGAAATTTTTCAGAGTGTGTTTGTCTTTAGTTTTATATGTGCATGGAAGATTACATATTAATAAAACAATATCAATGCTCATATTTCATTGTACATTAAAGATGAGACAAGGTTCACTATTTTAACAATAATCTTTTGAGTATAATTTTTAATGAAAAGACGCTAAATTCGATTCTTATCTATACTGTTAAACAGACGGACTTTTAAAATTCGAACTAAATAAGTATCAATAAAAAATAACTCCTTTATCTGTCTAGAAGTTAGCATTTCGAGTTTTTTTTTGCATTTTACGTAGATTCATTTAATATATAATCTATAGAAACCAATATAAGAATAAACAAACGAATAAATATATAATCTCGTTAATTATATAATATATTATACCAATAACCTTGTACATATAAATGAGATGTCACGTTAATTTCATCGACATTATGTTAATCCATCCATCCTCCTGCCCTTATCCCACTCTAAGTGGGGTCGGCACAACATGTTACAAACATGCTGTCACATGATTTGGCTGCGTTTTTACGACCGGCCGCCTGCCTGACATCAACTTATCTTAGTCGTATTTTACGACTCCTCGATAAGAAAGAGGGTGGTCTATTTTACTAAACCGGATACCACACGGTGGGTCAACTTACCTTAGTCGCCTTTTACGACACCTCGGTAAGAAAAGAGGTTGGTCTATTCTACTCAGCCGGATACCACACGGCGGGTCGACTTACCTTAGTCGCCTTTTACGACACCTCGGTAAGAAATGAGGGTGGTACTATTCTATTCAGCCGGATACCACACGGCGTCGACATTATGTTAATCAATTAACAAATATAAACATTTTGAAGGATTTAATATAGAGCGTTCTAGCTAATATAATCACTCCAGTTAACTTCAATGCTAAAGTTTAACAAATTATCTCGTTTATACATTACATTGGTAAACCTTGTCTCTCTTCCGGTGTACATCTGTTATGTATTATAATAACATTGTAGTTGGAGGCAATAGATAGCTATGTAGAAAAGCAAGATAGTATAAGTGGGAAGCTGTTAAAGATCATTACAGAAAAGCGTAGGTGTTACAGTTTCAGCTAAAAATAATTAATCAAAGAATACATAAAGCTTATCTTCGTTTAGATGAATAATATTCTATCAGAAAATATAGCTGTTACAGACATTTTCAGATTAATTGGTCACATTGTCTTTGTTTAAAGACGTATTTTTGTCTATATTGTAGATGTCATGAATATTAAAGAATGAAATTGCATCAGTTAAGATGACTTGATTTATTTCATTTCGTTCATTATTCTCATTAGCTGAAACTTTAACAAACCAAATGTTATAGTCTGAAATAATACGTACCAATTAATATGGCGCTGTAGCTATACCTAGGTAGTAAAAAATGTGCATTTGGCCGACAACATATTTATAATGTACCTTCAATTTAAACTATTTCTTCTAAAAAATAAAATCTACTTTAATTAAATTTTATACTAGACACAGTTCTGGTAGCAATATTTTAAAATGTTATCGACCAAAACAAATCATGTGTAAAGCTGAAAAAGTTAATAAATTTAGTAAAGCGTAAGGTAAAATAAAGGTAAGGTGAAGTTCTTTGTAATTGTGTTTATTTGGTAAAGATGGATTTTTTTGTAGATTAGATAGAGAACTAGCGGATTCATCCACGTGGAAATCTGGGTCACAAAATCTTTTTCGCGTAAATCCCTTTAATTCTAACAGTCTCAAAACTAACGTAGTATATATACAAAAGTAATAATAAAATTATTTTGCTATAATCCGTGATGAAGTAAATAGATAATATATATAATGCTAAATGTAGAGTGGACAATCTGTTTTCATAATTCATACATGCAGAATTCATAAAAACACGTGCACAAACCTCCACCACCGTCACCACAATACACAAGCACTACATACGTTCACTATAACAAACTCAACAATCATTTCGCCCCGCTACCGAAGCATCATCAGGAGATTGACAGCACGACAAAAATTAACTTTTTTATTTTTTAACGCTAATTTTATTATTACTTTTGTATTATAGATCTCCGCAAAGTAACACCTAACTCTAATAATATATTTAATTGAAATTTTGAACATAAAAGTAGTTATTGTGAGTTAACCATAAGAGAGAGACATGCTATCGCAGAGTTTTTGGCAAGAAATGAGATTAGTAGCATAGCTCTGACAAAATTGGCTAAATATAAGATTTAATGTGTTGCTATTTTTGGAAATAGAAATTTTATTTGGAGTGGGGCTTTGGCAGGAATGATGAATAATACTTTAAATACTAATAAGATTCTGAGAAATTATCTTTAATATTTAAAAGATTAACTCATTTATGAATATATATTTTCGGGATCTCGGAAACGGCTCCAACGATTTTCCTGAAATTCAGCATGCAGGAGGTTTTGGGTAAGAAAAATCGATCTAGCTAGGTTTTATTTAAAAAAATCGTTTTATCCCTTTTTGAGGCATTAAAAAAAATACTAAAATATGTAAAACACTATTTATACCGTAAACTGTCAAGTCAGCGTAGCTTATTCGGGGAACGGGTGGTCTCGAGAAATGAAAATACCTGGGATCGAGCCCCACCTACCCTATCATTTTTTTTAAATTCCTTTTTTTATTTTGTAAAAAATCAACGCGCAACGCTCGGTCGTTCAGGTACTACATAGTATTAACAAACTTAACCAAATGCTGTTATGAAAGTTTTTAGTTTTTAAAGACGCTTTCGCGATACCGCGCTAGAGGAGTCATTTATGCATTCTGTTTCGAACAGGCTGGAATACGGTTACTATGCAAAGCCGATAATGTCTTTTGCGAAGCTTTCGAGGCGCATTCAGTGCAAATCTCTGTTTCGTAGGAAACTGAATATCCAACTGCCTTTATACCGACTAATGATTCTCAGTTTCAATACAGGAATAGTTATTGTTATTAAGAACTGTGATAGCCCATATCTATACAAATTAACCCTAATTTTGAATAAGGCCACTTTAATACTAAGCCATCATTATATTTTGTATATAAAACCGTAATATATTATTTTGATAATCATAAAAATGGTGTAAGTTGGTTAACCTTAAAAGCTAGAGATATGCTGTCGCGGAGTTTTATTTAGAACTTTTAAAGGGAAACAATTTTGTAATACATGATTTTAAACGGTCCGTTTAAAATCACCGTTTAGCAGATTACTGGGATATGTGTATTTACCTTTGAGCAGCTTGAGAGTTCTAAACTCCGATTCTTGTTAATAGACGTGGATTTAGCCCAACAGTGGGAAAAACGCCACTATTTTTTTACGTTTCGTGCCTCGTATGTTAATGTTTGCTACCAACATTTTTATTTCGGCACTGAAATCTCCGCAACCAAAGCGGCGGGTCGAAGTTAGTAAAATACAATGTTTACGTAAAAATTAGGGAGTTTTAAATCCATCTTTCACGCTATTAGGGTGCTACGGACAGGGGCGGTTCGTTAAAAGTTTTTAACGAAATAAAAAACGTGAAAAATGAGGGTACTAATACCCTGAACGTATGTACTTTCGACGAAATAAAAACCTATCATATGCGTGTTAAATTTTGTTTTTTCGATGTCTGGCGTAATGGTTAGAGTGTCCGGGCACCTTTCCTAGATAATTTTTATAAACATGTTGTCACATGATTTGGTTGCGTATTAGCGTACAGTCGCCTGCCTTTTTTTATACAGGAAAAAACCCCTTATGGGTACCGCCGCCCGACGGGGACAGGCGACGGTTATGTCGGACTCGCACCGACTAAAACGACCTGTGTGCTCCACCACGCTGCCGATGGCAAGGACAGGGTATCGTTGTACACATTGCCCATACTCCTAGTAGGGGCCCCTCGAAAGAGAAGCCCCCTTAACTTACCTTAGTCGCCTTTTACGACATCTCGGTAAGAAATCAGGGTGGTCTATTTTACTCAGCCGGATACCACACGGCATAGTTGTTTGTCACCCATAACACATGTATTAAGTTACTTTGAGGTCGGACGACTTTATGCGTAACCGTCCCATATCTTCTTTGTATATAAAAATAAATGTTTGTCTGTGTGTCCTTTATAGACTTCGAAGTGGCTAGACCGATTTTAATGAAATTTTCAGACAATCTTTAGAATAATATAGTGAATGATCTTGTAAAGTTTGATGTCGATCGGAGCATTATTTTAAACTGTTGAGTTCTGATTCTAGGTAATTCGAAACCAGACTGAGCCACAGCAACTCGTGTCCGGATAGCTAGTATTTAATATTATAGAAGTGCAAGAATATTTATTCTTCACCCATAAACGTTACCTTGAGACAAAGTTATCGTCGTTCAAAATTATATAGTTATTGATTTACCCCATAAAGAAAATTTTAATACACACGGTTAAACAAGTGTGTAATTTTAAATTTCAAACCTTAGAAAATAGATTTTGTCGTGGAGCCTATCCTCCTGATGATGCTTCGGTTTCGGGGCGAAACGATAGTAGAGGTTGTGGTAGTGAGTGTTTGTAGTGCTTGTGTGTAGTGTGGGTGTTGACGGCGTTTTGTGATACGTGTGGTGACTTGTCCTGAATGTATAAGGTCAGTTACTGTTGCCTGCTTCTACTTTCATTCTACTTCTTCTTAGTCAACCGTTGGACGTCCACTGCTGGACATAGGTCTCTTCACAGGATCTCCAAATCATACGACCTTGTGACGATTCGACCTAGCTAGGTTCCATTAAAAAAATGTCTTATTATCCCTGTTTTCGGGAAAATGATAATATTTACGTTAAATTCAAAAGATAATTTTCCCTGGAAAACGTAAGGTCATGGTAGCTAGCACATTTGGGGAACGGAAAGGTCTAGAGAGGTGAAAATACCTAAGTTCGAGCCCCACCTGCTATTTTTTTTTTAATTTTCATTTTTTTTAATTTTTTTTTATATCTCTAAAAAAAATTATCAATTTATGTCTCATTAATGAACAAACGTACATACACGTTCATTAATGAGACATAAATTAAAATTATTGGTAAAGCATTTAATTTGGTTTTGAAAACGCTTTTTTTCACTCGCCGTTTTGAAGGGCCGTGTGTCCGGACTTATTAAGTATTCGGAGCACAACCCGGCCCTCCTGATATCGACTCCGCCCCGATATTTTATTCAATTATATGTAAAAACCTCTTTTCCTTTATTGCGCCCGCCCTGCCCCGGGGTCGCACTTGACACGTGTTTCTGCTTATATTCTTGGTTTTCAATAACCAATGTTTGGGTTGAATAGTTTATTCGCAAAACCTTACTAAAGTCATATATAATAAGCTTGGATTTATTTATGCGATATTATAAGCCGCGTTTGTTAATAAAATCTATTCAATACTGAGGAAGGAAGGAATGAAGGAAGCGAAACGTTCTCATACCTTATACATACAGGATTCGCTTTCGCACGTATGACAAGACACTACCATGATAAAATCGCAAAGAATATGCTTTGCGACTTTGTTCCCCGGGGTATAAGGAATAATTGTGCCAAACTTCATGGATATTGGTTCAATGGATTCGCCGTTAAAGAGTAACAAACATAAATACTTACAAACTTTCGCATTAAAAATACATATTATTAAAAATATTACTTTTTTGTTCATTTTTGCTGAATTGAAAAGTTGTGGTAGCTCATTTGGAGAATTATTATTATCGTTCTTATTTAATTATTATTATCTTATACTTTATATTATCTAATAGTACTTATTTAATTAATTATTAGTATCGTCGCACTTGACACGTGTTTTTGGTTATATACCAATGTTTAGGTTGAATAATTTATTACAAAAGTAATAATAAAATTATTTTGCTATAATCCGCTATGAAACAGATAATATATATAATGCTAAATGTAGACTGGGCAATCCGTTTTCATACCTGATACATGTAGGATTCGTAAAAACACATGCACAAACCTCCACCACCGCCACCAATACACAAGCACTACATACGTTCACTATCACAAACTCAACAATCGTTTCGCCCCGCAACCGAAGCATCATCAGGAAATAGACTCCACGACCAAAATCGCAAAGCGAAGAATTACACAAATCAGCTTAGTTATATTCTCGTTGGTTCAACCCCACCATTTATTTTATTTTGCCTGCGAACACGTGTAACAAGCTTGAACTAGTAACATTTATCTGATCGTTAATGAGTGTGCCATTATTATGTTTGATAATCTCAAGCTGCTCCCAGATGTTCAATTTAAGCCCTTTGTTACAGGTGTGTAAGACTTCGAATCTATGGTCTTTTGGTTTTGGTACTTTATGACCGCTTTCTAACAAATGATAGACATTTCAAAAATTCCCTGAGCGAAAAATTCTAAGCGTGGTGCTAAAGCTCCTCTCTACTTAGCAGTGGAAGCACCACAGAGCCTAAAAGGCACATTTGTATGGCATGACTGTCACCAAGTGCACTGGGATGATGAGATAAAAGTGTTTTGATTAATGGTTTGAATTCTGTTATAAAAGTGTCACATACACTTGAACTTTAATATATGTATTTTAGCATTTAAAAAAAAATTTAACCTATCCCCGACTCTAAGTGGGGTCAGCAGAACATGTTATAAACATGTTGTCACATGATTTGGGTTATTTTACGACTGCCCGCCTGTTTTATAACAATTTTTTCCCCTTATGTTGAAATAGGCATTCGCAACATATTGTTTCTATAACCTTCCAAATAAACCTTTTTTAAAACAGTAAAGCATACGGTAAATCTCATGCCGTGACCCGGCACATAACCGGTACGAAACCAATGGGTAATTCATGTATTCAGTATTCATAGGGTTTCGAGGTACGTCGATGTCGCGGGGTGCATTATTTATGGCGTAGAAGTCTGTTGCTTATGGAGTTATACCGTATTGACACGACAGTACGGATTTTCTAGCTTACTAACTCCCATAAAACGATATGTGATAGATTTATTGATTCTTAAACTTCAAAATTATTTCTTTTTACTCTTTCTAGCCTAATATAATACTAGCAATCGCCAGCGTGGAATGATTAAAACCGTAATACAGTATTTTGATAACCATAAAAATGGTTAAAGTGGGTTAACCTTAGAAGCTAGACATATGCTTTTGCGGACTTTTATTTAGAACATTTAGACGGGAACAACTTTGTAGTACATGATTTTTGAATAGCTATTATTACGCGCGCAAGGAAAGCTTTAAATATTGTCGTTTTCATACTGTTTTTTGTTGTTGCTCCTCTCCGATTCATCTTAGCGTGATGTTATATAGCCTATATCATCTTCCTGTCCTTATCCCACTCTAAGTGGGGTCGGCACAACATGTTATAAACATGCTGTAACATGATTTGGCTGCGTTTTTACGACCGGCCACCTGCCTGACGTCAACTTACCTCTGTCGTATTTCACGACACCTCGGTAAGAAAGAGGGTGGTCTATTCTACTAAACCGGATACCACACGGTGGGTCATCTTACCTTAGTCGCCTTTTACGACACCTCGGTAAGAAATGAGGTTGGTCTATTCTACTCAACCGGATACCACACGGCGGTTCGACTTACCTTAGTCGCCTTTTACGACACCTCGGTAAGAAAAGAGGGTGGTACTATTCTTCTCAGCCGGATACCACACGGCTAATGTTATATAGCCTATAGCCTTTCTCAATAAATGGACTACGTTACACTAAAATAATTTTTCAAATCAGTTCAGTAGTTCCTGAGATTAGCGCGTTCAAACAAACTCTTCAGCTTTATATATTAGTACATTTATATAGCCTAATATATAAGCCCTTCTAGCGCTTGTTTTTCTAAATCTATAAAAAAAAAAAATTCTAAATCTATACCAATATATAAAGCTGAAGATTTTTTGTTTTTTTTTTGATTATTTGAACGCGCTAATCTCATGAACTACTGGACCGATATTTATAATATCTTGAGTGTACGATAGTCCATTTATCGAGGAAGGCGATAAGCTACATAACATCACGCTAAGATGAATAGGAGAGGGGCAGCAATAAAAAATATTGCGAAAACGGCAAACAGTGCGTTCTTCACTTAGCATGACAGACTTTAACACGCGGATTATAAAAAAAAGATTCTTTTATAACTTTTCTATCGCTTCAGCTACGTATGGACGCGAAACAAAAATAAGTTTAACATTTGTAACATTATGCGACAGTAATATTTTTTTAGAGTTAAAAACGTTCTCTTAAGAAGGGAAAATATTATTACACTCGACATTTTTAAACGTAATTGGGACAGGTAAATTAATTCAGTAAATCATAGAAAAACATGCGAATTTCCACTTGAATGTACTCTATCAAATCGTAAAGTCGCTTGGAAAGTAGGGTTGCCAACTTCATTAAATTAAAATAATGCCAAAATACGCGTCCGGTTGAGTAGAATAGAGCAACCTCATTTCTTACCGAGGTGTCGTAAAAGGCGACTAAGGTCAGTTGACCCACCGTGTGTTATCCGGTTGAGTATAGTTTAGACCTCGGTAAGAAATGATGGTGGTCTATTCAACTCAGCCGGAAACCACAAGGCGGGTCGACTTACCTTAGTTGCCGTTTATGACACTTCGGTAAGAAATGAGGTTTGTACTCTTCTATTCAGCCGGATACCACACTGCGTAACATTAAATGCTTTTACGTATAAAAAAAATATCGCTCTTAAAATGACTGGCCCGTCGGTTCAGTGAACAATGATCCTGCTTTCAGCTCCGCGTGTAGAGGATTCGATTCCCACCGAGGACCAACATTCCTCCATCTATAAAAATAATTTGTTGGTCCTTCAAACCTGGGTGTATATTTGTATTTAAGTATGTATTTAAAAATTATATAGGTAAGTATATTTTCACCACTTGTCTTTCACCCATAACACAAGTATTAAGTTACTTACTTCGGGGACCGACGACCGTGTGTGTAAGTGTCCCATATATTTATTATTTTATATATTAAAAATATAAGTAAAGACTGACAACCCTATTCAAAACATACGACTTGAACGTAGGCACTTCATTACAATTCATTTAATTTGTACCCTCCGCCGTACTATACACTACCAATTACCGACTACCCTCAGAAGAAACTTAACCTTATACCCTTAAGATAAGATACAAATTGAACTAATACGATCTTCCGTCAATATCTATTTGATATACGTAGAAATTCCGCCCATATATTCTACCATTCAAATGCTAAATTCGACTGACCTGAATGTAGGTAGTTGAATACTTTATGCGAAGTCGCGTGATCGTCTACTGTTCAATTCTGTTCAAAGTACTGTAGAGTACAAGTGAAGGGTATGAACTCCAAAAGAATGTTGTCGCCATTGACTTCCGCTTTGTATTTTATAGCAACACGGTTATGAAACAAGAGTATTGCGCCCTTTTTGATTAAAACAGTGGCAGCACTGTGCCGTTGTTGTTATCGGTTTAGTCTTCTTATTGATAAAACGTTTCAGTGACAGTCAGTCTTTGTTCGTCATTCAAGAGAAGTGCATCTCGGAACGGGAATTGTGGTATTCCTATTATATCGTGTTATTGTATATAGTGTGCGTTAACAAGAATAAATACAACATTAAATTGACCAAATTACATAGTGTCGCATTCCAAAATATTTGCTTCAACCAACAATGTAAGCATTTAGGCAAAATTACAAAAAGAGTGGGGTTGAATCGATACAATGAAAATATTAATGAATGAACCTTTCTTATGAGATAACCGCCATGTGGAATGTTGACTCAACAATAATTGTTCCTATTGTTGTGTCGGTTAACGGTCTGATTGCGAAGAGCCTCGACCAACATCTTCAGAGACTTTCGCTTAACAGTTGGATCAAGTGTCGGATGCAGAAGGCAGTATTGCTTGAAACGGCGCGCATTGTGAGGAAGTTCCTCTTTCTGGACCCCTAACCACCGGCAACTCGGGATATCTCCCCGTTCCCGGTGGACGTCAATTTTTTAATATTTTTAAATGTTTTTTTTTTAATTAGAAATATTTAAAAATGTAAAAAGTTAGGTTTAAGAAAAATAAATGAATAGTAGTGAATAATATTCCGTGTGGTATCCGGCTGAATAGAATAAGAATTTACCATCCTCTTTCTTACGGAGGTGTCGTAAAATACGACTAAGGTAAGCTGATGTCAGGCAGACGGCCGGTCGTAAAATACGTAGGCAAATACGTGTGCCGACCTCACTTAGAGTGGGATAAGGGCAGGAGAATGATGAATAGTGTTGAATAATAATAAACTGAAATACATACCGAAACGATTTTTTTATTAAAAGAACCTTTATTTTCTTTATATAGGAGGTGGTATAGTGCAGGGCTTCTTAAACTGTGGGTCGCGACCCCCAGGGTGGTCGCGAGACTACTGAATGGGGCGTCGCAAAGATCTGATACTTTTCAATGATTAATGCTACAACTACATGGCTGCAGCTGTCCTTTAAAGAACTTTTCTAACAAAGATTTATTTATTTTTATTTATTGATATTTCTCCTCCTAAGTTCCTTCATTACCCCTTTTCATTAAATTTAATTAAATAGATTTTATTAAATTTATGATTGGTTAGTTTACAACAATTATAAATAAAATTTTAAAATTAGCATACACACTACGTACAAATATAAATACAAATAAAAATCATACAAAATACTATTGTAGTTTTATTATAACTATTTTTTGAAAAATATTTATATGGATGAGGGGGTCGTTTAAAATTTCCTAAGCTTGAAGGGGGTCGCTATATAAAAAAGTTTAAGAAGCCCTGGTATAGTGCATGCGATTTTCTAATCTTGCATGTATGTGCACTAGCTTTAACCCGCGGCTTCGTTCACGTAAAATGTTCTCGTGTCATAGGTTGATAATTATCATCCTAGATATGAATTATATGATAGAATAGATGGCGCTTTCAATGGTGGTTAAACCAATTATTATATAATTATACCAATTATTATATGTCATACAATTATTATGCGTCAATTTGTCGTATAGTCAATCTCCTTATGATGCTTCGGTTGCGTTGCAATACTATAATATACTGTTGAGGATTACTTATACAATAAGAATGCGAGAACATAGCTTCTCTTCAACCCCGTACGAGACAGTAATGACTAAATGTAACTATGTATGTACTATAAGTATTATATTTTTAAAAGACCAACCACCGAGTTTCTTGCTAGCTCCTCGGAAGGTCCTGCTTTCCGGACCAGCAGTAGTTTTGACGATTCAAAAGCACTTGTTTACAGGTTTACTTGAATAAATAATGTTTTGAATATGTTCGATGACTTCAGTCTTCATCGAAATTTCATTTCATCACAAATACGCTTTGAATCTGTCGCATGCATGCAAATATGAAATCTTCGCATCACAATGTGCGCCACGCGGCCGCTAGAATATTGAGATCAAATATTTGTATTTTTCTTTGCAGAGGATATATTGAATCGGAAAATGGAATGTAAAAATTGCAAGCTAAACTATATCTGTATTATTTATTGATCAAATGAATAAATACTTTTATTATTAAACCCTTATCCCACTCTAAGTGGGGTCGGCACAATACGTCCTCATCTTCCATTCTCTGTCATTCGTCAACTCTTTCACTGCTCAGGTGATGACAATTTGACATCCACTACTTATATTTCACTTACGTAGTACATACAACTGATCTGAAGTTCTGTAGTATCCGGCTGAGTAGAATAGACCATCCTCTTTCTTACAGAGATTTAGTACTACAGGATTAAAGTAAGTTGTCGTCAGTTAGGCGGCCGCTCGTAAAGTATCTAGCCCAATCATGCGGTAACATGTTTATTTTGTCCCGGGTCCTCGGCTTCAGGCTAAGATGAAATTTGATGTCACTAAAAGCTTGTGATACCAGTGTCGCGACTCAGCAGAGTTAGCAACTCATTCGATAGTCTCGGTATTCGATTCTAAAAAAAACCGCAATCTATACCAGACCAGTCTACAGAAAGGTTTAAATTAAGCGTAAGAGATATGCTTATACGTAAAGCATATAAAATTGAAGATTATTTAAATGATAAAAATGTCTGGAATTGAAAATTATAAACAACATTTCGAACCAAATGTAGCTTTATTATCCTTATTGATCCTTGACGATTCAAAAGTGCAAAAGAGAAAGCAGAAAGCTTATTGCTTGAAAGAGCTGATTTCAATAAAGATTATTTTGATTTTGATTTGATTTGGAAGGAACTAGGTTGGAGTAAAAAAAGTGCCAAGTAAACAGGCCCCCTAAAGAAGAAGAAGTCCTGCAATGGAAGACATATTTATTAATCTTTAATATTTAAATGAGTTAATCTTGTATGTATATATATTTTCGGAATCTCGGAAACGGCTCCAACGATTTTCATGAAATTCCGCATATAGGCGGTTTTGGGGGAGAAAATTCGAACTAGCTAGGTTTTATTTTAAACAAATATTGTTTTATGGTTTTGGCTATTAAAAACACTAACATTTATATTGAATTAAATTTTCGCCATTAACTGTCAAGTCAGCGTAGCTTATTCGGGGAACGGGTAACGTAAATACTACGATCGATCCCTAACTAAATTATTATTTTTTCTTTTTTTTTCAGTTTTTTTTTGTGAAAAAATTACCGAGCAAGGACAGGTCACTCAGATATTATATATAGACAGACTAAATATCGTATTTCTATTGATAAAACTAACATTTATAAAGAACACCAAGGAATTTCTCGACACACGCAGCAATTTGTTTTCACACGACCAAATAAAAAGAAGGTATCCAGCACAGTGTACGGGTAACAATTTACAGCGACTGTACCGGGGCAAATTTCCATGTAGTGCGAGTCGAGTTCATTTATCGATATTGTTATGTGAAATACTTTAGGGGTGCGCTGTTAGAAAACGATAGGAGACTTTATTAACAAGTAATATACCGCGGTTTCACTCGCGTACATACCGATCTCATGGCAGTGGAAAGTCTAGTAAGTCTGACTTTAGATTTATTTTTGTTAATCAAAGTTTCCGCAGCGAAATTAACTCACGTTAGTTATCGTATGAGTTAAAAATTTAAATTCGGTAAAAAAATTGTGATACACTGATTTCAATACGGGCCAACCTGCTGGCACAGCTTGTAGCTTATAAAGCTATCGACGAAGGGTCTTCTCAATGCCCGAAGGCAATTGGGGTACGGGCCTCGAGGCGAACCTCCTTACCCGGGATGTTCCTCGCAGGCTTGCGCCTGGGTTTTATTTAGGCCTTATGGCCAGGGCTCTCGCCTGTTGGCTTGAGCCTAGGGGATATTATTGTGTATGAGGGGGACCTCTGCAGGTCATTGAAATCCCGGGTATAATCCGGGGAGAAATGGTTTCCTCTTCACGTGGTATCTTCTGAGCGGTGGGGTGTCGAGTTCATGGAGAGTCAATCCGTGATATTGTCAAGTCCAGGGGGGGGTGTCATGTCCGGGTTCGCGTCGTCCTGATAGTCACCCTGTTCCGCCGCTAGCGGTGAGGGTGCCCGTAGGAGCTCGCGTATAAAGCTATAATCGTGTTATTATTAGCTTTTCCGGTTAGTTAGAGTGCAGCACAGACAGCTCAGGTAAGCAATTTATATCTTTAATATTTAAATGAGTTAATCTTATTTATATATATACTAGCGGCCTGCCCCTGCTTCGCACGGGTATAAAATATATATCCCATGTCAGTCAGTGTAAAAAAAATGATTAAAATTGATCCAGTTGTTTTGATTTATTCATTACTGCCCGTGGCCGTAGCGTTAAATTTGGAGAAAAACAATTTCCTTTCCCTATACCAAGAAGATTTTCTGCTATCTTTGGAATATCTAAATACATATAGTACATTATTACTTATTTACTTATATATTTTCCCTATGTATTTTATTTTTACAATTAATTACAGAATGTCTTTAAACAAACTCTTGAAAGAGCGACATCGCTGCTAAAGTCGAAGTGTTATAGGGCGAAGCGCGGCCTCCTCACGGCATTTTAAATCTGTAATATCTCCGAAAATGTTCACTTAAATTACATGCTGTAAAGGTCATATTGATCAATATTAAATAAACAATATATTTAAGGTTCTTAATTGGATAAGGATTAATGCTGTATTGTATAAAAATTGCTTTGAACATAAGGCATCATTTTTCGTAAAAAGTAAATGACAAAAACTGCTATTGTGGGTTATCCATAAGAGATAGACATATACTATCGCGGACTTTTCTGTAGACCTTTTCATGGTGTACAAATATTTAGTACATCATTTTGATAAATCTCGTAGGGTTTAGCCTGCGTTTGCAATGTAAGCGGAAAAAATGTAATTATTTACAGAAACCTCAAAAATTACAGTATTTCTCTACTTCGTATTGAATGTTATTATACGTACAAACCTTCCTCTGGAATCACTCTATCTATTAAAAAAAACCGCATCAAAATCGGTTGCGTAGTTTTAAAGTTTTATGCGTACATACGGAAATATGGACTTTGTTTTATAATATGTAGTGATTCCGAATCTTGGAAACGGCGCCAAGGATTTTCCTAAAATTCAACATAGTGGTTTTGGGGGAGAAAAATCGATATAGCTAGGTTTTATTTTATAAAAATTCGTTGTATCCCTGTTTTTAGTCATTAAAAAAATGGAGAATTGATAGGAAAGGATTTTTTTACTTGTCGAACGTAATGTTGCGATAGCCGATGGGTAACGAGCGATATGACGAGGGTTCGAATCCCACATGTCATCGGCGCCTTATTTTATTTTTTTTAAATATTTTATTAAATTACCGCCGTACCACCCTCATGTCTTACCGATGTGTCGTAAAAGGCGACTAAGGTAAGTCGCCCCGCCGTGTGGTATCCGGCTGAGTAGAATAGACCAACCTCATTTCTTACCGAGGTGTCGTAAAAGGCGACTAAGGTAAGTTGACCCACCGAGTGGTATCCGGTTTAGTAGAATAGACCACCCTCTTTCTTACCGAGGTGTCATAAAATACGACTAAGGTAAGTTGACGTCAGGCAGGCGGCCGGTCGTAAAATACGTAGACAAATAATGTGACAGCATATTTAAAACAGTTGTGCCGACCCCACTTAGAGTGGGAGGATGAATGACATTTTATTAAATTACCGAGCAAGGCATCCGGGTACTACCCCTAAAAGCTATCTCTATTAATAGAGAAGCTTTCATACATAACGTCATTTCCATAATTGAGCGGAAACGGAAGAAGGCGGTAGTTCCGTGTGCTGCTAAAGAGCAGGAGATGGGAGGGGAAGGGGGGTTGGAAATTGCAGTAAAGGTTCACCGTCACCTGACCCCCATATTGTATGGAAATCACGAGTTATACGTAATGGTGGATCAGTTGTTCAATACTAATTATCATCCTCCTTCCCTTATCCCACTCTAAGTGGGGTCGGCACAACATGTTTTACACATGTTGCCACATCATTTGACTACGTATTTTACGATCGGCCGCCTGCCTGACGACAAATACCTTAGTCGTATTTTAAGACACCTCGGTACAACAGAAGGTGGCCTATTCTACTCAACCGAATAACATGATTTAAACACCTGACTTATTGTCTATAGAAAACTTTGTATGTAATAAATTATGCAAAAAATTGAACTCTAGTTTTCCACGATCTGTTAGTTTGCCAAATTCTACTAATATTATAAATGCAAAAGTTTGTGAGTATTGATATATGTTTGTTACTCTTTGACCAATATCGATGAAATTTGGCACAATTATTCCTTATACACCCGAATAACATATAGGCTACAGAAATCCCGTTAATTCTACAGGAATAGGATGACATTGAAAAGCGCTATCTATAATCGAGCTATCACACGACAACTGTCCACGCGAACGACGTCGCGTGTAAAACCTAGTTTCTAATATAATAAATACACATAACGGGTAATTTCAAACATTTATCGTTAATATGAAGATACCTAAACCTATGTAAAGACAGAAAATCCAATAACAATTTTACTCCAACGATGTACTTAACAATCGAATGGTATCGTGGAAAACGGGGAAAATGGGGAAAACGTATGGATAGAGTGGCTACACTGAAGCGCACATCAAATATAACATTCTACCGCGCCCTATCGACTTTACACTGCAAATAGAAAATGTTTTAACTCGAGAATTGTTTAAATAAAAATTTCACTTCAAATCAAAAAAGCAATATTTGCATATTTTTGTTATCAAATCTTTAAAAAAAAAGATTAAATAAGAATGGCAATCGTGTATCACGGTACGAAGCCGTTGGGACAAATCATGTTGGCGTGCATCCAATCATAGAATAGGTATGCCGTGGCTCACATTCACTGCGAAGAAGGGATTTTGGGCAAATATTTGGCGATTTGTTGACCAATAGAAACCTTTGTAATTCTCCATTTATTTTTTGGTCTTCTTATTTTGTTAAAAAGTTATTACACTTACGCAAGGTTACAAAATGGGCATAGGCCTCCTGTCACCGTTTATGGAGAGAAGAATTGGAGTTAAGAATGTTAGCGCACACTATATACAATAACACGATATACTAGAAATACTACAATTCCTGTTCCGCGATGATTTTTTCTTGAAAGACCAACAAAGACTGCATGCAACTGAAACTTTTTAGCAATATAAAGGAAGACTCCACCGGAAACAACACGACACAGTGTTGCCACCATTTCAGTGAAAAAGGCGTTTTACTCGTTTCGGTGTTGCTATAGAAAATACAAAGCGAAAGTCATTGGCGTCAAGAACTACTGCGCTAATGCGCACTGGTAGGTTACAAATATGCTTAGAATTTTTCTCATAGGTTTCCTTATATTTATTTCTCCGAAAAGCGTGTGAAAAATTGCAAATATCAATTAGACACAAGTTTTAACAGATTAACATATTGGTGCTTCCCCCACCCAGTCAACTCAGAAACCCCCTTGGGGCTTACACCCGTGGCCCATCGAAAGAATCGCACGGTCTCAACGTGGTGCTATTATAGCTTTTATATATTACGTCTAATACCCAGGAAAATATTGAGTACATTTGGTACAATTAAACCTTATAATATACACGATTGGCCTTTACCCGCGACTTTGTTCGCGTGAACTGTTGTTCCGTGATAGGTTGACAATTCAAAATTCAAATTCAAATTCAAAATATTCTTTATTCAAATAAACTTGTAAACAAGTGCTTTTGAATCGTCAACTCTACTGCTGGTTCGGAAAGCTGTTCCAATAGATGGCGCTTTCAAGTGTCGTCTTATTCCTGGAGAATTAACAGGATTTGTATAGGCTATATGTTATTGCGGTGTATAAGGAATAATTGTGCGAAATGTTATCGATATTGGTTTAGCGGATTCGTTGTGAAAGAGTAATAAACATACATCAATAGTCACAAACTTGCGCATTTATAATATAAGTAAAAGGTAGGATACGATAGGACTAGCAAAAAGAATAAAAACAATCTTGTTTTTCTTCGAAAACAGTCAAAACACATATATATTTCAAAATCATAATTTAAAATTGCAAAAAGGGAATCGTTTCTCATTCTAAATACAAAAGGAAGAGGGGTAGATAAAAAATAATGTACAGAGAGATTGTTAAAAGTTCAAACGGCTCTGCGGCCCACGTTGGGCGCCAAAATGCCGCCGTAAAAACCAAACAGAGCGGAAACGGATAGAGATTTGCAACACAGAAATATTTATTATTTATGTTTCACTAACTGCGTGTCGCGGCTTCATCCGCGATTCTAAGATTTCACACAATACTAAAGTTATAGAGGGAAATTGAATTTTTTTTTGGTGGTATAAAAAAATATTTTTTCGCGGATTTTCGCGTATTGTGGACTTTCGCGACAAGGCGTAAAAGACGACTAAGGTAAGTTGGCCCACCGTATGGTATCCGGTTGAGCAAAATAGACCACCCTCCTTCTTACCGAGGAGTCGTAAAATACGACTAAGGTAAGTTGACGTCAGGCAGGCGGCCGGTCGAAAAATACGTAGCCAAATCATATGACAATATGTTTGTAACATGTGCCCACCCCATTTGAAGTGAGATAAGGGCAGGAAGATGATGAACCTCAAATAATCATTATTCGTGATTGGAACGATCACTGAGTTTCTTGCCAGTTCTTTTCAAGTGGATAAGTGTTCCGAACTGGTGGTAGAATCATTCTGTCGTTGGATTTTGTAGTGAAATGTGTTGGTGCACAGTAAGGTGCCCGGCGTGATTCCCTGAACACATTGGTTTATGACTTAATTTCTAACAATACGTATATAATTTTTAAATACATACTTTATAATAGTAAGGTAAAACTAATTTATAATGATTGATATTTGCGTACCAACTTTTTCTTACCTATAAATTCTCTCACTTCGTAGGTTAGCTTGCAAAGCTTGCAAGACATTTTTACAATAATGTTTTTTCCAACAATTTTTATGGCATAAAAATAAATAAATTAAATACATAATACACCCAGACTCGAAGAACCAACAAATTCAAAAGTAATAATAAAATTAATTATTTTGCTATAATCCGCGATGAAGTAAAATAGAAAATATATATAATGCTAAATTTAGAATAATGTAGAGTTAACCAATTGTCCACTCTACATTTAGCATTATATATATTTTCTATTTTGCATCATCGCGGATTATAGCAAAATAATTAATTTTATTATTACTTTTGTATTATGGATCTCCGCAAGTAGTAACGGCCTGTTACTATCCCACTGCTGGGCATAGGCCTCTTCTCTCCGTTTTTGGAGAGAAGGATTGGAGCTGAGATCTACCACGCTGCTCCAATGCGGATTGGTAGGTTACACATATCCCCAGAATTCTCTAAAAATATGCAAGTTTCCTCACGATGTTTTCCTTCACCGAAAAGCGTGTGATAAATTGAAATTATCAATTAGACACATAAGTTTTACTAGAAAACTCATTGGTGCCTGCCCGGGGTTTGAACCGTAGACCTCCTCGAAAGAGGCGCACGGTGTTACCGCTGGGCTACCACAGCTACACAGCACACTAGGCTAGCACAGCTAGGATCTCCGCAAAGTAACGCCTAATTCTATAAACCAACAAATTCAATTATACAAAATGTTGGCGTTCGGAATCGAACCCGCGGGAAGTGAAGGTATTTTAACGCTAAAATCGACGCACACCACCAATGGTTATATACAAGATAACCCAATATAGAAATCCCATTAACCTAATTCCGTTAGACGACTCAATATCGGAATATGCAAATCCAAAGTGCGTTCTACAGTCTATATATTTGGATGTCATACCTTGTGGCACAGTGGTAAAGTCGATGTGCGAAAAGATTTGGAGAGCGAGATTGGCAAACTTTTATCTCGGTCCATTCAAATGGAATTGACAGCAGAAACTGGCAGTGATACGTAATCATATCAAGGATGCGTTGGTGTCAGAGAAATCTATACTAATATATGTATAAAGCTGAAGAGTTGGTCTGTTTGTTTGAACGAGCTAATCTCAGGTACTACTGGACCGATTTGAAAATCCTTTCAGTGTAAGATAGTCCATTTATCGAAGAAGGCTATAGGCTATATAACATCACGGTAAGATGAATGGGAGAGGAGCAGCAATAAAAAATAAGTAAGAAAACGGTAAAATTTGAAACTTTGCTTGCGTGCCCTGAGCAAACGGTAATAGTTATTCAAAAATTGTTACCCTCTTTAAGTTCTAAATAAAAGTCCGCGACAGCATATGTCTAGCTTTTAAGGTTAACCCACTTTAACCACTTTTATGGTTATCAAGAGACTATAGATTATATTACGGTTTTAAACTTTTCACGCGGGCGAAGCCGCTGGAAATTGCTAGTAATAAATAATATTTTATGATATATCTAGTACCGTGTGGTATCCGGCTGAGTAGAATAGACCACTCTCATTTCTTACCGAGGTGTCGCAAAAGGCGACTAAGTTAAGTTAACATCAGGCAGGCGGTCGGTCGTAAAATACCTAGCCCTACCTGTGATTAAATGTTTATTACATGTTGTGCCGGCCCCACTTAGAGTGGGATAAGGGCAGGAAAATGATGATTAAAAATTGTTGGAACAAAGTCGTTACTAGTAACACGTTAGTGTTCTCTTACAGTTTGTATAAATCTTTAATATTTAAATGAGTTAATCTTCTATGTATATATATAAATATATTTTCTGAATCTCAGACACGGCTCCAACGAGATTCCTGAAATTCAGCATGTAGAGGGTTTTGAGGGAGAAAAAATCTAGCTAGGTTTTATGTAAAAAAAATCGTTTTATCCCTGTTTTTGGGCATAATCATCATCTTCCTGCCCTTATCCCACTTTAAGTGCGGTCGGCACAACATGTTATAAGCATGCTGTCACATAATTTTAACTAAAATTTATATTGAATATAAAACACTATTTTTGCCATACACTGTCAAGTCAGCGTTCGGGGAACGGGCAGTCTCGAGAAATCTAAATACGATCTGATTATGTTTTCTATTATTTTAAGGTTCTTTTTTTTATAAAAAATTACCGATCAAGGATCGATCGACCAGATACTATAGTGTTTAACCGATAAAAAGGAGGTTAGTTAATCGACCCATTTCCTATAGGAGATTAAGAATTTAAATGGGGGTTTCCCCGCTGTCGGAAATTGCCACGTCAATTCAAACGCGATTATGTTCTCTATCGAAGTGCCATATAGCAATTTCTATTTTCACGCGCTTTATATTATTTTCATCTGTATAATGAATAAAACACATCCTTTAATAAATTAAGTTAATCTTGTATATATATATATATATATATATATATATGTATATGTATATATATATATATATATATATATATACACGAAACGGCTCCAACTATTTTCATTATATTTTGCATTTAGGCGGTTTCGGGAGAAAAAAATCGATCTAGCTAGGTTTGATTTAAAAAAAAAGTCATTTTATTCCTGTTTTCGTGAAAATGCTAAAATTTATGATAATTTTCACTATCAAACGTAAAGTCACGATAGCTCATTTGGGGAACGGGCGGTCTAGAGATGTGAAAATACCTAGGTTCGAAACCCACCTCCTCAACTATTTTTATTTTATTTTAATTTTTATTTATATATTAAAAAAAAATACCATGAGATAAGATTCGGTTACCCAGGTACTGATTTGTAACTGAAAAACTTATTGGTTTTCGACTCATTGACCCGAGGTATGAACCCGTGGACCTTACAGAATAGAATACGTTGAATTCTAATTTTTATTCAATAGAATTTAAAAATTCTTCTATTCTTCAACCGATGGTCTCTTCACGGGATCTCCACATAACAAGTTAAAATTAGTTTGGAATAATGTACATCCTATTTAGCCGTGTGGTATCCGGCGGAATAGAATAGTACCACCCTCATTTCTTACCGAGGTGTCGGAAAAGGCGACTAAGGTAAGTTGATGTCAGGTAGGCGGCCGGTCGTGAAAACGCAGCCAAATTATATTACAACATGTTTATAACATGTTGTGCCGACCTCACTTGAGTGGGAGATGGGCAGGAAGATGATGACGTACATCCTATTTAGGACCTGTTTACAAGTTACCCATAAACTGTCAGTTAGCTTATTCGGAACATATCTGACACATATCTCGGAATTTTGCGTTTCTCAGGTTTCTGATAGGCTTATTCAGCACTTAAAGTCCCTAATAAGTTAACAGGTAGATCATGCGGCTGTTATTTTGTTTATCTGCTGGATAGCAAATACCTATTTGGAATGGACACGATTTTATTTTTTAATTTTTTACTTTTTAGTCTCTTTTTAGAGACATTTATCTGCTACTTAGTTAATTTGTCGGTTAACTATCCGACACTTTATCAATAACTTGTGAAACAGACTCTCAGGCTACAAAGCTTCCATCATTAAAATTTAAATCAAATTATCACAATGAATACAATTAAAAGAGTTAAACAAAATTAAATAAAAGCAAACGCCAACAATGAATCTCACAAAGGAAAACTACCTCTGTTAATGAAAGAAAACGACGCGATTCAAAGTGACTTTTCTACTTTTAAAAGCAGACGGCACACTTTACAAAGTTGCGATTTTTAGCCGAGTCCCACATCGGATGGCAGATAACTTTCCTTAATGCTTGGATAATTTTGTAATCGTTGTTGAAGTGAATTAAAAGCGCATTAACGAGTTCTCATTTCTTTTCTTTTAAACACTTTTGCTTTTAATTATCTGCAATTAATTAAATTGACTTAAAATGTTAACGGAATTTTAACAAAATGTAACACTATTATTCTAAATAACCACTGTTGGATAATTAGCTGTGTTATCCAATTTAGTAGAATATACCACCCCCATTTCTTACCGAGGTGACGTAAAAGGCGGCCAAGGTAAGTTGACACGTCGTGTAGTGTCCGGCTGAGTAGAATAGACCACCCTCTTTCTTGCTGAGGTGTCGCAAAAGGCGACTAAGGTAAATCGATGTCGAACAGGCGACAGGTCGTAAAATACCTAGCCAAATCATGTGATAACATGTTAATAACATGTTGTGCCGACCCCTCTTACAGTGGGATAAGGTCGGGACAATGATGTTGTCGAAGTGACTTCAAAGCGCATTAAAGAGTTATCATTTCTTTTCAATAGAAAAGAAATGAGAACTCTTTAATGCGCTAAAAGTATTTAAAAAAATACTTTTTGTTTTATCTACAATTAATTAAATTGAATTAAAATTAATTAAATTGAAGGTTGACGGAGTTTTTACAAAATGTAACACTAATTTAGTGTTAAGTCCGCCTTTTGAACATTTTAACTAGTATTTCCCCGCAACTTCTTTTGCGCGAACTGTTATCGCGTTGATAATAGATGGCGCTTTTCAATGTCACCCTATTCCTGTAGAAATAATAGGATTTCTATAGCTTCCTGCCCTTACCCCACTCTAAGTGGGGTCGGCACAACATGTAACAAACACGTTGTCACATTTGGCTATGTATTTTACGACCGGCCGCCTGCCTGACATGAACTTACCATATTCGTATTTTACGACACCTCGGTAAGAAGGAAGGTGGTCTATTTTACTAAACCGGATACCACACGGTGGGTCAACTTACCTTAGTCGCTTAGACCTTAGACTACTAAGTAAATTGAAGTCAGGCGGCCGATCATAAAACAACTGTCCAAAACATGTAACAACATGCTTAATACTTATTATTTAAAATCGTATTTGTAATAAGTATATTTTGAATTTGTATTTAATAGTGGGTTTGATTCTGTACCAGGTTTACTTAAAATGTAATGTCGTGAAGTAAGAATTAATGTGATTATAAAAAATCATGCACAATACAGATAAAACATTAATCTTATCGTTAAAAAGATAAAAATGTTCTGCACACCTGTGTTCTATAAAAGAAGTTTCGTCACGGCAGATCTATAGAACATTTTTTAAACTTTATAATTTAAACTATATACATCATGCCCATTAAATTATAAAAGACCTTTTATACTAAATATTAAATGTTGCAAATATTTATTCTGTAAAGCCAATTTTTCTCAAATAATAGACTGTTCAAATGATTTTTTTTGCGTGGCATCAAAATTTTAGCGACACATTTTAAATGTTTTTTAATTTTTAATGGAATATAGAAGATCTTCAAATTATTCATTAATATAACGCTAAATGTGTTAATAACGAAAGTGACATAGCTTAATTTCGAGCTTTCGCCAGAAAATAGGACATCAAAAGAATTCTCTACAAATATTATTTACCAATAACAAAACTCTATAGTGTAATTTAAACAGCTGTGTATTAAATATTCATTAAATCAATCTATGCCAGTCTGCTGTTTATTGCAGCAGATTGGCGCAGTCGGTAGGATATGGAATAGCTTTCAATACAGAAAAATAATAATTTTCAAGTTGTGTCACTTTCGCAGTCATAAATAATTAAATAACTATAAATCAACGCTTATAGGTATATTTTTCTTATCTAAATATATTGTAAAACAAAGTCCCAAAAAGCTTTAATCAAACTTTTAACTAAACTTTTAAATAAAACGATTTTCTCCAAGTGTATTTTATGGATTTTACTAAAAGATGTACTGCTTGAGCAATATTGAAGAGCAAGTTTTCGGAGCAATATATAGACTATTTTTTATAGAAATCCTAGAAATCCGGCGGGATCAGGATTTACGCGGTTTTTGACACAATGATTTCTCCGCGGGCGAAGCTGCATGATCACCTAGTATATTACTATAGTAAATTAGATTTTCTTTTTAATATTTAAAATATAATAAAATTTATCAATATATCCCCTCCATATCCCTTCTAACTATATGATTCTTTAAAAATAAATAATAACAATTATTTTGTGGAAAACTCAGTAAAGTTAAACTATACTTCACGGGACTCGTGAAGGTCTCAAGCGTTTTAATAGAATCTAATCTAGATAAAGATATAGATCTAGATATAGAATCTGTAATAAATCGTAGAATAGAATAGAATCGATGGAAAGGCAAGGAAAGTTTACGTAGTACTAATATTAAAGCATTTTTTAAATTAAAATAACTTCTGGTAACTATTATATCAAATTTCTCATTAAAAAATTTAAATATTGAATGTCATTAAATTATACTAAGCGCCTATAAACGTTGATTTTCAAAAATTACGCACAACGCCATCTTTGTAAACGATTTTAAACTATCAGCTTCATCAGTAAAAATCTAATTTTTTTAGAATTTTATGCCACTAAAATAAAGCGTTTTAAATGTCAACAATTTAGTTTTAATAATATTTGTTTTGTATGGCGGAATTTCTCACAATATTGCTAATTAATTGCCATAAACATGATAATATTAACATAGCATCGCGGACTAAATGGATACAGCGCCATCTTTTATCGAGTAGCACAGATATTTTAAAGTGCTTCTATGAAAATAATGCGTCAACTTAACAGCGCAAAACAAAACTTTTTGCGAGCTTAAATTCGTAATTTCAACGTACCTAATACACAATTTTAAATGATTTTTTAAATAATTTTTATGTTTTTCGTTACGTGAGTAGAATGGCGTAATACGATATACATACATAATAATTACGATTAATTATATAATAATATATATATTTCCAAAATTACTTACATGTGTAGTCCCAACTGTCCTGGTCGTTTTTGAACACATTCAGTCTTTCGGGCTGTAACAGGAAAATAACAATTAATTCCAATTCCAATTTAAAATATTCTTTATTCAAATAGACTGTTTTCAGTACTTTTGAATTGTCAAATGTTTTTAAAGATGCTACCACTGATTCGGAAGCTTGTTCCTACCGAAAAGAACCAGCAAAGAATTAGGCGGATAATCTTTCCTAATTTCTTTTTATACATAATATCTGGGTGACCGAGCTTCGCTCGGTAATTTTTTACAAAAAAAACTTTTAAAAAAGAAAAAACAATTATTTAGTTGGGATCGATCCTTGGCACTCTTATTTCTCGAGGCTGCCCGCTAAACGAATACCGACTTGACAGTTAATGACGAAAATTCAATTCAATATAAATGTTAGTGTTTTTTTAATGCCCAAAAATAGGGATAAAACAATATTTTTTTTACATAAAACCTAGCTAGATCAATTTTTCTCCCCCAAAACCTCCTACATGCTGAATTGCAGGAAAATCGTTGGAGCCGTTTCCAAGATTCGGAATATATATATATATATACAAGATTAACTCATTTAAATATTAAGATAGTTAGAAAAGAGAAAGAAAAGGAAAAAAGCACATGTATAAAGGCGGACTTGTCCCTAAAAGGGATCTCTTCCAGTCAACCTTTGAGTAACAGAAGGAAAAGGACAAGAAGTGAAGAAGAAAGAGAATACGGGTCATATAGAGAAAAAGAAGATAAGTCGACCCACCGTGTGGTATCCGGTTGAGTAGAATAGACAAACCTCATTTCTTACCGAGGTGTCGTAAAAGGCGACTAAGGTAAGTTGACCTAACGTGTGGTATTGAGTAAAAAAGGACACCCTCTTTTTTACCGAAGCGTCGCATAAAATAAGGCAGGCAGGCGGCCGATTGTAAAATGTCTAGCCAAATCATGTGAAAGCATTTTTATAACATGTTATGCCGACCCCACTTAGAGTGGGGATAAGGGAGGAGAATGATGATTTTGATAAAATAAAATTAACAATAACACAAGTTTTAATGAATACTGACGGTAGTTTCGTAATAACGGCAGATCCCTAATACCCCATTAGTCTGATTGGGCGCGATGTTTCAATTTCGCCCGCCATAATTATATTAGATGATTGATTGTTGTTAGCCGACTCACCTTGTGCGATAAATATATTCCGCGCGAAATATTATGTCTGCACTTCCCTATCGGCGATGATTGTTGATAGTGTGATCGTCTATGATAACGATCATCGTGCACACACGATCATCCGTATTATCATACGATACATACGATCATACATATCGGCTTGCGATTTCCTTTGATGCGTGTCGGGAGACCGACAATATCTGGGTTATAGGCGATCGTAGGCGATCATAGACGATAGTTGTCGAGTAACCCGGGCACATCTTCTACACGATCGTGATCGCGCTTATACTTATTATTATTTTATTTTAATATTTATATGCATTTTTTATCTCATGCCACACGGCGGTACAATAAAGAAATAAATAGTTTAAAGACCTTGCGTTAAGAATGTAAATGGCTTTATTTAGCATTGCCTTTATACTAATTTGCATAGATCGCAACACAAGTATTAGCAAGATTGTAAGTATTAGCAATCCCATCCGTAAAGCAGATAACGTCCGCGTTGAGTCTTCTTAACGAATGCGCGAAAACGTCTTGGCTGCGAAAACTATGCGGCGGGATCCCAAGATTTGGCAAATGTTAGTGGTAGATAGACGCAAGTCTTGATATATTTTATCTCGATTCAGTAGTAATAAGTTGTGTGTGTTATACAGACTCCATACGACACCGGAGGTGTAGTGTTCCAGCCTGGGAAAGAAACTTCGTTGAACGTGGCCTTTACCCAACCTAACATCGGTGGGAACGGACGCTAGCATTTAAGAATAGTATTAATTACATATATAATTTAGATATTAATACAGTTTAAGATATTTATTGTATATATTAAACTCAATAAAGAAAATTATTACAATAAACGGAGTTTGTACCCAACAGTCGCCCCCCAATATATGTATAATTTGGGTATGTGACCAAAAGAGTTTTTGAATGTGGATGGATGTATGGCTAGGGGGGAGGCCGAAAAATAGATGAATGGATTGTGTGAAAAATAATATGCATGTTAAAGGAGTGGCATCAGAGTTGACGAATGATAGAGGAGAATGGAAGAAGACATAATGTGCCGACCCCACTTAGAGTGGGATAAAGGTAAGAGAATGATGATTAGTAGTAATGAGTTGACTTGCCTTGACTTGACTTGTGTGGATCAGGCTGAGTAGAATAGACCACTTTCTTACCGAGTAAAATACGACTAAGGTGAACGTAGCCAAATCATGTGACAGCATGTTTGTATCATGTTACCGACCAAACTTAGAGTGGAATAAGAGCAAGAAGATGATTAAAAATAATATAACTCTGTCCCATAGAATATTAGTAGCCGCGTTTAGCAATGATGGTATTGTTTTAGTTAACATCGTAACATAGTTAAAGCAAGGTTACAAATATAAAGGTTTATTCTACGCTATTTGCTAATCCCGTATCCATTCTTCTATTCTATACATATAATAAAATCATTGAGATGTCAAATCTCTATGCGTTTGTTCCCGCTAATCTCAAGTACCGCTGTTCCGATTTGGACTCTGTTTTTATTCATATGTAGCGGAAAGCCTTATTTACCATATAGGGTATATTTTACTTCAATCGGACAGTAAATAAAAAAGATATAACAATTTTAAGTTGAAAGGTCGTATACTACGAAACTGGTACTGGCATTGTTTTCGTTTTTCGCTATTCCTATTAGATTTCGTTTAAATAAGTTACAATTTTGTTCGTATACTAACGGCGTGTTACTATCCCACCAATGGGACACTTCGTCTTTTTAATTTAAATTAAAAAAGTTAATATATCTTTAAATTAAGCACGGCAAAGCGGGCTTGACATACTAGTTCGAACTAAAGTAATACTAAATATAATAAACACTGTAGCTGAAAAACAAATTAAAAAATATATATTATTAAATTCATCACACAAAGAGTTCATCTAAGCGAGACTCAAAATGGACGTCACGGACGTCGTGATAACAAAAAAATACAAAATAGAGGCAACTCTAGAGAATTATAATCCCGTTTATTACACAATATCCCCGGGCGGCGGTGGGGGTGCTGCGAAAGGGGGCAAATGCGAAAGGGGGGGGGGGGTTAGAGGAAGTTACCATTTAGACCTTCATAAGAAGCTCGGTCGTTATATAAATATAAATAAGTTGCCGTTCCGTGATATTATGTAAACAAATGTTTTATATAAGAGTGTATTAGAAAAACTCGTTATATTGTCTACAATTGCCAACTTCAACTGCATGCAGTGTGTGAGTGATAGTAGCATATCTTAACTGCAGGCAGCTACAACGTTTAACTTGTAACCATCAAATTGTATTTTTTTTGTTGAAAATATTATCCGTCGAGTTTCTTGCTGGTTCTTCTCGGTAGGAGTAAACTTCCTAATCAGTGGCAGCTTCTTTAAAACATTTCACGATTCAAAAGTACTGTAAACAGTCCACTTGATCATCTTATCCCACTCTAAGTGAGGTCGGCACAACATGTTATAAACATGATGTCACATGATTTGGCTGCGTTTTTACGACCGGCCACCTGCCTGACGTCAACTTACCTCTGTCGTATTTTACGACACCTCGGTAAGAAAGAGGGTGGTACTCTTCTATTCAGCCGGATACTACAAGGCGTAAACAAAAAATTGAATAAAAAAAATTTACTAATTAGACTTCGGTAGACTGCGATACGGTCAACGCTGACTTACTAGCTGCTACTAAAACCCAATGAAATTGTAAAAGCTGGACAATTATTTCATAAACTAGGCACCTGATAGTTGGATATTGGGCATAATAGTAGGCGTAACTGCGGAATTCCATATTTCAAAAGTTCTGATAGCACTACATACATTGACTACGACAATCTCAACGATCGTTTCGCCCCAACACCAAAGCATAGTCAGGAGATAGGTTCCACAACAAAATTGCAAAGAAGTGTAGTGTGCTGTTGGTGCTGGTGTTTTGTGATACGTGCAGTAACTATTCCTGCATATATAAGGTATAAGACCGGTTTATGATTCCTAAACTTAGTATTACATAGATTTTCTTAACAAACGCGGATTATAGCTAAATCATTCTCTAATAACCATAATTTTTGGAATTATTGCCGTCAATATTCTTTATTCAAATATTCTTTATTCAAATAAACTTGTAAAATAATAAAGTAGCACAACCAAGCAATATGCAAAGGAGGTTTCTCCGGGCAAATGAATATGACGTCACATGTTGTCTAAAGCAGGCTCGGCTGTGAGTTATGATTTTTTTGGACAGGAAAAAACCCTTTATTAGTTGTCACCGCCCGACGCGGATGAGCGGCGACTTTTGTTCCATCGCGCTGCTGATGGCAAGGCAAGATGACAGGTTACTATCACACACACTGGACATCTATGGAGTGGAGACTTGGACCATCCGAGCAAGGGAGAGACAGAGAATAGATGCATTCGAAATGGTCGGACGGACTGGACGGCCAAACGCACAAATGTATCTATTCTCTCTCAACTCATAAAAACCCGCCTGTTCAATATCTGTCTCCAATGCATACTTTCTTATTTCGGCCACATAGAAAGTGAATCGTAAAGCTGGTCATTGTGGGCAACACAGAAGGCAAATGGCCACGAGGCCCGTCGCCAACACGATGGTCTGACCAAGTGAAAGAAGCCAACTCCAAATACTTTCAGACGGTAAGGGCTACTTTGGAGCGGAATAGGTGGAGACAGATCATATGAAGAAAGGGTTCAGATGACCACGACCCTCAGTAATGATCGATTGAAGAAGAAGATTGAACACATTGCCCCCATAGCCTTTATGTATGTCTATAGTATGCATTACAACGAAACGTTACGCTTTAAAACACGAAAAAATGAATATTTAAATTTTCCCATTAACCATGCATTACCCGGACCTTCCCTTATCCCTTCCACGGTTGATTCCCATTTCCTGTTAATACACGCTACGGTGGGTTTAACGCTGTTTATGACCGCCATTTTTTTTACTACGAGCGAATATAAATTACGGCGATAACTCTGTTTGTCGTTGAGAAAAGTGAATTTGCTTGGACTAGAAAATCCTTTTGGGTTCTTATATTAGTAGTCTGAATGTAAATTTTAAATTTTTAAAAGATTGACTGCCGAGATTCATTGTGGTTCTTCTCGGTAAGAGAAACATTCCGACCTAGTCGTAGCTTCATTAATCATATAGATCTTTGACGATTCAAAAGTGCTTAAAAGAGCTTATTAAAAAAAAGACTAGTAAGCCCGCTGCGCAGAGCTTCATTTAAAGATAGAGCAGGTATAGCCACCAGGTTTTTTCTCTTATATGGACCGCTTGTTTACCACTATGCTGATAAAACTTTACAAAAATGACAGCAAAAATTGTCTAGTATATTAATCAAGCAATTTTCAATGCCTGAAATCAGCTATAAAACTACATTTTTACGTGACAATGTCTTAAATTATGTTGCGGCTTGGAGTCACTCATGAAAAAGTGTAACGCCCGCTCACGTCTGTTACGATGAGTCACCGAACGAAAGAGAGGCCCGCCGGACTGGCGAATGCCTTGCGTCTCTCTCCCACTCCAATCCATCACATTTAAAAAGACGTTGTCACGTAAAATCTTTGCCCGTAAAACCGACTTTACAGGCAACCGTTATTTTTTTAATTTTTGGGTGTGCGGCGATTGCTATTAGGCGTATAAACTATTCAATCTCAACTCTCACGAGAATAACATAATAAAGCATACCAAATTTTGCAACAGATTCGCCGTTAATTGGACCGTGCAAGTTGGCAAAGTTGATAATCGACGCTAAGTTAATGAGCAGACTCGCGCAATACGTTTTAGTTTACACTTCTGGCTAAGTGTTTAATAAGTTATACGGCGCGGAAAGGGTTTCAAGTATGGTACATAATTTAATATCTTTGATATTTAAATGAGTTAATCTTGTATATATATATATATATATATATATATATATATATATATATATATATATATATCTATATATCTATATATATATATATATATATATATATATATATATATATATATATTCGGAATCTCGGAAACGGCTCCAGCGATTTTCCTGAAATTCAATTAAAAAAAATTATTTTAACCCTGTTTTTGGGCATTAAAAAATACTAAAATTTATATTGAATTGAATTTTTGAATTATTTAAAATTTCATACAAAACGGTCAACTCCTAGTATATCGTCAATTACTAGTGCACTTAACTTAATTATTATTTGTTAGAAAATTGTCGTTACGTTACGTTATTAATAGATTAAATAGTTAAATTTATATAAACTTTCTTTTTCTCTATATGACCCGTACTCTCTTTCTTCTTGTCCTTTTCCTTCTGTTACTCAAAGGTTGACTGCAAGAGATCCCTTTTAGGGATAAGTCCGCCTTTATACATGTGCTTTTTTCATTTTTCTTTCTCTTTTCTAAGTCCTCCTGCCCTTATCCCACTCTAAGTGGGGTTGGCACAACATGTTATTACATGATTTGGCTGCGTTTTTACGACCGACTGCCTGCCTGACGTCAACTTACCTGTCGTATTTTACGACATCCGGTAAGAAAGAGGGTGGTCTATTCTACTAAACCGGACACCATACGATGCGTCAACTTACCTTAGTCGCCTTTTACGACACCTCGGTAAGAAATGAGGGTGGTACTATTCTATTCAGCCGGATACCACATGGCCGTTTCTCTTTTCTAAATATATGTATAAAAAGAAAGAAATAAATAAATTGGATGTAAATATGGAAGTTCGTCTCAGTCGTCATCTCTTTTTGCCCACTTATCATTTTGTCAAATGGCAAATCTCTACGTACCTTAGCGAATTCAATCTTGAGCGTGCAGCAACCGGAGTATATGTCACAGCCGTGGAGGGCCTCTTTCGCTCTCGTCGCTGAGTCGATGCTCTCGAATGTACGAATGCTGAGTTAAGGATCATAAAGCTTTGAAACAATGAAATAACGATTAATATAGGTACTAAGCTAAATTAAATAATAAATACACACACACACACACACACGGTTGTCCGTGCCCAAGGTAACTTAATACTTATGTTATGGGTGACAGAGAACTGGCAAATATCACTACATAGTATAAAACAAAGACGCATTCTTTGTTTGTCCATATATCCCTATGTATGCTTCATTCTTTAAAACTACGCAACAGATTTTGATGCTGATTTTTTTAATAGATCGATTATTTCGTAACATAATAAACGATTTTTTTAATCGATTATTTTTAAAGGAATAAAAATCGATTATTTATTAATCGATTTTTTCTACTCCATGTCACATCCCTACTAGGACGTTCTTGTTGTATTGTGTGCCTACTCAAGCTAATTAAAGTATTTTAATTAAAATCCGTGGCTCAAGATAGTGGACATCAAACTAGAAATAGACCTTAAACGAAATCCGGGACGTCCCACAAAATCGTTACAGATGGTATCAGGAGCGTGATATCAAACACCGATTACCATCGATGAGATTTTTACGATCATTCAAGCGTCTGCCGACGTTGACTGAGGCTCCACAACTCGTAATATCATTAAGGTTGCGGTCTGAGTGACGAGCGGCGCGGATTTTAGACGTTTCGAGAATTAAAAAAAAAAATAACTAATAGAATTAGGCGTTACTTTGCAATAGCAAAGTGATTTTCTCTAATTGCCGATTATTATCGGCATCGGCAGAAAATCACAATGTGTAGTGCATGCGTTTTAGGTATTAATCTATTTTATTTTATTTATTTATTTTTATAAGACCAACTAAAAGCATTTTACAATACTTAATTTAACGAAAACATTATTGGTATATAATATACTCTAAATCTGTGTAAAACACCTTTAAAAGTTAGTACAACATTTGTATGAGTGAACAATTACCACTATCCTTGCTTAATACCTCGTTACGATACGAAGTAATTAGATGTAGGTATTGTTAGCTTGCGTGAAATAATAAGATAATATTTAAGTTTACAAAGACTGTATTCACTGTTTCTCCGTCCACTGTCACACAAAAGCTAACTTTTAACACGCCCGGAACGTCACCTGTCAAAAATGTTTCCCGCTCTTTTGCTGTTCGAAACGCACACTAAAACTACTAATACATTAATTGGCAACACTGTCCAATCCCTAACAGTATGCTGTATGTAAAAGATATGAAAATAGATATTACACTCTACACCTAAATGGTGAGTGATATATGAATATGATATTGTTTTGCTAAATATAACGCTAACATTATATTTAGCAAAACATTATCATATTCATTTATAAAAAAAAATTATTTTCTTATAATCTAATACCTTTAAATGAGAATTTTAGAAATGGCTCTAACGCTTTTCATAAAATTTAGTATGTAGAGGGTTTGTAAGGATATAAATCGATTTATTTAGTTTTCATTTAAAAAAAATGTATTACCCCTTTTTTATAGCACTGTTACTGTCATGGCTACAATATTATTAGTATCCTTTGAAAATTCAATGAGAATCCTAGAGAAATTGTACTATCCTGTGAGCAATCCTTTACACTAGAAAAATAGAAAAAACAAAAATGACATGGCCTATAAAGAACATTCTACCCGCTCCCGCTTACGCGAATCTCATGGTTATACTCCCTATCTAATATCGCAGACGCGGCGACTGTCATTTCGGGCCGGAAGTTTGGGCAAATTTGAATAAAAGCATCGTCGCAAAGTGGAAGAAAAAAATTATATTGCCACCGCAAAAGTTAAACGAAGAAACGTTTGAACGCGACATTTTTTAAGGAAACATTAAATTATGCAATAGACGAATATAATTCTACTAAGTAATTGGTTTCAACTTTCAGTGTGTTTTACGATACGTATTGGCAACGAGGCGATGATTTTGGCCAAGGGGATGTGTTAAAATGTGCAAAGCATTGGAATGGCGACCCTGCACCGGAAAGCGCAGTGTCGGATGATCCCCTACTAGATAAACTGACACCTCAAAAAGGTCGCGTGAGCCGCTTGATACACGCGGCACAAAATGGTATGTTGTGGAGATCCCATGAAGAGACCTATGTCCAGCATTGGACGTCCATCGGTTGAGAAAGAAGAAGAAGAAGTAACTGGTTTCAACTTTCAATGTGTTTTACGATACGTATTAGCGTCAAGGCGAACTTAACCTGAGCCGTTCCTCGCAGGCTGATAACTGGATAATGGCCAAGGGGGATGTGTTAAGAGGTGTGGAAAGTGCTGGAATGGCGACCCCGTACCGGAAAGTGCAGTGTGGGAAGATCCCCTACTAGATGGACTGACGACCTCAAAAAGGTCGCGGTGAGCCGCTGGATACACGCAGCACAAAATCGTATGTTGTGGAGATCCCATGAAGAGACCTATGTCCAGCATTGAACGTCCATCGGTTTGAAGAATAAGAAGAAGGATGTGTCAGTGGGAGCATCTATTAAAGTCACTTGTCTCGCCGGCTGTAGATCCAGAAGAAAGAAGGGTGTCATCTCCGTGAGAGTATCTTCTTTCGTGGTTTGTCATGACTGTTAATTCAATCCTTCGGGGTCAACTTACTTGTCTAAACCAGGGGGAGGGGGAATCAAATCTAGATTAACGTTGTCCTGATCATTTCCCAGTACCGTAGCTAGCGGTGAAGGTGGCTCTAACTAGTAGGAGCCCGCGAGGCCCTTTGGTGGACGAGAATGCAATGGGGCTATCTCCTTAGAAGGCAAATGTGATGGATTTTCTTTGTGACAATTAGATGGCGTTAATAGATGGTTTTCGCTAATGTTTGCTGTTCTCAAACGTGAAAACTTATCAAGAGACTACTCGAATGGCATTTACCCCATTAAACAAAGTTTATACTTGTGTTATGGCTGACAGACTACTGGTAACCCAGATTCGAAGAACCAGCAAATTATTTTTAGAAAATGTAAGCCCTAAGCGGGAATCGATCCCGCAAACCACGAAGCTGAAGGCAGGGTACTGCCACCTATGCCAACGGCCAGTCAAATGAATTATTGCCAGAGTTCGTTTGAAAATAATACGCGTACGTAAATCAAATAATAAAATTCTTAACGCGGACTATGTTGAGCCTTCCTTTACGTCCGCTTCGTGCGCCGGTCGGCAGGCAACTGGCATCGGAACGTAAAAAAATTGAAATGGTCGTGTATTACACCGAGATGAGAATTATTTTTATTTTGAACGATACAAATAGCAAGAACAAAGGATAATGTTATTGGTAACCTCTAATGAAGATAAGTGGAATGATAATAGTGATAATGTGAGAACGGGTCGCTCACGTTCGCAGGAACAACATTTCAGCTCCCCTGCACGGTTGAAAATGATAAACCGAATCCTGACCTGGTTAAAAAAACTATGGGCGCCTGGAGGAATTAAATACCCTCAAACAGCTCAGCGCAGGAGAATCTACTGCAACTATTCTACCGAGAGAATATCTCCGAACTCAATTTGGAATTGAGACCATAAAGATGCTCAGCAGTGAGCACTTGACTGAAGGAGCAGGGAGGAATGATTATGATATGGCTACACTTCAAAAGGAATGATAATATTTAAACCTGTGATGGACCTCCGCAAAGCTCTATAAATTATGACCAAATTTATTATGTCTTTTAACCTAAAGCGACCGAACAAAATTATAAGAGAATGAAATTTCTAAGCACACATAGTCATCCAATACGTTTTCTATTATTAGCTTTTACCCGCAACTTCGTTTGCGTGGACTGTTGTCGCATGATAGGTTGATAATAAATGGCACTTTTCTATTCCTTTATAATTAACAAGATCTCTATATATATGTTATCCCGGTGTATAAGGAATAAGTGTGGCAAATTTCATTGATATTGGTTTATTGGATTCGCCGTGATAGAGTTACAAACATACATCCATACTCAAAAACTTTTGCATTTATAATATTAGTAGGGTTAGTAGGACGGCTTATATGGGACTCTATTCATGCAAGTCCAAAAGTTCTTATACTTTTAACCCTTAATTAGAAACCTACTAATAAACAATCAAAGAACCTCTCATGATCAAAAAACATAAACGCTGCGTCGACATTTATAATTACCGTAATAATATTTTCATAAATTCTTGACACGTGATTTAGAGTGGTATGCCATAATTGCATTCATCACATTATCGCGTGTGCTGGCCGATTTGTTAATTACGGGTGATTGAACTACAATGGTTATTAAATTTTGGCGTCCTTTCGTGCGGTTTCGTATGTAATCTATACTAATACATAAAGCTGTAGAGTTTGTTTGTTTGAACTCGCTAATCTCAGGAACTACTGGACTGATTTAAAAAATTATTTTTGTGCAACATAGTCCATTTATTGACGAGGGCTATAGGCTATGTAGCATGCAGCTAAGATGAATAGGACAGGAACAGAAAAAATATTACGAAAACGAGTAAACGGTTACAGTTATTAAAAAAGCATATTTCACAAAATTGTTCCGCTCTTAATGTTCTAAATAAAGCTCCGCGACAGCACATGTCTAGCTTTAAAGGTTAACCCACTGTAACCATTTTTATGGCTATCAAAACTCTTCTATCTTTCAACGCGGGCGGAGCCGCTGGCGTTTGCTAGTCCTAAATATGAGTATTAAGATTTAATGACAAATATAATAATTTATAGAATTTGGCATTATTTCGTATTGAATATGTGTTTCAAAGCAAAATAAACGGCTACTAATGTGATTTTTGTGTAGTGTATCTAGTAATATTAATTTTTTGTACTATTAATGGTTTTTATTTGTATTATATGTTTTTTTCTACATTTTTTGTTGTTCTGTTAGAAATTAAGTGGTGTTAAAAATAAAGAGAATAAATAAATAAATAAATAATGGTTAGCAATCTACTTATGATTATTTGAATTGAATTGAACAGATTGAATTAGTAACTCTATGTTGCCATGTTTCTATTTTCTTAGCTGTATTGCATCTGATGTACGAGAAAATAATAAATAAAATTATTTAATTAAAATCAACATCGTAAAAAATTTATTATGTTACAGCACCGTGTAACAGGCGGCCGATATTTACGCACAACGTGTTCGCAATATTTCAACGGTGGATTTTTTTTTATTTCATTTCAAAACGCTCACCCGTAAATCAAGCGCTGAAATAGTTTTATTTGTTTGATTCCAAACGATCGCATCTCGCATATGTTTTCCATTATTCTCTATGATTTGCGTTTACATTATATTCGTTGGGAGATTTATTCCCGTGATTGGCGCGGCATAATTGATTGCGAGATCAGTGTTATTGTTGAGAGGGTGTATTAATCAAGTAAAGAAATACTTTGTTGGATTAATGGAACGGATGAAATGTAAGTCATAATGGCAGCATTTTCTTTGTGTGGAAGAGGAGTGTGGATTAACGACAGGCCTTTTTACTAATCCGTGCTAATATTATACATGCGAAATTCATTCACACATTCACTACCACAATATGAAAAATATTTTCAGTATACTCCACGAACACATTGGGATTTTATTGAACACTACTTTTAATTCCCTCTAAAAGCGGATTATAGTAAAATAATAGCCTAATTACTTTTGTATTTTGGTACTTCGCAAAGTAACGCCTAAATTATAAATTACAACAATATGATGTTACACCGCCGTGTGGTATCCGGCTGAATAGAATAGTACCACCCTCATTTCTTACCGAGGTTTCGTAAAAGACGACTAAGGTAAGTCGACCCGCCGTGTGGTGTCCGGCTGAGTAGAATAGACCAACCTCATTTCTTAACGAGGTGTCGTAAAAGGCGACAAAGGTAAGTTGACCCACCGTGTGGTATCCGGTTTAGTAGAATAGACCACCCACTTTCTTACCGAGGTGTTGTAAAATACGACTAAATTAAGTTGACGTCAGGCAGGCGGCCGAGCAGGCTCCTCCCGAATTTGGGAGGGCCTAATGCAGGCTGCCGGCGATTCGGTGCCGGTGGTTCGGTCGATGGCCCTGTACGGCGCCCCCGTATGGGCGGGGCGACTGACCGCGAGATCCTTGCCTCTGCTGCGCAGGGCGCAGAGGGTCATGGCGGTCAGACTTGTGAGGGGCTACCGGACCATCTCTGGCGAGGCGGCCTGCGCCTTGGCCGGGTCCCCTCCATGGGATCTAGAGGCCGAGGTGTTAGCTCAGGCCTACCACCGTAGAGTCGAAGCCCGTTCACCGGGGGGAGACTTAGCGGCGGTAGAGGTGGATTGGTGGAGGGCAGCTCAGGAAGAGCTCCTCCGTCAATGGAGCGGCGGCTTGAATCGCCCAGTGCAGGAGCCTGGACGATTTCGGCCATCCAGCCCATTCTCCAGGGCTGGGTCGCCAGGAGGCATGGGGTCCTCACCTTCCGCCTGACACAGGTGCTTTCCGGACATGGTTGTTTCGGGTGGTATCTGTGGAGGGTGGCCCAGCGCGAAGCGACTGGTGAGTGCCACGAGTGCGGCGCCGACTTTGACACGGCGCTACACACGCTTGCAGACTGTCCAGCTTGGGCGGTTCAGCGAGCGGAACTCGTGGCACAGGTGGGGCACGATCTCTCCCTGCCCACTGTGGTTCGCGCCATGGTGGACACGGAGCGATCGTGGGCAGCGATGGCCTCCTTCTGCGAGGATGTTATCTCGCGGAAGGAGGCGGCGGGGCGGATCCGGGAAGTCGAGTCCTTGGATCCAATCCGCCGCAGGCGAGCGGGGCGCAGGCGACTCGCCGAAGTCCGTCGCATGCCACCCTAACGGGGACCTCCGAGCGATCCGAACGGGGCTTTATCGGACGCTCGCTGGAGTTAGGTCCCCGAGGCGTTCGATGCATCCGGTGCTCCCGATGCATCGTCCAGCGGAGGGAGGGGCCACTTTCAGAGAGGCCTCGACCCAGAGGTGGCGCACTCTGGGCTACAGAGTTGCTGCTGGCGGGGATGGGGGGCAATGTCTTCATGGGTACCCTATCCCCGCCACCAGCAGCGTAGTGGAGCACACAGGTTATTTTAGTCGGTGCGAGTCCGACATAACCGTCGCCTGTCCCCGTCGGGCGGCGGTACCCATAAGGGGTTTTTTCCTGTTTAAAAAAAAAAAAAAAAGGCAGGCGGCCGCTCGTAAAAACGTAGCCAAACAACAGTCATGTAACAACATGTTTATAACATGTTGTGCCGACCCCACTTAGAGTGCGATAGGGGCAGGAGGATGATGATGATACTAATATTATAAATGCGAAAGTTTTTCTGTCTGTTACATCTTTACCGCTGCACCCATTCATTATCACAATATCAACAATCGTTGCAGGAGATATACTCCATGCATGTATAAGGTTTGAACACGGATAGTACACTCTACGCTTAGCATTACATAGATTCTCACTAATCGCGGATTGATCCTTCCCCTGCCCTTATACCACTCTAAGTGGGGTCGAAACAACATGTTTGAAACATGTTCTTACATGATTTGGCTAGAATTTTACGAACGGCCGCTTGCCGGACGTTAGCTTGCCTTAGTCGCGTTTTACGACACCTCGGTATGAAATGACGGTGGTCTATTCTGCTCAGCCGAATACCACACGGCGGGTCACTTTACATTGCAAAATAATAGTCTAGTTAATCTTTAATATTTAAATGAGTTAATTTTGTATGTATTTATAAATATTTTCGGAATCTCGGAAACGGCTTCAACGATTTTACTGAAATTCAGCATGTAGGGGTTTTGGGGGAGAACAATCGATCTAGATAAGTTTTATTTTTAAAACAAATTCGTTTTATCCCTGATTTCGGGCTCTAATTTTTTTTTGAAATTTACGTTCAATACAATCACAATTTTTCGCTGTCAAACGTAAAATCATGGTAGTTCATTTGGGGAACGGGCGGAACGGGGAGAGGTGGAAATACCTAGTATCGAACCCCACCTGCCCTATTAATTTTTCATTTTTCTTTTCAATTTTTTTTTTATTTAATTTTTTTACATCATTTTAAAAATTACGGAGCATGGCTCGGTACTCGGGTTACTTAAAATAAATAAGTTAATCTTTTTGAATGGAAATAGTTTAAATATCTCGCGAGCGACCATACACTTTACATCATCATCATCATCATCATCCTGCCCTTATCCCACTCTCAGTTGGGTCGGCACAACATGTTATAAACATGCTTTCACATGATTTAGCTGCATTTTTAACGAACGGCCGCCTGCCTGACATCAACTTACCTCTGTCGTATTTTACGACACCTCGGTAAGAAAGAGGGTGGTCTATTCTACTAAACCTGATACCACACGGTGGGTCAACTTACCTTTGTCGCCTTTTACGACACCTCAGTAAGAAATGAGGTTGGTCTATTCTACTCAGCCGATCATACACTTTACATTATTCCTAAAGTTCAGAAATACGATATCGCGGGTTAGAAGCCAGTATATACATATTAAGATGTTAAACAAAACATCTTCCGATTTTACAACCGATTGCTTTGATTTTTATACTTCTTTAAAATAACTCTTATGTTGTAAGTGTTAGGGTTCACTTTAAGGCTTGACGAAACACCAAATTTTATAGCCGCAGTTAAGACGTCAACATTTCAACTGTTGGGTAGTTCGAAAATATTTATCTTACCTAAGGATACTAGTATTTATAGAGCTCACCTAGTTTTAAAAATAGGTTCATTGTATGTTTTTATAACACTGACGAAAAAACATGTTCTATGCAACTTAAACAAACATAAGTAAGACGGACTAGTTGCTATCCCACTGCTGAAATACGGTCTTGAATCGAACGAGTATTGGACATCAGGTAACAGAAAACATTGATAGTCTCGAACAAGATGTAAGTATTCGAGATTATGTAACAGGTAATTAACAGACTAGTCTCGAATGCGGTACGAGTGTTGGGAATCAGGTAACCGGTAATTTTAATTTTTGTACATATAAAATTTAAACAATTATAAAACGATAGGTGATGTATATAATAGACAAAGTAGGAACCAACATAAGTTTGCGGCTTCTGCATTTCGCCTTGCAAAAGTATGTAAATCGTTTGTGGGTTTGGGTATAAGATTCTATAATAAAACTACGCAATCATTTTTAGCTTTGCCATTACAGCAGTTTAAGTAACACTAGTAAAAAGAGGCTGATTCAGAAAGCCTACTATACTGTTGAATATCACTTAGAAGACAAGATAATGTGTAGATATAGCTCGCTTAGACCCTGTACAAGACAGTAATGACTAAATATAACAAGTAGTAAAAATTATCTTTTTAAAAGAGCAACCGCCGAGTTTCTTGCAGGCTCTTCTCGGTGGGAACAGCTTTCCGAACCAGCAGTAGAGTTGACGATTCAAAAGCACTTGTTTATAAGTTTATTTAAATAAAGAATATTTTGAATTTTACAGAATAGTCTCGAACGAGACATGAGTAGTAGAGATCGGGTAACATGTGATTAACAAAGTAGTGTCGAATGCGATACGAGTATTAAAAATAAGGTAACAGATATAATTGACGGACTAGTCTCAAAGACATGATTATTGAAGCTCAAGTAACAGGTAGTTAACAGACTAGACTCGAATGCGATACGAGAATTGCAAATCAGGTAACAGGTATTATTGACGGTGTTGTTTCGAACGAGACATGAGTAGTAGAGATCGGGTAACATGTAATAAACAAACTAGTCTTGAATGCGATAGGAGTATAAGAAATCAGGTAACCGGTAAGAGATATGATTGACGGACTAGACTCAAACACATGATTATGTAGATTAAGTAGCAGTATTAATAAAATATATCCAAAATTGATGACCATTGATCTTATGCTAGCTTATTTAAAGAAGTTCTCAACAAAGATTTATTTATGTATCCCAAAAAATGGAAACTAAAAAAGTTAGTACAAGTACAACCGTAATTCCATCAACGACTAAAAAAGGGTTAAGAAGTGGGAGTCACTGAAGAAATTAACAATGAAGGTGTTCTGGATTTAACTCAAGAATCTACAATGACGGCACTTGAATCTCTCCATGGCAATGAAGTAGCCGAATATAATGAGAAAAAGCCAAATTTATATACAACAGCTCGTCTAGCTACTGCATCGGCAAACCTATAGAAACCAAAGCATACTACGAACAACGTATGGCTACGGATGAACCAAAGCCCGACAATATTCAAGCGCATAGAAGCATTCAAGAAATTAAAGATTCACCTAATTATTTACACAATAACGGGTAAAAAACATGTAGGGTATAGTTTTATGATCATAACATTGTTATGTATTAGCCATAATAATCAAAATTTTCTTATTATCAAAAAGTTTGAAATGAGAAAAAATGTGCCGTTTTCGTATCGTGTCGCAATCGCGTCGTCGTCGTCTAGTTAGAAAAAGCCTCTTTCAACCCATTTCCTATTACTATCCACCTGTTGTCCTCCATTTGGAAACGAAACACTACTAAAAACTCATCAGGCTAATTTCGATCATAAACCCATAATAATAAGACTGAATGTTGAACCCCACTCGGCGACAGGTATAAGTATAGTGGTGTATATTTTCATAAAAAATACTCCACTATCAAACATTAAGGCGTGTTTATTTATATCCCCTTTTTGGTGGTTTGTAAGGGCGTGGTATCACTGACAGCGATTAATTATAACGTAAAGGCGGGGCGACAATTCAAATTTCAATTAATCTCAATGATTTACAAATAAACGAGGCAGAGCTTATTATATGACCAGTGTAAAAATAAGTAAGTGATGGTCCAATAATAGAGTGTCTATGCAATGTGCGTCATTTCATAATTATCACTCGATACTACTATCACTTTTGAATCATGAATTGTAAAAAAAAAAAAAATTAAATTATTAATAAAACGCTTTGCAATTCCAAAAACTAACACCTACAATAACAAACTATTACTAAAATTATTTATAGAATTAGTCGTTTGCTTGCGGAGATCCATAATATACAAGTAATAATATTAACTTTACTTTTGAACTATCACTCAGTTAACCTTGTTTAGGCTTAAATAAATGAAAGGTTAAATACAGGTTACTTAATAATAAGGTCAAATAGGATTGCACTTTTTGTCACGACGTGTCAGAAATTGCGTTGCATTTTGACCATTATATCTATATCTTCTAAAGTATGAGACAGGTGTTTTAACGATTTTTACGAAAGTGTTCACAACGTGTCCACCGCTGTAGATACTAACGTGTCTTGTCACCGAACCGTTGCCAACAAAATGCTATGGGCTATAATGCGTGTCGCCACAGGAGCGACAAAAGAGTGCAAAGTGATATTTAAAAACAAACCACCAAGAGCGATCATCATTCTAGTGCTACTGCCATTAGTTGTTCCAACTAAATAAAATAAAAATACATGTTGTACCGTTTGTATCGCCATTAGTTAAAAATAAAATGTTAACACAAAAATAATTAACAAATAATTTATATGAGACAAGTTAATTTATAAAAAAATCGTTTCGATTATTTACCCGCCTCGCTATATATCGGCCCACCCGGAACGATGGCGATGAAAAATATACCGCCTAGTTTTATGATTCACACCATTGGCCTAAGAGATTCGGCTTTTTATATTATTGGGCTATGGGAGAACGCAAAATACGTTTTGTTATAACAAGCCATGACAGTAGTAGATTTTGGCCGTGTGGTATCCGGCTTAATAGAATAGACCACTCGTATTTCTTACCGAGGAGTCGTAAAATACGTAGCCAAATCATGTGGCAAGATGTTTATTATATGTTTTGCCGACCCCACTTAGAGTGGGATAAGGGCAGGAGGACGACAAATGGCAAATCCCGCTTCATAGTAAAATTAGATAAATGCCGTCATATATATGACGTGATTGATTTTGTCGTATATTTGAAAAGGATATTCAACCATCGCCTGTACACCATTCTTCTTGAAGACCACGATCCTCTGCACCTGCCCGTGTGGTGTGCTGATCGTGTGTACGACATCCTGGAACAAGACAGAAAATATTTACTTCTTTATTTTATTTAATACTTAAGTGCGCACAGAATATCTATATCGTTAAGCAAAAACTTTGTGTATATCTTTTTATTAAAATTGCCCAGGCAGAACAGTATCCGAAACCGATCCGGAAACGCTTCCAAAGGGAGATCGTTCCATAAAATGGTGGTAGCGCAGAATGAAATTATTTGAAATCCGTAGTGGATCACCACGCATCCTGATGGCAAGGATGATATTTTAACATGTGATGTACAGTGCTGCTGTCAAGATTGGCTCTAGACGAGGGAAATCCTCAACTTTTAATGGACATGAAATTCTCAAATCAAAATAATCTTTATTCAAATAAGCTTCTACAAGCACTTTTGAATCGTCAAGGATCAATATGATTAATGAACTGGTTTGGAATGTTGCTCTTACCGAGAAGAACTTTTTTATCATCCAAATGATTTTAAATTTTGTAATATGCTTTATGTATAAGTAAATCTCTTGTACTTAACTTAAACCTTTATGTAGACTGGTCTAGTACAGATTGCGGAATGTTATTGTAGAAGCGAATACCGAGGCCATCTAAAGAGTTGCTAACTCTGCTAAGTCGCGACACAGGTTTGTAAGCTTTTTGTGACCTCTCGTATGTCTAATTATTATTATATTAAAAGCTTTCTTAATTTGAAGTATTGTACAAAACCATATATTAAAAATTTCGCTACAATACACGATAGGGGAAAACCTATATAATGCTAAAAGTAAGAAACACACACTGTGTTTTTAATTAAATAAAGTAAATACAAAAGTAATAATAAAATTATTTTGCTATAATCCGTGATAATGTAAAATAGAAAATATATATAATGCTAAATGTAGAGTGGTTCAATTAGTTTTCATACCTGATACACGCAGGATTCGGAAAAACACAAACCTCCACCTCCGACACAAACTCGCAAAGCTTTGCGATTTTGTCGTGGAGTCTATCTCTTGATGGTGCTTCGGTTGCAGGGGGAAACGATTATTTAGTTTCTGATAGTGAACGTATGTAGTGCTTGTGTATCGTGGTAGCGGTGGTGGAGGTTTGTGCATGTTTTTTTATGAATCATCATCGCGGATTATAGGAAAATTATTTTATTATTACTTTGTATTATGGATCTCCGCAAAGTAACGCCTAATTCTATAAATTATTTAAACTGAATGCACTGAAAGTAGAATAGTATTAAGATAAAATCACATGCAGCAGTAAACTCCATTTCAGTTCGTCTTCAGACAGAATTCTCTCCAAGTACATTGCATTACACCTGTTTCAGGTAAATGCCGGTGTTTTCCAATTTGCTTGGACTGCGCTCTACGACGTGCCTGGAGAGTAGATTGCATCTAACTCTACGGGCATGTAGATCTATACTAATATTATAAAGAGGAAAAAATTGAATGTATGCTTGTAATGTTTTCACACAAAAATTACTGGACTGATTTCAAAAATTCTTTCACCATTGGTAAGCTGCATCTTTACTGAGCAACATACGCTATCATCATCTTCCTGCCCTTATCCCACTCTAAGTGGGGTCGGCTCAACATGTTATAAACATGCTGTCACATGATTTGGCAGAGTTTTTACGACCGGCCGCCTGCCTGACGTCAACTTACCTCTGTCGTATTTTACGACACCTCGGTAAGAAAGAGGGTGGTTTATTCTACTAAACCGGATACCACACGGTGGGTCAACTTACCTTAGTCGCCTTTTACGACACCTCGGTAAGAAATGAGGGTGGTCTATTCTACTCAGGCGGATACCACACGGCGGGTCGACTTACCTTAGTCACCTTTTACGACACCTCGGTAAGAAATGAGGTTGGTCTATTCTACTCAGCCGGATACCACACGGCTTTGAACATACGCTATATAACATTTAAAAAAAAAATTGTGATCTGTCATAAAAATGTAATAAGGTAAAAAAAATCTATCATCGCATACACTGCAGTATGTACGCGGGTGAAACAGCGGGATATTACTAGTTTTAAAATATAAAATGAAATCCGTACTAATTAAATATTATAAATGCAAAAGTCTATGTATATCTGTCTGCCTGTCACGCTTTCAATTGTAATCTTTTGGAGCAATATAGATAAAATTTGGTACTTATCATCCTGCCCTTATCTCACTCTAAGTGGGGTCGGCACAACATGTTACAAACATGTTGGCACATGATTTTGCTACGTATTTTACGACCGGCCACCTGCCTGACGTAAAGTACTCACAAACTTTCGCATTTATAATATTAGTAGGAGTAGAATAAGATAGGATAAGATAGGATAGGATAATATAGGATAAGATATTAATGTGAATTTGTTCTTCGGATATATTTGAATTTAAATGAAATGAAAATAAAATGAAAAGAATTTATTCAACTCTATGTACTAAATGTAACAGAAAAAACAAATAAATCTAATTATATACTACCTATTATCATTAAACTTAATGTCTATTACCTTTAGTACGTAGATCTGAATGGGCCTTCATCTCAGTATGCGCTGAATGTCCAAATTAAGACATTCAGCACTGATTTTCAGATGACGCCCAGCAGATGACGTCACGGACATAAACTATAACTACTTACTTATTTATTTTATTTAACTTATTATTTTTAATAATTAACTTCTAAATCTACTTATTAAAGTCTCCTAATATTATAACAATTTTTTTTTTACTATTATACTATCATGAATTATACTAGTGTTAAATAAATGGAAGCTGTGGTAGCCCAGCTCTAGACAATTCTGGGGATATGTGCAACCTACCAATCCGCATTGGAGCAGCGTGGTAGGTCTTAGCTCCAATCCTTCTCTCCAAAAATGGAGAGAGGAGGCCTATGCCCAGCAGTGGGATAGTAACAGGCTGCTACTTACTTACTTACTTAAATAAATGAAGAAAATATAAATAAAAACATAAATTTCAAACTAGTATTAGAGCCTGTGCAGAAGCGGCAATTTCTAGACGCATAAATAAACATACACATGTTTGTCTGTCAATTTATATGACATCTGTTTATACAGTGTTACCTTACACCACTTTAATGTATTTTATCGAAGGGAAATCCATTGGATGTTGATGGCAGCTACCTTTTATCGACGCAAAAAAGTAGGTATTTTTGCTGTAGCAACGTTACTCTTAAACGGATGAACAGATTGTGATTTTGTTATATACATATTATCAAACTAAGACCCCAGAAGTGTTTAGAAGAACACTATTAAAGTGAGGCTGATACAGAAAGCCTACTATACTGTTGAGGATTATTTAGACGATAAGAATACGTGGATATAAATATTGTTCGACCCTGTACAAGATAGAAATGACGCCGTGTGGTATCCGGCTGAATAGGGTAGTACCACCCTCATTTCTTACCGAGGTGTCGTAAAAGGCAACTAAGGTAAGTCGACCCGCCGTGTGGTATCAGGCTGAGTAGAATAGATCACCCTCATTTCTTACTGAGGTGTCGTAAAATACGACAGAGGTAAGTTGACGTCAGGCAGGCGGCCGGTCGTAAAAACGCAGCCAAATCATGTTACAGCATGTTTATAACATGTTGTGCCGACCCGCTAGAGTGGGATAAGATGATGATGTACAAGATAGTAACGATTAAATGTAACTAGTATTGAGAATTGAATTTTTAAAAGAGCAACCGCCGAGTTTCTTGCTGGCTCTTCTCGGTAGGAACAGCTTTCCGAAGCAGCAGTAGAGTTGACGATTCAAAAGCACTTGTTTACAAGTTTATTTGAGTAAAGTATATTTTGAATTTGTATGTATGTGATCGATTTTCTCAAAATCTAATGAACGGATTTTTGTATGATTTTACTAAAAGATAGTGTTATTTTTCTGAAAGATTTAAGTTAATATTACATTATAATGCAAATTGTGTTAAATAGGCGGTAGAAAAAAAACTTGCTTGCTTGCTGGAAAATTTAGATGCGCCGCGTAAACCGGCAGAGATGCACTACAGATTTTTTTTTTTTTTTTGTTTTTTTTTAATATAAGGCCGTCCGTCCCTATAGTAAGTAACTTAAAACTTGTGTTATGGTAGACATACAACTAGTGAATATGTACTTATATATTTTTTAAATACATACTTAAATACAAATATACACCCAGGCTCAAAGACCATCAAATTGATTCAAATTCAAATTCAGAATTTTCAGCATTCAGAAAATTCAGATTTCTAAAAAATGTTTGCCCTCGGCGGGAATCGACCCGCGACCAGCGGAGCTGAAGGCAGGATCACTGCCCACTGCGCCAACGGGCTAGTAAAAAAAAGTGATGTACTAGAGAATTGTAGATCAATAAAAAAAAATACTATAAAAAAGTCCGGGATAGCATATCTTTATCTCTTATGGTTAACTCACAAGACTAACTTTTATGTTAAAAAATATGTAACACACTGATGTCTATTAGTAAGTAAGAATCTATTAAACCGTAGCATTAAAGAATTACAAACACATGTTCCCAAACATGTTCCCCGTTTATAATACCAGTAAGTGGATGGATAACTAACGTGTACGGTTTCCGAACCAGATGGGAACTTGTCCAAGATGTCAGGAACTTTCTCTGTAATGCACTGAACATCCGAAACTATACAACGTGAACTTTATACAAGTTCGCGCAGTTTGGTACAATAGTTACTGTATACGTATCTTTTACGTTATGTCGTTAAATACAAACTATTATTAGAAACTAGTAAGTAAGTAAGTAGCGGCCTGTTACTCTCCCACTGCTGGGAATCTCTTCTCTCCGTTTTTGGAGAGAAAGATTGGAGCTAAGACCTACCACGCTGCTCCAATGCGGATTGGTAGGTTACACATATCTCCAGAATTCTCTAGAGATATGCAGGTTTCCTCATGATGTTTTCCTTCACCGAAAAGCGTGTGATAAATTGCAATTATCAATAAGACACATAAGTTTTAACAGAAAAACTCATTGCATGCCCGGGTTTGAAACCCTGACCTCCTCGTAAGAGTCGCACGGTGCAACCGCTGGGCTACCACAGCTTATTACATAAACTAGTAGAAACTCGCAAGTTCGTTTGCATCTACTTTTTAAAATTACCTGCAATTACGTACTATTATTGTTTTTTTCTTATTCCCGTAAGAAAAACATAATTTTTCGAATGAAACGCGAATGAAAGTCCTATAAGTAATCCCAGTATATATATTCTCGTAAGATTATTGTTGGTTTATGCAGTGCACGTGACTGTAGCTGACAGCAGTTTTTTTCAGTTTTCTTCTAAATCGCGACCTTCTCAACACAATTTAGATAAAAATGTTCTTTATCATTAAACTAAACCTTCCAGAAGAATCGCACTATCAATCGCCAAAAATCAGTTCAGTAGATTTTGAGGAAATCAACTACATATAAACACCTTTTGGGGGGCTTTGTTTTATAGTAAGTATAGATATAAGAGTTATAATTTTAAAAGCGCAACCGCCGAGTTTATTGCTGGCTCTTCTCAGTAGGAACATCTTCCGAACCAGCAGCAGAGTTGAAGATCAAAAGCACTTGTTTACAAGTTTACTTGAATAAAGAATATTTAAAATTGGAATAAGATCAAAACCAAAAATGGATATACATTGTTTGAGACAGATCTGACGCATCAAAATCGAAATGAGATTCGTTTGAAGTGATACTCACTTTAAAATATCACTACAGTTCAAACAAAACACTATGATGTATATTGCAAGGGATTCTTGGAGACATTGGAAATAACATAGAAACCAAAAGGTCCGAACAAGAATAAAAAACAAAATATATTTTGTGACAGCGGCGTAAGATCAAAGGAATGCTGCGTGTGGTAGGGAGACCGCGTAGCGTCAGAAAAAAAGGCATAACAAAATATTTTGCATCACTCCTTTAAATTGACTACTTGTTAACTCCCGAAATAGAATAAAAACAAAAGTAATAATAAAAATAATAAGTTATAATCCGCAATTAATTTAATAGAAAATATATATAATCCAATATTTAGAGTCGACTTTCCGTTTTCATATCTGATACATGCGGGATTCGTAAAAACACATGGACAAACCTCTACCACCGACACCAAAATACATAAGCACTACACACGTTTACTATCACAAACTCAACAATCGATTCACCCCGCTACCGCATCAGATGATAAACTCTACGAAAAAATCTTATGCAATTTTCTCTACAACGGATAGTTCACTCTACACTTAGAATTATATATATATATATATATATATATATATATATATATATATAATTCTATTATTACTTTTGTATTATGGATCTCCGCAAAGTAAAGCCTAATTCTATAAAGATACATACACACAGTCACATAGATACACGTTATGTATTTAAACTGATGAAAAACTGACAATGGCAGAGATAAAATCCACTTTAATTTTACTATATAATTTTTTGCATTTATTTACTAAGACCCAATCAGGTTACATGGTAAATTCACTTTTTGAAAATTCTACACTACATACAACACGATGTAAGAGAAAGAGAGGAAGAGAGACTGAAGGAGAGAGGCAGAAGGAATGAGACAGTAGGAGAGCGAGAAAAAAATCCAAACTAAAATAAATTTAATTAATAGAACTAGGAGCTAGCATGCGAAGATTCTTAATAAAAAAGTAATAATAAAATTATTTTGCTATAATCCGCGATAAAGTAAATAGAAAATATAAAAAAGTAAAAGACGTACACACGCATGCGCTTTTACGACTCCTGCATGTATTGGGTATGAAAACGGATAGTCCAATCTACATATAGCATTAAATATATTTTCTATTTACTTAATCGCGGATTATAGGAAAATAATTTTACTATCATTTTTGTAAAATAAATATACTTAATTAACAAGAGGGTTGGCTCCTTATTCGCACAAAAAATCAGCTTAGCGATTCAGTGCGGAAACGCTGCCAGCATTCTTGGGACCATTTCACGTGGGCATGATTTGTATAGTCCTAGCGTGTGAGTAATTTAAGATAGATATAACTTGTACATTTTTTTTTCTAAATAAGAAAAATATGCCAAATACTTAATCTAATTTGCAAGCCGAATAAAATTGTATACCCAAACTTTTATTTAAATTCTTAAATATTCAAGTATGTATTACAAAAAAATCTACCTTTATTTCGACCACTGCAATCCCAATTCGGTACATCTAAAATTCAATTTCTCTCATTTGCGAGCAAAATAAATAAATCTAAAGGCAATATTTCACTGCCGACGCTCCACTATCCCGCGAGAGTACACCGTACAACAGTGTAGCTGCCAAATTGATTCGTTTCCACAAATTATATTTATAGGCGAACCTTGTAATTATAATTTACGATTTATACCAAACGGATGGACAAATTCACTGGCAAATGTTCTATATTAATAACGTATTAGGCACATATAATGGGGCGTCGTAAATTGCGATAATAGGTTTTCATCAGTATAAATTAAAATTACGCATTCGCTATGTAATTTGGTGACAAATGTTTGAAATTAATCATTCCTTATAATATCTTTTAAACTAGCCCATGCTTTATATTTTTTGTTCCGTTTTAATATTTAAAAAATACTATTAAGTGATCTTTCTTACCGAGGTGTCGTAAAATATGACTAAGGTAAGCTTATGTCAGGCAGGCGGCCGGTCGTAAAATACGTAGCCAAATCATATGACAACATGTTTGTAACATGTTGTGCCGACCCCACTTAGAGTGGGATAAGGGCAGGAGGATGACTATTAAGTGATTATAGTATTTTTAAGTGTTGAAGCTAAAGTGATTATAACGTCGTGTGAATCCGGCTGAATAGAATAATACCACCCTCATTTCTTACCGAGGTGTCGTAAAATGCGATTAAGGTAAGTCGATCCGCCGTGTGGTATCCGGCTGAGTAGAAAAGACCAACCTAATTTCTTACCGAAGTGTCGTAAAAGGCGACTAAGGTATGTTGAAGTCAGGCAGGCGGCCGGTCGTAAAAACGCAGCCAAATCATGTTACAACATGTTTATAACATGATGTGCCGACCCCACTTATAGTGGGATAATGGTCATCACAGTTATGTATGACCGGCCTGTTACAACCCCACTGTTGGGCATAGCCCTCTTCCGTTTTATGAGAGAGTAGTACTGCTCCAATGCGGATTGGTAGGTTACACATAACCCCAGAATGCTCTAGAGATATTTATCTAATTTCATTTCGGTGAAAAAAGGGAAAACGTCGTGAGAATACCTGCATGTCTCTAAAGAATTTTAGGAATGTTTGGAACCTACCAATCCGCATTGGAGCAGCGTGGTGGGCCTTAGCTCTAACCCTTCTCTCCAAAAAAAAAATACAAAACGGAGTAAGAAGGATTATGCCTGGCGTTGGGATAGTAACAGGCCGTTACTTTAATTACTTTTTACATTTGTTTAAATAGAAAAACTGACTGATTTCCTTTTCTGTCTGGGGTTCGAGCCCGTGTACCTCCTAGTAAGACACACACAGTATCACTGCCAGGCTATCACAGTTATACACAGTCCGTATATTTTTTCCTAGATCTTTTGATCCATCTTCAGAAGTGGGATAATATTTCCCTACTGTCATCATCATCCTCCTGCCCTTATCCCACTCTAAGTGGGATCGGCACAACATGTTATAAACACATCACATGATTAGGCTGCGTTTTTACGACCGGCCGCCTGCCTGACGTCAAGTTACCTTAGTCGTATTTAAGAACACCTCGGTAAGAAAAAGGGGGGTTTATTCTACTCAACCGGAAGCCACACGGTGGGTCAACTCACCTTAGTCGCCTTTTACGACACCTCGGTAAGAAATGAGGTTTGATCCATTTTCAGAAGTGGGATAACATTTCCCTACTGTCATATGTATTCAATAAGAAAACAAGCAAGTTCTACCCGCGGATATAAAATTCCACCCTCGGCGCCGAGGTACCCAACTTGATTCCCCTTTAATCGTAGCTTTGTTTAATAATTCAACTTAATTTCGTGTTACGGGCGTGTTAGTTTCAACTTGCGTGCAAAATTTAAGTCGGAATCAAAAAAGGCTGGGATATTCATTTTAAATTACAACGATGATGTATGATGATGATGAAATAGATGATCAACTCAGTATTTTCGAAGAAACGCTTCTGATGAAAATTTTCAGAGACCATCACGGAAAGTATTGTGTTTATTGTAAGGTAAAAAAAGTAAGTAACGGCCTGTTACTATCCCTGGCATAGGCCTCTTCTCTCCTTTTTGTTTTTTTGGGAGAGAAGGTTTGGAGCTAAGACCTACCACGTTGCTCCAATGCGGATTGGTAGGTTACACATATCCCCAGAATTCTCTAGAGATGTGCAGGTTTCCTCACGATGTTTTCTTTCACCGAAAAGCGTGTGATAAATTGCAATTATCAATTAGACACATAAGTTTTACTAGAAAACTCATTGGCGTCTGCCGGGGTTTGAACCCTAGACCTCCTCGAAAGAGGTGCACAGTGATACCGCTGGGCTACCACAGCTTTATTGTAAGGTAAGGGAAGTAATACTAAAATTATCCCTGATAAAGTAAAATAGAAAAATGTATGGATTAGAATTTTGGGCAATAAAAGACAAGGATGAAAGAAATGTGCATGCGAATGAGATGAGAATGTGTGGTGTGACAAATTTTGATACTATACGCAATGATTATATTAGGGGAAGTCTGAAAGTTGCGCCCATTACAGAAAAGATGAGAAGTGCGAGACTAAGTTGGTATTGTGAGGAGGGATGAAAATCATGTGACCAAAAGAGTTTTAAATATGAATGTGGATGGATGTATGGCTAGGAAGAGGCCGAAAAAAAAGATGGATGGATTGTGTGAAAAATGATATGCATGTTAAAGGAGTGACACCAGAGTTGACGAATGATAGAGGATAATGGAAGAAGGAGACATATTGTGCCGACCCCACTTAGAGTGATATAAGAGTAAGAGAATGATGAAAATAAAATAGAAAAAATATATAATGCTAAATGCAATGTGAATGATCAGCTTTTATAACTGACACATGCAGGATTTGTAAAAACACATGCACATACCTCCAACACCGCCAACATCTTGGAACAACTTGAGATTATTAAACATAACAATGGCACCATCATTAACGATCAGATAAATGTTTCTAGTTCAAGCTTGTTACACTTGTTCGCATTTTGAGCAATTTAATTTATGTACATAAAAATATAAAGAATTATAAACGATAGGTGATGTATACAATAGACAAAGCAGGAACCGACATAAGCTTGCGGCTCCTGCTTTGCGCCTTGCAAAAGTACGTAATTCGTTTGTGGGTTTTGGTATAAGATTCTATAATAAAATTCCGCAATCAATTTCAGCTTTGCAGTTTAAAAACATTTTTAAAAAGACGCTGATACAGAAAGCCTACTATACTCTTGAAGATTATTTAGAAGATAAGAATGTGTGGATATAGCTCTCTTTGAACCTGTACAAGACAGTAACGACTTAATGTAAATAGTGTTAAGTAATAGTATAAGTAATTTTAAAAGAGCAACTGCTGAGTTTCTTGCTGGCTCTTCTTGGTAGGAACAGCTTTCCACACCAGCAGTGGAGTTGACGATTCAAAGGCATTTGTTTACAAGTTTATTTGAATAAAGAATATTTTGAATTTGAATTTACGATGTTGTCGCATTTATCTTCTGATGATGCTTCGGTCAGGGGGCGAACGATTGTTAAGTTTGTGATAGTGAACTTGTGAAGTGCTTGTGTATTGTGGTGGCGGTGGTGGAGGTTTGTGCATGTGTTTCTACGAATCCTGCATGTATCGGTAGAGTCCACTCTACATTTAGAATTTATATATTTTTTCGATTTTTAATCGAGGAATATAGCATACTAATTTCATTATTACTACAAATGGATTATTTAAGGTAAGGGATACAAATAAAGTTTACGAATTTGAATTTGCATCGCTTTAAGTCGCAGGATCTAAGCGGCATACTATGGAAAATCCTGGATTACTGTCGGAGTGGAAGAATATAAACACCTAATACGTCGTAATATTCAGGAATCTCGCCTCTGTTAATTAATCTAGGGGGGGTAGTTTTGAATTAAGCGATCCAAGCTTCCTTGTTTCAAGGAAATACAAATTCCGCGTTTCAAATTCAGGCGCAGATGTCAACAGACGCGCGTGCATCTCGGTTGTATTATATTAATTATTTTAATTAAATCGCGTTGGAAGGTTTAAAATTTTTCAATCTATCCTGTAGGTTCTCCAGCATTACAAAGGCATATAAAACCTAATAGTACCCGCGACTTCGTTCACGCTAATTTAACTGTTTAAGTACCCTCAATATTGCAATATTCAACTCGCACTTTTTCCGTTTCCGAAATAAAAACGGAAATATTATTTCCTATATTATCTGGCTAATTCCGGGAGACCAGCTCTGCGAGTCGCGGGTTTGATGTCCGCCGAGGGCCAAAATTTTCTTTAAACAATATTTTTTGACTCGAAGTTTCGAGTCTGGGTGTCAATTTGTATTTAAGTATTTAAAAATTATATATTTATATATTCACTAAGCTTAAATCGTACCAACCATAAATTCAAATTCAAATTCAAATTCAAATTCAAAATATTCTTTATTCAAATAAACTTGTAAACAAGTGCTTTTGAATCGTCAACTTTACTGCTGGTTCGGAAAGCTGTTCCTACCGAGAAGAGCCAGCAAGAAACTCGGCGGTTGCTCTTTTAAAAATATAATTCTTAATACTATTTACATTATGTCGTTACTGTCTTGTACAGGTTCAAAGAGAGCTATATCCACACATTCTTATCTTCTAAAAAATCATCAAGAGTATAGTAGGCTTTCTGTATCAGCCTCTTTTTAACAGTGTTTTTAAACTGCTGTAATGGCAGTGCTGAAATTGATTGCGGAATTTTATTATAAAATCTTATACCAAAACCCACATAAGTAGTAAATAACCAGTAGTAAATAAATGTAATATTTTTTTTTATATTTTTTAAATAACCTTGAAGTAAAAATCCCATGTAAAGATTGTTTTGATTTTATACAGAATTTTCTACGAATTTACATTTTGGACGAAGGGACACGCTTCTATACTAATATATAAAGCTGAAGAGAATGTTTGTTCATTTATTTGATTGATTGATTGTTTGTTTGAGCGCGCTAATCTCAGGAACTACTAAACCGATATTAAAAAATTCTTTCAGTGTAAGATAGTTCACTTACTGAGAAAGGCTTTAGACTATATAACATCACTCTAAGATGAATAGGAGAGGAGCAGCAATAAAAAATAGTACGAAAACGGCAAAATTTAAAGCTTTCCTTGCGTGCGCTGAGCAAACGGTAATAGTTATTAAAAAATCATGTATTATAAAATTGTTCCCCTCTAAAAGTTCTAAATAAAAAGTCCGCGACAGCATATGTCAAACTTTTAAGGTTGACCCACTTTATTTTTATGGTCATCAAAAGACTATATTACGTCTATATTACGGTTTTAATCTTTTCACGCGGACGGAGCCGCTGGCGATTGCTAGTACTTTATATTTGATTAATCTAAAACGACTGGACGATAGCTAATCTTCATAAAGTCCGTAAAACATTTAAACATAACATCCCCACTGTATACACTTATTTAAGACGACCGCGATGAAAACATAATTTGCACAGCAAATTGCCTTTAGCTCAAGTCTGCGCGGAATAATTCACAGTTTATGACCTCTGTTGGGTATTATAATGGAAATATGACGGCCAGATTTCTTTTCTCCCCGTTAAATTGCCTGGAGCGAAGAGGTTCCCGTTGGAAACTGGGAAGTGGTTGATAATTAAAACTCGCTATACAAAAGAAATAATAAAATTATTATGCTATATTATTCGATTAAAATAATCTAAACTATATAATACTAAATAAAAATACTATATAAAATACTATATAAAACTATATAATACTAAATATAGAGTGGACTCTACCGTTACATGCAGGATTCGTAAAAACACATACATAAATTCACTATCACAAACTCAACAATCGTTTCGCCCCGCAACCGAAGCATCATCAAGAGATATACATACTCCAGGACAAAATCGCAAAGCGAAGCAATCGGTTCAACCCCACCATTAATTTTATTTTGCCTGCGAACAAGTGTAGCAAGCTTGATCTGGAAACATTTAACTGATCGTTAATGAGGGTGCCATTGTTCATCATCTACCTGCCCTTATCCCACTCTAGGTGGGGACGGCACAACATGTCATAAACATGCTGTCACATGATTTGGCTGCGTTTTTACGACCGGCCGCCTGACTGACGTCAACTTACCTCTGTCGTATTTTACGACACCTCGAAGAATAAGAATCGTAAGAAATAAGGGTGGTACTATTCTATTCAGCCGGATACCACACGGCGTAGAGGGTGCCATTGTTATGTTTAATAATCTCAAGTTGTTCCGAGAGGTCTACGAAGTTTTTAATAATCCTGCATGTATCAGGTATGAAAGCGGATTGTCCACTCTACATTGAGCATTATAAATATTTTCTATTTTACTTCATCGCGGACTATAGCAAAATAATTTTATTATTACTTTTGTATTATGGATCTCAGCAAAGTAACGCCTACTTATATAAATTATTTAAATAAAACCTTTTAAAAACAAACAAACATGTTCTGATTCTCACCAAGAAAACCAAGTTAAGAAGAGAAAATAAAGCTTACTACTGTTACTATCCCACTGCTGGGAATAGACCTCTTCTCTCCGTTTTTGGAGAGAAGGATTGGAGCTAAGACCTACCACGCTGCTCCAATGCGGGTTGGTAGGTTACACATATCTCCAGAATTCTCTAGAGATATGCAGGTTTCCTCACGATGTTTTTCTTCACCTAAAAGCGTGTGATAAATTACAATTATTAAAATAAAATAAAAAGCTTAACATGGTTCAAATACACCAGTATATTTTAACACGAGATAAAATAATTTGAGGACAAAAATATTGCAATAAAATTATTTTGCTCTAATCCGTGTAATTCACGAACAAAATCGTATCATTTTGTTCGTGGAGCCTATCTTCCTGATGATGCTACGGTCTCGGGGCGTGGATCATGGAGATTGTGGTAGTGGGTGTGTGTAGTGCCAGGAGTGTTGGTGTTGGCGGCGTATTGTGATACGTGTGGGGACTTGTCCTGCATGCATAAGATATGTCATTTTTGCCTGTTTCATACACTTAGCAATACATATATTCTCTTAACAAACGCGGATTACAGCAAAATAATATTATTGTAACTTCTGTACTATAGAGTTCTGCAAAGTAACGCCTGTTTCTATAAATCACTGAAAAAAAACTTACTCATAAATCAATGGCCGTTTGAAAATTATTCATCGAACTGTCGTTCTGTTTATCATTGAGTGATATATGAACGGCCATAAAAACTTCAATGGAACAGGCGGTAATCGCACTGGGCGTTGAAGGAATATGTAAATAAGTAAATAGCAGCCTGTTCCTATCCCACTGCCGGGAATAGCCCTCTTCTCTCCGTTTTTGGAGAGAAGGATTGGAGCTAAGACCTACCACGCTGCTCCAATGCGGATTGGTAGGTTATACATATCTCCAGAATTCTCTAGAGGTATGCAGGTTTCTTCACGATGTTTTCCTTTACCGAAAAGCGTGTGATAAATTTCAATTATCAATGAGGCACATAAGTTTTAACAGAAAAAACTCATTGGTGTCTGCCAGGGTTTGAACCCGTGACCTTCTCGAAAGAGTCACACGATGTTACCGCTGGGCTACCACAGCTTAGATGGAAGGAATATGGAATCAATACAAATTGCAAGCTGGGATAGACCAGCGGTAAGATTCTGATACACTTTCGATGAGTCACGGGTTCAAACCTAGGGCAGGCACCAATAAGAGTTTCTATTAAAAATTTGTGTCTAATTTATAATTGCAATTTATCACACACTTTTCGGTGAAGAAAAACATTGTAAAACCTGCATATCTCTGGAAAATTCTGGGATTACTTGTAACATACCAATCCGCATTGGAGCAACGTGGTAGGTCTTAGCTACAATTCTTCTCTCCGAAAAGGGAGAGAGGAGGCCTATGCCCAGCAGTGGGATAGTAACAGGCCTTTACTTTTTTTATACAAATTACAATAAAAAACTTTGCGGAATTCAACAGTACAAAAGTAATTATAGAATTAAGTTGCTATAATTTGCGTTTGTTGAGAGAGTGTATGTTATATTCATCATGCTCATCATCCTCCTGCCCTTATCCCACTCTAAGTGGGGTCAGCACAACATGTTACAACATGTTGTCATATGATTATGCTACGTATTTTACGACCGGCCGCGACAATTAGGCAGTCAGTCAGTTTCATTGAATATATTTAACTTCTCATAGTTAAACTACGGTTGATTTATATGATACTAACATTTAAAGGTTCAAAGGTTCTTGGAGAAATCATAATTTATTCGTTCTAATGAATTCAAAGTTATCAGATTACTGTTTAGACTAAACTAGTAATTAAAAAGTTAAATGCACAGAAATGCCCATTTAATTATATAGTGATTTATGCCAGGAACTTAACAAATTGTTAGGCAGAAGACACACTAGGCGGTAAAATTGTTTCTATAAATGATAAAGTTATTTTACTAAGACTAGTATAGTGTGGTATCCGGCTGAATAGAATAGACCACCCTCATTTTTTACCGAGGTGACGTAAAATTCAACTAAGGTAAGTCGAACCGCCATGTAGTATTCGTTTGAGTAGAATAGACCACTTTCATAATTTCGTAAAATAAATTCATAAGTCGTAAAATACGACTACGGCAAGTTGACGTCAGGCAGGCACCGGTCGTAAAATACGTAGCAAAAACATGTGGCAACATGTTTGTACTAGTAGAAGTTGTAATAGTTAAAGTGTACTTAGAGTGGGATAAGGGCAGGAGGATGATCAATGTATTTAAAAAAAATTATATGTATATATTCACCAGCAGTCCGTCTACCATAACACAAGTACTTACTTACTTACTTACTTGTGTACGGACAACCGTGTAAGTGTCCCATATATTTATTATTATTTATTGATCAATTTAAAAAAAAACGATTTTTGATGAAAAAAATAATCGATTATTACAAATCGATTATTTATTAAAATCCCTACGGGCTACTAGTGAAAATAGCTGGGATCACAAACCTATATATCACAGCGAACTATAAAATTATTAATCGCCCAATCATAAAGCAATCTTAATGACTTTTTCAAAGCTCGCACATCTGTCGGCGAGGCGAAATTTTTTTTATAGAGTGTAACGTATAATTTATTGCGACAAGGTAGTAAGAACAGAACGGAAAACACGTGTTAAGAATATGTCACAATATGTCACTAAAGCGCACTCAGCACTGAATCATTCTTAGGCGAACAGATGTTTCGCGTTTCTCGCTTAATTTAACAATCTTAAATAGTAATTGGAATTTAAACTTTACGTCACTCGAGATAAAGTATTCAGTTCTTTTATAAAAGTTTGCGAAATATTCATGCATGAATATAATTCGTGAATGTGCAGTTAGATTTTCTGCTTAGCAAAGGTTCTTGGATTTGAACGCCGGATGACCGTAGTACATTATCTAACCGGCATACTACTTAAGTTCAAATTATCAAGCAAACTCAAAAATATTCTAATTATTTGACTTTTGTATAAAACATATTATTTATGTTAGAGTGTGTGGTATCCGGCTGAGTAGAATAGACCCTCATTTCTTATCGAGGTGTCGTAAAAGGCGACTAAGATAAGTCGACCCACCGTTTGGTATCCGGTTTAGTAGAATAGACCACCCTCATTTCTTACCGAGGTGTCGTAAAAGGCGACTAAGGTAAGTCGACCCACCGTGTGGTATCCGGTTTAGTAGAATAGACCACCCTCTTTCTTACCGAGGTGTCGTAAAATCCGACTAAGGCAGGCGGCCGGTCGTTAAAGCGCAGCCAAATCATGTGACAACATGTCTATAACATGTTGTGCCGACTGTAGTAACTAGTACTGAATACGTGCAAAACATCAATACACAGAAATACAAACTAGTAAACAAACGAATCCCTAAAACTGACAGAGAGCGAGATTAAGCAAAACTAAAACTTTCCGATCTCCTTTCACATCGCAGCCTCGCATCTCCGAGTCCGGGAAAGACAGTTGTTTTCCCGGGGATTACCCGTGATTGGGGTGAGTATGTGTTTGTTAGAAGTTGGGACAAAATCTTTAAAAAATACTCCGATTGCGATTTATGATTTGTCTTGATGATATAATCTATCACTAATCATCATCCTCCTGCCCTTATCCCACTCTAAGTGGGGTCGGCACAACATGTTACAAACATGTTGTCATATGATTTGGCTACGTATTTCACGACCGGCCGCCTGCCTGAGGTCAACTTACCTTAGTCGTATTTTACGACTCCACGGTAAGAAATGAGGTTGGTCTATTCTACTCAGCAGGATACCATACGGCGGGTCGACTTACCTTAGTCGCCGTTTACGACACCTCGGTAAGAAATAAGGGTGGTGATATTCTATTAAGCCGGATACCACACGGCGTAATGAGAAGAAATAATAAAAGAGAATGTTATGGTCATTCGACCACCAGCGTTCAAAGATTGAAGTCGTGTTTTATTTTACTCATTGCGTCCAGTCCATCAGTTTCTTATACACATAGCTAAATTATAATTCGGACATTTACGGTTTAAGAAAAGTTTATTCTCTAAAGAATTTACATTCACTTAAATGAGAACTTAAAACTAAAACTTAACTAAGTACAATTTTTTGCATGTAGGAGCGTGTTAAACAAAAAAAACAACTTAACATAAAATATTACAAATAAACATTACTAAGCAAAAAACAGATAATTTGCGGGTAAAAACAAATAAAACGTTGTATGATATGCTTTGCTAACAAGTTACAAGTCCCTAGATGTGGCTTTATCACATTTCGGTGCAAAAGTAAGCGTAATGGACACCCTAGTCAGCTCACTACTACAGTCTCAACCCGAGTAAAGTGGACTTAGTATAAACATAGCTTAGTATGTTTGGCGAGACTCAATTTGGGATAGGTAGTTACAGAAGTATAGTAAAATCGCTTTTGAGACTAAAACTTCTTAAAAGAAGAATCTTTTATCTGGGCGGAGTAGATTTTATAAAGTATATTAAGATTTTATTCACAAAATCTATGACATTTGCTCTTCTTCTAACATATTATAAACATACTAGCGGTGCTTCGCACGGGTATAAAATATATATCCCATGTCAGTCAGTGTAAAAAAAATGATTAAAATCGATCCAGTAGTTTTGATTTATTCATAACTGCCCGTGGCCCGCAAGCGTTAAATTTGGAGAAAAACAATCTCCTTTCCCTATACCAAGAAGATTTTCTGCTATCTTTGGAATATCTAAATTCATATAGTACATTTTTACTTATTTACCTTTACATTTTCCCTATGTATTTTATTTTTACAATTAATTACAGAATGTCTTTAAACAAACTCTTGAAAGAGCGACATCGCTGCTAAAGTCGAAGTGTTATAAAGCCAAGCGCGGCGTCCTCACAGCATTTTTAAATCTGTAATGTCTCCGAAAATGTTTACTTAAATTACATGCTGTAAACGGCCATATTGATCTATATTAAATCAACAATTTATTTAAGGTACTTAATTGGATAAGGATTAATGCTGTATTGTATAAAAATTGCTTCAAAAATAAGGCATTATTTTTCGTAAAAAGTAAATGACAAAAAATGCTATAGTGGGCTATCCATAAAAGATAGACATATACCATGGCGAACTTTTCCGTAGACCTTTTCAATGTGTACAAATACTTAGTACATTATTTTGATAAATCTCGTAGAGTTTAGCCTGCGTTTGCAATGTAAGCGGAAAAAACTGTAAATATTTAGAGAAACCTCAAAAATTACAGTATTTCTCTACCCCGCATTGAATGTTATTATACGTACAAACCTTCCTCTGGAATCACTCTATCTATTAAAAAAAACCGCATCAAAATCTGTTGCGTAGTTATAAAGTTTTATGCATACATAGGGAAATATGGACAAAGAATGTGACTTTGTTTTATAATATGTAGTGATTCGTCTCACATTATAACTAGTACCTGGTTGACCGATCCTTACTCGGAAAATTTTACGAAAAAAAAAACTTAAAAAAAAATTAAAAGATAATTGGGTAGGTGGGGCTCGATCATAGACTTTTTCTTTTTTTTCCCCGAATAAGCGACGCTGACTTGACAGTTTTCGGAAAAAATTGTATATTTTATATTTTAAACAGGGATAAAACATATTTTTTAAATTAAACCTAACCTATATATACATATATATATCTCGGAGACGGCTCCAACGATTTTCCTGAAATCCAGCATGAATGGTTTTGAGAAAATTGGTTTTATCCCTGTTTTCGGGAAAATAGTCAAATAGTCACGATAGCTCATATGGGGAACGCACGGACTAAAGAGGTGGAAATACCTAGCTTCGAGCCTCACTGAACGTGTAGCCGATAGATGGCGCTGTTTCATATTGACACGCGCTAATGTTTGTCCATTTTAGAAACCATAAGTAACTTCAATATTGTGCATCACATTCCCTTCTGGGCGATGCTTCAGCGCTCGCCCGTCTTATCGGTGACGCTGTCAAAGCCATTAGGGCTAACAGCATTAGTCATATTCGAAAAAAAAAAAAAAAAGCATAACATTCGAAGTCTTACGAGTCTAACAAACTCACTCTCTCGTACTCGTCGATATTTTGGGAGGACCTATAATAGGCGGTTCATGGTCCTCCGATCCGGTTCGCGTTAATTAGCTAGGTAGTAATAGATCGTCATAGTAAGTGTGTATATCAGTGAAATTGAAAACAGTGATTCTTAAACAAAGTGTAACATTAACCTATAAGTGTGTGAAAGTTAAATAATCTGTCAAATAAATAACAAGCATAAATAATTAGTGAGATCAAAAAAAAAAATTTTAGTACTGTTCTAAATCACTTGACAGTTGTCATTAAGTTAAATTCAGTATTGTCAGTTAACAGAAGAAAAAACTACCATAAGAAATAAAAGTTACTAGTGTCAAAAATAAAATTTCTACCAAACGGACTTAGTTGTGATGTTACTCTGGATAAATAAAAGTCATTGTGTAGAAATCATAGACAACATAAAAAGTTCGGATTCTAAAGTGCTCTTATATTTTCTTCGTAAAAAGTAAAACAACTTTTTATAAAAAACGGTGTGCGAGTCGAAATATATTTGAGAAATAACTAACTAACAGTGCAATTCATAGTAAAATATTTCGCGTGGAGGACATTTCAAGTTCAAAGTAAAGATTTACAAAACTTTTTCTATACAAAGAAGTAAATTACGTGTCAATTGTCAAATTAATACAAGTGAACTTTAAACAAGCCGACAAGTGTTATAGTTTGAACTTTATACATAGAACATTCTCGTCTTTATTAGAACAGTAAATATACAGAAAATTAAACAAAATGGATAACTATATCAGTGCACAATTAGAGTTGTATGAACAAATTAAGCGAGCTCATAGTAACTTCAAGAAATCACCTAGAGACCGTTTAACTACTATTTACATTGAAACAAAAGTTGATTTATTAAATCAAACATGGTCGAGTTTTCATGAGAATCATTTAAAATTGCTTCGTTCCTATGACAAAAAGTTATTGAATGCTACAGACTATGTGACAAGGGAAATATACTTTAATGCAGAAGAAGAGTATTGTAATGCTAAAATAGTTATGAAGGAAAAATTAAAGGAAGTACAGCTACCAGTGCCAACAGCCAGTGTTGAATCTCATTTTGAGTCAGTTACTCCTCATTATGAAGTTAGAGGATCAGATGTGAGAATACCGGCAATGAAAATCCCAGTTTTTAATGGACAATATACTGAATGGATTTCCTTTCATGATCAGTTTGTATCTTTAATTCATAACAACCAGACAATAAGTGAAGTCCAAAAGCTGCATTATTTAAAGATGCATGTCAGCGGAGAAGCTGCCAATCTGTTGCGAAACATACCTGTTGCAGAAAAGAATTATGAGCATGCTTGGAATAAGCTTAATAAGAGATTTAGTAACAGTCGAGTCATAGCTAATGCATACCTGCAAAGACTTATGTCTATCAAACCTATACACAACGAGTCAGCGAATTCAATAAAATTTTTAATGGATACTACAATGGATTGCTTGAGTGGATTGAACAGTATAGGAGTGAATACTGACAATTGGGATGCCATAATAATTTATCTAACCTCAAGTAAATTAGACACAGAGTCGCTGAGACAATGGGAAGATACAATTAACAAAGACGTAGACAATACATTACCCACACTTGAAAGGTTAACAGAGTTTTTAGAAGCCAGATTCAGATCGTTAGAAGGTATACAATCAACTAGAACACACACAGTGCGCACCAGACAGCAACCTGAAAAAAGAGTATTCTATACAAATGATACTAGAGAGAGAAAAGAGAAATGTACTTACTGTGATGGTGATCACTACATATACAAATGCAACCAGTTTACCGCTTTGAACTATGAAGACAAAAAGAAGTTTATAGAGAAGAGACAGCTTTGTTATAACTGCCTTATCCCAAACCATGGCGTTAGGGCTTGCAAGCATCGTAAACGCTGTCATAAATGTGGAAAACGACACCATTCTTTGATACATCCTCCTGAAATTAATGATGACAGTGGAACTACTACAACAAGGAGAGAGAAGACTTCCGAGAGAGAGTCACAGTCCACTACAAATTCTGAAGAAAATATAACAACATATTTTACTATGAAAGAGAGAGTTAATACACAAATTTTACTTGCTACAGCACTAGTTAAAGCTAAAGCACACAATGGGAAGATTCTACAACTACGAGCATTGATTGACCAAGGGTCCCAGGGATCTTTTATCACAGAGTCAGCAGTACAAACCCTTGGTCTGAGAAAAACCACAATCAATGGCTCTATTAGTGGTTTAGGAGATACACAAACATTGAAGAGTAAACATATGGTCACATTCATATTACAATCAAATACAGAGAGTTCATTTAGCCTGGATTTTGATGCATATGTTTTAGAAACTTTAACAAGGCTGCTGCCATCGAAACAAGTGCATGTAAAATGGAATCATACACGAGATTTACAACTAGCAGATCCTACTTACGGCACTCCTGGAAAGATAGACTTACTCTTAGGCGCAGCAGTCTATAGTCAAATAATACAAGAAGGTGTAATCAATGGCCCCCCAGGTACACCATTAGCACAGAGAACTAGCCTCGGGTGGATACTATCTGGAGAAGTTCAAACACACAAAGAGAATAGAAGTATTATAAACATGCACATAGCTACTACAGAAGAGGATAATAGTCTATTAAGAAAGTTTTGGGAGATAGAATCAGACGAGATATGCAACTTGAGAAATAGAATGACTGAAGAAGAAACACTCTGTGAAAACATTTTTAATACTTCCCATTCAAGAGATAATGAAGGAAGATACATAGTTACACTACCCCTACGAGATAACACATTTGATTATGGCAATACTAGGGAAACAGCAAAGAGAAGATTAGAGCTACTAGAGAAAAAGTTAAACAAAGATGAAAATTTGAAAAGCGAATATACAAAGGTTTTAATGGAATATAAGGTCCTAAAACATATGGAAGAAATAGAAATTCAGTCAACTCCTAAAACTAATTCTACCTTTTATCTACCACATCATCCAGTTATTCGGAGTGACAAAACAACTTCAAAAATAAGAATTGTTTTTGATGCTTCCTGCAAGGGTTCAAATGGAAGATCCTTAAATGAGAATATGCTTGTTGGTCCAAGATTACAGCGAGAATTACGCCATATTATAATGACTTGGCGCATTCATGAAATAGCATTTGTAGCAGATTGCATAAAAATGTATAGACAAATCAAGGTA